>CM022539.1:15866537-16476537 GCA_012273795.1 Dendrolimus punctatus
ATTTGCAACTCTATGGCGACGTTGAGAAATGTGGAATATATGGAGCAATTAGAAGCAACATTTCCGAATGAATTCCTGCATTTTATTGCAATTGCTCCAGATTGTTCCATTACTATTGTCAAGCAATAGTTGCTCAAAAAATTGCTCGCTTTAAAAAAAATATATTTATTACATAAATTGGGTTTTGTCACTTTGTGATAATGTCACTCCGTCCAATCTTACAATTCGGTAGTTGACAATTTTGGAGAAACAGGTTTCTTTTGGGCCTTATGGTCTATTTTAGCCAAAATATTAATATTTCAGCAAAAAAACAACATTAACATATTTAATTTAGCAATTTTATAAATATTTTGACATTTCGTCACAAAAACGCGTCAAGCTGTCATGGCGTCTCGCGTCTCGTCACAGTGTGCAAAACAAACATCCGATTCATTGAATAATTATCTGAGAAGTCACTGATAACTTTTTGTTTTTCACACTATGACGTCACGCGCTCTGATCGGCGTTCATTTTCACGTGGCTAAAATGGCTGCAATATAACAATTTTATTTCTCAAAAATATCAATTAATATTTAATATTTTAGTAATTTAATTAATTTAATTTAATACTTTAATTAAAACAATTTATTTTTGTCATATTTAGATCGTAATCTACGATATATATTAAAATCAGCCTATATTTTTCATACTGTCAACTACCGAATTATTTCTACTTCCTTAAACTAAGTACACTGATATAATAACTGCACGAGTACTCTGGCCTCCCCAGAAAATGGAGAAGACAGAATACTCGTCCAGTTACCCACATTGTAGTCGACCGGAAGCTGACGCCGCAACTCCTTGCCCCGGACACACATAATAGGTCTCTAAAATGTGATTTCAAACACCACAGAAGCACACATAATCTTCCAAAACTGTAATACTCCTATATTTTTTAAACTTATTTATTCTAGAATGAGAGCCACTCAAAACAAAATAGGCTATAGCTCAATTATTTTGGGAACTCAGGCTCTAGCCTAACCACCCATAGCACAATACGAACATAAAATATGCAGAGAAAAGAACACTGAGAAATAAACTCATCGTACTAATAATTCATAATAAATTAAAAGCCAATACCTTCAATTCACTTACCAAAAAGTGTATTCGTGGAAGAAAGATGTTCCCATAAGACGATCCAGAAATCTACAATCTTTATATAGATTGAGTAGTTTCCGCATGATCTATAAAAATGAAAGATATTTTATCGCTCTTAAAGTGAAGATGTCTTGATGCACAACAGGACTCTTAATGAGTCTGGGAGGATGTTTGGCCCGTCAGATTTCTCTGGCTCATTGCAAAAGTTTTAAAATATTATAGTTGATAATATATATAAAATTTAGCTTTCCTAAAATGCCATTGGTTCTCATATTTCTTTAAAAGTGTCTGTCAAAAGCTATGGCCCACAGGAATTGTCTGGGAACTGTATATCTTTGTTTATAACAATATCATTTATGACATATGTAAAAACTAGCCTTGTTATTTTGACGTAAGATAGCATGGTTGTCTCTCACCTTTGATACTTGCTACCTGAAACACGGCCCGCTTTTAGCTTAGCAATTATCCATTCCCTTCTAAGTTTATGTTAAACTACCGATCCTAAAAAAATCATCTTTCCTAAAATCAGGAAGTCTGGGATGACTGGGACCTTGGACTAGTATGGTTACTAGCGGTGTGTAACTCCTGAATGATTACCTAACTCAAAAGATATACATCCGACGCGAAGAGTGATTAGATCTGTATATCACTTGCGTTCAAAATGTGTCTTTATATCTTTACTTCATTCCTGTTCCACGCGATGACTATAGATCCGAATAAGAAGAAACTAGAAAGAATGATTAGCCCGCGCACTGCGCATGCGTACAGATATTTTGCGTTGCCACAGGTACGTGTATCGGCTCTGCTAGTATTTATTAATCTTGTCTGCAATTGACACTTGATACTATTCACTGTAAAGACAAAGAGTTAAAGATATAAAAGAGTGATATATATCTTTGTATCAAAAACAAATATATCACTTATTTTCTTCTTGGTGAGTGATAATGGTTACCTCCTGGCTCTGCAGGTTGGGGTGTTTGGCGAACATCTCCTCGAGGCGGCGCATGGCGACGCGGCCGCGCTCGATGTGCGCGGCGACGCGCGGCTCCAGCAGCCGCGGCACCGCGCTCGCGCCGCCGTTCACCACCACCTCCGCGCTCAACGCCTCCTCACCGCTCGGGTTCACTATCACTGCGATCATAAAACATCAAATCTATACATATTGTGGCGACCGAGGGTGGAACTGCGTGGAACCCAGCAGCGTAAATCAGTTTTAGAACTTTTAGAATGAACTAGAAATTTCTGGAAGGAAAAGACTAGGACGGATATATTTAGAAAAGGATAGACGATAAACGAAAGAAAGAGATAGATAAATGTTAGAAAGAGATAAACGACGAAAGAAAGAAAGAGATAGATAGATGTTAGAAAGGGATAGATGTATAAACGAAAGTTCCTGAACAGAAGGTTTGAGAAGGAAGAGACAGAGATAGATAGATGGGTTCTAGAAAATTCTTCCGGGTATATAAACAGCGTAAGGCGCGCCTACCGGGCAGTTTAGAGTGGAGAGTTGAGTTTAAAGTTGAGTTCAATCCAAAATGGTGAAACGACAAGTGCGATACTAAAGAGTTAGAAGAAAAGGTTAATAGAAGGCAGAGACGAATTAAGTGGTGAATTTAGTGACAAGTTTGGTGGACAGATACGTGGAGGAGGTGTGTAGCGTAGTTCGAGAGAGGAACCAGAAGCGAGCTACACGCGATAATATCTGAGGTGGTCTACGCAATATCGGCCACGGTATTGAGAGTGTGACAAGTTATCGTCGGGACTGTGCATCGTTGGTCGTGCGTATAGGGGCAACCCTGCAGAGAGGTACTGCGTGCGGCTGTGTAAGTCAATAAAAGCTTTTAAATTAAAACCTGGTGTTTTCTTCCAATCCATAGGTGCGTACCCCCCCGCTCGCACGTAACAATATACTGTCTTTAAAAAATAAAAATCTACAACCCGATTCCAGCGTCATCTACCGGGACCAAATGTTAATCTAAACTATTCTCAAATCCACTTGAACAAACAAAAAAATACATCAAAATCAGGCCCAGCGTTTACGAGGAGGATCGCGGCGTCACCTACTGGGTCCAATCGTTAATTTAAACCATTCCGGGACAAACTTCAACACATATAATAACGAATAGAACACCTAAATTCTGGTACCCGATTGCAGCGTCATCTACCTGGTTCAAATTTAAATCTAAATCTACTGGGATGCCAGTAGAAAATTATAAAAATACTAATAACGCTATTACAAATAGGGATTGATCGTAGAGGGTTGAAAACTTAGGATTGTATGTATTTTTTTAATGCTGTATCATAAAAAAATAAATATTTTTTTTTATCTAAAAATTAAAAAAAAATATTTAGGGACTACCCTTAATATTTAGGGGGGGTGAAAAATAGATGTCCGATTCTCAGACCTACCCAATATGCACAAAAAAATTCATTTAAAGAGCGTCAGCACATTGGTAGCACCTTCGGTGTTACCAATATACAAAGTCGATGGTAACCGCTTTCAAAAATATCTTAAAATGATATTTCACTAATTATTTTCTAGCAACACTACACTTACTAAATAAATCCAGCTGATGCCTGATTTTGTGACACGTCTATTGCGGAGTAATTCATTCACATCAACCTCCTTTCGGTGTAATGTCTGCCTGTCTCTTGTGTTATGTATGAGTGAAAGGCACCAACCTGTGGTCTGGTGCGCACCAATTGGAGGAGTGGTGGGCGTCGCGTTGGCGTCCACGTCCCGGTCCTCGTGGTGCGAGCTCTGGGTTTCCCACGAGTCGTCCGAGGCGGACCCATCAGAGCCCCATAACTCCCCGTCCTCACTGTCATATTCGCCAACCTGATATTATCATTAATAATTTAGTGCTGATATGAATATAAAAATTGTTTATTTCTGTCAGAATATCATTTACCTATACCGGTTATCATCAGAATGTCTTTCTACCGCACTTTTCACAACCTCCCAATGACTTTTCAATTTTGAATAAATAAAACAACAAACTTCTTAAAACTAAACATTACTTATCATTATTTAAAAACATTCAAACAAATTAACAAGGAGCTTACTACAATCAGCCCTCACATTAGATTATTATACCAGCTGTACACCGATTTTTGCTGGAAAAAAATACTCATTTAAATATGAATGTCTATAAACAAAAAAAAAACACCAAAACCTCTAAAACGGGACCTCTATAACGACTGTCTATATAATTATGTCAGTCTCACACAGTAAATACATGTATTAGCATTTGACCGTAAAACTACGTTCGCGTTACTATAAAAATGATGTAATTGAAAGTGAACAGTAATAGCGGCACCAAAATAACGCGACCGTAGCACTATCTTCTTCGCTATATGCATCTCTCCCACGGAAACGACATGATTTAACAGGAATAAAGTTTCGTAAACTCTCTTTTTTAAATTCATTGTGCCAACTAAAACCTTTTACACATGTTTTATAGCATTGAGTAGGATATACCAGCGACCTTGTCCACATAGAAAATTCCCGAAACACAAATTTTATGCACCCAAATAACTACAAAGCACTTCCAGGATACAACATCACACACTTTATTACATAAAATTTGCTTTTTTTTCAATTGGCCGTTTTAAATAACTCCCATGGGATTCCAAGATTAAAAAGTAGCGTCGATATTAAGTCTAAGAATTTGCTGTCAATCAGCGAAAACCGTATCGAAATCGGCCCAGTAGATTTTCCGTGAATCCCGAGACACAAAATCTAAAAATATTGCATCTTGTTCTCCCTCCTTTATATAGTATATTCCAGTTGTTAAATAGCTTCAATGTACAGAATCGACAATTCTAGAAATATAATATTATAAATTGTATCAATTGTACTTTAATATTGAAACGAGTATAGAACTCACCTTGTAAAGATCTTGGGGCCAGCACATACTAGTGTGCCCATCCACCCACCACACCTTCACGCGGCCCGAAGGGAAGTTGTCGATCACCTTCATGCAAAAATCAATTATATTGTTGCGAATCGATAATAATAATCGTTTGCGAGCGAACACGTATTTTAATACCCTTGGAATATAAAATTCTTTTAATTATTGTCTTTATTTTCACAAAAAAAGAAAGAAAAATAATCGTCTATTGTAAGTCGCTAATCCCTTTATCTATGCCACCCGGCCATCTAGTTCAAGAAATTATAAACCTCTTCGTTGCTGAAATTCTGCTTCTCAAAAGCCATGTGTTTCGGATTAAACATAACCAGTTTGAGGATTGTGTGCATGTTGTAGAGGGAATC
The DNA here is from genome assembly GCA_012273795.1 of Dendrolimus punctatus. Lineage (NCBI taxonomy): Eukaryota > Metazoa > Arthropoda > Insecta > Lepidoptera > Lasiocampidae > Dendrolimus > Dendrolimus punctatus. The sequence continues at coordinate 15,871,951 of CM022539.1, forward strand.
CATTTTATTTCGCAAATATATACGATCAGCCGTATGGCCGTTAAGACAGAGTTAGGCGCCGTCCTATTGTCATCGCTCGCGCCATTGATGCGATGCGATTTCATCGTACGATGAAACCGGTCCCGCGATTAGATGTCGCTGTCCTATTGTCATCGTACGATAAAACCGGTTTAGAATCGTGTTTTGGAGCGATGCGATCACACTCGAAATGGCTCTTAACAGAGATGCACAGTTTCTGCTATTGGGTAATATTTCTTTAATCGTAAATAACATTAAAAAAAGAAAACGTGGACGACATAATATACTTTACGAAAAATAAAAAAACTTCGTTTAAAAAGCACCGACTTTAAGATGTTTTGACAATATATATTAATGATAGTAGCTTTAGAAATAAGTTATTTTATCCTTTTTAATTTTTGAAGTAGGTTTTTTAAACGAAGTTTTATTTATTTTATTTGTTACTTTTTAGTGTATATCTATGTATGGGTAGACCCACAAAAGGCACCGCGCTCCTTAAAAAAAGAAGAAGAAAGAAAACTACTGGGTTAAACCATGTTAAATTTTTAGGCGACCAAATGGCAACTATTGTGCACCAATCTAAAGAAAAATCACGTAAATCGGAACATAAATCTCAGCGCAATCTGTGTACATATTTCCGTACGGAATGGAATTTTTTTTATAAAAATGTTCATAAAATGAAAACTACTGGGCCAAACTATGTCAATTTTTTAGGGGACTAAATGGCAGCTATTCTGCGTCGAACAAAAAAGAATCACGTAAATCGGATCATTAATCTCGGAGTAATCGGTGAACATACATAAAAAATATAAAAAAATAGGAGATTTCAACGAATTGAGAACCTCCTTTTTTTGAAGTCGGTTAAAAACAGAAATCAACGCAGTGAATTTTATGAATATTTGTCTAAGTCAACAGAAACATTTGATTACATCTGTAATGGATTACGCAGTGATTGTACTCGTTATACTCGGTATATGTGCGGTTAGCTTGAATGATAGGATAAGAAACAGTGTGCTAAGGGAACGATGTGGTTTGAAAGAAGATGTAATAACAAGAGTTGAAAAAGGAATATTAAGGTGGTTTGGGCATGTAGAGAGGATGGATGAAAATAGAATCACAAAACAGGTATATGACAGTATTGTCAATGGTAGAGCTGTTGCCGGTAGACCGAGACGAACATACCATGAACAAATATCATAACTGTTAAAAAAAGGGCAGGTAAAAAGCATTTCAAATAAACGCGCATGTATGAAGAGGTTAATGAAAGTAGGTGAAGCGAAAGTTGTTTGTCAGGATCGTCGCAAGTGGAGATCCATAGTCTCTGCCTACCCCCATGGGAAACAGGCGTGATTTTATGTATTATGTATGTAAGTGTGGAAGAAAGAAGAGTGCGTCGATGGTCGCGCGATGAAATTTAGACAATTTGATCGCATCGCATGATCGCGCGACCGTCAATAGGACATTCAGTAGTGATCAGTATGTTCGAACGCACGGCCGCACTATCAATTTTTGATCGCATCGCACCAATCGCGTGAGCGACGACAATAGGACGGCGCCTCAGTCAAGTTTCAATTGCGATCGAGGCGTTACTAAATGTTTATTCGGAACGGGAATATCATATCGACAGACATGCGCGTTTTATGTATTACGATTTTCTGCTCTAGTTTGAACTTGTTATAATTGATTGCATTTGTAAGGAATGAAAATTACATGTGCGTACAATAAAGTTTATAATTCCAACGACATTTTTAATTCAAATTACACATTTCGTAACAATATTATACAACTGCCAGCGCGTTCCATTAGTAGCTCACGACGTCCAAAATGCTCAGCCGTTCCACAAGGCGACCGTGGTCGTGGCGAAAATGTAACTAATGACGCATCATGTTTGATCACACAACGACCCATGTCAAAAAGTGGGTCGAATAACCGTTCCACTTGGGTTTACGATTGTAACGCCGGCAAGCAAGTGAAACGGGAAAAATCGCGGTCGTGAGCGTGGGCGTTGTGAGTCTCTAATGGAACTTAGCTTGGTGGGCCGCAGGTTGATTATCGCTGGTCTAATGTAGCATTATAGAGCTTTCCATGGATAATTCTTTCTATTGATTTTTGATAATTCTGTCTTATTAAATATGCACTGTTTGCTACAACTCCATTAATTCTTAAAAAGTCATTCTGTAATATGCTTCTGTATAACACTTATAAAAAAAAAGAACTTCAGATATAAATAGAATAAGAGAAATATAAAGAAAAACAATTTTTAGCTAGACGTGTTGCTGGGGAGTTTCTTGCCGCTTCTTCTCCTTAACAGCAATAACATGTTGCGAAGCAGTGTACGTAGACTAGGAAGTAAAATTAAATTTTACCTATATGTATGACCTCCAAAATTGTTCTCCAGTGGCATTTATTTTGTATAAATACTTATGAATTTGAATTTAAGTACCTGTCCGGCGGTGCAGTTGGCGTCCTCGCCGGTGAAGTTGGCGACGCGGATGACGACCGTGCCCGGCCTGTACTGGAAGTCCGGGTGGTCCTTCAGGTCGTACACGCTCATCTCGCTCTCGTACAGCATTTGGGGGCTACGGAACAAGAAAAAAAAAACATACAGTAAAACTACGCTTTAACGGTTTTAAACGCGGTATTTTATTTTATATATATTTCGACGATTCTCAACAATTTAATAAAATACTGCGCTCAAAACTAATAGAACGTACTTTTAATTGAAGACGTGAGTGGATGAAGGTGATATGTCGCATATTCGGTTTTTTGCGTAGATGAAGGTCGTAAGTCGATACCAAATGACTACAGACCTTAGACCATAGATATAAGGCATATTTAAAAAAATAAAGAGTTGAAAAAGGTGTTAAGTTCAGTTCAGTTTAAAATAAAAGTAAAACTTTGATCTCGATTTACCCAGAATTGGAATTATGCGACTTATCACCTTCATCCACTCATGTCTTCAATTATGAATTACCATTCTCATATAATTATGCTCTTTTTTGCTTCATGACACCAAAGAGGCGAGTCCCGATATTGGAAGTTCTTATTAGGTGGGTCGTGGTGTGGTCAACTTTGAGAGCCACTGTGATAGTACCTACATACACACATACATAACTTCACGACAGGTCCCTTGTGGGGTAGGCACAAACAACAACCACTGATAGTACATCGTATAAACTCACATGGGCTCCTCGGCGCTGGTGTAGGTGCGATACCAGTGCACGATGGCGGTGCGCCCGTGGTGGTCCACGCGCTGGACCACGCCGTAGTCCCTGTGCTTTAGCTGGAAGCAATAATTTTCTAGTTCTTAATAAACAAGAAAAAAACTATCATACGCAGGAACGGAATACAAATTCCTGCGGCCGGGCGGTCTGTCCTAAGAGGCGACAAAACGACCCACAGCGAGGTAGTAGGACTTTTGCCTGTCTGGATGGCTACCACCCATGGTCTAGAGCAGTGGTTCCCAAAGTGGGCGATAACGCCCCTTTGTGGGCGCTGCAGTCCTAAAAGGGGGCGGTAAGTGAAGCGAAGTAACACATGAGAGTTAACTTGAGACCTCAGCGCCTTGGTGTACTACCTACTGCGCTTAGGTCTCAAGTTAACTCTTGCGGGCTATAGTAAAAGTCTCGTTTAGAATGAATGTTTAATCTCCGCTAATGTAGCTCTCAATAATCAATTAATTTAGTTTAACGTTATAATGTTTTCTAAGTAGGTGAAAAAATGGGGGCGCTAAAAAATAATTTATTTTCAAAGTGGGCGGTATACAGAATAAGTTTGGGAACCACTGCTCCAGAGTATGCCGCCATAACAACCTTGGGTTGTGGGCCAACATTAGCGGCCAGGTTCCAGTCTTCTTTTAGAGAGCAGTAGTGCTTTTGTAGCACATTTGGTGTTGCGAATGTCCATAGGTGATGGTAGCTGCTTTCCACCAGTGGACCGTCTGCCTATCTGCTGAACTCATGTCAATAAAAAAAAGTGGCGGTGGCAGTTACCACGAGGTGGCCGTCAGCTTGTCGATTGCACTCCGGCAATATAAGTATAATATATAATATAAAATTCATACAATTTAGTAAAACACTCAAAATAACATTTAAAAACAAAACGATAATATTAAGTTAGACATAAACAAAATCAAAATATACCTGTTGCGTTTCCTCCACGTTGGCAACTCCGCTGACAACAAAGTCGCCAGGGAAGCACTCTTGTCCGTCCAAATGGTGTATTGGGTAAAGTTGGGTTGATGGTATTCCCATTTCAATGGTTCCATCCTGTAATAGATCAGGTTAGTGAGCGACAGTCCATTAGTTTATTGACTCAATATACCATACCCTAAAAACTACACAATGGATATTTTCTCAGTGTTGACACTGTCTCAGATATTTGATAACTTTGGAAAGCAATCTGTCGATTTAAATAACAAGAAATTCAACCTTCGGTTACGTGCTTGGTGACCAAATCATTCCCTTTTCGCGATTTCTCTACAACACCATACGGAGGCATATAGATTACATACTCCTACTACTACTAATTTTATGCATGTAAACCTAGTAGTAATTTTGCCTACAAAAGTTACTGTGACAAACAAACATAAATGGACTAGACAAAAATCTATATCCAAGACGATAAGTAATCTCCACAGAAAACCTTAAGGTCTCACTTCAATCTCCGTGTGTAATATGTCATATTATTACATTCCAAGAAAGACATCACAGTTGCATGTTGTAAAAACGAATTATTTGAATTTACTTCGTGTTTAAACTTTAAAAACATCTATTGTTATCGTACTTATTTTATGGCTGTAATTAGTGTCGAACGACTTAATCTTTGTTTTTATTGCATTGTCAGATGTGTGCGTTAACGCGGCCCTTTTTATACAGTTTAATATAAAACAATGCCCGAACGAAGGGACAGTCATTCGACGACTACGATACGGTTAAGACGTGTAGTACTTTCGATTAGCGACATAGTGACTACATAGGGACTTTGCGCGTGTTAAATTGCACTGAATCGTGCAGTGTGAACTGGTTGCATCCAGTTTCATTTTGCAATTGTTTTATACGTTTTTGTACAGTTCTAGTAAACTTTATAGTAATTCCAACGGTATTTATTTTAATTCGAGTCCTGTAACTCGTAACAATATATTTCGAATGTTTCATGTATAATAAAAATTACAATAATTTGTAGAAACCAAAAATTTTATAAAGCTACATACTCACCTGCGAGCAATAACAAAAACCATAGTGTGTACATGGCTCACGAGCTCGAGGCGAGCAGCACGCCACGCGCTCGCAACGAGACGACAAAGCGAAGACTAATGTCGGCGTAAACATACACAGTTAAGGCTCGTAGATGACTACGCGGCTTAATATTAATAAAGAGGCAGGTTCACGGTACTGCATAGCAGTCCACCGCGTAATGCGGACTGTGAATACTGTTACAGCATGCATTGCGTCCTGCAAGCCTGGTCCATTGCAGGATCGTATATAGGGTATAGGGTATAAAACGCTACCTGCCAGACGACGTTCGCGCAGCTGGTGGTGTGCAAGGTCTCGACGACGACGCGGTCGCCCTGCTTGGGCGGAGGCGCGGGCGGCGCGCGACGCACCGCGCGTTTCAGCCGCTTGCCGCGCAGCAGCCGCACGGCCAGCTGCGGCGACCGCTTGCCGCGCTGCGACGCCGCCGACGAGCAGCGGGACGACCACGTCGCACCGCTACCAATACAACATAGACACGAGTAAGAGCGGGGGCACACGATGCGTTGCGGCGGCTGTGTCGCTGCTTCATTTTACATAGAAATATCTGTGGCATGCACACGATGCGCTGCGGCGCCGCACCGGATTCGCAACCACCGAGACGAGGCGGGGAGGGGTGAATGCATCGCGACGTCATAGCGGCACCGCTCAGTTGTTTATGCGTTACCCGCACGGGCACATAGTAGGGCCAACAACAGACGTCTTTTATGATCCATTTTTATTAAGCGACCGTCCAACGCTGCTGGGGCTCCGGCGGCGCCGCTGCGACATAACAACGTTGTGGCACCGCACCGATCGTGTGCCCGTCGATACGACGAAATCTTTGCGGTGCGGCGCCGCAACGCATCGTGTGCCCCCGCTCTAAGGCTTCCTGTCTATTGAAGCGGAGCGAGGATGCGGAACAGAGAAATATTAACCAGGAAGGATTGGCTGCTTTCCATTGATGATATTTTTATGCAATCCTTTGGTAATGGTTAACATTTCTCCGCTCAGCAGCCTAATATTATGCTAGGTGGTGCAAGTGCATTAGCTCAGTCAGCTCCACTGAAGTATTTTATTAACCCATAATTCAGTTCCAGACTATTAATGTTATTAGGTGAAACTTAAATTCAATTTATTTAGTTATTTATTTAGCAAACATATCCATACTACTCAATTCACTCATTTTATAATCTTAAACACTTAAGTTTTAGTATTAACGCTGATCTCCCGCAAGGCATATTTTGCCTCACGGGATGCAAGTTTTAAATGAGGACAATCATTTTTCCATTGGATGGATATCTATCGAAAATTCGGGCAAACAAAACTGAACGAAATAAATCTAAATTACCACGCCATCTGATAGAAATTATATTAAAAAAATATTTTTATTTTTATTACATAAATTATTTTATACTGGGAACTTGATTGATATATGTATTCATTTTGTGTTTTATATTTAAGAATTTTTATTATTGTATGTTTCCCAAACAAATTAAATAAATAAAAAATTTACCCTGAAATCTTGTGAAATAGACTCAAATTATACAATTGTGAAGAAATGTGAAAAGCTTTAGTTAAAAAAAACAATAACTAACCTATCAGTATCACTGCCATCGCTGCTGGTGTTCTCCCAGTTGTCAGAGTCGTCATCGTTGCCACCGGTCTGAAGTGGCTTGCTGTCTCCGTTGAACAGTGACGGCTCCTCGCGGGTTGGTTCGGGACTATTAGTAACGTCATATTAAATGTCGGTAAATTATCGATGTACTTACTAATCTTTACAATAAACTAGCATATGCTAGTTAGTTGCTGGTAAATAACCGCAACTATTTACACATTGGACAAGTAAAATATTGGAATTAGATTTTTCATCACTCTGGCCACATTAAACCATTCTCATGAAAATGCCCGCAGTATAACCGGAATATAATGTAATGCAGATTTTTAAGTCCGGGAACATGCTATCGATCAGCGAAAACGGCGCCGAAAACACAAAAAATACACTTTTGCAATTTATAATATTAACTAGCTGTCCCGTCGTCGTCGTCGAACGTTGTCCTGCCCGAAAAAGCTTAAATTGATATAAAAAATAAGAGTTGATCGTAGAAGGTTGAAAATTTAGGGTTGTATGTATTTTTTGATGCTGTATCATAAAAAAATATCTATTTTTTTTTTAAATAGTGCTGAACTACCCTTAACATTTAGGGGGATGAAAAACAGATGTTGTCCGATTCTCAGACCTACCCAATATGCACACAAAATTTTATAAGAATCGATAAAACCGTTTCAGATAAGTATGGTAACTAACACTGTGACACGAGAATTTTATATATAAGATAGATAAAAGCAATCAAACAGTGCATAAAAGATTGTATATACATTAATTAAAATTATTTCTCTCACTTTTCTTTGATCTTCTCCAAATTATTTGGCACAACATATCTTTTCCTTTCCATGCTCCACTATTCTGACATACATCTTCTGTCACATCACAAATTATTATATTGTCCACAATCCATCCATCTCTTTTTGGGTCTAAAACTATTTCTATCTTGATGTATCAAAAGTAAGGTGGTATTTTAAAACCTATATTTTATATGTAAATTAGAGTTAATACAGTTAATAGATATACAGACAGATTGACATAGAAATGTATGACGATAGAATTGATTATAACAAGTGCCATCTCAACGTAATTACCTGATTCCTGAATCATTCTTCTCTTCAGTGACAGTGTCTTCTTGGCTGCTTGCAATTGGCAAAGAGACATCCCCAATAGGCTCAATCTTGATGCTAGGACACCCCACGTCAGCCTTCAACGCCTCGTCTAATGATTCAAGAGGCTCCTCTGTTGCATCTACTTCCATTTCAGTCTGTTGAACACACACCTCTATATTATTAATAACAGTTCAACAGCATTCATTAAAAGAAAAAAAAATGTTTCTTAAAGCTACACACAAAAGGCAGGAAATGCGGTTGGCATTTAGCTTATTGCTGGGCTGGAACATAGTCTGACAGCACTGATTTTCAGTGTCCAACTTCTAATTTTCAGTGTGCACTTACCGATTGTCAGTGCCCACCTACTAATTTTCAGTTCCCATCTCCTAATTTTCAGTGCCCATCTCCTAATTTTCAGTGCCCAAATCCTAATTTTCAGTGCCCACCTCCTCCAAGACTTTTAGAAAAGCGAAATCTGTGTTTGAAACGGCCTTTCGAAAAACAGCAAAATTGATATACCGGTGAATTTTTGAGTGGGCCTAAAACCAAAACTACAAGAAATAGGAATAAAAATTCAAAGGAGTCTCGGCGTCCAATGTGATGAAAATACTAAATCGATATAGTTAGATTTTCTAAAATTAATTATCTTAACCACGAATTGAATAGGCTCACACTGAAATTTCTATTAGAATTATAGACATGAAAATTTGTGAGCAAGGATGTCGAGTATTTTACATAAAAACTTCAACAGATTTTGCTTAAACTTTTCAGTAATAATTACAGCTTATACCTCAGAGAAAGAGACTATAATTTTAACCTATAATATTGTTAACACAAATTAACCTAGATATATGAAACAGAAAAGTTGAGAGATGTTATTTTTATGTTTAGAAAAATTTAAAGTTGCTTTTACGTATTCATAGACACAAGTATAAATACCTCAGTAGTCTTGAGTTTACGGTGGTAAGGGGCCCGTTTCTTAGGCCTTGAAGGCATATGTTCTGAAGAGTTCGTATCGGCTTTGGAAGATTTTTTGGTGGGTCGCGTTTGTTTCCGGAGATTTCGATAGAATTTACCTAAAACATATAATTGTTCAATTCACACATAAACTGGCAAAAAATATGTTAACCTTAACATTAAGGGCCTTACTTATAATAATCTCGTTAAAAAAGGATTAGCCATCTCTTAAATAAGAGACTCTTAAGCCCCTTATCAAGGGCTGTTTCAAATAAAACTTGCCATCTTGCCTCTTAGCAGTCACTTAAACTACCTCACGATGTTGATTATTTTGACAGTTATTTATGAGTTACTTTACCACCACTTCTTATCCTTAAGAGGAGTTTACGGGTATGATTTTTGTTAATCAATTGCTGAGCAGTTTCTTAAAATGTAACAAACGATTATAAGTCAGTAAGCAAATAATCCTAAACCTGTGAAAATAGGGACATTGACAAATTTTACAATATATTATAGAATTATTTACACATGAAAGAACTATTGTTAAAATAACATGGTATTATTTTACTATCAAAATATCTATATAGGTTAGACAGCAATAATAATTAATTGATACGCTATTTGACCCCTTTTGCTTGTAAAAAGTTATGTCACAACTTCATATGAGATTTTGTTTAGTAAGATTATAAAACTGATCTCAGTTGTGTTGTTAAAGCAACATCTAACTTTTGGCTAATGATAATCTCAAACGACCTTTTAACGATCGTAAAACAGCGAACAGTTAGAAGGCGCTATACGACTTGAAAGATCGATAAATTGACAGCGACGCCATTACATTCTTCTCTCATATCCATTCTCTTTCTCTTTTCTTTCGCCATATCCCATTGGGGTCGGCAGATAGATATGTCTTTTCCTTCCACACTCTTTTATTCTGTCACACCACAAATCATCATATCATCCTTCACGCCGTCTATCCATCTTTTTTTGGTCTACCTTTACATCTGTCCATCCATCTTCTCTCACATCAATTACGCCGCTTAATAACAGTAAAGTAATATGTTACAGCAATAAACTTTTTGTGTTAAACTTAAATAAACATATAAAATATATTGTTACACGCCGACAAAAGTGAATGCACACCTGCAGTTTATTACCTTACGGCATTTGGACTTCTTTTTGTTCACTTTGTGTTCAAAATTTTTAATGAGAAAAAACAGCCCATGCGTGTATTGTAATCCTTTATGGCAGGCAATAACCAGGTGTGATTCTAGGAAATTATTGTTATGCGATCCAATATTGTGTCGAGACATATTGTATTTGTACAGGATAAAAGGAATGCCCGAACGGAGGGGCGAGACAGTCAAGCGACGATTACGATACAAGCGACACGTGAGTACATTCGAAAAGCTATATAGTGACATATGGACTTTGCGCGTGTTATTGAATCGTGCATCACGTTTGTACTGGTTGCGTCCAGTTATATTTGTACCTGTGTTATACGCGTTTGTATAGTTCTAATAAATTATATATTAATTCCAACGGCATTTTAATTCGAGTCCCGTATTTCGTAACAATATATTAAAATTCATAAGTTTTTATTCAAAATAAATTCCACTAAAGAACACTTTGAAGGTCATATAAGTTATAATTTAATTTTACTTCCTAATCTGTGTACACCGCTTAGAAACGTGTTATTGCTGTTATAATATGAAGCTTTAATATTTTATATTATTATGGTGAATAAACTGTAAAGCTACAAATAATACATATGGCGCCCTCTGGTCTTAGTAAAATGTAATATCAAAAATTACATTGTATGATAGACCACTGTGATCTTCAGCCTTCTTCTTCAATGATAATATGAGAAATTACTCACTTTGTTGTTTCCTCCACTGCTTTTTGCTAACAAACGTGTCCTCGGGGCCGATATGGAGAAAGTTCCGATCCCCGACTTGCAGGGTGCATGGCTCAAACACATTCAACAGTTTTAGGTTCTTGAGGTCATCACCTGCGCACGATAATATAGCCAGTGAACGTTAGTTACACCAAAGTACCCTTCATTATGTGAATTGATATTTAGCTGATTTTGTTTTATCAAGATGAACACCTTACAACTTCGTAGGCGTTGATTGTTTGCAACCAGAATCTCACTAAATTTAACCACATTTAGCTAAATAACACCTACTGGCATAATATTTATTTTATTCAAGAATCGTGTTTTGCATCAGCTACAATGTGGTTGACGAGTGAATATACTTCTGAATTTATAATATGGCTTATTAATAAACTAAATAAGTAACCTTACTATATAAAGGCAACGAATTCATCTTTATCTCTCCAAATTTACATATACTCTTTTTTCATCACCTGAACTAAAATGACAGCTGTGATTGACCTTTTTTTATGTTGCAAGCTAAGAGCAACTCACCACTGAATTGATTCCTCCTATATAATTACTCTATAGACATTCTTTGTAGGTTTCAATTCATACAACTTTACTATGAATTTTAAAAAAGTTGATCGCAGTTACTATGACTATTTTACTACATAAATTAATTTATGTACCTATATATGTATTTTTTTATCAGTTTCATTATTATATATATTACGTTAGTACATTATATTTAAAAAAAATATCCCTCTCCTGACACAGTTTATGTCAGGATATTATTACCACATTATCAGGGCATTTTAATTGTGTATGCTGTTTGTTTGTTTAAATTGTTGTTGTAATTTTTTCTGTGAATTTTTCTTTATATCTTTCTACATCTTAATCTAACACAACATTTTTACTACATCTATATATTCTACTTATTTATATATTTGCTTATTTTCTATTACAAATTTTGTCAGTGTTATATAAATGTAGGTAGATAATTTTACTATTATGTATAATTATATAATTTAATTTTGCCTATCATATCTATTACATCTTTACTAAATGGTATCTATCGGATCTTAGATATATTGCAAAAACCACAATGTTTCATAATATTTACTAATCTATCGTAAGGTTGTCTGGAAGAAGTTGCTTTATAAGACCGCCTATTGTTTTTGGTGCTTATGTTTCTTGAATTGCATCTTAATGTTATGCAATAAAGTATATTGTATTCTATAAGCAGCAAGACGTCAAAAACAATACCATACCTGCGACAAGAAACTTGGGCTGTTGTGGTGCGTCCGAGTTGGTTGGGTGCGTGCACAGCGCGCGGCATTGCCAATGGACGCTGACACTCTCGGTCACCACGGCTTCCACCGTAAACTGATAGCAAACGTAAATAATATGCCGTAATTTAGATTCATCTCTCACAATTGAAGACGTGTTTGGATGAAGGTGATATGTCGCATATTCAGTTTGTTGCGGACAGAGAGCACCCCCCTGACCCGCCCGCCGGTGCACACCTACTCTCCGCGCCCCGAATACCGCCGGCGCCCTTAGAGGGCACGAATAGCATAATTAGGCGTCGGGCGGGATGCGGGATTAAAGGAGCGGCCTTAGCAAGCTAAAATACTTCTACTACTCTACACTTCACTTCTCAACATCGCTCTATGTGTCTTGTAAATAATTACGCTCTGTACTTATTTTATGTTTTATTTTACTTCATTAATAATTATACAGTCCAATAAAATCGAGTTTGATTTAAAAAATAAAGAAGCAACTGCCACCAATACGGTTTTTTGCTTTATTTTTGCGTAGATGAAGGTTATAAGTCGATACCAAATGACTACAGAACTTAGAACATAGATATAAGGAATATTTAAAAAAATAAAGAGTTGAAAAAGGTGTTCAGTTCAGTTCAGTTTAAAATAAAAGTAAAACTTTTATCTCGATTTACTCAGAATTGGAATTATGCGACTTATCACCTTCATCCACTCTTGTCTTCAATTATATATTGAAAAATACTATTGTTCACCATTTACATATAAATTATGGAAAAATAATACAAGGACCAAAAGTATCAAAGTACTTCAATGTTTCTATTGCAGGAGCGCTTACCATCGCCTATGGACATTTGCAACACCAATGTACATTTGCCACAAATGTAAATTGGTGCTGCTCTCTTAAGGGAGACAGGAACTTGGTCACTAATCCCAGAACACAACTCAAAGGAAATTGTATTCCTTCTCCGTTCCTGCACGGATGTGTCACCTTGATGGTAATTTTATAGATTTAGCTCACCTCGTCTGCTAAGACATATGTATATTAGGTAGGTAGGTAGGTAAATTAGTTGGTCTAGAAAAGTATTTTATTTTAAATATTACAATAGTAATGGACAGTTTTATTTGATTTTTTTAAATCATTAGCCAAATAAATACCTTAGTGATACACTCATCATTTGATTCTATGTATTATACCCAACACATTTAAGTTGCACAATTATTTATGTTTATAGGTTTAAATATGATACAAAATAAAATACAAGATTACCTTGTGATCATGCATCTTGTGCTTTCTAGCTGCCTTCATTTCCTTGGTAACATGCAACCAGTTGGCATTCTCTAAAGAGCCAAGAGGTCCATACACCACTTGGCCTGGGTAGTATTCGGAAGAGGTGTAAGGAGCCGAGCGGCGACGACGCATGGAGTAGTCTTCTAAGGGACAGGTGTCTAAATCCGGATACTCTAGACGGGAACCATCAGCTGAGACCAGACACAGTTTGCTATGGACAGCCTGTAGCAAATAATAACATAACACTATTACTGCTATTTAGATTTATACCTGCAATCAAAATAAAAAAATTACAATAAATCGATCAAATGTAATCTGAAAAGATTCTATACTGATTCTCAAAGTGGACCATCAGGCTCACATGTCCAGACCTGGGATTACAATAGAACCATACAGTAGAATAATGATAACAATTACTCGCCTTTGATCCTATTTTTAATATAACAATATTGTGAACATGACTCTCTGTTGTATTTAAACCCTTAAAGTTTCTGTGCCACAATCAAATTTTTAATTTTAATTTATTTATTGCAGGAGTTCAGCAGACAGGCAGACGACCCACTTGATGGAAAGCGGTTACATTTGCAACACCAAAGGTGCTACAAATGCGCTGCTGCTCTCTTAATGGACACTGGAACCTGGTCACTAATGCCGGAACATAACTCAAGGTTGTTATGGTGAAAATGTTACAATCTATTTAAAAAAAAACTATTTTGTACTATGAGTGAGAGGTCTGATGGCCTAGCTCCCCTCCCCCTATTGCATTACCAATCTCATCCATCCTTCATACCTTGTCTCATCTAATACATTCTAAATGCTGGCAAAGCGTTATCTTTGCCCCTGGTCTTGCAAATGTCTATAGGTGACGGTAATCACTTTCCATTAGATGCACCATCTACCTGTTTGTCAGCTTCACAATAAGAATATGTCTGCAGGCAAATACACACATACATATTCTATTCACCAGCATGGGTGAATAGAATGTGTATAAGCTTGTGTAAGCAAATGGAACTGTTATGGGTAATAATATAAAGGGGACTCTGGAGGCAAACTTAGACACCCAGACCATAGAAAATAGCAAAATTTATTTATGAAGTTTACCAAGATTTATACACAGTTCTTTTAGAATTTTAAACCAACACAGAGCTTTTTCATGGTTTTGCTAGAGTAAACTACATTTGTATGTTATTATTAGCTTTCCTAGTCCATAATAATGCAAAGATCCCTAGTTCAATTACCAGTACACAGCACAAACTCCTATATTATAATAAATAAACAAGGTTTGCAAGGGTTTACATATTCTTAGGTTTAGTAAATCGAAAAAAATAATTATTTAAGATTACAGGGAATATATGATTATTTAACATCACAAGGACAGCTTTATAGGAGTGTCCAAAACAAACCCTGGTCTAGGTCTATACAGAGCCTGTGTGGCTAGCCACAGGGGAGTTAGTTTCTGTTTTAAGTGTCTATCTCTCTCATTGCGTTGTATTATTATAACTAGAAATTACTTAATAACTACGTGCCGAGATATTGAGAATAAATGTAATGCATATAGAAGTATGAATACAGAACAATGTGTTAGCAAACTTGCTTGATAGTGCGTGTGTTTGAGTGTTGTATGGTGTGTGTTGTGAGTGTGTATGTGTGCAAAAGTATTCCTTTTCTTTAACAGTATTTAATAAGAGATCATTAACTAATAAAATATAAGAAGTCTTGAGCGTTTTTTTTATATGTGATAGGATGTAAAAAACTATTCATAGCTTTTCTTAAATTATAGTATGTCGTGGTTACTAGTTTTAAATGAGAAGATCTCCGTAAATTGAATACCTTAGATGTGCCAACCCAAGAATCCAGACACACAGCAAGATCTGGAGTGAACTCTTCAAGCGGCTGAAGCCTCTCGCTAACCACACTTGGTATTACATGCTTGGTACCCACAATCTGCAGCGCTGCAGTCATGACTATGTCACGACAATAGCCTCTTTGAGTATCTTTGCCTGCTATTAAGCGACGGACCACATCGCCTGGCATCAACGAACGGTCTGCTAAGCCAACCTAAGTAAAAAAGTAATGTGATTTTTTTTTACTTCCTGGAGTCTTGATAACAGCTATTAGGGCCCGCTCGATCGGTGTTATACCACACTCTCAAGGAATATTGGCATCAAAAGGTTCGTCTTAAACTAATCGTGTTTCGTGTCAATTCCAAGTGTGGAAAAGACAGTTTTGCAGTTCACATATATTAAAAAAAAATATTGTTGTTCACATAAGTAAAATACCACCACCAACACAAAAATAATTATAAATGAAATATAATTTATAACATGCACACTTAAACATGAATATAGGACATAAAAATGTAATATTATATGAGTTTATATATTTAAAAATTATACTAAGAACCATAGGAATATGAATATTTACAAATAGAAATGTTATGCTATGGGTTTTTTTTTGAGGATGTCATACAGAGACTGAGGATATAATGGGCATTTAAAAAAAACTCTGGGGATTGCTCCTCAGTACCACAGTGACAAATAGGAGTATTGTATACACCAATTCTATTTAAATGAACCATAGAATATAGGTTTCCCAGCCGGAGTCTGCAGACTATGGAAGTCATTGATTTCTTAAGAGAGTGGTATTTAGAGAGCCAGGATTCTTTTAATACAGAAGTTTGAATTTCTTTATAGTATCTATGTCTATCAAAAGTTGTATTAGTCCAACTCCATTGCCAGTCTTCAGTCAAATCGACTTGACTTTGGAGCATAGGTCTTGCGGCTTAACTAGATGGTGATCAAGGCACATGGGGTTAGGTTAGGAAGGAATTAAAATCATGTCTTTTAAATGATACCTAAGTGCTTGCCACAACTTTTTATGTAATTCACCTGCAGGTAAAGTAAACTAAACATTTACCTTATTACCTAAACACCTAAAAAAATATTTTTGTAATTTTTCAACAACAATTATTTTATTTTTCTGTAATGCATTTAGAATATCACATTTCTAACTCCCTTATTGCTTGAGAAAAAAAAGTCTTGAGTCTTGAAAAACTCTTCTACAGCAGCCATAACCACGTCATTATCGTGAAATTTAGTTTCACAAAAAAAAAAAATCCTCTTTTAATTTTGGACATAAATAAAAATCACTTGGGGCTAAGTCCAGAGAATATGGTGGGTGGTTAAGGAGACTGAAGCCAGCGCAGTGGGTTGCATTGAGCACAACTTCCGATCATGAGTTGGGGGAACATTATCATGAAGAAACAACATACCCAAGGATAATTTTCCAAGATATTTTTCTTTAATCACTTCACACACTTTCAGAAATAAATTTGCATAATAGGGTCAGTATTGGTATCCTTTTGGCATGTAATTAATAAAAAGGATTCCTTTACTATCCCAAAACACTGAGGCTTAGAGTAACTTGAAATTTCTTAAGGAGAGGTTGGTTGTTTCTAAGACATGCTTTGTTCATTTCATCCATGGCAAGAATTATCCAATGGGAAAATTTTGAGATTACATTTAGAAATTTCCAAACAACTTTTTTATAGCAATTTTTTCAAATTCAGATATTTTATGATCACACATAACTAACTTTTATCCATTATTTTGCATTTTTAGTAACTCAATGCACAAAATAATTTATTATGTGCGAACTGTACTGCATGAGTCTAGCAGACAGGCAGACACCAAGGCCCGCCTGATCGAAAGTGGCTACCATTACATAAAACAGTTATAAATTAAACTACCATATAAATAAAAATATGTTTCCAAAATTATCTTAATATGGTATAATATTTATATAAACTGTTTGCTACCCCTGTTTCCAAAACTAACAAGGACAAAATTAAATCTGTATCGTTGTTCAAATACATACAAAAAGTATTTTAGTGATATAGACATTTTTAATTCTTCAAAACAAATATTCAAGTCATCAGTAGTTAGTAAACTTATTACTAAGATTGAAAATGATGAGGTTTATATTTAGACCTAATAATTTAGTTGTGTTTAGTTTTCTCATCAGAAGTTTGACAGTATTAGATATATTGAGTAATTTATTTTAGTGTAGTGAACTCAATATTTCTTTCTGTTCCTTTTTTTAGATTATAAGTATCAAATTTTAGTTTAGATTTATTTTTAGGCTTTAAATTTATAGATAAATAAATGAATCAATCCTTGGTATTTTCTTAAGTTTTCACAACTAGTACACATTGTTAAAAGGAAAAAATTATAATCAAATATAATAATGTACTTAAAACTGTTAAAGCATAGTTTTAGTCAGTTTATTTATTGAATTTTGATGCTAATTTACAATTCTAATATAGAAAGTTATTTGATAGGTGCATATTTTTTTATTACTGTCCATAATTACCAGACAAACATATTCTACAAACCATACTACTTAGATTGTAGTATAGGATACAAGAGTGACCTTGTAAGCCCCTTTTAGGTTCATATCAATGAATGATTCATGAAACACCACTTTTGTATGAAGTAAATATATTGTCCTTGGATTTAATAATTAGCAGAAAAATACAATGACCTCCTTATTCTTTAAAAGACATAACTTTTGCTTAATTTTATTCAGAGATCTAATAAGAGAAACTGAATGTAAATGTCAGTAAATGGCCTCATTTTTAAGTGTGAAATCTACCCTCAAAACTAGATTAAAACATGGCACAATTAGGAAAGTATGACTAAAAACCCCACTAATCCTTTGCATAGAGGGGTTGTTGTGCCCATTAATAATTCTAATTTATTACTTTCCAATAACAGGCGGCGGGGTAGGTGCGATTGTCGCCCGGGACTACAAGGCACGACGTATTATCTCAAGGCTATGCTTACCGTTTTCTCAGATATAACACGCTCGGTCCCGGAAGGATGCCACACAACACGAATTTCGCCTTTCTGTATAGGTGTTTCCATGTCGCTGTCTTGATCGCTGGAGTTCGCTTCGTAGTTTTCGAGAACCAGCCCAAAGACCACTTGACCGCGATTGTTGATTTTATACACTTCATCCTCGTAAAAATACTGAAAGTCAGTCGGCGAACCTGGATTTTGACCCGCCATATTGACGGGAATTATCTAAAGACACAAATAATTTTGTTTTTTACGTGATTCGGTTCTTTCTGACAGCTGATTGCAATGTGTGGCGCATGCGTCAATTTAATTATGCAACGGAAACGCCATCTTGCGGTATTTGGTGCCAAAAAACACAACGTTTCTTTCTACGTAATTTTATAATTATGAGTTCCAGCTATGCATTTCAAATCACAATAATTAAAGTAAATACCATTGACTGCTATAGGATACTTGATACTTTTAATACCTATTCGCCGTTCACGATAACTCGACACGCAGGACTATCAACAATCAAAAATATTAACATTTCTTTCTTTCTTTCTTTAACACTTAAACTAGAGTTAAAAGTAAATAAAATCGTGATAATTACTATAAAACAACGACAAAATTAAGAATAATTTATGTTTTGTAATAACCTCTATTTACTAGTTTAATTTTTTTTGTAGAATTCACCACAAAGGCAGGCAAAGGAATCTTAGTCCATATAGCCAAGTTTGATGTATAAATCTTCGTATAAAGTCGAGTCGTGGAGCAGGAAGAATTTCGTACGTTAACCTGTTATTACCTATCTCTGTCACTCCCGCGTAAATATAATGGGTCTCGCTCGCACAGATGCAATGGCCGCCGTCCTCAGGGATTGTAAACCTTTTACCTGAGACTGTAAGGTTTGAAAAATACAACATTTAAGATGGCAGATGTTAAAAATCTGCTCCAGGAGGCTTTAAGCAGCATTTCAGCAGAAAAATGGTAAAATTGGATCAGTCACGTAAAAAAAGAGAAATCGAAATTAGATAGACTTGATGATAATGTAGACAAAACTGTTGATTCTTTTATAATAAATGTTACAGGCGAGACGTCGTCGGAAAGCAGAAACTCTGATACACAGGAATCGAATTCTGATTTATGAATTTTCATATTTTATTTCTATCTGAGTTAGTAATTGTAACTCGATTTTTATAACTGTTATAATATAATATCTAAATTATTAATTTATTATAATAACAATAATTTATTTAATAAGTTGGTAATTTTTTTTCTCCTTAAAACATTTTATGTAAACCGCACTTAATACAAACATGTTTGAGACCACTGGCAGTAGGTAAAGAGGTTATTGTACGAAATTCTTCCTGCTCCGCGACTCGACTTTAGTAGTTTAGTAGCTTAGTTGTATTGTAGGCTACAACCCACGCCATTTAACGGAGTTCTTGTGAAAACTTGAAAGGCCACATTTGACAATACAATTACATTTCTCTCAAAAACACATAATTATTACTCAAAAACTATCAATATCCTACAACTAATGTTCATTTTAAAGTATTTTTACACATTTTTAGAAAATAAAACTGCACAGCGTAACGTACCCTTTCAGTTCCCGCCAAAAACTCTTCTTACTAGTTTAAAACATGACGTTTTACTTCTCCCTCCATAATTTGTGGTGTTCATTTTTCCATTTGGTAACCCTGTCATGTTATCGTGTACGGGAAGTAATTTAAATATACTTTTCAACACACTTGCTCATAAAGTGGCTCTGTCACCGCAATTAGGCACAGAATGACACCCATAATCAAACTGTGACTAAAAAAAATTATAACTCACTAGTGAGTTATAGACTTTTTTTAAATTTTATTGGTTGAGTTGCTTTGTTCTTAAAAAAGTTTTTATTAAAAAAAAGATCGTGTTCTATAGAACAAATAAATTAATGTTCCTATTGCTTGCTCATTTCATGCAACTTCTTATTTATATAGATAATTTTAACTCGTACATGTTTAATAAATAAAACTTTCACTCATATATAACTTTTGTTTTCTCTGTAACAAAAGAGAACTTTAAATTTCCCATTTTGTACGTGGCAGAATAGGCGCAAACCCTATGCGCGGAAAATAAAAAAAAACCTCATCCCTTTAGTCTGTGGCCGATCGCAATGCGCGCGCATAGGAAAACTGATTATTTTTTCCTGCCATAGCGAAACATTTTTCACAACTCGTTTTCACTGTTGAAATTATAGTTATTTATTAATTAAGATGTCTACAAGTACTAGTTACGAAGAAAATGATTTATGTTGTACACCGCCCGATGTAAGATGTGAAGCCCTTAACGTTATGTAAAGTTTACTACCTGAAAACTCCAAGGAAAAATATCTATTTTATCTACTAAATAAAATGAGTTTTTGTTGTTATTTTATTCACAAGTGTTTTGAAAAACGTCGTATGATACACGTGTGCATTGATGATTACCGTCCTCGGCTCTCTTAAGACCCTCGCCTACGGCTCGAGTCTCAATGGCGCCTCGGCGGTAATCACCAATGTTACACACTAGTACCATAATGTACTATAAATAAATACTTGAATATTTCTACGAACATTTCATACACTATCTTTGATATTTTATTATTAAAAAATAAGGTACTAACTTGGATATTTTACTAACGCCTGAATTTTTTTATGTAACTCGGAAAGGCAACATTTAACCTTTAGTTACAAATTATAATTTAAAGTTTTCACCTTTAAATTTTCAAAATTTTCATGAATTTCATATATAAAAAAAACCTTGACGAATATTATGTCTCATTAGGTGATTTATATAATAGAACACAAACATAAAACAAAGAAACCGTCTACGACACATTAAGCGGCACTGTCAACAACAGGCGCACGTAAAATATAATAGGTATTTTTCTTCTGTAATGCTCTTTTATAGTTGAGGCCCATAAGGTCTCGTTGAATTACTTATGACCACAGAGTTCTTTTACGATATATAAAATAAATATTACTAATATTATAGTTACATATTTTAATTAGCTTTTAATTGCATCGATGTCTACTTATTTTGGGAGCAGACATATTCCGGATCTTCGGTTGTTTGTATCCATTTAATACAATAATTGTATTCCAAAATACTGGTTTTAATTAGATGGCAGTTAATATTACGCGGTAAAAGGAGTTAAAATAAAGTCAGTAATAATTAAGTCAATGGTTTGTTTTTCCTACAGGAACCTACGATCTACGACCAGCTTAGAATTGTAAATTAAGGAGGTAGTTCTATTATCTATTTTAATAATGTGTGTAATGTGTTTATTTCAATATAAAATACCGGCAAAATAAATCATGCAAAGTTATTGTGTCACAGCTGTGACGTTAGCTCAAGTGACTGTGCTATTCTTGTTGGTCAGATCAATACTGTGAACTCTGTGTTATCAACGTAACTATGTAGGTATTAACATGCGCGTAGTACACGCACGGCGCCGCTTGAATGAGGTTGTCGCGAGTGATAAGACGATCCCCTCACTGTATTAATATTGCAACAATTGATGAAATGTAAACGCAATCAGGATGCCGCTGCCGGAGCTGTTGAAACGCGCTTCTAGCTACTTCCTTGGCTTGGAATTCGACGACGAGGAACCGCCTGATTACATCGACAATGAAATTTTATTTTGTAAGAACAACGTGTGTGTGCATCCTCCTACTGTTGCTAGGCATGAGTTGGATATTGTTCATCATCCAGGCTATTTAACGGTTACCACTAAGGTGTTCACAGATCAGCACAACAATGCCAAGCGTCCCACTTTGTTTCTGAATTGGATTCCTAATTCGACTCTTCGTAGATGTCCTTCTGCTGTTGAAACTAGTCCAAGTGACGAGCTCGGCTGTACGCCTAACAAACCGGCTACCCCAAAAGAGATACCATATCAAACGCATACCGATGTAAACAAATGCAGAAAAAAAAATCCTAGTAATGAAAATGCTTTCTCAGATTCTTCTGAGACAACGAGCCTCAATTCGAATTCTGATAAGCAAAGTATTAAATCATCCGACACTAGATTTACTCAGAATGATACGACGCAAGATGAACTGTCTTCAAGTTCTAAGCCTACTGTAAAGTCAATTGATTCAGTAAAGGATAATGTGTTTAGTAGCTTCGAAAAGGATGAATCCAGGGACGAGGTATTTGCATACGATAAGCAAGTGAGGTCACAGTCGATGACGTCTGTTAACATTACTATTGCCAACCCTACAATTGAGAATGTGGATTTGACCCCGGACTCGATGTCGGGAGAAAGGTTTATTAGATCGCTATCTATGAGTTCCTGTGATGAAGGAAATCCTAACTGGATGAGTACTCCAGAATTTTTAGCATTGAAGCACAATTTGGTATTTCCTGATAGCGTGCATAGTTCGCCTGTGCCGCAAAGGAGGGCACCACTTAAATGTCGAAGGTCAGTCTGAATAGGTGTTCAATTATTGCGATTTTGGAGCAACCTGTTGTTATAAGTAAGGAAAAATTGTTTATCCATGATGATTTACTCACTGTGCACATGTCCCGTAGATTTACATGCGTTAAATTGCCTCACCATTTTAGATCGTAGTGAAGTACCAATTAATTGCTCAGAAAGCGCCTCATGTATCAAATCATTACCGACGCTTTATCGTATCGCTAAATACTAGATATTTCATTTCCATCTTTCAATTTGGTTAAATCAACCAAAGTGATTCATATAAACATAAACTTGAATCATTCAATGTCATTGAATTCCGTTATTTTCTTTCAGTTCTATGATTCTATGCTTTTTGATCCGTCTAATATCATGAGCATTACAGGGATTTCTTTTTTTTCCTGCTATCGATTCCATGTGCCATTCTTCTAGTCATATCTCCCCACCCCATCCCATCTTTCTTATCCCATACCTTAAAGTCCAAGCGCGGATCCACCTTTGTGGGTACGATAGGCATGCCCACAACCTCAATAGTCCCGTGACGTCACATTTTCACGGTCTATTGAGGTTGATAGGCTGATGATGATTTATATTCAATGCTTTATTAAATTTAAAAAAAAAATCGCGCGTGATTCGGAACGCAGTTTTGTATTATTTCTCCGTTATCATGTAAATATTATGTTTTATACTATGTAAAGATAAACGATTTTTACTGTATTAAATGGATTTTTTATAATAATTCAAATAATAACGACGTGGATAATGTATAACGCGTAGCATTCGGCGATAAGATAAGCTAGTCGGGTTTAAATTGCATCAACAAGTAAAGTGTCAATACAATGATGTTTCTACGTACAACTACATAATTTTACATCTAATTAACCTTATTGGTATTTCAAATGCTCGGACTCCACCTGCCTTAATGTTATAGTTAATATCAGTAGTTAAATGTGTCTTATTTATAACATTGTAAATAACGCCGTTAACGAACAAGTATTTTAGTATGTATAAATACACATTATCTGTTAATATATAACGACATTAACATTAACAAAAATATTACAATCACATCACAAATATGGCGTTAAGCGATAAGATCGCTACATCTGTGTGAAACGAAAGTCCGTTTTGATCCGGGAGTGCATAGGGTGTTGGGTACCCGGGCGCAAGGACCTGGGGGACGCAAGCATAATACACACCAATACGTGTATTATGGTATGTATGGGTGTTATGGCATATGGAGAAATGGACGATCATAGGGATTTCGTCGACTCCGTTTTTATCAAACGCCTTCGAATATGAAACCCCAAAATTACATTTTCTTTAATACTGTAGGCAAAAGGGGCGTAGAATGATATTCGCAACCCGGCCCGCAATATGATTAACGGCCGTTTTCAATAAGCTATCTATCCGTCATTTAAGTTACTAAAGATAAACAAATCTATCCTTTTGTCCTTACTTACTTTTCAATAACCTATCCACGGATAGCATTTCCTATCGAAAACAGCTATCTACCGAACGGAGGACGGATAGCTTACTAGAGATAGAACGGCCATATGTTTCACGCTTACGTGCGTTTCAATATACGTTTCAAGTTACTCTCCGATAGGCGAAGCTATCTCTAGTAACGCCATTCGCCTATCTGTCAAAATCGGCCAGTAGGTAACTTGACTTTTTGAAAACAAATAGTAATTTCTATTTAATAACGGAATACTTTAGCGGCGAGAATAGTGATATGGAATTGTTTTAAATGATAATTGATTGTGATGAAGACAGTGACAGTGAGACTGATAGCACAAGGTTACAGAAGAAGTATAAACCACGTGTGAATTATGTGACTAAATTAAATGATTACGAATTTACATACAAATTTACACTGAACAAAAGTGCTGTAAATGAATTTAAAAATTTAATACGACCCTATTTGAGTGTAAAATCTAAAAGGTGAGAATAATTTTAATGTTCTTATTAGCTTAAGTAGGTACCTCAACATTTGTGATATCAAATTTCAATTAAGTTTTAACTTTTCCAAGAATCATGTTATAGCTCCCCTTCATCAGTTGCTTCTGACTATGCATTGGGTACCGTGCTAGTGAGTGTCCATTGCAGATTTTATTGGAGTGTCAATATAGCATCTGCTAGTTGTATTGTCTGTCTATATTTGTATCTAAAGCTATAGCAAAATTATACCCATATTTTGTTATATTACAAAGTCACACCCAGACTCACAAAGAAAGACTTTTATAATATTGTTTGGTAAAGTATTTACACTTAGATTTACATATAATCTATTGTGTCCTATTTATATTTTTCCACACCTAGTATCTATATGTACCTAGGTCTCAAAAATATGTTTTTTGCAGATTCCAGCATAGGAGAGGAATTTAGAAATAGACAAGGAGCAATCTCTATCAATGTCCAAGTTGGTTATTGGTGTTTCAAAATATTATTCCTCGGTGGCCAGGATCCACACATGATGCAACTATATTTAACCAAAAAGGTAATTTAAATTTAGTTGTTTATTGAGTAATAATATGTGATACATTTATTTTTATTTGAATGTGGCAATAGATTGTATAAAAATACAATTTTTAACAGATCATTGTGAACAAGGTGAGCTTGGAAATCGCTGGTTGCTTAGTGATTGTGCCTATCCATATAAGCCTTATTTTTTACACCATTACTCAATCCAAATACTCCTCCTGCTGAGCAACCATATAATGAATCATATATTAAAACAAGAAATACTATAGATACATAAGCTTTGTGTTTTGGTGTAACAAAACTTTTATAGTAATAATGGCTGTGTATTTCTTCATATTTTGTTTTATATATAATCTAACAGAGTATTACTGTTCTGAATTCACCATACAAAGTGTGGCCCTTATAAGGTTATAGGCAATATTCTTATGGAAGTAATAATTAAAGTAAATTAATGGATATTTATATTCATAAATAGATATTGATATTATAAGTTTAAGCAATTATATCTAATGTCACATCATATAACTGAAATATTATAATTGCAGATGCATTGGTGCCTGGAAAAGATGATTCCCTGAACTGGTATTGAAAAGCAGATTGAAACTGGAAAACATGCAAGGCATTATTGTTGCCACTGCTGTTCTGCATAATAGTGCTAGAAGCATGAATTTGGAAGAAATAGAACCAGAGATATCAATGCCCGTTATAGCACAGGAAAATAATATACTTGTAATAATAACTTTTCTTCAGAACTTGCATCTGAAAGGCAATTACTAATAAATAATTACTTTAAAAGATAATTATAAAATTATTGATTTTTTCAAAATAAGTTAACATTGTCATATTATTTAGTTTTATTTAGCTTGACTATATTTAACATTAAAATCAGATTTAAATGAAACAATTTCATACAAAATTATGTTTTAATTCATATACACTTAATTAAAAAAAACATCACTTATTACTTATTGCTACATAATATACAACATACAAATGATTTGCTTGTTGATTTAAAATATTCTTTTAATTTTAAATTTTCTAACTGACCATTATCAAATTGTAACTTATATTTAGTTAATAAAATGTCCTTTTCCTCATTTTGTAAATCAATTTATTTTCTTTTTCGCTATAAGGTACTCGGCCAAAACATTTCCCCTATTTATGTGAGTTTTACATTTCTCCTCCACCATCTTGTGTATCCATTTGGCTGTAAAAAAAGGGTTAACAAGTTAATGAAATTGCTGTAAATACTCTTGACTTAATGATAATTTGGATGTAATATAGAAGTTGATAATCAGATTTGTGAATATTTACAAAGAGAAAGTTTTAACTTATAACTAATGCCAAAATTATTACATTTAGGGTTAATTCATCAACTTTCATTGAATACCTGGCATAGTAAAATAATAACTAAAATAATTTCTATTGTCTCAAGTAGATGGGATTGACTGACAACACATTAAATAGTGTTTCTGTTACATTACATTCCCTAAATGAATAATTTCTATAAAATAACTATACAATGAAAGTAAAAAACCAGTACCAACAAACAACTATTCATAGTCAATGCCCTTATAGCTAAACACTCGTAATTATAGTAACATAACAACCACTTACCAAAACTACCACTATCACTAGCTCTGCTTAAAAACCAATTATTCTGTTTAGGGGGAGGTGTCTTAAAAATTTGAATTTCTTTTGACAATTCCTCGTCACCACCACCGACATATATATCATCATCACTTGTTTCCCTACCAATAGTTGTAACATCACCCATCACTATAGCAAATTTGTTTCAGTTGTGGCATCTCCACCAAACTCCATCGAAAAACCTTGGCATGTACTGCCCAAGAGTGAGGCTACTTTATCTAATACTTCACCCTGTGGAAAGTAGTCATTACCACCTTGAGTCTGTAACAAAGAGCATAGTTAAAATAAGTACCTGTCTCGAAACAACTCAATTCAACTTGAATGAACAATACATTAAAATCACAAACCTTAAAAGCTGCTCCTCATGTCTGCACAGCTTTTGCGAGCTGATCCTGATCCTTTAGTTTCCCATTTCAAACGAAGTTGCACTGGAGTTCGCGGGTAACAGGTGACGAAAGAGTTTAAGTCATTGGCAAGGTTTGCCAAGCCTGTTCCTTTAATTTATTTATTAGAGATACAAGAAAGTCTAGAAATGCGTTTTTTTGGAACTTTTGGAGGGATAATAAGACTAAACAAAACAAAAACACATAAGTCAATTGACAACTGCCGGTTGTTAAACCATACACGTTCCGTTTCATTTTTGTTTTTATTAAAAGACAAAGTAAATCAAATTAAAAAAATATGTCCTATTTATGTTTTGATTTGTCGTTCTAAAAAAGTAATTTATTATTTAAATAATACAAGAAATAATAAATAAGAACAAAAAATAAGTTTAGTTTTAGGCGTAACGTCGTTAAATGGTTATCGTAGAACGGAACGTTTCAAGAGGCTTGGATAAGCGAGAGGGAAGCAGCTATCTATCGTTAACTATGGATAGATAGCACTTATCCTTGACTGTGAAACGCAAAGAAGCGATAGATTTACTGTAACTGATGGTCGGGGATAGCGATCTATCTGTGATCTTAGATAGGTTATTGAAAACGGCCGTAAGACGGTCCTGGTGAAATGGTCAATAACTATAACATTATCCCAGATGAAGCCGTAGTATTATGCATATCAAAATTATTAATAGCAATTAGTATCACAGTCACTTTTTCGGTTATTATTATGATGCAATATTTTATGAACTTTATGTTAGTTCAACGAGTATGGCAGACATGATTCATTTTAACGACGTGAGTTTAAGCAAGTACTGTGCGTCTTTGACAACACGTAATAGAAAGATCGAGCAGTGATTGATTCTTACAAAAACATGGGATTAATATATTGCTTTCTTAAGTCTTCTCATTACGAAAACTCCTAATATACAATTCTGCCGCAGAATGTCATGACTGCACCAATTCATTAGAATAATTGTCACTTCTGAATACTAAGCGGCTGTAACGCATCGATTATAGGAATGTTTTTCATAGTTATCTCGAGTGTTTGATATACAGTTTATACCTAGTGTAATATTACTACCAGTAGTTTCACGACTCTGTATAGGAAATTATAACAGATAATAACATACAGTCAAAGGGGTTTTGAGTCACTTCCGAACTGCTTGTCCTTACTACAAGGAAAGCGATTCTAATGATATACAATGTACTGCGTATCATTAAAATTGGTTAAATAATATAAAATTGAAATTAAATAAAACTAAGTTTTATCAGTTTTAACTGCTTTATGATTATTTATATAATTAAATTAGATTAGGCTCCCATAGACCAAATAATAACCATTAAAACAAAAAAATAATAATTAAAATGAACTAGTTGGCGGTAGTCTAAATAAAAACTTTATTATTACTCATTGACATTTAACATCTTTTTCTTCCATGATCGCGACTACTGGAAAGTGGCCGAAACGTCGAAATAAAAGTAAAAAAAACATCACGATTAAAACGTATTAGTTTTATTATATACACTTGACCCAAAAGCTTAGAAAATTCTAAGGAAATTGGTCATTGCAGTTGATCTTAAAAATGAATCCAAAACCTGCATATATTTGATAAGCTTTTTATAATTTTATTACATATGATGCGAAAGACCGGGGATCACTTTTATTGTTGACTTTTCGGTTAAATACAAGCGCATGGACTTACTGGACTTACTGGTTGTAATATAATTTATACTGTGTGAAATATTATAAAAATATATTATTCTGGATGTAGGCAAGTACGATATTGAATATTGTGTAGGTGGGATTATTATTTGCCATGGATTAAGTGATCCTTTATTTGTCGAGAAATGATAATGGTTAGAATACACATATCGAGTTTTCTTCGCCATTATAATTAATATGCTCAGGCTTTTTTTTGTCACTTGATTTTTGGGGACATGCTAATTCTCGAAAATTATAAGTGTATGATTTCGTTCTTGTTGTTTCATTTTTTTCAGTATTTATGGCAATTTTGTTATTTTAAAAAATTCCTTTAAGGGCACTGCGTACCTCCACGTGCCCCCACAAAAAAGCCCTAAATACACCTATATAACTATAGCTAGCTAAGTCTTTTCTTTATATGTGCTCCTTCCCTCAATCAATCAAGGAATTTTCATTTTAGATTACATATATTATAAATCCAGCTGTACCTGAGACATCGTTTGCGCAGGATTGCTATTACCTTTATAAATTACATATAGCCTATGTAACTGTATAATTTCATCTAAATGAGTTTAGTAGTTTTTGCGTGAAAGATTAATAAACTTCCATTCTTTCTCTTTTGTAATGTTAATAAAATATTTCTATTAATTTAAACAGGTTTTCAGTAGACCTTAGCCAAATGAGATCCCTCAGGCTATTTTTCAACGATGACAATTGCACATGCGGTCAGCTGGTCGTGGCTTCGAGAGAGTCGCAGTACAAGATTCTGCACTTCCATCACGGAGGACTGGATCACTTAGCGCAGGTTCTACATCGATGGCACTCATTGCTGCATAATATCAAACTTACTCCAGGTACATTACATATTTGCAATTATTAATATTTTAAGAGAGAGAGAGAGATTGAGAGATAACACTTTATGTAGGTACGTCATTACAGAAAACAGAAAAACTTCTAGCCTAAAAATATTCTACATGTGCACAATGGGCGGTCTTATCGCTAAGAAGCGATCTCTTCCAGACAACCCGTATACACCATACGTGTATATACTTACATGTTATAGTCTAGTCGGGAAGTTTATTTTCTGCGAATAATAGTTACCAGTCTCTTAAAAATATGGTTGATGGCTCATTCGATCCGGAATAGCATCTAGAAAAAGTAGTTTTTTGGATTTTTTCTCCCAATAAAAATGGTTAATTAACAATTCAATAAACTTATAAATAATGATGATAAAACTTTAATTCTCGCGGGATCATTTTCTTTGAAGTTTTAAGATAATACCTGAAATTTTCAAATTTTTAAATTAATATTTAATTATATTTTCTTAAGTTTTCGCGACTTGTACACATAATAAAACTACGTTTTAACGGTTTTAAGCGCGGTAATTTATTTGATTTTGGTTTATCCGACATTTCAGCCGCTTTTCAGTGGCCGTGGTCACGGAAGACAAAGATGACATTTGTCTAACGTGTATTGTCAAAGTTTTTATTCAGCCTACCGCCAACTTGTTCATTTTAATTATTTAGTTTTAATTTTGTTTATGGATATTATTTACTCTATGGGAGCCTAATCTAATTTACCACCGCTTCACAACATGTTGTGGCTTGAAGAGAAGAAGCGGCGCAAGAAACTGTTCAGCAAACATGCCTAGTTCTAAAATTTTTATATAATATTAAAATGGGTGGAAGGAAAAATAAAAGAAATTATCAGTCAAGTTGGTTTGTGTTTCGTTGCACGCAGAAAGAGCTCACAGTGTCTTGAGGTCTGGCAGTTGGTTTTTGCTGGGTTTGGGTCTTAATAGTTTTGATGATCGGATCCCAAACAGGTGGTACCTGCCAACCATCTTCTCTATTGAAATTTGGGTGTTTTTTTATTTCAATAGCCTCACGCATCATTCTTGGTATAAAACGATTCTCTTTCGCGCGGATTTGTGGGTTATCGAATCTGATGTAATGGTTGGGTTTATCCAGCGTGTGTTCACTGATCGCAGACTTCGTAGACCTTGCGTGTTTTATGTCAGCAATGTGTTCTTTTACCCGTGTTTTTATGCTCCTCTTTGTTTGCCCAATGTGTGATAATCCACATTCACAATCGAGCTTGTAAACACCTGCATCCTGGAGTGGGATATTGCATTTCACAGGTCTCAAAATATGGTTTTTTTGTTTTTTTTTAATGGCCCGTGCGTCCATGCGTCCCCCTAACGTAGTCAGGGTCTTTGTTTATCTTTTTTATTTGTTTATGATATTTATTATGTAGTCAGACCTTAGCTTATTATTAATTTTAACTTAAAACTAATATCTTGCATAACAGATATACATATATATGTTGTACGGTGTTCTCCAGCAAGGACGATAAAACTACCCATCACCTCGACTTATTGCGTTCTATGGCCTCCTGTACCAGCCGCATGCAGAACCTCTCCAGGTATGGCCTCGAGTCCTTGCCCGAGAACCATTCAAAAATAGTCTCCTCGGTAATCTTAATACGTGTGGCCGTCTCGAGGCCGCACCTGAGTCGATCATACATGGGGCACTCGAGCATGAGGTGTTGGATAGTCTCATCGCCCCCACTGTCACATACGCATGCCGGGCTATTTTTTAATTTAAATCGGTGTAAGTAGGCCGCGAACCCTCCATGTCCGGTGAATGCTTGGCACCAATGTGGCGTTAATTTAATGTCCTTGAGTATGCGACGTGCCGCGTAAACAGAGGGGAAGAACAACTTCGTGACGCTCGCCGTCTGACCGCCCACATATTTTCGATCCCACTGCTGGACCGGATGCTATCCTAATGGACCGTTTATGGTAGGAAACGGGACATTTGCTGTACAGAGGGGCTGCATCGAGCTGCGTCGCCGCTTGCCTTGCCAGTTCGTCTGCCCGCTCATTGCCGGGGATGCCGACATGAGCCCGAACCCATAACAGCCGGGCGTTGCACCCTTTCCCTATCAGCTTCGCTAAATTCTGACGAATAGCGAAGCCGAGCGGGTGGAGCGTGTCCGGATTACAGATCAAGTCGAGCGAGGACTTAGAATCGCTCAGCACGGCCACCGAGGACAGGCTGCTACACAATACGTACTCAGTTGTCTAGCATATTGCGAGCAGCTCGGCCTGGAAGACCGTGCAAAACGGCTCCAGCTTCATTCGCTTGGTCTGGATCTCCACTCCTCTCCGCCAATGAGTGAATGCGGCACCGACCATCCCGTCAATCTTGCTGCCGTCGGTATACAAAATATCCTCGGGCAGCTGTGAGCAAAAGCAAAAATTGGGTTATCTTTTTATGCGGCTTGAAATATGTTTTGATTGAAGCTCGCCTGAAGATGTGACCAATTCTGTCTGTGACCCCCTTGATGTAGGGTAGGGTAACAGGGCACCGCTCAACTGAAGGTGGTTTGGGGCCTTTGTGACGTTGGTGTGGAGTCTTCCGCTGGTTGCGTTGTAAGACTCGCTTGACGTGCTGAAGCTCTCCAGCCACGTGGTTCCGTTCGTGGTTTTATTAATATTTAATTGCAAAAAAAATATTTAAAACTTGCGTTCATTAAAGTAGCGGCGCGCGCATGTCGAAACTGCCGCGCGGAACCCGATTTTCAACGTTAGATAAAAATTATAAATATTGGTGCTACGATTTCGGGAGTCGAGAAGTTTTTTACTAAAATTTCCTGCGCTTTCAGAAACTTTTATAATATTTTAGATATCTCTCATACTTTTTGAGATTTTCCCAAAAAGCTGAACGGCTATTTTTTTTTTCACTTTTTTGTTAATAACAATTGTAATATTTATTGGGAGAAAAAATCCAAAAAACTACTTTTTCTAGATGCTATTCCAGATCGAATGAGCCATCAACTATATTTTTAAGAGACTGGTAACTATTATTCGCAGAAAATAAACTTCTCGACTAGACTACTAGATATAAAACTTTATATCTCGCTACCATAAGAAAAATGAAAAGGTTGTGAGATTTTGTAAGATCAACCGTCTTATTCATATTGAGTTAGAGTAAGCTTTTAGACATTTTTAAGAACCTTAAAAAGCTTGCAACTTTACACTCAATATGACTAAGATCATATAAATGTCTAATTTTATCATACATTATAAAAAGATTTTTTTTTACGTAATCAATCTGAAGTCAGTCAAAAAAATTATTATATAAATACTAATGTAAAAATATACGTACAAAAATCAAAAATTAAACCTACCTAAATTAAAATCCATCCGACCACACCAAACCACTTCTGCAGAGTACCTAGAAGTAATGTAGTAGTTTGCAAATATATAAGTTTGTTGACTGCGTTCTATCCTCTGGGACCCATTCTGCGTAAAAGGGGTTAATTTTACAACTGTACTAGAAATGGAAGGTTGGTCTTGTATATTTTACAATGGATTATAACGAGACTACGAAATGAGCTTTGTCTACTATGGTTTGTTTTTATACAGCAACAGT
The DNA here is from genome assembly GCA_012273795.1 of Dendrolimus punctatus. Taxonomy (NCBI): domain Eukaryota; kingdom Metazoa; phylum Arthropoda; class Insecta; order Lepidoptera; family Lasiocampidae; genus Dendrolimus; species Dendrolimus punctatus. The sequence continues at coordinate 15,905,271 of CM022539.1, forward strand.
ATTCGGATTACACAAGTATTTTGTGAAGGTTAACGAGCATTTTACAAAACAAACATGTCTGGAATTCGTGATCTGACAGTTCACTAAACTGGTATTATGGTAAATTACATATTTTAAAACAAATGCTTTAGACACAAGTGGATAAGGGTGGGCATTGATTAGGGTCTTCTTTTTAGCCCAATAATCATCATGTATAAACATCTTAAAGTATATAAATATGTTCGGTCTAATATTTTATTACGTTATTTACGTACTAAATTAAATGATATTAAGATTGTTTTTATTGCGATCTTTTAAAGGATGGTATTTAAGCGCCCATTTCTATATACTGCGTAAACTTTATATAACGACACAGACACCGACACCGGGACTGTGCCTTTTGTGGCGTTATAGAGAGTTCTCGTTAAATGGAGAGAAGTCTGTTATTTTTGTCTGACGTCTTTTGTTGCACAAGTCATTTTGTTGTGTTTTTTTTACTTATTTTATTCATATCAATATCTTGCAATATTGAGGCGTCTTGGTGATAAAGGAAGTACCTATAAATTTCGAATTTCTTATAAATTTCGGTATGCATGATGCCGACAGTCGAGTTAATTACGAGCTAGGATAATAAAGCGATAAAAGAAAGTACAAAGCTGCGCAGCTTTTACTACTTTTGGCATCTTAAAAGGTACATACCTTTTATGACTTAATTGTTGTTGTTATTGCGAGTGGGTGTAATGCTATATAGAGTGTATGTAACGGATGTATATGGAAAAAAGCTAAATCAACAAAAGCCAAGTGATTTCGACGCTTAAGAAAGTTTGTTGTTAAATCCAGTGACGTTACATGGAGTTTACACTGTATTTATAAAGATATTTTATTTATTGTAAAATGTGGTACATACCATTGTATATCTGATCGATAACTCGCTTTACAACCGACGGATTTTTATTTCAGGTTCTGAGGAACCAAATTTACCGTACCGCCATTTCATGGTATGTCGCCCAGAAGTACAAAAGTCAGAGCAACATCCCGAAGAGGGGAAACTACCGAAAATAACGCCAGAGTTATTTTACGGGAAAATAATGAATGCCAAAGGTGTTATTGAAGACGACCTATTTTTACGTAAATGCGTTTTCTTTGGTGGCCTTGATAAAGAACTGAGGCGGGAAGTATGGCCGTTTTTGTTACATTGCTACCCATATAATTCTACTTATGACGAAAGAGAAATTATACTTCAAATAAGAACGAGGGAGTACGAGGAAATAACAAGAAGGAGAGTGGAGAAAATGACCCCCGAACAACACGCTGTTTTTTGGAAATCAGTGCAGTGTGTTATAGAAAAAGATGTAGTTAGAACCGATAGAGGCAATCCTTTTTTCGCAGGTGAAAATAATTATAATGTAGAAATTATGAAGAATGTTTTGCTGAATTATGCTGTTTATAATCCAGTGTTAGGGTAAGTAGAAAATATTTAAAAAATTGAGCCTTTTGTATATATAATAATTCAAGGGGAAATGCATTTGCGGACACGGGGGGGGGGGGGGTTAGTGTGAAAGCAGGGGGCCAGATGGGCTGCTGGAATACCCACTTGTGGGAACAAAACCCCTTGGTGTTCTTCTGTCGCCATATGTCAGGGCCCCGGGAAATGCGCGAGCTTTTTGCCGCGACCTCGACTGACGTGGGCCCGCCCCTACGGGCAAGCCTCTGCTGCTTCAATTAAAAAAAATAAAAATAATTAATAGTACCATGTATCTACCTCAAAACTTTCAAACGGATCTTGTTGAAACAATTTTTCGTTGAACATACCAATATCTCCAAATCTATTGATTTTATCCATTATTGTTAGATTTTCAATGGAAAAAATAAAATTTCATAATTATTTTTATCTAGGCAAATTTAATTTTTAGCGATTGAAATAAAATTGAACACTAAATATAACTAAGTTATATTTACGTTGAATTTGAGTTGAACAATCTTTTCTTTGTTAATCAGTGACATCACGTAATCATTTAATTTTAAAGGACTAACTGCCACAATCTGTCGGATTATGATCTATTCATGTTAAATAAATAATTAGATGTTAAATGATTTTTTTTTATTTTTTTTACAAATAAATCTATTTATTTATTTAACAACATATTTACTAGAAAGTATTTACAAAAAATAAATAAAACGTAAATATAAGTTATGTTAATATTTTATATATAAACTTAATTAATTAGCAGAGTTCCCTATTATTTTCAGATATACACAAGGAATGAGCGATCTCTTAGCTCCAGTACTTTGCGAAATAAAATGTGAAGCAGAGGCATTTTGGTGTTTCGTCGGTCTCATGCAAAGGACAATATTCGTCTGCACGCCTACAGACAACGACATGGATAATAACCTCGTAAGATACTTGCTTTTATATCAAAAGGATTCGCTAACACACTTATTTAGCAAAGTATAGGTCCAAATTAAACCTAGACACAGCACTAAATTATCCAAATTTATTCACTAAAAAAAAATACACTACATACACGGTAGATGTAATAACTCCAAATACCTTATATTTACTTCAAGCTACCTAATTGTACTTAAAGCGCAGACTTAGCATCTTCGTCAAACTCTTTTGGGTTTTCAGATGTAGATATATAAAAAATATGTATGTTTTTGTTTGAATAAAAAAATCAAATAAAAAAAAACTGATACATAAATAGTTACCTAAACATCAATATTTTGCTCCCTTCAGCTTGTTACTTTGTGTACAATGTCTTTTCATTTTAGCTTTTTCCTTATTCATTCGTTAATTCGAAAGATAAAAATAACTGATAGCATTTTGTTCTCGCGAGGAAATTATGGTATAGTATGTCCATAACGATGCTTTCATTTACGTGGAAAAAAAATATATGTACGTACTAGCCTAGAAAGTGTCTATTGCTGCATGCTCTCTTTCAGGTGGGACGTAAATCCCTGAATAGAGATGCGGGGACTTCAACTATGGAGTTACCATAACTTACATATTAACTTAATAAAATTCTGCGAAAATAATATGAATAGGTATTTTTGTACGACGAACGCCGACGCGACGGAATCTACTTTATTGGCCGTTTAGTGGGCGGTTCCTATCCATATTAATCAACGGTTACGGGCATAACCTTTGAAGTATTCAATTAAGGGTGTAGCGTAGGAGGTTGTTGTGTTTTAATAATGAATTCGATAACCTTTGTAAATTGATTAAATTCGAGAAATATTTACAATATAATTAATGAGAAGTTATAATTAGGTATACAAATGTTTACATAGTAATCATACTGGAAAAGGAAAATAATTTTATACTTGTCCATTGATATAATTTTATTTTTCTTGTATGAAAACGTGGCCACGGAATAATTAATTATAATTTATGCTTGCCTCCTATTTCCATAAAATATTTGTACGAGTATAATAGAATAATTCTTAAATTTTCTATTGCAATCTATTAAGCCGTTTGAGCTTTATTTGAGACAGCTTTCAAACACGCAGACGTCAATTTTAAAAACGGCAATCTATGATTGCGCGTATAAGTAGAAACCTTCCCTGAATTTTTGGCATTTATTTAAAACTCACAAACATACCTATACCTACACCTACACTGCAAGATTAATTAATGTATACCATTAGAGAAAAATCAATAAACTGTAAAATAAACTCTCGTTTTCAGAGTTATTTACGGGAATTAATTAGAATAATGTTGCCACATTTCTACAAGCATTTGGAGAAGCACATTGACGCCATGGAGCTACTTTTCTGTCACCGTTGGATTTTGCTGTAAGTTTGACTTTTTTTGCTATATACGAGTACATGTCGATAGCTACTAAGAGAGTATAGAGTATCTCTTAACATGTTTTCTATTTCTGTGCTTCTTTCCAATTTCATAAAATTTACAAAATTGAAAAGAAGCCAAGCACGATTTTCAATTTGTGTTCAAAAATTATTTTCAAAAGTTTTCGCAACTACTTAGTACACACAAAATTTAAAACTAAGTTTGTTTTAAGGGTCTTAAGCGCGACTTCTTATTTGTTTATTTATTTTTGTTCCGGCGTTTTGGCCACTTTTCAGTAACTGGTTAGTACGGGAGACAAAGATGTCAAGTGTCAATGAGTAATGTTTAAGTTATTATTTAGCCTGCCAACTTGTACATTTCAACTAAATTAAACAAACATACAAATGTTCTCTCTTCTCCTCTCTTTTTTCTTTTTTGCTGGGCGATCTTTATTGGCGATCTAGTATTCTTTTCCCATGCTGTTAATAAGCCACCGCGGATATAATTTGCATATTGTAGCAACGCCAACATCTTTGTCGATTTTTCGGGCGACACCGGGCCTCCATAGATGCATTATTATTTTATTGTGAATAAAATAAAGTAGTATTTAAAAAAATACTTAAACCAAACTATTTATCTCTACAATAGAGATGTATTTTTTGTATCCTCTTTCGTTAAAATACAATTAACTTATAACATAGTTTCATGTCAATAATTGGAGGTGATTTCGTGAATTTTTTGCTAAGTAGAAAGTAAATGGAGAATAAAAAATAGAAAAAAACCACGTCCCGTCTCATATCATGAAGATATATGGTATTTTTTTTTTGGTAAATTATTTATCATAACTTACCAACGAAAAATTATTTCGGTTGCACTCCACTTTCAATTTATTGCAGTAACCGGAGCCTTAAAGCGCTTGGTTAGGTGTTATTTTATTTGCGCAGGTGCTTCAAAAGAGAGTTCACGGAAGCTGTGGCCCTTCGTATGTGGGAGGCTTGTTGGGCCAACTACCAAACGGACTATTTCCATCTGTTTCTCTGCTTGGCAATCGTTGCAGTCTACGCAGACGACGTCATAGCACAAGACCTAAATACGGATGAAATGCTGCTTCATTTCAGCTCTTTAGGTAACATACAGAATTGTTTAAGATTGTCTCTGGAACTAAAAATTACAAAAAATTATAACCTTTTTTGAATATTTGTTTTTTTTAGTTCTTTTTACTTTAAATTTATTAAGAGGCCATCCACAAATTACGTCACATGAATTTAATGATTTTTGACGCATCCTTATCCTTGTCACATGAAAAAATGAGAGTGTCAGCTCCGACGCACGACTGGAGTTTACTCTTTAAGTTAGATTTAAAATGATGATGGATATTATTGTAGATCTTTTTTCATTACATTATAGTTACGTCACACGGATTTCATAATTTCTTGATCTGGACGTCTTTGACCCAGCTTGTCTACATTCGTGAGATTTTTCCTCCTTAGTATAACATCAAATATTATGCAATTTTACATCAAGAATTTTTAAATTAAAACAGTAGTTCCGTAATTAATTTTATTTCCATTTAAATTATTTTTTATAATTTAAACACTTCTCATATAGTGTTGGAAATATTTTCAAGTTTTTTTGTTAACAGTTCAAATGTCATGTATTAAAGCTTAAATATATTAGATTTTGAAATGTGGCGTCACGAAGTTTAGGACCCACCCTTTGTCACACAACGTCACACTTCGTCGACCCTCCCCCCTTAGATGTGACGTAATTTATGTATGGCCCTTTTGTTGACATTATCTTTAATCTATTTTAGCAATGTACATGGACGGTCGGCTGATACTTCGCAAGGCGCGCGGCCTCCTCCACCAGTTCCGTCAGTTGGTCCGGATCCCTTGCACGTTGGCTGGTATGTGCCAACGGTGCGGTCCTGGTATATGGGATTCCACGCATAGGCCCAGTGTAGAGTGCACCGGCGCTCACGATATCTGTGCATACGCAGTACAGTAGATTTCATATATGGAGCACAAGTTAAGCAGATGAGCTTACGCCACAGATGTATGGTGGTAATATCAACCAAGCAGACAAAACGCTTTGCTTGCACTTTACTAATGCGTACTGCTGAGAAGTACAACTCCTGACCGTAGGCTGTTTTACTTGTGATTTTCAATTTTAATGTCTTCGAGTCACGCGTGGTCAGGTCTCCGATTCTGCTATCTTGGTGTGGCGAAGATATTCAAAGTACGATTTCATTGCGTTAGTGTCAATAATTCGTATTCTACTAAAATCACAATATCTTCTCGATATCGTCGCGGTGGAAACAGTTGTAAAGTAGAAATGGTAATGCCAATCGAAATAATTATTCAAAAGCAATAAAAAAAAATTAAATATTTATAAAGTTGCCATTGGAATTAGTAGAATACCGAAATCACGTGACCTATAGTTGCAATGCGTCCAGCGATTTAGCGAGATAGTAATAGCAGAATTGGGCCCTAGGTATCTTCTAAGTAACCGTGCCATTTTAGGCTGGTTTATATGTACTAAATAAAAAGTAAAAATATAAGGTTTTAACACGTTTTGGACACGGTCCGAATGGTGAGGAGGTTTCTGTCTCTGGAGACCTAACCCCTGATAACTTGGAACCCCGCCCCGCTGCCGGCGGATATCAATATTTTATATTTTTTTATTAGTACCTACTTTGAGATGTTTTTTTCATAAAAGAATGTTTTGTTTTGTATATTTGTTTAAAAAAGGCATATTTTTGAAAAAAAAATACGTCTAAGGTTTTAACTAAATTTTAATTTACTTAATACATGTAAAGTTATAAAGGATAATCTTATTAATAAGTTACTAGAAGTTGTACTTAAAATTCAATACGTGTAAACCAGCCTTCAGACAAAATTTACACTTGACATCAAAGATATGATAGTGTTGGTCAAATATACTCGTAATAAAGTCATAAATGATGCTCTAGTAAATAAATAAAAAATATAATAACGTTTCAAAAAATCAATAACAGGAGGGGGAGAAGGTGGAAAATTATATGAAAATATTTACACGAGGAATTGAGATCCTCCTCCTTTTTAAAAGTTGGTTAAAATACTGCTGCAATTTTGGTAACTACCAGGGAATAATGTTATCTATAATGGATTGAAGTGCTTTGTATATACACGATGTTCCAGGGGTAAAAATAACTATTTAAGGGAATTGAGTTACTAAAGTTAAGTTACTGCTGGCTAAATGTGTAGTATTATTAATTAATAAGACAGAATTAAATATATAAATATAGTTTTAAAAAATGCTTGCGGTCTAAGAATTAATTTTTTGTGGTCCATTTATTTTTTAAGAGCCCTCCCTATATATTGTTCTTTTTTGCACATATCGACACTGATGCAAAAATGGAATTTACCAGCGACTTGTATGTCTAATAAAAAGGGATGGTGGCTGCACATACCCCGCACGCAACATTCAAGTAGCATAAGAGCAGAATTAAACATTTGTAGTTTATAATATACTCAATGAAAAGTATTTCATATTTATAAATAAAACATATATTTTTAAAACAATGCAATTTGAGGTAATTGAAAAATTAGCATTATCTATTTTTCAGTTTAAAAAGGTTTTGAAAGAGTTATTGTATTTCTTATGTATTTTTTGTATATTTTAAGCTGTTTAGGATAAACAGATAAATTTTCTACTGCTCAATATTACTTGTAACTTTTTTTACATTTGACTATCTACATTATTAAACATCAACACGATACGATAGGGTGGGCTCATTAGTCGGAGAAGGTTTTTTCTTTACAACTAATTAATACGCTTATCAATCAAAGTATTACATATTTCGCAAATATTTCGTCATTTTAATTAATTCTATATAGCATTTAAGCTGTACTATGTTAAATACCTATGTTCATTCCAAAGATATTTAAATGTAAAGAAACAAATACGATTTAAGTACAAATTAAAAAAGAATTGTAAAGTTTAAAAGAATTCTAAAAGACATCATATATAATAAAGAACATATCAATGAAGAAAACCAAAAATGTTCTATGAAAATTATCATTGTTTACAATATTGTAACATATGTATGTTATATGCAGGTACATTTTGTTAATCGATATAAGTGTTTACTTATATCGATTACAAAATGTAGTACCTGGATGAATTACATTAGTATTTAGTAAATTATTTATCAATTAAAAAAAAAACCAATGCATTGTTGTTTCTGTACATGGAAGAAGAATGTTAAGAAATTAATACCTAGTCAAAAATGAATCTAACCCTCAATAACATCCAAATTTTACATGTAGCCATGATGTCAGAGATTATTAAAAGCATATGTTTGGAGATTATTCCTTTGGAATTGATTTTCATATAAGGCCATCCATAAATTTACTTGCATTTATAAAAAAAATCAAAACTACCTACAATTCTAGTATTTCGCCTGTCCCTATTAACAGAGTCAGATCTGCAAATCAGCAATTTTACAGGAGAGCGCTCCAAAGTTTGAATTGCTTATATTTTTTAAAATACAAGAATTAAATTTTCAAAAAAAATATTTTATGCTAATATATGTTCGAGAGCTTATTTGCAATGCAATCAAATAACATTTTTACTTATCTAAATATTTGAAAAGCTAGTAATGGCTTTGTTATCCGAACATGGGTCATCATGATTTGTCGGATCTGTCACATCCAACAAAGTTTCATGGACAAACATATTTATTATTTGTAAGAAGTGCCACATACAACATTGTTATTAGTAAAGCCTATTTAAATTTCTGTCGTATTTAAATTGATATTATATATTGAACACAATTTTTAATACATTTTTAATAAATTTGTTTTACAAATAACAAACAATCAAACATAATTGACAATTTAAGAACAAAATGAAAACAATCTTTGTCATAACATTTGTAAAAGTCTACCTGTATGAATGGCACCTAATAATCACATTTCAGGTTTCATTAGCTTAGATAATCAGTATTAGTAATTGCTTTTTCACAAAAATAGAAAATACAATATTCTTAATAATGATCTTGGAAAAAGTTTTCTAAAAATCAACAAAAACATAAAAAATACGCTGTTACTCTCAAAACAAACAGTTTACAAAATAATCTCTCTAAAACATCAACAATCACAATAATTTTACTACAGTAGTTAAAAAGTTTAAAGAACAACGAAAAGTTTCATTCATATTAAAATCAGTCTTCAATATAAATCAGTCATCTTTTGAAAGTATCTCTTGAGCATTGTTACAAAATTTTAAGTTTTCATAAAAGCTATGGTACTCCTCCGGAATTATTCCATTTTGACACAAATTCCTTAACTCTTTATGTTTATTACGACTGATAAGATCTCCATCTCCATTATAGGCTTGCTTGATTTGAAAACGCAGACTTTTCTTCTTCTGTCGGAATGTTCTTATTATTATATACATGACAAATATCACAAAGATCTTTCTTAGGTTTATGAAAGCCTATATTGAAATTGCATATTTATCAGCATCAAACCATTCGCAATACAAAGAAAACACCCGAGATGCACTTTTCACCCCTTCCAAGTACAATTTATTTGAATTTTGTCGAACTTAGTGAGATTCCACTAAAGGAAATGAGTTTACATGATCACACACGCTTCTGATCATATCATCATCTATTATCCGTTTCTTGTGTTCATATTTACCACGCTTATCTTCCATTACATTTATTTCTCCGTCGTACTTTTTCCATGCCATAGATATAATTCGCTCCCCTGTAGATATTGTATTTATAAACATTGTCTTGCATACTTTCGTTTTTTGTTCCTCCTCATTTGGAAGAAAATAGCGGAACGTGTTTTACCGGTCATGTTTCGTTACCTCAGTAGTTTGACGGCGTTTTGGTACCTTTTCTGTGTATTGAATCACAAACTCCTTTGACGATCACCGAGTTTCCAAAAGTTTTCAAAAACGGTCATGCGCTGTCTTTCACTGAATTTAGTAGAACATCTTAAACGACATTTTCCATTACATACTTCTTGTAACTGCTTTTCTTGTACTTGTTTTCCTCTATGGTTAGTAAAACCCTTTCCTTCTCTTCTCTTCTTCTCTTCTTTAAAGATTTTCTTTTAGTTATCACCCAATCCTTTTTATGTTGAAGTTTTTTCTTTTCTTTATCCGTTTTAAATCTGGACTGGCGAGTTTGAAAACTTTTTGTGGAGGTAGATGTATAAACACTTGTGGTAGAAGTCATAGAAGGTGCAGGGAGGTTTCCATACAAGTCATCACTAGTCAAGATTAGCGGGTCTTTGTTTTCAGTAAGGGTTACACAGAAAGCGTCATTGCAGGTTTGATGCATAGATGATGGCAAAGGAGTTATTTTTATTGTCATAGTCACAAGCAATATTATTTTGGGATTGTGTAACAGAATTAGACGAGGTGGAAGCAATAGGCTTATTGTATTCGTGGTTATCGAAAGGCTCATTCTCATTAAGTACATCTCCAAGCAACTCATGCAGCTGAATTAATGCATTACTATTAGGTGTTGGAGATTCTCTATTAACTAGGAAAAAAAGAAAAATAAGCTTTAAGCAATAAACAAAATATAATATGTCATTAAGTAACAGTTTTTTGGTTAATTAGCATAAAAATGATGACAGTAAAATCAAGCCAGTGTCACATTAGGCAATAAATTATAGTTAGTGAAGTGCTAATACAAAATTTAAATATGCAGAACTGTTAAATTAAGCCTTTAATATACCACAATCGTCACATAAAATATATTATCTATCGTGCAACAATGCAACATGTACCATATCCCACAAAAAGTAAAACAAAAAAATTGTTAACATTGTATGAAGTATCACTTTCAACAAATTCGATTTTTAATGGAACAAACAAAAAAGCCGGATGTGGTACTACCGTCATACATAACATCACAAATGGCAATTAACAATGTAGGAAGTATCACATACGACAAATTGGGCAAATATTCCAACCCACAAGATAGTCGGATGTGGTACTACTGACATAGTTTACATTCTACAAGACCGTAAATAATGTTGGATATGGTACATCCGACAGTATCAATCGGAAAATGAAATATATTTTATCAATTAAGTAATATTATAATAATAACAAAAAACCTTTAGTCAATAATATTTGCGCCAAACTAGCTCGTGACAAGTGCATGTTCCTCTAACATAGTCCGTACTGGCACATCCGCGTGCGCGTACCCACCTCGCGCCCCGCTAATAATGTTGAGAGTTAACATTCGTCGTTGTTAGTGGGAGATGGTGGCATATACGACATTGTTAATGTGGCTATTTTAAAAACTATGGGGAAAAATTACCTTTTTGTTGCTGCTATTGAAAAACAATGCTTTTTTAGGGTCATTAGTGAAATAAAACCAAATTGTCGAAAATTGCATATCCTACATTGTTAATAGGGACAGGCGATTTGTGCTTTCTATCTCGTTACAAATTACAACTTATAAATGTTCTCACAATTTAAGTGAATTTGTAAAAATTCTTTTATAAGTCACATGTTAAAGGGCAAGGGGGTGACGACGTGTGGTGTGGCATTGTCTGACGAGAGATGGGAGGGCTTCTAAATTTCAATAATCTAATATACTTAAGTTTTAAAACACAAAATTTGAACTATTAACGAAATACTTCAAAATATTTCCAACTCGATCTTTATGAGTAGTGTTTAAATTATTTAAAAATAATTTAAATCATAAAACTCTAATTACGTGACTTCTGTTTTAATTTAATAATTTCTTGATGTAAAATATGTTTTAAACAAAGAAACGTTGAAGCGGGACTAGAATGTTCTGCGATGCCGAGTTATCATATAAGATATTTCTATATTATCTGAAGATGGCAAGACGAAGACAGCCCACTTACTGGAGTTTGGTTACCGTCTCCTATATACGCTTACGACACTAGAGACGATATGAACGCGTTTCCCGGCTTTAAGATTGGATAGGGATGGAATAAAAAAGGGGAAAGTGTAGGACAATTTCAGAGTTACATTTTTTACTAAGGTATTATTTCAGTATTCTTCTTCAATGTTCTAAATATACCGACTTGGTGATAGGGTATTTTAATTGAATGTTAAAAATGTATTTATAAACAAACAAAAAATAAATACTTAACCGACTTCGTTCTACATCTTGAAGTCCGTGCTAAGTAAAACATACAAAATATTAGATTTTACAAAATTGTTGTTGTTATTTTATGTTTTACTTAGCACTTAAATAACTCTAGAGTTGATTCCAGTAATCCTGACTTTGAATATAAAAAAATACGTTATTTTGTAATACCTACCTAATAATACCTAATAATTTTTCAATTATCAACGAACTATCTTTTAAATATTATCCGTGCAGGAACGGAGAAAGAATACAATTTCCTGCGGCCGGGCGGCCTGTCGTAAGAGGCAACAAAACAACCCACAGCCAGGTGGTAGGGCATTTGGCCGACTGGATGACTACCACCCCTGGTCTAAAGTATATCGCCATAACAATCTTGTATTGTGTTCCAACATTAGCGACCAGGTTCTCCAGTCTCCCTTGAAAGAACAGCAGCGCATTTCTAGCACCTTTGGTGTTGCAAATGTCCATAGGTGATGGTAACCTCTTACCATCAAGTGGGCCATCTGCCTGTCTGCTGAACTCATGCAATAAAAAAAATACAATCTAATGATAATAATGAAAATCTAAATTTTACAATAAACGTCAGAAATATGTATTTCAATATTAAATGGTAAATTTTATTTTGGTTAATATAGTTATATAATGATAATTGAATGCCACATACATCTTTCGGCTAAAAAAACTAAAGGTTTTTTACTTGACAGTGTCTCTCAGTAAACAAATAGGTAGATTCTATTTTGAAATAAATATTTTACTGATCACGCTAAACAACGAAATTCTTGTGACAACTTGAAAAGTTTAAGGAAACGCGAGCAACACCTTTATAGATATGACCAGAAGATGTTGTATTCAAAAATAAGAATTTAAGAAGTACCTATCGGCAGTTTATCATCGATATATTTTACTTACAAAAAATATATTTACTGAAACTTAGATAAATGTCTAAAATGATTTATATTGTGTTTAAATTATTTTTTAGAAATAAATATTTAGATGCTCTGAAATATATAATTGAATAGACAATGTTGATAATGAATTTATGAATGACTGTATTGTATAATCCATAGATTTACTAGTACAAAGTTTGTGGTACTTATAATAATTTCATATTATTAAAATAAAAAATGGATTTTAATAATTAATTTTAAGGCAAAATAAAGTGTTAAATTATCTAAGCGGCTTTGCTTGAACATACTGAGATCACGTGGAAAAAATCTCTTGTGAGTGTACGAGTGTGAGTGAGAGTTTACACACACTGTGTATCATACCTTATGAGTAAACTTGCCTAGAAGTGATAAATATCTCGTGTTTTCGGTATTTAGCTAATTATACAACACCCCTCTCCCACTTCTGAACTCGGGCTTCCCCGTTTATAGGAGAACAGTAAACCCACTGTCTGAAATGATTTTTGAGTTTCGCACTTTGATTTTTTCGCTGCACATGTTTCGACATGATGTTTTTTTTCCACCGTCAGCACCTATGATAAAAAATAGTAAGTTGTGCAAATGTGCATACTTCGACTCTCGTTACTAATAATGAAGTCAAGATTTCGGGAGTGTTAGCCACTAAGCTATTTAGTATTATTTATATGAATAGTAATCAGATCTTAATAAGCTATTCTAATGTTCTTTAATCACTTTTTTATTTAAAACAATAAATGGGGAGATACACCTTCCAAAGTTGTAAAAATTCTTCAGAAATACTTTCTACTTAAATTGGTTTCAACAATATGATACATGCATAGTTATTATGATATAATTATAAGGTATTATATATATATACCTAATTTTTTAAAGTTTCCATATCCAAATGACGAAAACAATGAACATTTGTCAACTTTACGCTATTTACGGATCTTTCCATAGTTCGTGAATTATCACGCACTTACCCGATTTTGAATATTTCTATTAAATATAGTGATAAATCGCAGCTTGGTATGTTGACAGATGCTTTTGTTTATCAATACATATTGTAATTGCTGTACAATTTTATTACAACTGAATTTGTTTATATTACAATAATTAGTGCTGCTAATGTCATTATGCCACATCATAGTGTAATATATAAATAATATTTTATTTTGGCATATTGTGAATTGTTATGCGTATTCTGTGATATGTAATGATCTGCTTGTAATATAATATGTAATAAATGTTAATAGTATTATACTTATGGTCAAAAAATATTGAAAATAGAAGTCATATCTTATTAGAATTAAATGTACACATATTTAATTTGTTGTTTTATTACAATTATATTGCTATTTTGGCAACAAAGGAATCCGTATAAAAACCGTTCATTCCCTTTTTTGGAAATTGATGGGCTTGTCACCTCTATATACATGAACGTGTATATAAAAACAGTAGATGATCCTCGCCTCTACAGAATCCTTCATCTATTTCAATTTAAGTCGAATTGCTTAGTCTAAGCTAACTACATATAATACCTACCTACATACGTATTCAGCAGGAACATGCAAAGTTCTCGCTGAATCTAGATGTTTAATGTTTATTTATATTGTATTTCATTAGAAACAGGAAATATGCTAACAGTGTAAGAATCAAATTAAATTTGTTTATATTAAAATTTAAGAATATCTCTTAATTGGCTACCGAATAAACAAAACCGCTACAGAACCTTGACAGTCGATGGGTAGTATAAATTTCAATATAAAACATGGGAAGCAAAGGAATGGATATCTAGATTTTATGCTGAGGCAATAAATAGAACGTTTGTAAATGCCGCGCTAATACATATACCTAAATAATGCTATAGTACAAACATCTCAAGGTCGTGGGTTATCTCGATTCTCGAATGCCGACGCTGTGTATGCACAGCTACCATTTTTTTACACTTAATTTGATCATTATGTATGAGATGACCAGCAAGAATTTTTGTTTGTAAGACCAGTCATTCCTGTTTCGCTTAGAACAGCCCAATGATATACAAAGTCGCCAGTCAACAAAGACTGCGATTTCATTGTGTATATTTCTGTGCTTCGAGTAATTTGTCTACACTCGAGATTACGCGATAATTTCAAACACTATGTTGTCAATTCCGCTGTCACGCCTTTTATATTTCACTTTAATTACGACAACAGCTTCAGTTGTTGATAATATTAACGCAGATCAAGACATGTCGCTGCCATCAAAAATTATTAATTTACCGAAGACCATGAAGGCGGTCGGTTTGTACAAATATTTGCCAATTTCTGATTCAAATAGCCTAATAGATTTGGAAGTAACTCTACCTAGCTTGGATAAAGAAGATATTTTGGTTGAAGTGAAAGCAACTGCTGTTAATCCCATCGACACTAAGGTACGTGCCCCGAAGCCTCTTGTAGAAACATCACCTAGAATTTTGGGTTTCGATGGAGCTGGTATCGTTATCGCTAGAGGCGAAAATTCGAAACTGTTCAACATTGGTGACGAAGTTTTTTTCACTGGCGATTTGAGGAAAAATGGAACAAACGCACAGTATGTAGCCTTAAACGAAATTATAGTTGGGAAAAAGCCAAAAACCTTAACTTTCGAGCAAGCTGCTTCTATGCCGTTGACTTCAGTTACAGCATACGAATCTCTTTTCGACCGGCTTTTGATATCAGAGAAAGATAAAGGAAAATCATTACTGATTATAAACAGCGGTGGCGGCGTCGGTTCAGTTGCTTCGCAGTTAGCAAAGAATTTTGGTCTTAAAGTTATTGGAACAGCATCACGTGAAGAAACAAAAAGGTTTTCTGAAGAACATGGAGTAGATTTAGTATTGAACCATAGAGAAAATCTGATTCCACAGTTAGAAGCTAATGGTTATGGAAAAGGAGTTGACTTCATTTTAGTAAACTACGACCCTTACCCTTATTGGGATACTTTGATGGCAGCTATCAAACCTCAAGGAAAGATTTGCTTAATAGTCGATAGCTCTGGGCTAGTCGACTTAAGACCGTTAAAAGATAAGAGTGTGACATTGGTATCAGAAATGATGTTTACTAAAATTAAATATGATACTGAAGATAAAAGCAGACATCATGAGATCTTGAACATAATATCTAAAATGCTCGATAGTGGAGAATTGAAGAGTACAGTGACTAAAGTCTTGACGCCTATTAATGCCGAGAATCTTAGGGAGGCTCATAAAATTTTAGAAGAAAAGCGCATGATTGGAAAATTAGTTTTGTCTGGATTTTGATAATAATAAAATATAAATGTCTTTATAATTTTGTACTTCCTTAATTTTTATATGATTCATATTTAACAATAACTTTTCGAATGCCACAAACTGGACGAAACAAAATCGAAATGTATCCTGAAAGTGGTGCAGAAGTCCGCAGAGAGGTAAACTCAAGAGAAACACTCGTAGCAGGTGAAATTTTTGATCATATAGATTTAAGACATTGTAAAAGCACTGCACCTGTAATTGGTTCTTCCTTCATAAATGACACTGGATCAAGCTACCACAAACACGAACGGGCACTCGAATAATGCAATATTTAACCTCGTGCGTGTCGAACTCGCCACTCGTTTGATTCCTCGTTGAATTTATTTCGACGTTCTTGTTTTATAATACTTACTTTTAAATAAATAAACTTTTTTATACTAAATGTTGTTTATGATATGAAAAAAGACAGATAACACAAGAATTTAATTATAAAAAGTTCATTCATATGTCTACAATCGATAAGTCTGATTTACTATACAGCATTACGTTAGAAACTGATAGCAACTCCAATAGCAGCAATTTAGCTTTATTTTCGCTATATTGATCTTGTGTATTTAGTAAACTAATCACTACTCTACTAAAATTCACATTTATTCCTAACGCAGATTTAATGCTAATTTAGATTGAGTTCACTTGGAGTAACGACCATTTTAGTAAATACACATGCTTAATTTAGTGAAAAAATATCTAAACTGTAACAGAAGACATGAATTACTAGAAATAATAAATCGCCCAGTGACGCAAAACTACCGGAAATACACTAAACCATTCATCACTAGATGGCGCTACAGATTATTCTTAATTCGTTTTTTGAGTTCATATTTTTGACTGTTTTTGTTGAATATTTCAATTATAAAACGCTTTAAAAAAAATAATATGGCACCATCTATTTGTGTAGGATTTATAAGCTTTTCACAGGTATATTAGGCATAATAGTTATTATTAGTCTTCTACAACTCTTTTCTATATAAAATTAGGCATTAGGTACAGCCAATGGGGTACCTAATTGCAGATTGCTATCTCGCTCCTGCATCACTACATTTTTGAAGATATAAATTGACAGAATTTATTAACGGCAAATCTGTATACTACAAACAGAGAAAGAGAGGAGTGTATTCCGAGGAAACTGTTCAGAATGGTGCCTTTGTCCTCTTTCTATCGCCACACCAATCCTCATCGGCTGGGCGTTCATTTGCATTTCCTCGAGCCATTTCGGTCGTGTATGCAACGTTTCTCTCGCGTACCGATTCGGAATGAGCTGCCAGCCGAAGATTCTCCACAGCAGTATGATATGGAATTTTTTGTCATAAAACTTCTCCGAGCACTGCATTGGTGACATCTCTGGTGTTGCAAATGTCCATAGGCGACGGTAAACGCATTCCTTCAGGTGAGCCATAATAACAAAGAACAGCTATTATAATATTAAGAAACAGGGGGACAATAAAAACAAATGGACACATAAGAGTATATAGTATAACTGAGGCACCCAAGAGATAGAAAAAGGCGTAGAGGACAATATAAGAGATGGGAGGATAATTTTAAACACACAGCAGGGACATTGTGGTCCAGCACCTGTAAAAACTGAGAGAAATGGACATCAAATAGCTTGAGGGAGTCCTTTGTCGAAGGACAAATTGAGGAGACGAAATTGGATACTAATAAGCAGATTAATAAAACTAATTTATGTTACAGTTTTTTTTTTCAGCAATAAAGGTCATTTTTATTTATTAAAGCTAAAGAGACTATAAAATTTGGTTCAATGCTTTCATCTCTAACTGCCAAATGAAGTAAAATCTCTGGATGACTGACTCAAGACACTTGGATCGAATTCCTTGCCTTGGAATGGCGATCCAGGGGCATTCCAAGCCTTTTTCAAGACTTCTATGTTGCGTATCTCATCACTTGTTGGCAAGCCTCTTCGTTTCTGTTCTTGATTCCATTGCAGTTCTCTTACCTGTGATTACAAAAATATATACAGATTTTGATTGATGTAATATGTATTATATAAGTATTCTTCCCTGTTTAGAACATAAGGTGCTCGATTTTGAAAATTTAAAAATGAGAATTAATCCCAGGATCTCTGTGTTCTAGTGGGGATTTTTCTATTCTTTTGGGAAATATATTTAATAAAGATCATTTGGGTTAATGTTTGCTTAGACATGACCAAAACATAAAGGTGTTCCATTAATTATTCTCTATATACAAATTTCACATAATTTCTAAAGAGATAATTATAATTGTCAAATGACTTAAGAGAGAAAAGGTCCATTATTTACATCAAATTCTTACTGTTACACAATACTATACATTTCTCACCTTAGCTATGTGGTCTTCTGGTAATTCATCAAGTGGTCTTGAACAGTCTATGCTAGATAGGTCAATAGCTTCCTCCTCCTCTAGAAATTTGTTCCACCATCGCTCTTGTGCTTTTTCTGTACACAAATATGTAAATAAATAGATTATATTATGCAAGTCCCGACACATTATGTCAATTTGAAATATTACATATAATCTTTACCAATTGTATGTCTATTTTGTTTATTTATATCTTACAATAAGTAATTAACATCTAAACAAAATTTAATATAAACATCCAGCAAGACTTTTTATTATCTCTATTTAAGGGAAAAACACATTTTCAAGTCTTTGTTAAATATAATTAAGTATTGTACTGTGCACATTAGTTTTAATGTTCTGAATGTATTTATCTCAGTAGCCACCTGAGTTTCTTTTATTTCACCATTGTATAAAAATTCATTTGCTTTTCAATTTTGGTTTGAGTCCAAGTTGAATATAAATATTATTTTCTGGTAAATAATTTGTTCAGTATTCTTTAAAATAATTAAAACTAGAAGACCTATTATTTTATGTTGGCACTTCAAGCAGTTATTTTAAATTTTAACACTCTATATGCTAAATGTTGAGACATATTATTTCAGTTAATATTTTCTTAAGTTTTTGCGACTTGTACACATAATAAAATTACCGCACTTAAAACCGTTAAAACGTAGTTTTATTATATATTATTTCAAATTATTTAAAACAACGTTTTATCCACCTAGCAACAATGGTCCTTAAAAAAGTACTTCTATAGTAGAATAGTGAATAAAGCCCCACACCAAATCCAATCATCAAATAAACACCCAATTTACTATTTTAAGTCAATCAACTTTAAATATTGCTGCTAGTTTAAATTTATTGCTTTTCTATATTCTATTAGAATACATTTTATATTACAGTCTTACACAACTTATAATTTTGATTGGCCAAATCTAAATTAAGATTATAATTATAATTTTGATTGGAGTTTTTGTGAGTATAGAAAAGTGCAGACTGATTTCTGACATGTAAACAAACTATATTAAACTTTATCCACAAGCGGAAATGGCAGTATTGCTTATTATCTATTCTTAGCTCTGTTCAGCTTACATGATACATATACTGCCTCGCCATATTAATTTAAAAATTGGCCAACTGCGCAGGTACATAGAGAGGATTTATTAATTGCATAAAAATGTATTATAGATTATTGTAGAAACTGCCATCTTCTAAGCATTGTATAAATAACAATTTTCACTCAAATTTCTATATTACTACAAAATTATAAGACACATTTTATTCATAGTATACAGTTACTACTGTACCTAAATGCATGAGTAGTCTCCCTTCACTAATACTCCAGAAACTGTCAATGCTTTTGATTTTGTATGGCAATTTGTCTTTTATAATGATATCACCACCCTTGCAAGCAACACAAACATCACCTGCATTTATAGTCACTTTAAGATCTTTAGACAATTTGATGTCTGGTGGAAGTTTTACAATCACATCTGTAACATGAAGAATAGATTAGTAAGGCCTTGCACAGCATATAAATAAAGCCTATAAACATCCCACTACTGATCTCGGGTCTCACATTGTTATAGGGGAACCGACAGTATAACTGCTACATTTGTCCAAGGCAGATTGATGGGTTTGATGCATTGGTAATCTCGATCTGCAAATTTCTGCAAAATGTGTTTCTTCAACATTAATATGTGTAATTGTAAAAATATGTACTGGTATGTGTGTGCTAACCATTACACTACCTTGGTTTCACATTATATAAAGTATATAAATGTGTAAGTAATATTATTAATTCTTTAACTTGAGAACCAGTTTTCATGAAGCTTATTAAACTAAACCTGAAAATAGAATTATTTTATATTACAGAAGCAAGTCCTCACCGGGACAGCTTGTCCTAGCAGGAATACATAATTTTATATTTGTATCTAATCTAAATCCACACACATATTTTTTTGGGAATATTAGCTACTGGTATTACATATAAAGAAGATAGAAAGCACTAAATTGTAATATAAATATTGATTTTTTATATTATATGTTAACTTTCTTCCTACTTAGCAAATTTCATACGAACCAAGATCCATTATAGTCTGTGCCCATAAATATTTCTCCCTTTCAGCACCATTATAAGTCTCACTATTCTTTTGCATTGGTATAACAGGTGGCTCATAATCTTCGGGAAACTTATTTGTATCATCTCTTCCAATACTGCTTTTCTTTTCAGAGTTGTCTTCTAATATTGTTGGTTCTTTTAATTCTATTAGATTTTTCATAACTTGTTGTTCTTCTGATCCTGTGTTTGTTGGCTCTGTTTCATTTGAATCCTGATTGCTTTCAACTACATCTGCTTCTTCGTCCTCATTGTCAGCAATAACTTCAACTTCTTGTGCAACAGTGGAACACATAATTTCGTTGTTAATATCCGACTGACTTTCGCGAGTTCCGTTTGGTGGTTTACGATTTTTCGGGTCCCATGCTCTTAGTACTTTCACGACTAGTTCCTCAGCAACACCAGGAGGAAAACCTATATTTGCGTACGGACCATCTGTTACGCAGTAGAAATCAGTTCTGAAAATATAAAATAGGATTTGCAATAAAGATAAATAGAAATTTTCCAATTCCAAAATTCCAATTAATTGACCATGTGAACTAAGAAACATACCGACGTGCGAGAAAGTTGAATATTGCTGATAAAAAACCAATAATCGACTTCTCATTCACAAGTATTGATGTCAAAACGTCGTCATATTTTAAATTTGTACTGTATTCCGCCATTACTGACTTTAGATCTAAATAATTCGGTAAAAATCAAATTACAAATTGTTGTTTACGTTTAGGGATACCCAAAAAAACTGTCACAATATTATTCCCAGCTGTCAAGTGTCAAGAGAGAGTCACTGCTGTCAGTGACTTTTTTGAAATCGAAAAATGTAAAACATGACAATTTGGTCTTTTTGCCACGAGTTTAATTGATAAAAAACCCAAATTGTCTAAAATATGAAAATAAATCTATTAATGTGACTTATTATAAGAAAAGTCCCGAGGAGGTCCGATTTATACTTAGCTTTCTGCATAAAGTTATGGTAAGATCCACATAATTATTTCATGTCTTGTATTATATTTGTAATATATAATAATAATTGACCTGTAGGTAGGGTTATAGTACAATGGTACAGTGAGAATGAAAATAAAAATGATTTGAAAATAAATCATATGAAGACAAGTCACGATTTTTACAAGTGCAATAATTTCTGTCCAAGGAGATGAAAAATAATTACTGTTGCACACTTACCAAATTAGTAGTTTTTTTAATGTTGGTATTACTAAAACTAGTTTTTTAATTTGCATTCCCGCCACTTGGAGCACTTCTTTCGCTTTCGAAAGTTTTACATCCGCAAGAGAGCGGCAAGGCAAGGCAAAGTGAAGCAGGCAAAGAAGTCTCGCGCGCGAACTCGGTACGCTGCAGGCGATGACCGCATTCATATGAGGTTTTATTATATTGTGAGTGTGTCGTGTTCTCCGTTCCGTTAAGTGTTTACGAAAATGCTGCATAGGTGAACTTTAGTAAAAAGTGTTGTGATTGTGATTATTCTTTGGCCTTCTATCTATTACTGTCTCGAAAAGGTTGTAAAAATGCCTTGCTCAGCTGTAACTTTGTCTATAGCGACCATCACAGCTATCGTAGCTGCTGCTTTAATGGCAATAGCATTTTCAACAGATAACTGGCTTTATATCGAAGTAAAGCGTGGTGCCATACAGGTAAAAAAACATTTATTTAGTAATTTAATTACTATTTGTTTTTTTTATGAGAATTTTTGTGGGTAGTTTTCTTTAAATAAGAATTTCTTGGATTTTATCTTGTTTTTAAATTACAGTTATATTCTGTCAGTTTACGCAATCTAACCAAGTCATCACTATCTGTAAGTCCGGTGGAGTTACGGTACCAGGCTGAATTAGCGTTAGCTTAACTGCAAGGTCGAATCTGGTTTCAAGCAAAAATAACGGTTTATGAGATTTAAACAGAATAATTGAATATTAAAACGTTTGTTACCCTAATAACTGTAATTTTTATTCTATTGACACAGACATAATTAATATGCTCAAACAAGTTAAGGTTAGTCTTATGACTAACAGCCAATTTTTGTAACGTTTAGGCTGAAGTAAATAATAGAAAGTCTATTTACGAAATTAACCAAATCGGGAATCGATAATCGTATTCGGAACTTCTGATTTCTCAAAGCACTAGGCCATATGGGACGTCAAATATGTGTTTTTATTTATTTAATTGTTTCAAGTTTATTTCCCTCAATTTAAATTTTGCAATACAAAATGAGGTCGATTACATATCAATGTAACACGTATTTCTTTTGAGTCCTTGCCTCGACACCGTTAGATCAGACACGGTATGCATAAATATGCACGTATTAATGGCACGAACAAATGTGTTGGTAACTGTACAATTCCGTGAGCGACTCCTGTGCACCCATACGTGGAGATAAAGTAGTGCCTAATGTCCGATTTTTTAGTGGGTATTGGGGTTGCTTGCCCGTATGCAGCTTCCTCTGAATCTTCCACACTAGCTGAGTCGATCGTAGGCGGATCACTGTCAAGAGCATACTATTGCTGCAGTGATACCTCCCCCGATCGACGTGTGTCGTTCCCTAGCAATGACCCAGTCTGTGCGTAAATCGGTAGCATTTTCCCTCGCCTCAAAAAAAAAGTGCCTAATGTCCGATAACAAGTTATACCGGAAAATGGTTTACTTAAAAGATGCTCTTAAGAATCTAAATCAAATCCTTTTGTCAACTTTACTTTTGGATAGGTTCAATATAATTTGAAAGTAATAATAAATCATCACATGAAAACACATTGCATATTCCCAAGTTTATAATTATGCACTCTATAGGTCTACCCCATTTTACCCCTGTGAAATTCCGATCAAAGACGCTGCGTTTATTTCTTAGATTTACTCTACCATTACTAGAAGCTATGTTTTAGGGAGCAATTATTGAGCTATGAACACACACACGCACACACACACACATATATATATATATACACATATATATATATATATATATATATATATATATATATATATATATATATATATATATATATATATAATCGAATGTTACCCAGGATTCGGTAGGTAATATGGAGCGGTGATAGGTATGTTAAGTTCAAGTTATCCAGATGGAGCGCCTGTCTGCTGAATACATGCAATAAAAAATAAATCGTACTTGTCTACATTTTCGATTAGGAAACTATTTAGTCACAATTGACCGGCAACAAGCATCAGCTACTTTTGCTTTGGTAATTAGCTCCAAATGCGTGTTGCCAAATTAGTCCTACTATTAAAAAATGTAGTTCAAATTTAGAATCACAAAAACCTTGTAATCCGAAAACGTTTTTATTTTTATATCGCAAAAACCAAACTTCACACGTTTCGATATTCTGCTTGTTACGTTTGTAGAAGTTTTTGCCAAACAGGTTGTGGTAACTTTTTCTGTCGAGTTTGTTCTTGACTACATTTTTTGCGAGCAACCTGTCGGAGGAGCGATGACGGCCTACCTGCTCACTTTTTGTAAAGGCCTGAATAAAGAAAATGTAGATGAACAAACTATAGTAAAGGACAACGCTTCCATCTTTAACGCTTCATTTAAACATTTCAAATATTTATGTGACTAATCTATGACTATTTCTTGTAACAATGTCCCATACCATGTGATTTTATTCTTTCTGTCAGATGCAAGAATTTTACAATTCATATTGCAAAATTAAGTTGGCAAAACATTAGCTAACTAGTTTTACAATCAATGTTCCACATTCTTAGTGTTTTGATTAATGAATAGACTGCAAATGCGTATTTAGATTGCAAAATATAATGCCTATAATTGTCGTATTACACTCTATAATATGACTTTGCTACACCTGGGATAATGTTAGTGACTGTGTCCACGCGTCTTACTTTAGCGTAAAAAATAACGCACAAACGATTAGCTACATTAAATAATAATCCCTTCTAAATCCTTTTATAATGACTTGTTCCTACACAAAAAAATCATAAGTGAAAATAAACAGAACAAAATATTATCAACAATAAAAAATACAAATAACAGATGTTCTACAAAGTTCCAACACCAGCTTTAGCCCGATACGACCTATCTTTTTCCTTTATTTGGTCAACAAATGTACTCCTAGGATTTTCTTCCTTGATAAAGCTTCCATTTTGCTTTCGATTATTTTTCAGTGGAGGGTCTCACAGGAAATACTTAAATATTCTTCCTCTTCTTTCGTCAACAACACAAGTTCAACAACACAAGCCCCAGTCAGTAGAGGACTATTGTAAGAAATGACAACGGCTATTGGAATGAACTGTTAGGGCAATTAGGGGTTTGGGTCTATGGGGACTATAGTGTCTGCCCGTCGCAATGTTTGAGGAACATATATAAAATGGTCAGGCACTTGCTCGCCACTCCTTGCATAGACCTTAAAAAATGCTGTACAAATAAGCGAAGAGCAATATGGATGTGAGTGGCGAAGGGATGTGGAGAGGTGGGTTACAGGTTCACCAAAGCTACTTCCGACGTTATGCCATTTATCACTTCGACACCTAGAGCGTGAGTCTTAGCTCTAGCGATCTCCACTCTCTGCCGGCTGGCTAAGACAAGCACGGAGGCCTATCTTGGCCCCCGGAGTCAGGTACGAAGTGTCACCACTCACCTAAGGCCTCGCCACAGAGCTCTGTGGGATATTAGTATTATAATTACATGGAATTTTAACTTAAAAAATGAAACAAATCTGGTTATTTTTTATGGAAAACACGTATCTGTACTGTTTTTTTTTGTTTTTTGCGATCAACCGGTTGATCATCGTTGTGTATAAGAATACAGCTATTTTATGAATTTGCTTTAGAGTGAATTTTATTCATGCTTAGAAATATAAGTTTACGTAGGGAGACTTCTAAGGCGCATTCCTCGACTTGTGTGCACTTAGTAATGCAGTAATTCAGGTCGTATACGAATTCTTTTATATATGAGACAACATTCAACACACGTAACCGACAGATCTAGTGGCAAATACGAGGCAAACATTGGAAAGCTTGAGAGAAATCGATCGTGAAAGTGACGAAATCTGTGTGAAGATCTGTGGACTTGCATGTCGTGGTAACGCCTCGCATTTGCCGTAGAATTATAATATACAACTATGTGTTACACAGACTTGCCTATAGCCATTGAATAAGGCGTGGGCGTAACTACGTTCTAGTCTCACGCTCTTCCTGCCATAAGCGCGGGGCACATGGGAGTAGGGTAGTTTTAGTGGAGTATTGAGTATTCGAGTCTCCACATAAGCCGGCCATTTGACTCTGGTGCCTATTTATGGTCTCACCTCTCGTCGCTTTGGTCTAATCCCTAGTAAAAGACCCAATACTGTACGACATGCATTAAAGTATAATTTGCAATAGCATTTTTAAATTATTTTATATATTATTTTCTAAAGCGTTTTGTGTACAAAGAAAATATAATATTCTCTCAAAGAGGCTATTTGATTCGTATTGGCTATATATATGAACACATAGAATTAAAACTAAAGAATGTTTACTAAATTATATTATTACCACCTGATAATTTATTCTAGCACTATCTTTAATTTTGCGCATAAAGTATCTATTTAAAACATCTTTAAAATCTTGTGCTCATATCACATTCGCACCGTGTACAAGTAAATCGCTGTTTTTGAAACTCAAAGAAAGTTGTTAAATGTAAATAATAATTGTCTCTTACGTATGCAGTAAAACACATTTTACATAATTTTACATGTTTGTGCAAAAAGTAGGTACACGTCGAGCATTTCAGTGAAAACTCTCACCAGCAAAGCTTTTATTTACAACCATTATAGCTAAATCGGTATTCACATTCAATTTGCACATTTCCTTGTATTGCACGATTCATACATGTCCAATTTCGTTTTGAGTTAGTTACTCCTAGTTGTAGTAAAAATTAGTGATTTCGTCAACAAAAAATGTACTTTTATTATTGAAGAGCTAGAAGTCTATCTCTTGGAATCTAAAACAGAAAGTTTTTAATGTGTTTTAGGTATAGGTTATTAAGGACTGGCCCGCGATTGTAGTTTTTGAATTAAGAACTTTACTGATGTTCTTTTGTTTTGTTATGTATTACATCAGTATTTTTCTCTTCATAACGCACGTGCAGTTGTAATAATTTTAATATCTACAGTCCGCTAACAAGTTAACAGTTACAGGAGTGTTTCACTTTCGTTAATTAATGATACGAGATCTTACCCAGCCACGATAGCCTATATCGTGGCTATTTTGGTAAAAAATGGAATATCTTATAAATTAATTTTTTTACGAATATAGGTAAGATAATTAGCAACGTGCTATCATAAGTTGTTTAGTACATCTATTTGCTGTCGGTACTGGTATGCAATATATTACACATAAATCTAATGTAGGGACGTGTGTGTTATAGACAGGTGTCCCTTTTTACGGGAGGGGGGGGAGGGAATTACTTACCAAGTCTTAAAAACCTTTCCCCGTGACTTATAAACTGGAGTGCAATAATTGCAAAGAAAAAAAGTACAGTAAAATTGTTCAGAAGCTTAAATATTACCTGACATATGTAGTACTGTTCTGTAAACGTATATTATATTCAGTATTTTACTTTGTATTACACAATCATAATTAAATTTATCGATGCCAGTCGACTGACTTGCCCACTGTCCAGTCAACACGTCCAAAATCAAACCTTCAGCTACACAAAGTGCACTGCAAAAAAGACACATTACCACGCCACCACCCTGACAACATGTTTGTACCTACTTAAGATATGAATTTGAGAAAATTTTCTAAAATAAACTCTTTAAAATTGTTATGGAATGAGTTACCTGTTACTGTTAGACAAGCTAAATCACGAACAATATTTAAGAACATGATATTTCTATGTATATGTATGTATGTGTATATAATATTTATGTAGGTATGTAATATTAATAGGTGTATTTATATGTCTATTAAGTATAAAATATATGTGTGTAGCTTCATATCCTCTAATATTTATACCACCTTTGACCAATATAATATGTTATATTCCTGCCACTGCCACGGGTTGTCTGGAAGAGATCGTTTCTTAGCGATAAGACCGCCCATTGTGCACATTTAGAATATTTTTAGCGTATAAGTTCATCTGTGTTTTCTGTAATGGTGACAATAAAGTGTTATCTATCTATCTATCTAAAATGTAGAGAAAATTACGATCCCAGAAACTACGAGGAAATTTCATTTTAGACCTTATAAGCAAAACGAATAAGGGGTGGCGAGAGGACTTTGTTTATTATCTTACCTGATTTGGGGCCGGATGTTTGTTTATCCTGCTAAAAGAAACGTAAAAAACACAGGGTAAAAACGCAGCGATTCCCTTTACGAACGTGACTCAGTAAACGTTTAAAGTTCCTAAAATAGAAGAGTATTATCGCAGACAAGGTAATTTAAAAAGGTTTTCTCTGCGGATCTATTGAAACGTCCATCAGGAGCTGGTTTGGACTACTTGTAGTGACTTAAGTTTGTTGAGAATTTACTTACTTTTACCGTGCATATAAATAAAATACACCTAAACGTTTGGTTGAAGTATGAGAGAGTACTACAAATGATAGGAATTATGTATGATTGGCCTGTGTAGTGCAGTGATCTGACTTTGTTCAAGAATCTGAATATAGCTAGTTCATGGCGGTTCCTGTATCATATTATTCATTCACTTACTATCGGTTGAATTTTGACATTTCTTGTATGGAGCTTATGGGAAATTTTAACCGATATTAGCGCAAATGAACGGTCGATAAGAAGAACCGGGCCTTGACAAATCGATTGGTACAGGCGGAGTAATAAGAATCGTTGATCACTCAATGTCAAGACATTACATAAAAATATGATTAATTAAATAAAATTATTAAATGAATTCAATATTTTTAATTATGTACCAATTTGTTTCTTTTTGTATATGTAGGTTTACACGATTCATGTATGTAGTCAAAGTCGCGTATTCAAGAATAGTCGTCAAGTTTTAGAATGATAAAAAGCCGGATTCATATATATAAATACGAACGACAGTCTCAGTTGAATTGTGGGTCTTTCGCTGACTTCAAATAACGGAGTTCTTGTGGTAACCCGAAAAGTCATTTTTAAATAAACGGTCGATAGTTTTAAACAAACACAAAATTTCGTATAGAAAAAATACACAAAAGCTATATTTTTATAATATAAAACTACAGAGCTAAACAACTCAATTATCTAAGTTATCCATAATTATCTAAGCGAAAAAAGTTTTCACCAAATCCGTATTCTGTAATTATAATAAAAATTTGAAAGGAAACTCAAGTACAGAATCCACAAAGATAAAATGACGCTCAACCCATTGTTTTTGTCGCAATCTCAACATGTTTAAATTTGGACGCATGATCATCCTAACATCGGTTTGTTAGAGTATTTTTCTAGAAAACGATCTTCAAACTACCACTGTAAACAAAGTGATAGTGGAAGAGAAACACAGCTTTATTAGAGATGTAACTTTCAACTATGGATGTTAATGAATAAAAATGTAATTTACTTTACCGAACAATTGAATATTTGAAGTCATTAGCGTAGCTATTAGATGCAATGTCGTCGTAAAAGCGCCATTGACAATAGGTAGTAAGCCCCAAGCTGCTTTCATCCACGACGCCTACTTCTCACGACTGATGAATTCCATCCTATTCCGCTTTCTTCGCTCCTCGGAAAAAGTTATTGAACAAATTCTATCTTTAAGACTAGCTGTTCCTACGACTTCGTCTGCGTGGAGTTTTTCGCGGAATCCTAAAAAGATAACGCTTGTATTATTTCACTTCTCATAAAATTTCCATACAGGAAGCCTTATATGAAAATCGATTCTTAGACTCTTAAAACCGGATTATTGTGCAAATCGTTATTATGTACTATTTAGGTACTAAAACATGTTTACTGCATATTTTTCGATGATTCAATCCATTGACCCTATTGGTAAATTTGCAGGTTGACCCTACATACGTGCAGTACGCATTTAGTTTTATATTCCGTTATGAAACTTAATATGTATGAGTCTTGCTCAACCATCGCAGTGTAGATATTGCACGGTCAAGCGTCATTGCAGCGTATAATAGATGGTTAAATGTCGGGAATCACTACCTCACATCAATAGAAGGGTTGTCATCTTTGTTTCATAACGTAACACTTATTGCATGCCACCGGTACCTTATATAAATAATAATTTAGAATAGATTTATGCATGGCCATAAACATGGTCCAAGATAGCTTCTGTGGTTTAAATATTATTTTGCTACTTTGGCGATGGATGCTTTATAGCTTTGCCTATAAGCTTCAAATAAAACTGATGATAAGGCTTTTTTACCAGGCCATTTAAAATGAAATAGAAAAGTGGACACTCATTCGCTACGAATAATAGACAGATGTATTGGATGTATGTGTCGCGAACGCAACTATAACCTCAAGATTCAAATGTCAACGTCAATTAAAAACGTCAACGCGATACACAAGAAGAAGGTTACATCATTTTTTGAATTTAAAATTTGAATACCGATTTCAAACGATATCTTAAGAGCCGCTTGCATAAGTTTCTAAATTTTATTTAAGTAACACAAAACGTATTTAACACCCTTAAATACAATTAGCGTCTTGCAAAACGCAAATTTGCCCCTAAATATTATTTTCAGACCATCACATTATATAAGCTTTTTATTATATACAACTTGTATGAAAAAGATCATAAAACAAATAACTTGAGAACAGTTGGAAAGTGTAAATAATTCATCATCTTTCATTCGTTCGTGAGTTTATAGTTATTAGCATTGCCTTTCTCAATTCCATGCTTATGTAGTTTTCCGGCCTTTCACTGGTCAACAAATATGTTCAACTTCCACGAGATGTTGTATACTTTTATTGATGAATTTAGCAAAACAATGGTTCTCACACAATATAAGCGTTGCAATGTTGTTGTTTATAATGAAGTCTAACTTATTTGGTAATTATTACAATGATGTGGCAAGGGGGTTCTGTCTGCCTCAAGTCATCAGTAAAGTGATTATTCTGGCGATACGTCATACATTTTTGTTTCAATTAGTCGATCATCGTTGTAATGCATTAAGTCTAAGTATTAGCTGTCAGCGAAATTTGCATCGAAATCGGCCCATTAGTTTTTAAGGAATCCCGAACAAATAGACAGGCAATCTAAAAAAAATCATGCACAAGCTAACAAAAAGCATCATGTTCTCCATCGTTTATATAGTCTATTTCAACATTTTTTATACTTTTAATGTATAGACCCGACATGTTTAGAATTTTAGATTATCCCAGTTATGCGTGTGCAAGAAAATGTGCATGTGTGTAGGAAAAATATAAATATTGGCGAGTAGTTGAACCCGGGATTTTGCCTACAACTGAACGCTTAGACCATTAACTCATAGTGGCATAGAAGCCTATGTCATTGGTCGTGATGGTATAGTTTAGTTTAGCATCTTCACCTCAATATTTATTTTAATTTTATTTTACAATTTTTGGATGACCATCAGTTATTCACATTATAATAATAACACATAAGTGAGGTATTTCCAAGTCCTCAGCCCAGGTACAAAATAATTAAGATATCTAAAAAATAAAGAATATTAGGAGGAAGAAAAGTAAAAATGAAATTAAGGTGGCACTTAAAACATAGTCTCAATTATTATCTAAGGAACTATTTCTGTTGCAAATGTAGCGTGTCTCTATTTTAAAGTAGTTACACAAAAATGTCGCGTTTAATCAATCTAGCTTTACTCAATTGTTAAGTAATTATGAACGCAATGTTAATCTTTTTTGTTAATTGAAACAAAGTAAATTTGCAGCAGTAATCTAAGCAGCATGAATTTACTACGATACATTAAAAATTATGCGTTAGTAATTAGAACATATTTGTTCAACTGTTTTAATTATAAATGAGTAATGACATGCAATAAGATTAAGTTTAGCTGTCTGGTGAATGTTGGTTCATACACACCACTATTGTTATTTTTATATAGGTATAGAGACAATAGATATATGCTCATAATACTTGCACGACGCACGGTTTGAAATGATTCTTACCTGGTCTTTTCTGAAAATATTTGCAATGTTGATTCAGACACCCTTTACGTTCGGGTGAGTGACTCTTAACATTCATAATTACTACCTACCATTCATATCAAGGCCGTCTTGATGGAGGAAATCAGGGACCCAATAATGCTATTTATCTTGGCGTTGCGAAGATATTAAAAAAACCTTCGTAACTTGGTCGATGTTTTCGAACAAGTTGCAAGTGTCAACCATTCGTAGTCTATAAATCCATAATATCTTCCCGATATTGTTGCCATTACCAGAAATGGCGTTAGAAATGACTTGGCAGGACACGCCATTGGAGTTAACAGAATACAGAAATCAGGTAAACTGACGATTGGGATGATAGAGCCCGGTGATTTTGAGGAGATAGTTATAGCAGAATTGAACCCTTGGTATTTTGCACAGGTCTATGTAGTATCTCTTGAATGCAACATAAGAGCCGGGGGCGCCGAACCTGTAAATATACTGCGTTAGAGGGCTCACTCTTGAAAGACTTCCCTCTTATCCTGTAACCTTGGCTTAGGGCATCAAGGGCTCAGGCATTAGGTGACAGGTCGAGAAGCATTATATTGAGAGTCTGCTCACGTATTATCTCCGAGCGGTAGTGTCCATCAAACATCATGATTCTTTATACCTCGAAAAAATCAATCAGGAATCAGGCAGGTGTGTAATCCCATATTACCTCAGACTTTGTTTCTGCCTACTAAGGTTCGAATACAACAAGCCAAACTCGGAAAAAAACCTTACACAAAGAACATATGAATGCTGAATGATGATTATGTAGGTACATATATTAACTAGTCAATTATACTTAGGTATTTGCCCGATCATGTTCCATTTACGAAACTATTCGTCTTCATCACCTAGCAATTAATTAAATAGTTACTTTTGTTGCGTGACAAAACTAATGATCGTACACGATACACTAGCGAGACTTCGAGTTGTCCAGTGAAACTTGTCAAATGAAATCGAACACAAACACGCGAAACATCAGCTTTTATACGTAGGCACTAAGTAATCGTGTAACAGTAAGCATGTAGAAGTTAGTAAAACACAAATATAATAAATTTTAAAATTACAAACACAAATTAATATAATTAATACATTATAATTATGTGTATAAAGTATTTTAAGTTTTCTCAACGAAATCCTGAAAGTGAAACTGTAATATATATTTTACTGTCTATCTCTTCTAAGTTTTGACATTCTTTTTTATTTTTTTATTATCTAATTTATTTAGGGGCTTTTAGTGATAACTTTACCATGTCAGCCCCATCTTACTCTAATCATACAATTGGGCAAATTTATGTAAATGGTTTTACTATTTTATAAGTTAAAAGAGCCGCAGCAGACTGTGGCCGCGATAAAATGTCTTGGAAAACACCCATGTCCATCGAATTCTAGCAGTGTTACCAGCTTACTATATGTGACTTTTCCGGTACGTAGCTTTTAAGTTTATATGTTTCATCGAAAAGTAGGTAGATAAGATTTTAAGTATAATGACAACAATAGGTATAAGATGTAAATATTTTCTCAATTGCTCATCCCCTGTAGTTATTGGCGTCGTTCGAAACCTGACATCCTTGAAACATGTAGACATCATAATATATTCTTCAGAATTATGTATGTATTAATAACCTACTATGTTTTTATACACGTATAGGTAATTATTGTTCAGAAAAATTCTTATGACTATTATATAAAATGTGTCTATACTTCTAGTTGGATGATAAAAATAAACGGATAAAATGCATGAAGTGTAAACCTGTTTTAATTTGAAATATGTGTGCGTGTTTGAATTTTAAATAAGTAGTCTGTGGCATTCTAGAACAAAATTGATTGTCATCCGCAAACTGAGTTTGAGATGATAATGAGTCTAAATTAAAATAATAATATCATTCAAAATGTCTGTTTGGTGCTTGTTTCGGAATAAGCCTTCAAAAAAGTTTATAAATTGGACAAAGTAACAGCACAATAAATTCTAAGATATTTTAAAATTACAATATTAAATTTGCCAGGTTGTAGGGTATTTGCCTGACTGGATGGCCATAACAACCTTGAGTGGTGTTCCGACATTAATGACCAGGTCCATAATCTCTTTCCCCCAGGGGGTGCCGCCCTGGTCTCTTCTCCGACCAGGTAGCGGTACAAGGGGATGCGTCCCCGGGGCCCCGAGCGGCCACTGTCACATTCCCCCCTTCGCTCCGTGACAGTGGTGTCCCACCTTTCCGCCTCCAAATCCCAATGCCTGCCCTTCCTTACCAAACCTCCTCCCCAAACGCCCCTCCTTTCCGATGGTCAAGGACGGCGGTGGTGATGTCCACCCCACCACCGCCCTCCTGACAGGCGACCTATCCTCCCCGACCCCGTCTGCCAACGCTGCTGTGTGCGCGAGGCGACGGGAAAAGGGGAGGAAGGAGAGGGGGGAGGGGTGTTGGCGCAGGAGCAATCCTTCGCAGCCTCCCCCTCCCCCCATCGCGAAGCCCCCCCCGCCGCTGACGCTGCTTAGAGCGCGAGGCGGCGGAGGGGGAGAAAGGAGAGGGAGGGGTGATGGCGCAGGAGAAATCCTTCGCGGCCTCCCCCTCCCTCCTATCGCGAGGCCCCCCCCGCCGCTGACGCTGCCGATTGCGCGAGGCGGTGGGGGGGGCGGGGTGGAAGAAGAGGGGGGAGGGGTGTTGGCGCAGGAGCAATCCTTCGCAGCCTCCCCCTCCCCCGCCGCGAAGCCCCCCCCGCCGCTGACGCTGCTACGAGCGCGAGGCGGCGGAGGGGGGGAAAGGAGAGGGAGAAGTGATGGCGCAGGAGAAATCCTCCGCAGCCTCCCCCTCCCCCCCATCGCGAAGACACTCCCCCCCGCCGCTGACGCTGCTGAGTGCGCGAGGCGGCGGGGGGAGGAGGAAGGAGAGGGAGGGGTGATGGCGCAGGAGTATTCCTTGCAGCCTCCCCCTCCCGGCGGCAGCGGGCGTCGAGGTCTGGGGGATCAACATAGACCTCCGCCCGCACTAATGCCGCGAGAGGGCGCGAGAGGTAGCCGCGCGTCCCTCTCAGGGCCGGGGACCACCATCTCCCCCGGCCCGCACACAGGAGAGGCCGCCTCTGTTTACGAGGCGGCCGGCCGCTGCCGGGGTTGCGGGTTAAGCTCACGCATGTACCGCGACCCCGGCGCTAGGCGGAAGGAAGGCTCCCATGGAGTTTTAGTGGGTATACCGGCAGCCGGTCGTATTGAACCGGCGTCGGGGAGCCCCACACACCGGCCGCGCATGATCCCCCGCGCGGCTGACGGTGCGGCAACGCATTTCCCCATGTAAAAAAAAAAAAAAAAAAAAGGTCCATAATCTCTTAAGAGAGCAGCAGCGCATTTGTAGCACATTTGGTGTTGCAAATGTCCATAAGCGATAGTAACCGCTTTCCATCAAGTGGGCCTTCTGTCTGTCTGCTTATCTCCTGCAATAAAAAAATACCTTATTATTTTACTTTTAAAATGTAATCACTATTTAAATAATATTTAATAACTTATTTGAATTAATTAGAATTATGATATAACCATACGCTGATGATACGCTACACTCATTCATACGCTGCGACAGGTTGTAAGTTGAAAAATGTGTGAAAAAAAAGAAAAATAATTATTTCTCAAATCTGTCTCAATATTTTTCCAACACTGAATTTTATGGTCTTGTACAAGAATGTGTTTAAAGTGTAGGGCTCTGTCCACGGCATTGCAAGGTGAACCGGATGAGTATCCAAGTGCACGACCCGGCTACGTGTGCCATTATAAAAACGTTGACTCCAGACAGCTGGGGTGGGCAAGGCTCAAACAGGATCGTACTGTGTACTGAGAAAGCCTTTGTGTTTATTTATAAGCAAAAGAAGTATGTAATAATTCAATCTTCACATGTCACTGTTAACTTTTACATATTGGGTCTCTGTATGGAAAAAAATTGACATAAAGATATTCTATATGCTGCTGCACAATAGTGTAGAGTAATCACAAAAGAAGTAAAAATTAGAAGAAGTAGAAGTAGAAGAAGTAAAAATCACCCTACATGTAATTGAGCGTGGTAATGCAGCCAATCTTCTAGAAATGCATCCCACTAGCAGTGATTTGATACATAATGTACAGCTTCAGTTTTATTTTTGCTTAGCTTATTATTATTTTTAGGTAGACAGTTTAAATTATTTTCATATTCTTCGACAAAAGGTAAGACAGGTTATACTCGAAATTAAGCATTTATCTCAAAAGCGTATTAAATATACAAATCAGTAATATAATAATTTTATACGTATAGATACCATAAAATTCAAAATATGTCGCGTTTAACTATTTATACCTAACAAGGAAAACAGTTATAAATGTTTATAGTAGAGAATTCTATTAACAAAAGAATTGTACAGGAGGTTTAAGGAAAAACGTGTATTATCAACATTTATTATACATATATGTTTAAAGGTCACACATATACATATTTATTATGACTAACTGTAAAATCCTCTAACCCTGGTACTGTGGTGATGACATTTATTGAAATACTGTCTAAAATATTTTTGAAATATGTTTTTAGTAGGTTAAATGGCTGAGTGTATGAGTAGATGAGCGTGGTAGCTCAAAGAAACGAGGCTGAATATTCTGCCGAATTCGAGGTTATGGAAGTGACAGGTTGGCACTAGATCAAACTATTTCTCGGAAAATACTCGTTGTCCGGGTGGTAGAACATGCAGATAGTATCTTCTTCATACATACATAACTTCACGCTAGGTCCCTTGCGGGGTAGGAACGAACAACAGAGCGCCATTCAGGCTTATTCTTACACACCTCACTTGCTTCTTTGACATTCATAGCTCTTGACATGCACGCTCGTCTGTTCTTAAGGCTTCTGACATCACCTTCTGCTAGTACACGATCAATTTGATCATGGAAGTTGTGTCGTGGCCTTCCGCGACTTCTGCATCCATCCACTTTTGCATTGTATATCTGTTTAATCAATATTTCATCATACATTCTTTCCACATGCCCGAACCACCGGAACATTCTTTTCTTACCTTCACCCCGACACTCTCTTTCAGACCAACGCTCTATATATAGTATCTTCTCGTTGTTAAATATAGGTTCGGGGTGCGACACTAATAACGTAATAAACTTTATTCTGGCACCATAGAATATACAATTTCTGGACAAGGTAACTTAATTACGACATAATTCAGCTTTCTCTTTAGTCGACATCAGCAACTGGGTTTGTTTGCCTAGTTTTGGTTGATTAAGCCAAATAGTATATTATATTTCTCTGAAACAAGTTTCTCACGAAATTCAAGGGATGTTGTAATAAGTATGTATTTTAGAGATCAATAATACAATTTTTATGTTTTGATAACACAACAGCATAAATAGGTATCTATACCACCAAAATTGAAGTGTCTCCCTGCAATGACAAAATAAATAAAAATTGCTTCTTATAGATATTATATTGATGCATTATCTTAAGTTTTTGGTATTTTTATCTCTCAATTTATTTAAAAGTTTGTCTCGAAAGGATCCGAAATGGCTTTTGAAATCCGAATCTTTGTCCTGCGCAAACTAAGTGCCTGCCATAGCAGAAGTATAAAGGTTCGGTGGCTTTATGTACAGTCTCGTCTATTAAAACAAACCAACCGGTTTTTCTATGTGAAATCATGAGTAGACATTCGCATACCGAACGCGTTTGATCACAAATATGTTTGAATAAATTATTTTATTTATATTCGCTATGAAGGGAAACCGTAATTGTATGACTAATACGCAAGCAAGGTTCTTTACATTGCTTAACACTAAGTGCAATGACATTGCACTAATTGAAGTGTGATTTAAAAAAAAAGTAATAAGTATAATTTTTCACCTGTGACTGTCACTTTCATGACTCAAGTGTAACGTCTGATAAGACATTATGTATTTCCAAATATGTATATGTACATTTAGGTGGGTATGAGCTTCTATATCCTTATTCAAGAAAACTTCAGTGTAGTACACGACCACGCCTCTTGTTATTCCACTGTCTCTTGACGCGTAGGTTTGCTGGAAGAAAATTGTTTTTAGGGTTAAGCTCGCCTTTGTATATCACTACATCTATACTAATATTATAAAGAAGAATTATTTGTATTTGAGTATGTTTGTAACGAATGCTACTATATAAAATTTGGGATCCGTACTAAAACTTCAATAATGCAACCCATCAATCTAAACAGAATAACGCTGGAATCGCGTTCTACGATTTTTTTATGTGTATTGGAGTGTGTTGTTGGGGGTTTTTAATTCACAATTAGACCTGCTAGGTGGCGCTGGAATGGGGTTCTAGATTTTTATTTTTTTAGGGCAGGATATTGTCTGCCGAGACCGCTAGTTTATAATAAAGATTTAGAAAGTAATGATTTTCGGGGCTAAAGCGGCCGTTCTCGTAGATGTGTGTGACGAATATCACAAGTATCAAAATAAAGTAGAACCTAATGTCTTACAATTACCAGTATATCTAGACATGTGTCAATTTCACTAATCTCCAAAGGCGGCCATTTTAGGCCCTATTATCTTGTGCTTACTACAACTTGATTAATTAGTTAGGCATTGAATTAATACATCTACATTTCTGGTCTCCAATATAATAAATGTGTGACAAAAAGGAAAGAAAGTAGATATAATTATTTAAATCTAATTGCGATTACCATACTCGCCACACTGTCACGACATCTGTCCACTTCACACCGCTTTTTGGTCTAGTAACCTACCTTTTAAGAAACACTAGGTGACTAGACCCATGTTGTTGACAGTGGCATACATGGGGCCTTGTATTTCGGGTCCACCAGTAATTGACAGCATGTCCCCGTCCTCTGTGGTCAATTTGGGCCACTTTCTTCGCCATTCAATAATTATGAGGCTCACCCATTGTCTTATACTTTCGCCTTGTGTAAGTGCTTCCGGGGCTCTAAACGTAAAATTTCCAGTAACTGTAGTATACAACCATGTGAGAATCATACTTATTTAAGATATTTAGAGTACTGTAGCTATTTTGACAAAAACAGTATATTTAAAAACTCATCATGTTTAAGCGAAACTCAATTTTTATCCTAATAGATCAAATCAGTCAATTTTCTCAGATGTTACTGCTGCGTCTATATCAATGGATTCCATGGACTTTACTAAGAATGTGTAATTTATATTCCGCTACATAGTGGAAGTAAAGCAATCGTTAAAAAGTAAATATTTAGCCACCATATAAGTAACTAGCTGTGCCCGCGATGTCGTCCGCGTGGAATTTGTTTTCAGAACCCCCGATTTTGGAATATTCTTTATTGGTACTCCGCTCCTATTGGCGACATATAAGGTTATGATACATAGCCTATAGCCTTTTTCAATAAATAGGCTACCTAACACTGAAATAATTTTTCAAATCGGACCAGTAGTTCCTGAGATTAGCGCGTTCAAACGACCAAATAAATAAACTAACTCTTCAGATTTATATATTATTATAAGATTATGTAACTTGAGAAAAAAATAGTGTGCATATGAGTATTAGAGATTGTTATTAAGATCTTGGAAATATCATAATGATACTCTTAATAAATTTTGAATTAACTCAACTTAAGATTAAACTACACTATGTAATAAAATAAGAAATAAGAAAAGTACTATAAACATTACAAATTTACAAAAAAAATGTAGTCCAGATCGCTCTCGATGGGGAGCGTTCCCAAAATGCTGGCCACATTTCCCGGTTGTATGGAAACGCTGACTGCGTTGCCCTAAATATGCCTTTGGTCGTGAGACTTCTTTCAACCGTCTTGAAAGGTCTCGACTAAGTTCATCACTCACGTCCTCATGGCCCCAAAGACATAACCCCGAAGGCCAGAAATATCTATATCCATCACCGATGGATGCATAATTGCGGCGATTCACGTTTATTTGATGTGTTTGAAAAAAGTAACAGCATATTTGCAAAAATTTAGCAGTTTTTATGTTTTACTTGTCACCGACTTAAAGTTTTTGTATATACCTAATATTTATTTTTTCCTTTTTATATAGTTGCTCTTAAAGTGGGTTTCTTTTTAACTAAATTTTTTATATTTAAATATTTGCATTTGCATTGCCTTTAATTCACACACATAAATAAAAATCCAACGTCATTCATATAATTGGTGTAGATATAAATTTATTTAATGAAATAGAAAGTTTGTCGCAAATATTTTTGCAATAGCTTTAATTAACGACAACGTTAACAATCAGTTGATGCGTCGTCAATTGAATTAATTGGTCAATTTTGGACATCTATTTTGCGTCGGAACGCACTTTCGCGGTTATATGGCTGTGATTAATATCAACAGATAAATAAGTTTCTCTACATTAATACACGTTGAAAATGTCTAAGCTGTTTGGTTATAATCTATAATAACTTTCATTGGACTTTCCTATCGATTTATCTGCATGGAATAATGCTAGATGATGTTGTAGGTTTAAAGTTCTCGGATTTTTTATCACATTTTGATTTAAGACATTTTTTTATACGTCTATTGGGTGGGAGATATACGCTTATAAATTGTTAACCTTTTAACTTTTAAACTGCAACTTTTCTTACCGATGATAAAATGAAAAAATGAAAAATTCGGAAAAAACAAGGTAGTAAAACTTAAAAATAACAAAACTGATTTGAACAAGATCCCTTCAATAGTTTTTATATTTTCCATTAGATGTTTTTAAGGGTACCCTAGAGAAATAAGAAAAACTAACCATTTGCAGTTTTACAAGTTGACTTATTACAATTTTTATAAACTTGAGTTACGTAACTTACGTATTTTACGATATTTTTTGACAATCTACCGAATTCTAATAAGTTAAGTAATTTCAGTTTTTTGAATTATAAGACATACCTTAAAGATATCATCATCTATTCTCATATATTCTCATTAGTTGTTAAATATTGACAACCCTATAGCGAGCGATGAACTCGGTCGAGTTGAAAGAACGTCTCGCTTCGATGGTCGATCGCGCCAATCAGTGGACATTCAACCACCTGTAGGGTAAGTTTACTTTAAGAATTCTGAATCGATTGGCTGGAGAGGAATAAAATAAATATTATCCCTCCATAAACGTTCCACAGCTAGGCTTGTGAATTGGCAGGTTACTGAGACGAACATAGGTTCTCTAAGCCTGTCCAGCCATCCGCTCTGTAGAACGGGGAGTGTTCTGATGAACTGTATTGTTGGTGCTACCGTCGCCGGTTTGTCACCGCACTACTGTAAGGCGGTTGAGACTTCATCAATGCTTTGTGGATGCATAGTATGCGTTCAATATACAACGTGAAACTCGCTCCTTTCTGCCGTAATTTTGCAAGCTGTGCTATCGAATGCACACTCGCGGTTTTCATAGAGCGTGAGTCGCTGCAGTTATGGGCTCTTAGTCTCAACCAAGAAGGCAATGCATCAGCTCTAATGATGTTACTGATGTCTATCCATGGGCTAGGGTAGCCACTTATAATTAACTAGACGTTTCTGCCTGTTTGTCTATACGCAAACATAAAAATACTTGTTTGGCGTAACAAGATATTTTTTTTTATCTTTCGCCTTATTGTACGTTTGTAAAAAAAACGACACTAACAGTAGAAAAACTAAAATGTTGACTATAGCTAACTTCAGGGTGTCGGTTTTTCGTGACGGTGTGCACGCGCATCGTAAAAATTTACTCTCGTCATTTTTCCCTAACGCGCCAAAAGAAGTATAACTTCAAAAGGAATAGTTG
Organism: Dendrolimus punctatus; assembly: GCA_012273795.1. Lineage (NCBI taxonomy): Eukaryota > Metazoa > Arthropoda > Insecta > Lepidoptera > Lasiocampidae > Dendrolimus > Dendrolimus punctatus. Next base: position 15,946,672 of record CM022539.1, read on the forward strand.
ACTTAAAATAGTTACTAAGCTTAGTAATTACTTATTAATAGTATTTCTTGTACTCTGAGTGAAAATATTATTTGACAAAAATAAATTAGTCAATCATGAATCGTATTATGACGATTTACATTTGACATTCTTTACAGAAATTGATCCTTACAAGCTGTAGATACTATGGGTTGGTATAATAATATACTTAATACTAGCTGTCCCGGCAGACTTCGTCCTGCCCGGTAAAAAATAGGGGTTGATCGTAGAGGGTTGAAAATCTAGGGTTGTATGTATTTTGTATGTTGTATCATAAAAAAAATAGAAATTAAAAATTTTGTCTAAAAAATAAATAAAAAAATTTAGGGGTGGACTACCCCTAACATTTAGGGGGATGAAAAATAAATGTTAGCCGATTCTCATAGATACCGGATAAGCACGAAAAATTTCATCAAAATCGATCAAGCCGTTTCGGAGGAGTATGGCAACGAAAACTGTGACACGAGAATTTTATATATTAGATAGCAGTATGTATTTTTTTCAACATCAGCTGATCCCATTCTTGACTAGGGTAATTGATTTTTTTTAATATTTAATACTGCCGCTTATTTTCATCGAAATCGGCCCGGAGACTTCTGTGATTATTGTTTTATAGTTTCGGATTTTGCCATAGCGGCTCACCTAAAAAGTCAAATATATTTTAAAAGTTATTTGTATATCAATTATTTAATACAAATATTCAGCCATGTGGCCCATAAATCTCAATATGTCACATAAATTAAGCAATATTGTAATCACAGGCTGTAATTTTCGCTGTGCGTGAATATTAATGTGCTTTATTTCGTACAAACCCTTTTACCAATTAAATATACTTGTTGCAAAAGTCGTTCTCTCTATTACATTATGTAGCAAGTTCGTAATCTTAGCCTGATTTTTTTGTTTTCTTTGTTAAATTGCACGTGCCGTGGGAAATTACACGTCTATTTGAGAACTATAGGAAATTGTACAAGTTTTGTACTTTTGTGCTAGACAATAGATTTCAAATAATCGTTTTGATATCTACACGCTAAATGTTATTTTGGTATAATTATTACTCTCTATGACGGAAGAAGAATATTGATAATCGTCTAATATAAAATTCTCAAATGCTCCGAAATTCTACATCGTACAGATAAAAAAAAATCTTTGTCTTATATTATGATTCAGACTTCGTTTTTACCTTTAAAAATCGACTGATGTCTTGTTGCTATATTTTAGTTACCCTTTATTTGCCTTACTATTTTGCTTCAATACATGTAACGTCAATTTTTAATATTTGCTAACTCAAGTGAATGAATAGCAAAATATAGATGGGAACCGTACATTTTGGTCCTCCGAGCCGGATTAATTCTTCTTGCTCTTGAATGTCTAATATTTTCTGAACCACTACATTTTTTCTATATTGTTTAGACCTACGTTATATTCAAAGCTCAAAATGTATGGTAAACTAACATAAAAACATCAGAAAAATGAAATAAGTCGGTATACAAATATATAAATTGTAATTCTCAAGCTAAGCAAGTTATATTTATACTAGAGTTCATCCCGCGCCTGCGCCGCGGGTTAACCTCTAGTGCGTGTCTCTTGTTTATAGAGCAAGCGCTACAGATGATTATATTAAATTTTTATGTATTTGCCCACGGAAGATTCACTTCATTTTATATCGCTAATTATACCATCCCCCGTCTATCTGTGAACAAAATAAATTACAAAACTTGACCGAAAACGACAAAATGGTCTAAATGACCAAAAGACCACAGTGACCGACATGGCCAAAATGACGGAATAAGCAATAACGACGAAAAAGGCCAAAATAACTAAAATGGTCAAAATGACCAAAAAGGCGAAATAGGCCAAAAAGACCAAAAAGGCCAAAATGTTCAAAAAGGCCAAAATGACCAAGCAGGCCAAAATGGCCGAATAGGAAAAAACGATCAAAAAGGCTAAAATTACCATATAGGCCAAAATGACCAAATAGGCCAATATGACCAAAAAGTCTAAAATGACCAAAAAAGGCCAAAATGAGCAAATAGGCCAAAATGAGCAAATAGGCCAAAATGACCAAAAAGGCCGAAATGGCCAAAAAGGTCAAAATTAGCAAATAGGCCAAAATTACCAAAAATGCCGAAATGACCAAATAGGCCAAAATTAGCAAATAGGCCAAAATTACCAAAAAGGCCAAAATGATCAAATAGACCAAAATGACCAAAAAGACCAAAATGATCAACATGGCCAAAATTACCGAAAAGGCCAAAGTTACCGACATGGCCAAAATGAGTAAAAAGGCTAAAATAGCCAAAATGACCAAAAAGGCCAAAGTTACCAAAAAGGCCAAAATGAAAATTATCCCTTGTCCACACTCAGTATTTAATTTACATGCGTACGGAATTTCAGCCAAGTCGGCCCATTAGTTTTTACGTGAAAACGGAACAGACAGACAGAGTTACTTTCGCATTTATAATATTAATAGGGATAATAGGGATTATAGGTACACCACGTACTCCAACAATTTTGGAGCCTTTCGCCAGTACCCAGGCATGACTAAATAATGAACAATCTAATTGCTGAGTATGAATCAAGAATCGAATAAGATGTTTCTGTATTTTAAGGAACAAGACGCACCATCGCTATAGCTAGAGAGGCCTTCAATAAATATCTCGAGCTATGTCATCTCCTCTCACTAGGAAGTCATTACTACCTGCTTCTCAGAATTACCTCTGTACGTGATCTGGTGTTCCGTCAATACACTTTGTGATTGCCAACATGCTGTATTGTTTGTATGAAAACAGCTTTCGCTCCGAACTTTTTTCGTGTTTACCTCTCATCTTACGTAGTGTTTGTGTAACAGTATTTGCAGCAAGGTATTTTAATGGGCAAACACGTTAGCTTATCTTTGAATACACTGATAGTATTCCGTTCTCACTTTAAATAATTGTTTACGTCATTTTTGTAGCGCCGTATTAATGCTCTGGGAAACCCATCAAAGAGATTCCACATCTTGCACTTGTACTGTCAGAAGATAAGCATTTAGAAATTGTGGACGCACCTCCAATCACTGGTGAGTGATGCACGGCAAAATAATGTCGGTGGCAACAGTAGATTGGAACACGGCCTCTTGTGTATGGACGGTAGATTGCACACTTCGAGACTTTAAAGTATCATTTGAATTTATCTATAAATTTACAAGCTTGAATGTTCAGTTTTAGTCAAAGTAAGCTACAATTTAACATCGAAGTATTGAGGTTAAGGTTATACGTGACAGTCGATTTTCGTACTCATTCGCGTTTAATCGCTAAAACTAATAAACATTTAGGAAATGTGTTTTTTATTTACATATAATATTATATAAATATATTTTCAAATAATACAAAATATAAGCCCAAATAAAGTAAATGTTTTGTATTGAGACACAAAAGAGCATTCATTTATGAAACTTAGGGCATATATTGCAATAGTTCATAACATTGAACTATTGTAAATTTTCAAAAAATATATATAACTAATTGTGCAAGCGACTTCGGCCGCGTGGTTTTTTTCGCAGAAACCTAAAAAAGGAGCTTAAGTTACTCCTTATATATCTCAGCTATCTGCTAGTGAAAGTCCGGTCAAAATCGGTCCAGTCGTTTCAGAGATTAGTCGAAACATCCAGACAGCTAAACATTTCATATAAATTTAGTAAAGAGCATTTGACATTCATGAGGGAGAGATTTTGACATTCCAAACAGACACTTCAATTTTATTTATCTGTATAGATAATATGACTTATAAACTAATATAATAAAGAAAATAATCTAAGGAAACGTAACTATTTAGTGTAATTATGTTATACTACGTATGTTCTACGTTGATATCACTTATGCATAATGTTTCAAGAGATTATAATAATGAACATAATAGTGACTCTATTTCGATCCAAAGGCGTAATTACCGCCGTATAAATGATATGGGGCCTTCAGTCTACAGAGGACTCGAAAATGTGTAAGCAAAAATGTCATCCACAATCTTTTATAGGTTAATAATATTTTTGAGAATAACTGCTCGGCCGACAGGAACGGCTATCAGACTTCATTATTGTCAAAAGAGGCAGAAAATCTCGAAAAACTGAAATCGTCTTCAGCTATGAATGCTTTGATAAATAAGTTTATGTTTGATTCAAATTGTTTTTCTCACTTAGTTCCTAAGAGCAATAAGTAATAGCTTCTAATTATTTTAAGTCAATACGAGCATTTTATGTTTCTTGAAAAAAAATTAAGAAATAGTTTTGTGTACAGAAATGTGTATACGTTTATTAAGGTGACGATATTCCGCACATGTATACAATGTCCATTTTACAAGAATGTTCTGGAAAAAACTTCCCGCTGCGGTGATGTCGGTTGTCTCTCTGCGCTACCAGGTGTTGTTTAGGACGATGCGTTATAAAATATTACACAAGACGGCAAGTAGTTTTTGGAATAGTCTGAATTGGCCCCTGATGTTGCAATCGTCTGTAGGCGACTGTAACCACTTTCCTTCCATTATCTAAACCATCAGCCTGTTTGCCTGCTTCAAAAAAACAATTGTATAGAAAATCCGTCCCGCCACATCACCTTAAGAAATGATTTGTAATCTGTAGCATAATGAGCAAACCTCTTGCCTACAATGTTAATCGTGGAAGCGATAACTAGCAGCCATTACCAAACTCCAATTCGTTTGACTTTGTAAAGAACAAATCCATTATCTATTTCGAAAGTATGGATCGCCATCAATAGTCAAGACGTTATTCATATGGCGTCAACCCAATAATTTCCTTAAATTATTCTGTACAGGTAGCCAAATACATTGACAATAGGGCTACGTCTTAACATGCCTTGGGAACTATTTCTCACGATCAATGAATTTGTGTATCGTACTAAGAAATGCTATGACTGTGTAACTTTGGGACTACAACATTTATCTCGGTCATTCGACAATGAAAATTAGGCGCGGTATCTTTTATTTATTAAAATAAAGACAGAAAGTGTTATAATGATACGTCCTCTTCAGTTTAATTATTAATTTCATCATGCGTGTTGGTTTATGTAGCATTATGACAAATTATTAAGATGTTGAAATATTACACGATTCATTTTCGATGAATCAACCAAAGTCATCCATATAAACTTGAAAAATTTAATGTCATTGAATACTGTCGAGTGCTTTCTATGCCTTTCAATGAAATTGATTCGATGTGGTAGGTCTGTCTTATAATCAGCATTATGAACGTGTTAATCTATCGTTATTAGGTTTTCTGTTCTATTTTCGGTTTTTAAGGTTTTGTTCTAGAAGAAATTACATAAACTTTAACCTCCTTAATTATAATAGTTATACGAGATTTATCTACAAGCGTTATTCATAATCGCATGAATAGTTTCCCCAGAATATTTTTCATTATCGATGAAGAAATATCTTGCGTTCATAACCATTTGCGGACTAATTATTAGGAGTCCTATGGTATTTGGATCCTTTTAAGAAAGAGAAGAGAGAAAGAAAGATAATTGATTTGGTAAAAAACTTTACAAATGACTTTTTACTTAACTCGGAAAATAAAAAAGAAGTGCAGACGAAGTCGCGAGTAACAGCTAGTAAATAAATATAATTTAAAGGAACGTGGATTAAGAAAATAAAAGCAACAAGAGTCCTTAAGTAACTCTGAAGGTAATCAAATCCGTTACATCCCTGAGAACAAGATTGAAGAATGCGGGACCCAGCCGGTTTCCTTTATAATTATACACCTTTTGTATTCTTGTTCTATTGTTGATTAAAACAGACATCCGTAATATCTAATCTATTTCATGAATCAAGGTTTTTGTACGTCTGTGTATTACAGGATATTATCGGAAGTACTTACAATCCATCCATATTAATTATATATAGATTAAAGTGACTTATTTGAAATTCCATTTCTTCCTCACGTAAAAAGCATACTAGGCATTACAATCACCTTTGTAAAGGTCCATACATGACCAGAGTCTAAAGCGGTCTTTTTGAGGAATCGCGTAGTGAAATTGACACGTGTTTGATATACTGGTAATTATAAGGTATAGAATATAAAGTTCTAGTTTATTTCATGGTCATGTTGGTAATACAAAACTGCAAAAGTGGCCGTAGACCCTCAAATTGCACCATAGGTTATTCTACACTTCCCTTTTAACGTTTTAGACTAATTTATACCTACGTTGTATGTAATGCAATATGCTGTTCTAAAGGATGTACGCAGAGATTTAGTCATGATGAGGTAGGCAACTGGAGATGTTGTAGGTGTAAATAAATACTTACCACCAGTTGCGAAGATATTCAAAATACGATGAGTTTCAAAAATTTGAATTCTACTAAATCCACAATTTTTTCTCGATGTTGTCGCGGCGGAATGATAGTAGGAAAAAATTGGTATTACTATAAACAGAAATGGCGTTATCCAAAATTTATATTGAAAAACTACCATAATTTTAAACATTCACTTCGCGAGTTTTTGTGTATAAATATAGAGTGGCATGGAACGGGTACGCCATTATAATTAACAGAATAACAAAATCAGGCAAAGCTACGATTGAGAAGATAGTGGCGGGGGACTTTGACTTGATTATAATAATACCAGAATTAGGCTCCTGCTAGGTCGTTTGCCTGCAGTTATTTAAGAATTTTGTCAGACGGGATAAAATAAACTAATAATTGCTGTCATAAAGTCCTCAAGAGAGTAGTCGGAATATTATAATCATGATTACATATGAGGCCGTCAGCGCTAAAGCGGCCTAGCCCTCAATTTATTATATTCGGAGATAAATACTGGAAATTATGTAAAACTAAAGAAATGCAAAAAAGTCTTTGGAACGCCATCTATTATCAAGTGACAAAATCAAAAAGATAGGCCATTCTTGCATTATATTTTAGCACGTTTTTCATAATCTCCAGTATTTATCTCCGAATATAATAAATTGAGGGTTAGGCCGCTTTAGCGCTGACGGCCTCATATATACCTACCTGTTTTAATGACATAATGATAGTTCCAAGTCAATGATGAGACCAGTTTTGATTTTATTAATTTTGATTAGGTCGCTTTCCAAATTACTGGAAGTATTTAACATTTTTTATCTATATTGTAGATCATTACAATTTAGATGAGCTCAAAATTCCTATTCGCGTCTTTTATTGAGTTTTTAATGATGATATCATATTTTAGTGGCTTTAAATGATTTCCTTAGTTGGTTATTTTAATAAACCCTAAATCAATCAAAATGTGAAAGTTTTCTTTTCAATTGTTGGCTAATTTGGTAGAAAAATACTTTTATCATCATCAAAAACTGAGCGAAAAATGACATGTAATGCCATCTAGTTATGTGGAATTTAGGAGTATTTTAGAGTGGTCTAGTAGCAGTAGTAGTGGTGGTAGGGTATTTGCCCGTCTGGATGGCTACCACTCCTGGTCTAGAGTATCGCATAACAACCTCGAGTTTCGTTCCGGCGTTAGTGACCAGGTTCCAAGCCTCCGTTTAGAGAGCGGCAACATTTTGGCAGCACTTTTGGTGTTACAAATGTCCATAGGTGACGGTAACCACTTTCTATCAGGGGGGCCGTCTGCATGTCTGTTGAACTCATGCTCATAAAAAAGATTAACTTTCTTTATTGGGCGATTTTCATTCTTTGCTTTTCCTTCTTCCGTGATATCCATAATAAAAAAAACTCCAAAAATTCCGTGTCTGTATATTGAAGGTATTTTAAAAAACGGCACTATATAAACGATGAAGAACACGATGCAATTTTTTTAAATTTCAGTCTGTTTGTTTGAGCTTCACGTAAAAACTGTTAGGCCGATTTCGATACGGTTTTTGCTGATCGACAGAATATTCTTAGACTTATAATTTGCGCTACTTTTACCCTGGGAATTCAGTACGATTTTTCTGGGAATAATTTAAAATGGCCAGTTAAAAACAAGCGAATTCCAATAAGTTCGATAGCAAATGCTATTTTATTTAATAAAGTGTGTGATATGTTTATTCCCAAGAATCCCGCGGGAATTTCAAGTCAAGCGTGGACGAAGTCGCGGGCATATCCTAGTATAGTACCTACGTAAAAGAGTAGTGTTACCAAAAGATTATCTCCCTTAATTTACGCTTATGTGTAGCCAAATTTAAATAGAAAGTGAAGATTAAAGTTCAAGTGCGGGCTGGCGTAAAGGAACCTGCAGCTCGGATAATGGAGGCCAAGAGAAACAACGTGTACTTTGATTCGTACTTACCTGTACTAAAATGGCAGCTGCGATCGACCTTTTTGTGATTCATAAGTGAGTTGTGCGAGCGGAATCAACAAGTCATCATTGTCAGTCGATTCCTACAGAATTTATATAGAAATTCTATAGAATTCAATTAACAGTGGTGAGTTGCTCCAAGCTTGCAACATTAATAAAGGTCGATCAAAGTTGTCATTTTAGTCCAGGTAATTGAAAATTAGAGTATAGTTCTAGTGTCTATTCTGGCCCAATAGGCCGGGGAGTCCCACACAATCTCACCGACATACCGTCACGGTGGGCAATCTCTAAATAAAATTCTACTTTAAAAAAATCAAAACTGATTTTTGAATCACTAAAGCATATTTTCATTTGTTACAGTCGCTCGCAGCGGAGAACTCGGCGGGGAACTCTCAAGTCATTCTTGACAGTCTTAACAACAAATACTACTTCTTCACGAGGACACAGGGTCTGTTCCGCATCTGCTATCCTAAGGAAAGACCACCTACGGGTAAGAAAGTAAACCACTTTACTCATACAAAACTATAAGCAATTGATGCAAAGAGTGATTGATAGAGTACTCAATTCTACTTCGTCCAGTCTCTGTTTACTGCTGAACGTGGGTTTCCCCGATTTAATGATGTTCATTAATATTCCGTTCAGGGCCGAGTTCTTTTTTCTATTTTAAGTGTAGCATGTAATTAGTCATAAATAAAGTAATATTCAAGCAAGTAGGCATCATAAGGCAACAGACGAATGCTGAAACCATGTAACAGAAGTTTCAGACAAATATGTAGATAGAGTTCTACATCATACAGTTAAATCAACTAATGTCATTATAGATCTGTCCAAGTTCCTGCGTAAAAACTGAATTTAATTCTTAAATGACAAGATTTAAGAAATGAACTTGTATCAGATCTAGCTCCTAGTTCAATAGGCTTAGTCTTTCCCAATGACTATTACATATTCTTGACAATTCATATCCATATACAGCATATTTATACTCTATTTAATAACCAGTACAATTGACTAAGCTAGTCTAATAACTAGTTTTATTACTTTCCCAGTTTTTCTACTATATAGAAAAAATACCGACATATTTTTAGATTACAAAGCTATCGCTGCATTTTGATCACAAATTACTTACCTATCTCAACCGTGCTAAATATCTATGATAGCTGGCTTCTAATTACAATCATTTACAGCGACCTACTAACGTTCGATTGATCATACTTTAATTAACCATTCTTACACGGTTATGATTATTAAACATTTATTGATGCGTCAATATGATTATTGTCAGTTAATTCTAGATCGAAGTATTTAGTGTTAAAGTCGTAATTGGCTTGTATGTAATAATCATGGTCAGTAAATAAGTTGTACGGTACATCGCTCTGCAGAACTAACTGTTCTTAAAGAATAATGTTTAAAATGAGATTAATGATAATCTGCCTCGTTCCTCTGTCATTGACAAGAGTTAATACTGTGTTGTTTGTTACTGTTATCTCATATTGATCAATTTTGCTATAGCTATGTAGGTATCTATTATATTGAATACCACATTTGGCAAACTGTTTACTTTTAATATTAACATTGATATCGGTTACCATACTGTGTTCGATGATTTCAGTAGAGCAGAATGATTATTTACTATTAAAAAGTTTCTCTAAGAAACCGGTAAGAAGGAGACCCACATATTTGTGGATATTGAATCCATCTGGCCTATGGAACTGGGCTTTAAGTAAAAGGTTTATGATAATATTTAGCAGGTCATAAACAATAATACGGACATAAGTGTAGAATGTTGAATAAATATCGCTTTCATAATAATTATTTTTCTATTATAGATATATAAATTTCAAATTGACGATTCTACTACTTTATATTTTTGCCGTGTTCTTTCGTCAGTGAGTCTGTATATCCTATTTATGTCACACTGGGTATAGTGCAAAAGGACTTCAGGCATACTTTTTGCCTGTTGCATCGTGCTTCATTGTCGCTCACTGCAAGAAGGCTTTGCCCGGGCTGTCACGGCTTTTACTACGTGAATGTCATTATTAATATAGTGGTTTTCTTCCATAGCACTTAAGACCTCAAACTCGTGTTCCGTCCACTCAAAACTTCACGTTACCATAAAGATATAATTTAAATTCCTCGTCCGTTCTTGTCATTCACGGCCCTCGACCCCACCCTAATAATACCTTGTAACCTTCATTTCCATGGCTTCGTATGATTGAAAGTTAAGGTTCTCATAATTTTTGTATGCAACTCATATCACACATGCCTTATTTGTGTACTAGAAACTATTGTTTGGTCAATTTTTAGGACCAATAGTGGACGATTTCGCTAAAGGTCTAGGCCGTACGTGGCTGCGCGATTATGCGTGTTGATTTGAATTTTAATCAATATTGTATGTTACAGGGTTATAATTTTTGATTGGTTACCAATTTCTCGTTATTAAGGTTCCAGTCTCCTTTAAGAGAGCAGCAGCGCATTTGTAGCACCTTTGGTGTTGCAAATGTCCATAGGCGATGGTAACCGCTTTTCATCAAGTGGGCCATCTACCTGTCTGCTGAACTCCTGCAATAAAATAAAATATCATACTCGTAGACAATATTTTTTGCTAAGTAAAAGTAAAATATCAAGAAAGTAAATTACATTGTGTAAGAGGTCCAAATTGCTGATTACTGCTTGTTTTCAGCTTGAAATACGATTGTGTAGCCTATGTAAACCATTCAATTTTCTAGAATAATTTTCAATTATTTAAAATAACCATAATAACAGAATAACGTTTTGTTAACAGATATCAAATTTTCGAAACAATTTGTGGTTTAACATTTGCAGTGTGGTTTACTGTTGAGTACAAATAGTGCCTAGAAACCTTAATTTCAAGAAAATATTTTATACTATCTATGACCACCATTTGCTTTTAATAATAATACACAAATATTTCAAGTATTAATCTATGTGACCAAATGTTAAATGAGCCTTGTTTGGTTTTTGTCTTTTAATATTTAACTACTAACATTATTTTTTAAGTGACTCGATCCAGAACATCGTTTCTCAACCTGGTGTCAAGACCCCTGTGGGTGTCGCGTTCAAAGGGGGTTGCAGTCTGTAAAATAGAAATAGCACGTTATATACGTGCTATTTTTCAAATCAAAGGTGTAAATAATTTATTAATTAAGTATTATTATGGTTTTGTAGTGACGGGGTTGCAAGATTTTTACTTTTTGGCTTTTTCGTGAGTTGCTATATAAAAATTGCTAAACAATAATTTAGAAGTATCTTTTAGAAATAGCCTGTCACTTGAAGCATTTTGATAAAAAGCTTATCACAAAATTAAAACAGTAGTGAGACGTGATTTATCTATTAGCAACGATGTCTTATTGTATTGTGGTGTAAGAGGCACGTCGAGAGCGACGTGATCAACGCAACGTTATCATTGTACAATGTGTGAAATACATATTAATTTCAACGGCTATTATAGGATAGAAACATGAGAAGCATGACGTGGCTGTCAACGATATCTAAGGGTGACGGCTCTTGAGGAGTTCAGTCGTCACCCGCAACAGGGTCACACAGAGGGTTCATGTCTGGATAAGACATCGGTCCAAGGAGATAACCCATGTACTGTTATGGCCAGGCTTATGTCGCCTGGGGCTGCGCTGTTGGCAATACTTATCATCTCGCGCTCCTATGGTGAAAGGAGGAGCACTGGGGTATTTTAATGGGTATACTAGCATAGCTCAGAAGTTCTGTAAAATCCCACTTCAGTTTTTCGTACAATCTTCAAGCGGTGGGTTTGTGTAAATTTGTGAAGTTATTCAGTCTCAGCGATATTCAAGCCTGTGCCACTCCTAATTGTCGCATCAATTACAGGCTATTAATTACAGGCTATAATATGAGCTGAAATATTGTGATATATAGCGTAGAGGCAACTTGCTACGACAAGACGGTTCCTACTTACTGACAGTCGTAAAATGATAAGTAAACCTCAGCGCGTTGTTGATTCGGCAACACAGTTCGCTGTATAACTTTGCACATTAGAATGGCAAGGGATTGGCAACATTAAATAATCTGTATCGATTTAAATGATAAACTTCCTTTAAATCGAGATACAACCACATTTTTTTTAGCACGAGGCAATTTTCACTCCAGGACTCATCTGCTCTATCAGCCATCGGTACTGGGATACTCATTTCAGCTGATCTTATCTATTTTACAATAGAGATATAATATTGTTCAAGATCTTTTATCATTGTGTTTTGATCTAAGAGAAACTCTGAAAATAGTTTAATAGCCAACTACAAAGATTGCTAAGTGATTTGGAGTTTATGAACCTCCATCTATATCCGTGACTCGGAAATTCTTCTATAGAAAAAGAATGCCCAATAGTTACATTGATAAAGATTATTAATTTATTCTTCCAGTGCTTCAAACCATAAAGTAAACAATGGAGTTTCGTAATTCAACTATGTGGGGCTGATAACAATAGATTTTTACGGCGTTTGAGGCGTTTATAATCGGAAGTTAGGGCCAAGACCTTGACCCTTGCCTATATTTTGGTTCAATTAGTACCGCTTGTACTTCACACTTGGTTCAATACAAGGTCGTTGGATGTTTGCTTTTGTATTTGGGGACAATTAACAAAGGCAACCTTCGTCTTTTACGTTTCTTGTTTTATATGGGTACTATATTTTGTCTTTTTCTGTTTGTTTATGCTTTAGTGTACAATAAAGAGGCCTACCAAGCCCGCTGTCACTCATGATTTAGTCAGGGATAATAATTATGAGCTATTACTGATATGTCGTTAGGTATACATACCTGTCACTGCATATTGGTAAGAACATTTACAATTTAACAAATGTACATGGTGAGATTACAAATTAACTAAAATGTTTACGGCATATCCTGATACTTATTTACGATCTTTTTATAATTTATTGATGATTTATAATCTGAATATAATCTCACAATTCGTATTATGTTTCGGTGACATATATACCTATATGATTTTGATTACCATCACGTTTATTTGATTCATGTAAACAATGGAAAAGCAGTATAGATAACAGTAAAAAATATCGTTAAAATTAAGAAAGAAGCATTAGATAGGGAAACAAAGATATACAGAATTGTTTGGGAGAAACAATAATTAGTATTCTTAAATACAAATTTAACAAATATATCAATCAAAGTTCCATTAAGAATTATTTATACATGAAACATTGGCCCGACTAATTGGAAGTATTTAAATTATATACTACATTATAAGATAGATGTACTACAGTATGTAAAAAATAGCGTAACTTCTGCATAAGCCATGAAACTAAAGTAATTGTGTAAAGTAAAATCTCATTAAAATTTGTCAATTTTAATAAGGTTGATAGGCCAGGCGTAGGTCAAATCAAATAATCAAGCGGTGAATAAAAACAACTGTGTTATGCAAAATATATGAGAATTAGTGCAACTTATGCAATTTTATTGCATAAGTTGCACTCTTACGCTCTTAATAAGAACAACATTTCTGTCATAATTACATTATATTACTCAGTAAATATGATAAATTGTTTTAATTAAAATTATTTCTTAACGTAAAACTAGCCTCATTATGCGAGAGTTTACTAATAAGAACATAGATTAATGTTTAAAAACACGTGTTTATGCTTAAATCTGTCGTAGTGTGGAGGATTTTTTCGCTATATCGCTAAATGAACAATTAAAACACATACAATATTTAATGGTTGGTTGACTGACTGGAGTAACCACTATTTCATGGGATCAATACGGCCTGATTTTCATTAAATTTGGTGCAAAAGTTCTTTACAGATCTATTTTGAATGTAATGCCTACCCAAGAAAATGTAATAGTTCCCGCGGGATACTAAATCCAACTTAATACGATTAAAGTCGCTTTAAAAACCAGGTAACGCAATATTGCTATGTGAATCGTGAAATTTAATTCAATAACTTCATTTACAAGAAATTTTAAATTATTAGATGTTATACAGGTTTAATACAATTGTAGAAAGAAGCACAGTACATAAGACCACATAATTATGTATAAAACACATACCTAATTATGTACAATACTTATGTATACCACCATCGCCGTTATCAGTCTAATTTATTCCTGCCACAGGTTATCTGTAAGAGATTTGCTTTTTAGCGATGAAATCGCCTTTGTCATATACCTACTTAGAATAATACTATTAGGATTTAAGTTTTTATTTAAAGGTGTACACAATTATGAGTTTTTATCTATCTATCAATCAATTATGCATTTATAATGTGCGTGTGTGGTTTTTATCCGTGCAGGAACGGAGAAAGAATACGATTTCCTGCGGTCCGGCAGCCTCTCATAAGAGGCGACATAATAAAGCACAGCTAGGGTGGTAGAGTATTTACCCGCCTGAATAGCTACCTCTGGTCTAGAGTATGCTGCCATTACAACCTTAATTGTGTTCCGGCTTTAGTGGCCAGGTTCCAGTTTTCCTTAAGAGAGCAACAGCGCATTTGTAGCACCTTTGGTGGTGGTTGGTTGAAATCAATGGTTTATCGAATCTGATGTAGTGGTTGGGTTTATCCAGCGTGTGTTCACTGATCGCAGACATACAAAATATTTACAATACTTTAATAAATCAATGATACGTTAAAAGCTTAAACATATGGATAAGCTGTTAAATGCCTATTCATGATTAATTTCAGCAGAAATGGAATGTGTCAGTTTTCCTTGTTTATGCTATTTATTTTTCTGGGAATACTGACCACATAAATATAATTCACCTAACCATGTACGTCTTATTTACAATTACTATTTTAAGTACAATGAGATTTATTTTATGTAAATTACCTATAATATATTCATTTTCATTTTATTATTCAATGTACTATCGTACGGTTTGTAAATCTGGCCATTGTCAGGTGTTCATTAATATTCTATATTTTAGCATTATTTTTAAGCAAAATCTTCAATGGTATCTTATTGGCCGAACCTATAGAAACCACCACGCGCCGGCCCATTTTTTCGTTGAGGCGTAATTCTATTTATACACATATATAAATATATATTTATGTATTTGTATATACGTACAAATCAAACTTTAATTAAATCTACACGTTTTTTTAAATAAAACTGTAGAGCAAAATGAATTGTAGATTTTTGCAAGCTAGTAAAAGTAAAAGTCTGTTAAAGGAACTTGTGTTGCCAAACTCGGTACCATTAGTACTGGGGTCCGTGACTCGGATTCAGCTTGAGTAACTCAATTTTGGTATTAATTTCGACCAAGAACAGTTTAGATACGCGCTTCAAATCTTTGATAGATAAGGAATGAAAGTATTGTTATAAATATGGCTTGGTAATGTCCGAGATATGTATTACTTATTCTGTGTGCAGATAGTTTTCTTTCTCAACACGACCTAAGGGCCTAAAGTGACCGCTTTCGCAGATTCGTCGGCCGAATATGAGAAGTATATAATAAAGGGGAACTTTATGCTATGTCTTAAAACTACTGATTTTTCTAAACAAAGATAGTTTCTACTTCCTCCAAATAGCTCAACCTATTTTTATCTCTTATTGCGATTATTAATTTTCAAATATGAATACTACACAATTTGATTTGAAAAAAAGTTTTTCGTTAAATATGATGTTTATCAGTGAGAGTTATAGGCTATGTTGTGGAACACTTATATACCAATAGATGTTGCAAACGATTCCCGAGACGTATAAAGAATATATACAAATTTTCAACAATAATAGACGGGCCTCGGCCTGCGAAGCATAACCGCTCCTCCACCTAGACCGGACATCTCTAAAGAGAATCGCGATACTACTTGAAAGAATACAAGAGTTTAAAGCATTCGGAGGGGGGGGGGGGCGCATGTTACTACAATAAGTTGTAACATTATTTGCTTGTTGTTTCTAATCATCTAACTTTTATTATAGAAATAATTTTAATTAATTTTCAAACAATAATGAATATGATATTTGACTCTTTTGTTTTTTGTAAAATCTATGAGGCTGCGACGTTCTGTAAATTCATAAAAAGCATCTCAATTGATTTGACATCATTTTCTAATTAATTTCATTGTACTATTTTCTAATATCTAAAAAACCTTGTTTCGTTATTACTCTGTAATTAACTGCTCGAGACCTTTACGAAACCAGTCTTCTCATAAGACTCAATTATGCATCGATTAACTTTACTTTCTCGATAAATCATCAGAGTCATTCGAGTCGGCTTACATTGGAGTCGCAGGTGAAGTGAAATCAAAGTTCCATAAACCGATAACCGGTCTCGTAGTTTGCATGTAGCTTAAAACTCAAGACCATGTTCGCCAGCAAGGATAGGTATATTACATGTAGTTGTGGCTAGACTCAACTTGTTTATTATTATATTTATAAATGGAAACTTAATATCTTGATAAATATATATTCGTTGATTAATGAGATCCCTTAATAGTAACTAACTGTGCTCGTGATTTAGTCCGCGTAGATATTTTTTGCGGAACCCTAAAAAAATGTTGCCTAAGTTACTATTTACAGTATCAGCTATCTGCCAGTTAAAGTCCCGTTTAAAAACGGTTCAGCGGTTTCAAAGATTAGTCGAAACAATTTTTTTGCGGCACTTTATAAAGTAGTCTAAGCTACTCCTCATAAAATCACTTATCTGCCAGTGATAGTCCCGTCAAAATCGGCCCAGCCACTTAATTATTTATATTGTATTGTACACATAGTCCCAGACTATAAGAGAATACTGAGCCTAGATCACCATCTTCAATGGGTAAGGTGCCTAGAAGGCTGACTACGTTCCCTCGCTAGATCGCCATACTAACCCATTGTCCGAGGTAGGCACCAGCCTTCTGATCACCTGAGGAGTCAAAGAGCCGTTTTGATTAATTTTGGTATAGGGTCACGGCCTCAGGACCCTATACCAAAATTATAATTAAATAAGTAATATACAACACAACTTATAATAATTATATAAGTTGTAAATTACATATATTGCATTTAAGTCGTAAAAATTCATACTATAGTAGATACTAACAGTCTGGTTATCCCGTTTCACTCGATTGATGTTACCAAGAAGGCCGCATTCCCGAAAGTACCAAAAAACTGGATGCGCTTTCAAGGATGTCTGGGCTTTGAATTTAAATTGACAGGACTGGTTTTGTGTCTGCAAAATATATTTTTATTTCCCACACGATTGATTTGTGGGTCACAGAATAATATTTACAAGTTTTTAATCAGTCGACTTATATGGGTGTGTACATGTATAACACCTAGTAGACGACATTATATTTTAAGTATAATATAATATTTCACAAAGTTGCGCAGAAATTACTGTACTGTGGTTTTATGTAAATGTAATTACTTATTTGTGTATCTGTATAATAAGCTTTTGTCAAGAATATTAAAGAACTTAAAATATAAGATAAAAAAAGAATTTTAGATTAATGTCTTAATCCATACCATATGTATATTCTGCGAAGTGACTTTATTTGCATATTCACATTTCTTTTCTCCTTCTTAATGGCTTTAGAAACTATCCGATTTACATGACATGTTGTCTACATGTATAATAAATACATTCCATAGGATCGTTTTATCCCTAAAATGCGATATGTCCTGCGGGATATAGATTTGAAATATACATGAATTTTCTCATTAGTTAAATTATGATTAAAATGCATATGTTAACATGGATTGAGACAATTGTCTGTTACAACAAAATTAATTATTTCCTGTAATGTTACTGTTCCATCTTGAATAAAGTTAGTGTTAGTGACTATAGCTAAATTTGTCTTACAAAAAATAACGCTCTTAATGATTAGCTATATTAGTGGGTGGTTTATAACTATACATACGTTAGCTTTCAATGTTTAATCTAATAACAATGTCGCATCATAAATAAAGCATTAAACCAATCGCTACATCTGCATGAAACGATCACTAACACTTAACTTGTCCTATATGTAGTAGTAGTATAAAAGCTTAAACCATTCCCTCAATTATTATAACACATTATTCGTGCAGAAACGGAGTAAGAATACAATTTCCTACGGCCAGGCGGTCTGTCGTAAGAGACAACGAAACAACCCACAGCCAGCTGGTAGGGCATTTGCCCAACTGGATGGTAACCAGTCCTGGTCTAATGTATGCCACTATAACAACCTTGAGTTGTGTTCCGGAATTAGTGATCCGGTTTCTGTCTCCCTTTAGAGAGCGGCAGCATATCGGTAGCACCTTTGGTGTTACAAATGTCCAAAGCCGATGGTAACCGCTTTCTATTGGCTCTGCTGAACTCATGCATAAAACAATATATTTAATGTAATAATAACTTTAAAACAACAAAATAGGAACTTGGTAAATATGCGAACAAATTGTACTTGCTAGTGATTAACCTAATTGTGTACTAAATAGGTATTTAGAACTCGTTATGTCTGTAATGATCACATTACATTCTTATTTTAATTTTACTACCTTGTGAATGACACATAATGTAGTTCAGTACGGTGAACTTCAAATTAATACTTAGCAATAGAAAAGGTGTGCATTTATTTACATCAAAATATACATTAATTGTAACTAGCATATATTGTGTTCTACCTAGAATTGCTTAAGACTAAAAGTAGAATGCTCAGCCTTAGTTACCGAAGTCAACGGGTAAGCTTACCAGAAGGTTGGCTAAGTTACCTCGCTGAATTTTCTAAGAAAAAATCATAAGTTATTCCAAGAAGATCGACTTTTTATGATTTTGGAAGCGAATATTTCAGTACTTTTGAGAAAAATGGCTTTGACACACGGACAATCGAGACATAAGAGTAAAAAAACATAAGGTTACCAATGAGGTATAATGTTACATTATAACTCAATGAAGGATACCATGATTGTTAAAATCGTTACAGAACCCCAAGAAGATTTAAAATCGATGTCAATTTATAATAAAGTTTAGCATCCTTAGTACCAAGCAATAAAGGAAAAGAAGAAAGGAACATGCTAGCTTGACTTATAAGTTTTTACAAAGGCTGTGTTATCAGGTGGCCGAATTAGTAGTTCCCTTTTGAAAAACAGTCATTACACTGCGAACCTTAATTACTTATGATAACAATATTATGCGTCTTGCAGCTCGTTGGCATGAATATAACTGTTGTAATAAATTCGTCTTTTACACCAATATTATTATAATATACGACCTTCAAAGCAAATGTTCCATGCAACTTACGAACTTACTTTCTCAGTTAAAACATTTAATTTACTTTTAGTACACGGTTGCCAACACTTTGTGAACTTAATTAAATTAAATTACTGTTACAGTAAACTGCTAATTTATGTCTGTCTGCATTTAATTTAATATAACACGTTAATTGTGAGTTAATATAACAATTATAAAATAAGTTTACGTAGTGATTCTTAACTAACACATCTATTTACATTTTAATATTTGGTTTAACTTTGAAATATTTATTTCGTATACACTGTGAACAATGTCTAAATTAAAAAGGCTTATAACAATTTGTGCTAGAATACTCAGCCATATTCATCTTATAATAATGTTCCCTTATCATTTGTTTATTTGCGTCAATAGGTAACTTATTGACTTAAATAAACAAATGATAGAAATCTATCTATACTTATAATAAAATTGTAGAGGTCGAATTTCTGTACAATTAAAAAAAATGCTAAAAACCGAGTCAGGGGGATGTAAGAAGTGATATAGAACTAATTTTGTTTTTTTTTTAATTTCTTGTTTCTCTGTTTGTCTGTCTGTACCGGCTAATCTCCGAAACGACTGGACCGATTTACATGAAATTTTGTATGGTGATATCTTATATCCCTGGTCAACATATAGGATACTTTTGATCCGAAAAATTAAAGAGCTCCCGTGGGATAGTTAAAAAAACCGCACCACGCGGACGAAGTTGCGGGCAGAAGCTAGTAAACAATAACAAGCTTAAACAAACAATTATCTTCGTATATCATCGCTTAAAAATCATAAGTTGTTCTACGAAACAGAATCTTATCTTATACAGATACATAAAGCTGAAGAGTTTGGTTGTTTGCTTGAACGCGCTAATCTCAGGAACTACTGGTCTGATTTAAAAAATTATTTCAATGTTAGATAGCCCATTTATCGAGGAAGACTATAGGCTATATATCACCATGCTAAGACCAATAGGAGCTGAGTACTAATGAAGAATATTTCAAAATTCATTCCAATTCCACGCGGACAAAGTCGCGTGCAGAATCCAGTATTAGGTAAAAAATAAAAGTGCTCTATAGCTTGTAATACTTTCAACGATTATTGATTTGAACAAGATTCTATGAATAGTTTCTGATATATTAATTGTTAGGGTTCTGTAGGCAAAAAATATATTGAACTTAGGTCATCCCCACGGGGACCCTTCATTGAAGACTGGCACGCATTTGGCTAATTTATTAACTTGTATACGAATATTGACCTAATACGGTTCTATACTCAGCTTGTTCCACTAACACCAAGAAAAAACTCGTTCTTTTATATTTCTCGAATATTGACCTAGTTAGGAAGTGGTGTGAAACTTATTAAATGTAAACGTGCCCTTTACACAGAATGTTAATTTAATAAAGCAGCAGACACATGCTTTAGTAAGACAACTAAAACTATTCTAAAGAAATCTACAAAGAAGAAGTAGTGAATACTGTACTGTAGTTGAATCGTGATTCAAAAGTACACTGCCAAATTAAAACTTATTGCATGAGTGTTTTATTCCTAGCAATGTTTTATTTCAATGAAATAATATTCTTTGGCGATAATCTGTATTCGGTACGACCGTTTGAGGTAAGTGAACTAAAAATTGTAGTTGTGAACATAAGCAGTTAATGTTTAAAATTTATTTATTTTAATAAATTTGCATAAAATATTCCATGTACATCTTAAACTAATATATAAAGCTCAAGAGTTTGTTTGTTTGCTTAAACGCGTTACTCTCAGGAATTACGGGTCTGATTTAAAAAATTCTTTCAGTTTTAGATAGCCCTTTTATTGAGGAAGGCTATATATATCATCACGCTGAGACCCATAGGAGCGGAGAACCAATGAAGAATGTTTCAAAATCGGGTTTTTTTTTAAATTATTTCACTCGAACGAAGTTGCGGGCAAAAGGTATATAATATAACTAGTGACCCCAGCATATGTTAGCCTGTCTAAAAAAATAAAATATAGAACCTGATTGCAGCGCCATCTACCGGGTCCAAATGTAAATCTAAAGCATTCCGGGACACACTTAATGCACACAAAAATGTCATCAAAATCGGCCCAACTGTTTAGGAGGAGTTCAGTGTTATACAAACGAAGACAAGAATTTTATATATAAGAACAAAAAAAAAACTTCACCTGTGCTTAATTTCACATTCTTCTATTTTTTATGTGACAAAGATGGGTAGATAAGCAGATGAACCACTCACCATCTCTAGGGGTAACGTCTCTTATAATACTTTCCGCTTTCGTCATAGATTTGTTTCCCATCTTCAAGCATTAGTTCTTTGGTATCGGTGTCAGTAAGCTCACTCACTGCCCATCCTGCTCTTCTTTTCGGAACACGTGAAATTGTTTGGTAGAATAAATTAACAGGGTCCCATGTCTGCTGTTGTACTCGTAATCGCGTCGGAGTAGTCGACTGTTTGCACATTATTGTAGTAGCAGCCGACTTAGGGTTCAAGATGGTGTTATTATACCTAAGCTGACAATTCACAGAGCTCTATACTCCGTGGGCTGTATGCGTGCATTATTTTATTGCGAATAAATATCAACAGCAATCAGTATATTCAAATTCAAAAGCTTTTATTCAAAATATGTTTGAAGGTACAATACATATAAGTTAAAGAAAAAACTAAAAAAACACGCTTTCATCCATCAGATCAGCTCCATGGTACCATGTTATTGCATTGTCACGCGATATATACACATGAGCCCAAACACGAAGGGTCTATCTTGTTAAGTACAGGAGTTCCTATGGCCACCTTCCTACTCCATCATCAGATCAACTCCATGGTACCATATTATTGCATTGTCACGCGATATATACATACGAGCCCAAACACGAAGGGTCTATCTTGTTTAGTACAGGAGTTCCTATGGCCACCTTCCTACTCCATCATCAGATCAGCTCCATGGTACTATATTATTGCATTGTCATCGACCTTTGACAGGTGTGCAAAGTTTGAATTAAATCTGATCGTTCAAAGTAGGACAAAATCGAGCTCAAAGGGGTCGGTTACAAACATAAATACATACATACAGGTGAAGCTAATAAAAGCGTGTTAATAATTAATGTTACTTTCTAGTCTATGTATACCGCTGCGCAACGTGTTGTTGCTGTTAAGGAGAAGAAGCGGCAAGTATAAGTAGTCGGTGGTGGCTGCTGTCTTATAGTTGTTGAAATGCGTGGATTCTTTATCTCTTTCATTATCAAAGTATTCAATGCCAACTTAATACAGCGATGACCTTACTTATGACGATGCTTTGTGCAAATCGATTCGTTTCGAGCCGCATGTTGGCAATCATTTTACGATTGATATCATCAGTCTTCCCGCAGTTGTTTTTGTAGTAGTATAAGGATCCGTCTAATGTATGCACGTTTAATAAGCATGAGTTCATAATTATATGCTCTTGCTCATAAAATCTACAGATAAAAAACAAAGCACGTACTTCTTAGGTAAAAAAAGTAATTAGGAATTAAATAAGTCAGACGTAAGCAATTGATGTAGATACTTGGTCCGTATAAAGCACCTATAATTATTATACTTTAAATAATTATTTTGTGATTTTTGTACAATGGATTAAACTATTGTCTATGCAAAATAATATTGAATACAATGAGGTAAAAACATAGTTATTACATCAAAACTATAACAGAAATAATGTTTAACCTTATTAGGTTAGGTTATAATAATTAATATGTTGTTTGTTATGCCTAACAATAATTTAGGTAATTATGATTATATTTTATAACACATAAATAATGATTACGCGGCTTCTTTTGCGCCTATTAGGTATTTGGAATGAGCCAAGATGTTCCCATGATATAGCGATATTTTTTTAAATCAATTTGAATATAAATGAATTTGTTTGAAATAGGTAGGTAGCGCTTTGGTAACATTCTGGTGTAAGAAATGCCCATAAGAGATGGTAATTATTACACATCAGGGGGCCTAAGGCGGCCGCTTTTGCTGTATCATTAAGTAGATTTGACATTTGTCTAGAACTAGATCGATATAAGTTAGGTTATTAATTTCCACTTAATTTTGATACTTGTCATAATATCCGAAATACGAATTTGTGATTTGTAAACGCACTTATAGTTTATAATCAAACTTTAAGCACATTGATACTTGTTGTTAGGAAGCCTTCACAGGATACAAAAAAATATTAGCCGTCGGTAATTTATCAATTGTTATTAAGTACGTAAGGTTATAGGAGACTTAACAACTTCCTGTTGTTAAAATTACCACCTACCATTTACGAAGTACTTGTTTGTATGCCAAGAACGATGCGCAAATGATGTCATGTCTTTCGTGTTTGTTCCTATGATTACGGCTTTATTGTGTGTAATTAGCAAACAACACTAATACTCATCATTTTTAAGGCGGATTATCCGAGATTATTAACGTTGATACGATCATCTCTCTATGTGTTTATAGACTCGAAAGAAAGAGAGATACGATTTTTAATCAGGATTGTAAAACTAAGACCTGTCCTCTAACGTTTACTGCCATATTTTCGTTCTGTTCCTATTTTTTTATATTTAAGCAAGAATTTTATATTGTCACAAATTCCAGTTTTACTGAACTTTTTCAAATTAACGCAAGAACTTCTCCTCATTTAGCGTCAAAGAGCTATATTTTTGCTGAGGCTTTTATTACAAGAGTCCTGTCTATTGGCTTAGATATCATTTTAAAGCTTGAATGATCATGAATACTTCAGACTAGCTCTATATCAAATATTATGCAAAGTCGTATAATAAAAAAAAAGAAGAAATATAGACTAAGCGATGCATTCTAAAATTCGTATATACATTTAAATGAGACTCATTTCCTTTAGTCATTTAGGTAATAGAGTTTCTATTGCATTGTTTACATTCTTACTCTCACGGTAGCAAGGAGGAAAGTGGCGAAGGAAGTGGGCAGCGTGAGTGTGTAACCGTCACTTATTTGAACAATTGATACTCGCATTGCTCATTGCAACTTTCCTGCTTGCTACCGTAGAAGTAGGCTTTATAATGTAAACGAAGGGTACGTTTAAGTAAGTTTAATATGTCATAATGTTAAAGCCTAGTAATATATTCAATGCTATGTTATTGACAAGTATTGCTCTAATACTGATGAAGGAGAAAACGGTGTTAACCGATTCGTAACAAAGTTGTTGAATGTTTCGCAAACTGAGGCCGGCGTTCAAGCAAATATAAAGTCCATATAAAAGATTTTGCAAGCGACCACCGTACCGTGAAGGAATGCATACACGGAGGATGCCACAATGATTCGGCCTTACTGTATTATTGCATTGCGAATCTGTTGGCGTACTACTGAAATTACATCTTTACCATGGAAAAAAACTTTATCTTGGAGATAGCGTATCATGTAGCTCCGTATCCGTCGATTAAAATATCAACTATTGTATCTCTTCTCTTTCACCTTTTACTAACTATTTGGGCCCGACACTGAACTGAGACCGTTGCTGCTAGTGGTACTAGGGGCCTGGGAATAGGGGGTCACAATGCTCGG
The DNA here is from genome assembly GCA_012273795.1 of Dendrolimus punctatus. NCBI lineage: Eukaryota > Metazoa > Arthropoda > Insecta > Lepidoptera > Lasiocampidae > Dendrolimus > Dendrolimus punctatus. The sequence goes on from CM022539.1 coordinate 15,971,693, forward strand.
GGAATAAGGAAAAATGGGCAGACAGTGAGTCGCCACTCCCTGCATGGGCCCCAAAAATGCACTAGAAGACAGGGGCAACATGGGGTGTGAGTGGCTAAGGGGTGTAGAGAGGTTGGCTGCAGGTTCACCGAAGCTACTTCTGACGTGATGCCATTTATCTCTTCCACCCCTGGGGCTTGAGTCTTAGCTTAGCTTTATAATTATTATTGTGGTAGCTTATGGCCGATTTCTCTATTTTTCTATTTATTCACTTGCTTTACCATCTATAACGCACCCAAGACTCATTTAAATAAGGTGAGTTTAAATCCAAACCGGTATATATGACAAAATGCGCATATTGTTACACTCGCCACACGTTGATGGTAAAAGAAAACCATCATGATCTAACCCGCATATCCAGTTTATCAATATATAGAACCCACGAATAAGCGTGGTAGATGTAGATGCTGCCCATTCCCCTCACAATGGGGAGGTCCGAATCCAATAGTGTGACGTTTATGGACTCATGTCGTTTATTGTGTCATGCATAATGATTTGTCAGACATTGTCATACTTGTGGTTTGATACTCGTGGTTTGCTACTGTTGATTGATAGTATTTTATATTAGTTTATTACAATACAATACAATTTATTTACTTGCTTGATAACAAGGTAGTTCATAGTACATCTCAAAGATGCTATAGTGCAGTAGGATTATCATCTTATTAGACTGGTAAACAAGTGCCTTCTGGACCAACTTTTTTCAGCAGTCTCCGAAAATTATAAATGAGGTCTCATTCGATTCGGAATGGCATCTAGATGATTTTTGAAATAAATGAACTTCCGCTTGCAAAAATTATATGTTATTAACAATTAACTAAAAAAAAAGGGGGTTTAGTTTTTTGCAAATCTCAAAAAGTAATAAAGATTTTTCAAATTTGAAAAAAGATTCGAAAAGAGCAGGAAATTTCCTAAAAAAGTCTTGATTCCCGAAACTGTAAGATCAATATTTATAATTTCCCAGAGGGATGAAAATACGGCCGAAAACGGGTACTCTGGCTTACGCAAGCCACACCCACATCGGCCCTCTAATGAATAAATATTATTTAAACATACTAAATATGAAAATAAAAAATTGAAAAAATTCAGGCATTAACTGAATAGATGAATGAACAATAATCTGCTTGAAAATTTTTTTTATAACAATTTTTCATTTAGTTATTCAATAGTTAATTAATAATTTTTTTTTACTTGAACATGAACATTGCAAGTGTGATAATTGTTAAACTATAAATTGAAGATTTTTTTCCTTTCTTGGAGCAATTCTTGAAAGGCTTTAGAATAGAGCCCCGTTGGAAAAGTTAGAAAATATTTATTATACATTTTTTTATTAATAATTTTCGTTGTTAAAAAATATTTTTGTTTTGCTTGAACATAAACATTGCAAGTGTGATAATTGTTAAACTAAAAATTTAAGATTTTTTCCCTGTCTTGGAGCAATTCCTTAAAGGCTTTAGAATAGAACCCCGTTGGAAAAATTAGGAAATGTTTATTTTTCATTTTTTTATTAATAAATTTCGTTGTGACAAAATTAAACGTTTAAAACAACGTAAATTATTAATAAAAAAATGAAAAATAAACATTTCCTAATTTTTCCAACGGGGTTCTATTCTAAAGCCTTTCAAGAATTGCTCCAAGAAAGGAAAAAAATCTTGAATTTATAGTTTAACAATTATCACACTTGCAATGTTCATGTTCAAGCAAATTTTTTTTATTAATTAACAATTGAATAACTAAATGAAAAATTATTATAAAAAATTTTTTAAGCAGATTATTGTTCATTCATCTATTAAGTTAGTGCCTGAATTTTTTCAATTTTTTATTTTCATATTTAGTATGTTTAGATAATATTTATTCATTAGAGGGCCGATGTGGGTGTGGCTTCCGTAAGCCAGAGTACCCGTTTTCGGCCGTATTTTTATCCCTCTGGGAAATTATAAATATTGATCTTACAGTTTCGGGAGTCGAGACTTTTTTTAGGAAATTTCCTGCTCTTTTCGAATCTTTTTTCAAATTTGAACAATCTTTATTACTTTTTGAGATTCGATCTTCGATTCGAGATTCGATTCGAATCTTTATTACATTTCGAATCGAATGACACCTCATTTATAATTTTCGGAGACTGCTGAAAAAAGTTGGTCCAGAAGGCACTTGTTTACCAGTCTATATGTAGGCAAAAAAGATTTCGTAGATATATTGCTGTTTAAGTGTTATGGTCGATTGTGTTATTATTTTCTGATACAATCTATTTTATGTGTGCACAGATTCCACAGGCTACGATCGGTTAGAACCATTGCATGCAATCGGTGTAAGTTAAAGCGCAATAAAACGTTGCGAAAAGTTTCTTTTATACGAAGAACCTTAAACATTTCCGGGCTAAACAATATCAAGGAACTATTAATTAATTATTCAAAACAGAATTTATTATTTGTATATTTTAAAGTATACATTGCATCTTTGTTTTGGTTTAGACAAAGATTTTAGGTACCATCAAAATTTTGGGTTTCCGTAATATTTATTTAATTTACATAATTTTATGTTTGTTCTTAATAATAGTAAGTATTTGGTCTATAAAGAAGTATAAACTACTATTACGAGTGCGAAATGTATAAAATTTATTGTTTCTTTGGTACGTATAAATACGTTATACGTAGGTATATTATACGTATAGGAAAGCTGTTATCGTACGAAACCGGTTTTAGGCGCTAAGGAACCTGAGAAACTCTTATAGTAGTTTTTGTGGGTAGTCACCATGAGTCCCATATTCTCTGGCTGTGTCTATCTCTAAACAGTGAAGTGTAGGTACATAAAGCATTTTCACCTCGCAACAATAAAAAGTTTGACATGTGTAAGATGTTTTCTCTTTCTCCTCCTAAGTAGAGATTAGTCAAGATATTTTATTCTTTTGCAGGGTATTTTGTTTTGTATATTTTATTGCTTATTTCTATGTATCTTCATTTTGTGACCATCTTATTCTACTACAGATATGAGTAGCTTATTCTTTATTACGCGGGGATTATTAATATCAAAGCTTGCATTTCCGTTCACATCTGCTCACGATCAAATTAACCCGCTTACATATCAGAACGCGTGACGTTTCTACTTCCAATCGTCGCTTCAGCAACACTCGTCATTGACGCTCAATTATCGAGACACCAATCTACCACCTCACCTGTCCAATTCGCGTTATGGATATAATAAATACTAATTTTTTTGAACATATTAGTCGTCCGATACCGATTTGGTTGATTTATGATTCGTATTTGTAGCTGAGTTTGAATTAGATCTGCATTTTTTTTAATTTGCATTATATGTAGCTAATAATTTATTGTTCAACAAAATAAGATTAACAAAAATTTTATTACCGTTTACAGTTTTCGGTACAATACTAAGCTGCCTTATTCAAAGTAATCTCTTCCAAGCAATCCAGCGGATTGCAAGGATGAATTTTAATAATCTGAAGTATCAGTTACGACTTATATCTATTGTACTAGTGTAACAGTCCAATTAGCTGCCAGCTTATCAGCTTAAATAAATAAATGTTCTCGAAATGCGTATGCGTAATATACATGAAGACATTTGTGACTCAATTTTTATTTGTGTTGTTATTCTAAAGAATAGTATAAGTATGGCATATGTATATCAGAAAATGATTCTCGGTTTGCGTTTTACATATATTAAGCAAGAACGTGGAAAGGATGAAGTCAGCTTAGCTAGATGGTAATTATTCACACGGGACTTGAAACGCGCAGGCTGTAGGCAACGGGAAAAACTTACCTCGAAAAACTCTTGTGCTACCCGTGACGAAAGTGGACATAATGCTTTCCATTCGTATATGTATATTTATTGTCTACCACATAAAATATTTTAAATATTTGCAGAATCTGTTCCAACCCAAACAGCATTGCAAAATTAAAGTCTTATAAAATCAATTTGCAACATTACAATTCAGTATTCATTCGGTGCCCATAATTTCGTCGAAGGACTAAACTAGGGTATTTCGTACATACAAAACTAGTTAATAATATAAACAGGTACATTTGTAATTTTGTATTCTAGTTGTTGGATTATTGCTTTAAACACGATTGTAGACCACTTACCAGTGTTATTGAAAATGTGTTTCGAAACGACCTTCACCTATTGTTAATTTTGGTGTAACTGTTTAATTGCGTATCAAATTAGAGATGATCGCAGGTGTTCTTCTCTTTGTTTGAATGTCGTTGTAATCTCATTTACACAACCCTTTGGAACAATTTTAGCAGTGATTAAATTATTATTTTGGCTTTATTGCTAAATTGTAAACTTAATCTAATTTTCTTTTTCTATCTTAACATATTCAGCGTGTCTTTCGACACGTAGGCGTCCTCCAACTTTTTTTCTATCACTTCTGGTCTATGCTATTCTAATGTATACAACCCGTCCCAATTCTATGTCGTCTTCCCAATTTTTGTGTTGCCGTCCGCTCCTCCCCTTTCTAACCATAGGTTGTTATTCTGTCGGTATTTTGACAATTTTTCTTTGCTCTATATATCCTATCCAACTTCACAAATCACTTTAGCCCACTTTCTAACATTCTGTACTATATATCCTCTGTTTTGATTTTAAGTCTATATATGGATTGTTTCGTGTTTTGATACTCTTTACTATTCTACGTTGACAAGTTCTTAATTTCGTTGTCGTTAAAAAGTTTAAAAATTGTTGGTGTTAAAAAATTAATGTACTTATAATAATTATTAATCTATTTATAAATATAATATTCTTTTAAATATCGACAGCTTCTGTATACAATAATTATTTACTAATGCTTAAATAAGAACGCTTATTGCTTACTCATTTAAATGCAGGAATTCGGCCCTCTCTATAAGGTGTGTTGGTATAACATAGTCTAACTAAATGATCAAGGGTTTAACACTTTCTAAGTTCTACGTATTCCGTTAGGATATTTGCAAACCAAACATAGCTGGTTTTAATTTAAGTGAGAGCGTCAAATAAGTTGAGGCTTCGATCGCCGAGCTGGGAAATTAAGAAAGTGAAATACAATAATTGTTCAGAAAACCGAGTGAAAATGGAAAAGCGCCAATGCTAGATTTCTATCCTGTCCTCTGCATTGAATTAACAGTAATGATAAATGTAAAATTGACTATGACAATATCCACAGCTAAATGCAAAGATATCTATGTTGGCGTCGCATTTCCTGGTCCTCCGCTTTCCTCATCTAACCCTTAAGATCGACCTTGCATAGGTCGTCCGAGACGTCGTAATATTCACTTACCAAGATACGACCTCCACTCTAGTCTCGTCAGCTCCATCAGCCACTGATCATGGGACAAGTGTGGCCGGCTGACAGTCACTTTCCGATTTGGCGAACAGTGTCGATTGGGTCTTGGGTCTCTTAGTTATAGATTTCATTTAGATGTTTGTACCTTCTTCAGATCTTAAGTGTGATTGTCACGTAGTGAATGACTGCCGAAATATATAAAATATCTTGTAAATGATTAATGTGTCATAGAGAGTAATTAAATAGACTGAGTTCTATGTATGTATGCGTTTTTTTTGTTAACGCAGGGGAATGCTTTTTCTTGTAACACACACTGGGGCCGGAGATGTGGGCGGGGAAGTCCAAGTGCAGCGCCTAATACCGCCTGCATCGAGCAAAATTAGGTGTGTTTGGTAGATTTGTATATATTCCGCGTACAACAATGATTTGGCGGTAACTTCCCGCCGCGGCTTTCCCCTTGCGCTATGACATGGGGATTTTAAGAAGGGCGTTATTAAATTTCTTAGAGGTCGGCAACGCGTTGTCGACACTCCTGGTGTAGCCAACATCCATAGGCAATAGTAACCACTTTTGGTGGTATGTCTGCCTTTTTGCCTGCTTCAGGCAATAAAAAAAATATGTATAATATTTTGGTTTTCGTTTTTGTGAAAAGAAAATGAAGTCTTATAGACCAAGTAATTGACTTTTACAGAGAATATATTATGTTGTCTGTAACTGTATACTATAATGATGTTAATCTAATATTATGTTGGTTATATGAAAACGCTCAATTATACCACCACCATTGAAAGTTTTCATCAACCCATACATTGTAAACTCGTAAACAATAACGATTTTACATTGTTTTGATCTTTGTATTATACAATACTTACGCAATATGTAAAGTAAGGAAGTTTAAAATGTTTTTTTCATGTTCGCAATGTAAAATTTAAGTTAGATGCATATAAGACATTATTTAGCAGTTTTAATTGTGATTATGACATGACATTAATATTTTAATGTTGGCTGCTCCGGCCATTAGTGAATCTAACGTTGTAATAACAGTAAGAGATTTGTATAATGCAAAATGTTTTAAATGCATGCAAATGATTAATTAAACATAAACTGGTGATTATAATTACAGTTTAACGTTACGTTTATTGTTAAAATTATTTATTAAACACTTCAAACACGAGTAACGGCTTTTTATATTATACTTTTCTTTATCTGTGTAAATTAGGTTCATGGCAAATTGTATCTGTAGTTCATTTTAATAGTTTAGTCCATTAATTTGAAAATATGTAGCATATAACTTGAGATGTTGGTATGTTTGTTCCGTTACCACATTCTAGGATATGGACCGATTTTGGTTACATTTGGTATATGGTATACATACATAAAATAATGAAGATAAATAAAGATATTTTTTATACCGAGAAATGGGATGGTTACCGCGGGATAGGGTTAAATTTAGGTAAAAGTCCTTAACCACATATGTATCTCTGATAAGGACTATTGCATAATATTCGCTGGTTGTTCTTGAACGCAGATTCTATTAATATTTGCATAGGAATTTCTTATTAGGTTAGATAGAAGCAAACTTAGTTCTGTATTAAAACAATTTTTTAAAGAAATACACTGCTTCCCAGCGTCTTATTGCTGTTTTGTATGTAGAATTCTTCTTCTATCATTTTAATAAGTAATAGCCGACTTTTCAATCTCTGTTTAAAAGTTATTCATAGAATAAAGTATAACATGGAAAAATGAAATATGGCAGTCGCATGAATAAAACAGTTGAATGATTTCACTTTTGAATTAACTCGGATAATAGTTTATTCATGATAAGACCGCCTATTGTCTTCGGTACTTAAACTTTTTGAATTGTATCTTAATGTTATAGTATAGGATCCCGCTATACAACGACCTCCACCGAGATGGTTATTTGATGAAACCTATTTTAGATTTAATTTAATGTGTCAATAAATATATTGCATATGGGTTGCCTAAAAAATTTCATTCCAGGTTATCGTTAATTAATAATTAAAAAATCATCCATTTAAAGAAAGAGAGTGCGCATGCTATTTGATTTTGAACATGAAAAGGATTATACCTGGCTACCCGAGAGTTGTGACCGGAAAAGAATAGGCAACCTAACATTTGCATGTTCTATGGGCTTCATACTTTCGATTGGTATAGAATTTGTTTGTAAATTATTAATTCATCATATACTGGACTGAATTTTTAGGCAGCCCATATGCAATATATTTATTGACACCTTTAATTAAATATAAAATAGGTTTCATCAAATAAACACTCGGTGAAGGTCGTTGTATAGCGGGATCTTAGCCTATTATGCAATAAAGTATATTCTATTATTTAAACAATTTCTAATACATCTCAAATGTAGTCCTGAAAGCTCGCATAACTAGCAACACTTGTCGTGCTAGGTGAACAAGGACACCGTTCTGGCAACTTTCTCCTTAGCACGGCGCGCCTACGGACCAAAATGTCGCCTAGACCGGGTTACCCATTTGACGCGATCACTTATCATATTTGGATGTGGCCCAAGTGATGTACGTGGAGTCATTTGTGAACCACCTCGGAATAACAATCGCCAGGCGATAGTCTGATTGATTTCTAAAGTGTTGTTGTGTGAAAGTTGTTAAAAAGCGATTATTTGTTTGGTATGGCGACGTGTAGCATAACACACTCGTCTTGGAATTTGTTATGACATCCAAACTTTAGGTTTATTAAATTACATCTATCTATGATGCTATATCATAATTCTATTGGAGGTGACAAATTTGTACAATGAATTAAAAAAAATAAAAATGGAGAAAGAATAAAAAATTTTCGCCGTCGGACGGCCTGTAAGAGGCGACAAAAGAACCCACCGTCAGGTGATTGGGTATTTGTTCAACTAGATGGCTATCACCCCTGGTCTAGAGTATGCTGCCATGACAACCTTGAGTTGTTGTTCAGGCATTAGTGACCACGTTCCAGCCTCCCTTAGAGAGCGGCAGCGCATTTGTAGCACATTTTGTGTTGCAAATAGCCATAGGCGATGCTAACTGCTTTCCATCAAGTGGGCCGTCTGCTGAACTCTTGAAATTAAAAAGGGCTGATTAAGGCCAAAAGATTTCAAAAATGCAATTTTAAAATTTATGTTTGCCTGTTAGAGCATTACGAGACAACTTCTGAAAGAACAAGAAGAATTAAAGAAAGCATTTAATGGACTGAAAGGCGACAATACAATTTAATCTATTTTATACAATTGTATGGTACAGTTTTCTGAACGGATTTAAATGAAACGTGACACAGAGCTACATAGTTTATATCCCGGGTCAACACTTGGATACTTTTTATCCCGGTAAAAGCGTCATTTCCATGGGATAGACGAATATATAGCCAAATGGTGCTACAGTTGAGTTGTGCCGTCGTTGCTATTAATTAGAAAAATATGTCGTCACGGTTACGCGAACGAAGTTTCGATGACGCTATTAGTAAATAAAAATAATGAAGGAAACCTGACTAAACCTGATTAAGCATTAGTACTAACTCTACCTATGATCTCTTAAGATTTTGACTAAAATTCCTCATCTATGACATCTATGAATACGGCTACGTTACCTACACTGAATATAATTCTTATATTTGCAGTATAATGTTACGATGGATTTTTCAGTGTGCATGCTATAATATTGTTTTGAAAAAGCAATAATAGGACAATATTATAGTTTATATCCAACCGCCATTTGTATTGTTACTTCGGTCCGTTTGTCACATTTCGATTGCAATGCATATTTTTACTGATGTAGGCAGAACAATGGGATTCCATTATTTAATATTCATGTTTGTTTAATATTCATTCAGTATGGCTGTCTGATATAATAGTAGTAGTAATAGAATATATGTATGAATAGTAAGATATAGGATTTCGTAATAAGGCATGATTACGGAAGAATGTGCCGCTTATGATGCGGCTTCATCTGAGATAATCTTACAGATATCGGTTGTTTGACGTTCATATGACCATGGGTTTAATGCGAAGTTGTTATGGCGACATACTCTAGACCAGGGGTGGTAGCCATTCAGAAGGCAGAAACCCTATCACCTGGCAAAGTACCACGTATAGAATTTAGGCTACTTCGGCCTTTGGTGAGATGATAAAAATATAACTTGATCGTCAACTACTCTGTTGTGATTACACGTATGTATTGCTGTTATAATATGTTCACTTGAAGATAATTGTAATAACAAAATATTTAAACCACTTCATATACAGTAACAAGTATTGTTTTTAGCAGAACCTCTGATATCATTTAAATGTTTATAAATATTCATATTGAGTGTACAGATGACAATAGCTAGACTTACGACTGGCCTTGCGCAATGATAATTCAAGTTTGATTGTCGAAATTTTATTCAACACGCATTGTATGGCCGTGGTATGGGCCGCCAAGGATTGTCGTAAATATTTATAGTTATCACATTGCTGTTAATTGATCATAATTTAGTAATAGGATACAATATTCGTGTTACATATTGCTTGGAAATAAAATTTCAAGCCTTTGATTTATGGTGCTCGTTTATTATTGACTGCAATTAATTTTAAATGTTGTTATATATGGTTATTTTCTATCACAAAACTGAGTTTCTTGAATTGTATTTTTATGCTTCTGTGCAATAACTAAAGTATGTTCTGATAGACACCAATTTCAGTCTGAAGAATGTTACCTTTATTTCCATCTTCGACGAAATCTTGACCGTATAAGGGGCCTTCATTGATGCAACAATACCTTGTTTTATTGCTACATTGGGTCATCGTCACAAGATTTTCATGATTTTTTACCTCTTCCCCGTCTGTCACAGCTGGTCACATTCGTAAGACTCCTCCCTCCCTAGTGTGACATCACATATATTGCAAGTTAACGTCACGAAATTATTAGGTAAATGAAATATATTGTAATTGATAAACGAAAATATATTACTGTTGAACTAAAGCTAACATAAAAATATAACATATAATAAACACTAAAAATAAACTAAATGAAATAAAACTAATTATAAATGAATGTCAATTAAAATTGAACTAAATTATAAATATAACTAGACTTGCAAAAAAAAAAACAATCTATAAGTAAAAAATAGACTCCAGAGGTAAATTAAAATAGTAGTTCCGTAATTAGCTTAACTATTCGTCAGTTTGGTTGATTCGTCTAAACTGTAGGCAATAAATAACCGTCTGAAATAGTTTTAAGAGGAAATATCCAAATAAAATATACCAAATACTTAAAAATACACAAAATTATAAATTATTTAATATAATTTGACTTTGGAATGTGACGTCACGAAACTTAGGACGCCTCCCACCCCTTGTCACACAATGTCACACTTCGTCGACCCCCTCCCACCCCTTGTCACACAATGTCACACTTCGTCGACCCCCTCCCCGCCGTTTAGAGTGTGGCGAAGTAATTTATAAACGGCCCCTAATCTAATACCCACTCATACACTCATGTTTATTATCTACAACTATTAACTAGTTTTTAGATCGCTATGTTTATTCTAACTTGTGCTTGAGTTATTGTAAAAATCAATTGTGGACCTTATTTTTTTGCGGCGCTAATGTTGCTGTATAATACAACAGTGTATTAATTCTTCTGCATAAAATCAAATAAATTAAATTGATGGTTTTATCCACTGTATAATAGTATCTTCTCATAAACTTCAAGTAATCTGGTAATAATAGTTCATTAGATTCTATTAGATGAATCTCTGATGTAACTACCTTTTAGCTTACAGCATCGCGTCTGCCGAGCATCTTACTTTCGTTAAATCAGTAAAAAGGTTTTCTCAGGATCTTATCTAGTTAATGCTTCCTGCTTAGTTAAAACAAGAACGATCGCAATCGCATCCCAGAAACCCATTTTTCATTTAATGTAAAAAGTTTACAATTAGACTATTGTAACTTGTCGGTTCACACGTGGTTCTTGCACTCTGTATTACGATTGTAATAGGTATGTCTTTCTTTGTAATGAATTTTAAATATTGTATATATAATAAAATAGGGAAAGCAATCAATTATAATGTAAGTGTAGTAAAAAGTATTGAATGATTCCTTAACATAGATAACGTAACTAGCAATAAAGTTTATTATTACATATTAAAAAACTGTAGAGGTCGAATTTCTGTAAAATGAAAAAAAATGCTAAAAACCGAGTCAGGGGAATGTAAGAAGTGAAATAGAACAATTTTTTTTTTAATTTTTTGTTTCTCAGTCTGTCAGTTGGTACCAGCTAATTTCCGAAACGACTGGACCGATTGAAATGAAATTTTGTACAGAGGTAGCTTATATCCCTGGTCAATATATAGGATACTTTTGATCCCGAAAAATTCGTGAGAGTTTCGAGTTCCCGTGGGATAATTAAAAAACCGCACCACGCGGACGAAGTCGCGGGCAGAAGCTAGTTAACAATAATATTTAAAAATCTATAGTTTTGCAAAATGTAATGCATTTGACGGTCATTCATGTTTAAACTCACTCGAGAGTCAAAAGATCATTTTAGTACATTCCGAAAGTGCAAATTGCTTGCATGTAAATAACAAAACAAATATTGTGTTTTTACTTTCACAAACTGGTTGTGAATAGATCTTTGTTTGCATGTGTATATTATCATGTTTTTTCAAGTCTTTTTCCAAGAACTAAATTGTTGGCGACATTATTGACATTTAAGTTCCGGATTTTTTTTAATACGAATTTGAAACTTTTTTATTTAATGATACAGGTATCTATGATATATATATCAGGTAATCAGCTGTGCCCGTGATTTCGTTCGCGCGAGATTAATAGTTAAATACTTAGCCCGCCAGACGTCGCCCTGCCCTGAAAAAATTAATAACTAAAACCAGATTACAGCGCCACCTATTGCGTCCTACTGTGAATCTAAACCATTCAGTAAACGTCTGACACACACAAGAAATAATTAAAATACTAGGACCTGATTCCAAGACTACCCATCGGATCCAAATTGTGAATCGAAACCATCTTGGGAATCTCTCAGACACACAAAATATTTCACCAAAATCAGTACAGCAGTTTAGTTGATGAATGAGCATCATATATGCAGCAGTTTATACTTAAATATTGGCACTTAAGTATATAACAATTACAGACTCCAATTTTATCTATTGGCATAGACTAGATTTAAAGTGCGCCATTCAATTTGGAAATCAATTGAAAATATTTAACAACCAGTCTACTAATGTTTAAAATCAAAGGCGACGTAATTTTTCTTAATTATTTCGTCGAGATATGAAACAATGGACTGTGTGTGTCGCCATGTTCGTATTGTGATTACACCCACAATGACTTATCGTTTCCTGGTTCATCATATTGCTGACGATACCAGATGCTGACCTTTTTAACGTTCAGCTTAGATAGTAAGATCGTAGTACTTATGCAGGTTGGCAGTACTTAGTTACTAGATGTATGTTACTGCATATCTTATCTTATAGTAATATATAAAGCTGAAGAGTTTGTTTGTTTGCTTGAACGCGCTTATCTAAGGAACTGCTGGTCAGATTTGAAAAATTCTTTTAGTGTTAGATAGCCCATTTATAGAGGAATATATCATCACGCTAAGACCAATAGGAGCGGAGCACTAAGTAAGAATGTTTCAAAGTCGCGGACAGAAGCTAGTTCATTATAAAATAGCAAAGAAAAGGAAACTTCTAGATATTGTATTCTACCTATAGTCCCTTAAGACTATTAATAGAATACTAAACCTAGGTTAATGAATCAATCAATGAGGTAGTTCTCAGAAGGCTGGTTACGTTAATGTTAATTGTATGGAGCTTCATGTCTCATTTTAACTTGTTGTAAGGCAAATGAACAGTTAGTGAGATATAGAAATCAGCTATAAGTAGCAAATGCTTTTTGGCTAAGATTCGAAACAGCATCATTTGAAACTTGAGTTTGAGACGCGAGATCGATAACCGCTAAAGCTAAGCTGCCACTTATGGAATGGTTATTATTACTTGAATTAATTATTGCTTGATGATTTTCAGATATTTGTTTTTTATACCTATAAGTAAACGAGACAACACGTTTTAATATAATATTCCAATCTGGAAAAACCAAATGAAGTAATTTTATAATCTAAATCTTTTTCTTGAGATTTATCTTATTTATTTAAACGTATTTTTTTAAATAAACAATAGCATAAAATCTCTTGTAAACATAATTTCTTGTAAATATTTAACTGACAAATTTATTCAGTGTTGTTTTAAATTATGTGCTCATAAACTGTAATATACAACACTTTCACATTCACTTATTTTGGAAGAAAAGAAATGTTTAAGATAAAAGTAAAAAGTTGATGTTTGCTGACAATCTTTTTAACACGACGTTGGTACCTGTATGAAATTTTACATACAAGTTGCAAAATGAGTCTTTTATTATTTTTATATTTAAGGGTCGTAATTTATACGTTTTGAGATCCGTGAAATGTGCGCCCATTCCCTCTAACTATTGAACTAAACAGTGGAAATTCTGTTTTATTTTATTTGGCTGAAAACTCTTTGAACAACTTCCATTAAGTAGTCGTTGACAGATGGGATTCAATGAAATGATTTTTAGGGTTCAGTAACTAAATATTAAACATTGAACATTTGTAACCGATTCCATGACAGTGCTAGAACTGACACTGGCTTAGATAATATCACAAAGTTATGCTAACATTTCGAAAACTTATGTGATCGTCTTTATATAAAATCCCGTGAACCGTAGCGTTGAAGTATATAGTTAACCACTAAATCGTGTATTTGCAAATAATAAAGTCGACAAGTACAACACAGGATACATTCAAAACCATACTTACGACATATGTAAGTCCCCACAAGGTCACATTATTGATATATCTAATCAGAGTGTGTGAAAGGAAGGATGTCTTAATTCCAGTTGTGAGTCGATTTCGTCACAAGCGGACTTTGTGATTCAAGCGTTTGGAATTTTTTGCCTTGTCCACGCTGAGATAAATCATCATTACACTTTTACGGTATATCGGATATAATTCAGGTACAGTAATAAGTCGAATATAAAGGACTTTTCCTACAAATACGCCATAAAAATCGGAAAACGTATTTCTTACAGTACTTATATATCTATCTGTAGACAGTGTCTGTTGCTAGATAGACAAATAACACCGTTGATCACCAAATAAACCGTTACAAAATGCAGGGTTACAATATTATCATGGTAAAAACAGTCTGTTGCTAATTCTCTTTTTGAAAACTTCTTCTTAATACTAAATACTAAAACATTTAGTCCATCCGTCTGTCCGTGTACCTGTCTGAGCCTCTCTACGTATAGTACAGCAATTTCCTTCCAAAAATTTTAAGGGTATAAGGATGGAATTTATATATATACGGCTTGCTATATCAATGTAGTTGACACTGCAAAAAAAAATACATATCAAGAACTGGGCATCATCAGACAAGACTTGCAAAACTATACCTATCTACATATGTTGTAAAAAATTAAAGTGATATAGTAGTTCAGACGGTAGAAAATAAATGCGGTTTTTAGTAGTATTTTATGTAATGATTACGGAACTAAAAAATAAACAGACATCCAATCTTCCAACTTTCAAAAATATTTATGTTATATAGTTTTGATTAATGTGGATATAATATTTAATATGCTGACGCAATAATTATATCGATTGACTGAATAGATAGTTTACATAAGTTTATTTATTGCTTAGCTAAACTAAATAGGAATCAAAAAAGTCAATAGGTTGTGAGATAGTGTGTCTAAGTTCCTAAAAAGTGCTTCTTCTCTCTCTTTGTATGGGTTGGATAATGCTGGAAAAATCCTAAGTAGTTTAATAAACACTTATATACAATATATATTAGTTTACGAAATCTGTTAAGTATAATCTGTAATATTTTCTTAAGTTTTCGCGAACGGTATACATAATAAAACTACGTTTTAACGGTTTTAAGGTTTTTCAATTTCGTCCACTTTTCGTACCCGTGATCTCGGACGTGGATCATAGCTATTGAAAAGTGACCAAAACGTCTGAATAATAAAAATCAAATAAATTACCGCGCTTAAAACCGGTAAAACGTAGTTTTATTATGTTTTAAGTAGTTTATTAGACATGGGAACTTGATCATTCATGTTTTTATAGTTCGAAATAGTGGACGTTTGTCGTCTCTACGGAACCCTTCATGCTGCATGAACTGATTACACTTGCCCGATTTATCATAGTATTCCATGATGGCCTTTGAACAATGTCCTGCCACTTACAGCTAGTTACAAATATGTAAATATTTGTGCTTGCTTACATTGCTCCCATTAGTATTATTAGTTTACGATGCATCGTTAATTCAAACAATAATGTTCAGAAGCGTTTAATGAATAATTCAGGTTGTTGATCTTGTGGATGCTCTTTGGTTAATCAGTTGTAACAGGAAATTGTTTTGTTAACAGTCATGACTCGTTATTGAATTTAATTTTGATGATTGGTTTTACTTATGACTAATTTGAATGTTATTTAATGGATGTGTTAAATTATATAACTGCCAATATAATTGAATATACACAGACATGTGCGTTTCAAAAAAAAACACATTTTAAATATGAACTGACATTTATGTGATGCCTTATAAATGATCGTTTTTAGTATTCTGCGTGAATCGCCCCAACGGGTTTTAAAATTATATCGCTTATTATTAATATGTGAATAATATCGAGGGCTTCATAACCAATGGGCGTACAGACAAAAGTGCAGTTTTACACAAGGCACAAAATTGTGAATAAAACTAAATTAGTATATTGTATAAGGCTGAAATTCGTAAAACCCTTCTTTTTAGGTACAATTTGTATACTGGTAAAATTCTTTCTAACTTGTAACATGCTTAGCTTTTAGTCAACAACAATAAAATTGCATTTTTGCGTATAGGTCTATATGTTATGAAGCCCTTGATATAGTCCAAGTAGGTACTCGAGTGAATGAAGCACAGCAAGATCTTAATAATAATGGCTTTCGTTCTATATCATACGGGATTTATTGCAGTTTAACGGCCGGTTCCTATACCTTACTATTCATTCAATTTCCCTATAATCGAGTGAATTTTGACATTAGATATGTCAAATTTTAATCGATAGTAAGACAGATAAATTAACGGTAGGTAAAATACAAGAACCGGGCCTAAGGAGAATAAAATGAGTGTGTTTATTATCTTCCCTTAAGAAGGAACCACCACAGATTTGTTGCCCGAACTGTCACACACGGCTAATTGGGAAGCACCCCAAAGTGGTCAAATACAGATAATTCAAATGAACGTTGAACTGATGCTTTCTCCCTCTATAATTTTCTTTATTTTGGCGCGGCAATTTTGATGAGAGCTGGCAGCGTGAATTTTTAAATTTGGTCTCTCAAAGGGGGTAAGCCTCTATAGATTCTAAAATTTATAGTAGGTGTATTGTTTCTCCTAGCTACTCTTTATTACTTTAATGAACAATGAAGGCCGTGAAGAAGGAATCATTCTTATCTCTTAAATTTTGTTTATTGTTTGGTATTTTGGAGGACTTCTTCGTCTTTATTAAATCGATGTGCAAAAAGTAGGTAAACCAAGACCACGTAACTCTTGTCTCTTGCTTTCATCATCCAGCCCGTATCCTTGGAATCATTAGCTCCATTGGCTACTGGCATACTACAGACATGACTGGCCCATTACTACATTAATTTACCAATTTTATGAGCTAGGTCGATTATCTTTAGTCTTTTACGGATATGCACATTCCTGATTTTCCCATTTCTCATTCCATTAGATAAACTACCCTTTTTAAATAATGAATAGTGCAATGATTTTTTTTATTTCTGTTACAGTGGAGATCTACCTGTCCCCTGTGGAGACGCACTGCAGCAATGTAGACTACTTCATTCCCGATGAGAACAACGAAACAAAAGGATTTTCTGATGACGCGATGAACAGGTAATTCTCATACGTTATTAATTTCATTTCATAGAGATTATTGGTGTGTGCAACCTAACAATCCACTTAAGAAAAATTTGGTGCGTATACTGTCCGCGCCCTTAAAAGCAGGGAGGATGGAGCCTAGCAGGACGTATGTAAAGCTGATTTGTAAATGTGAACATGCTTATGGAGATTACTGATATGTGAAAGCCAACGTTGGACAAGTGTATGTATATGCCATCTGACCCACTGGCATGCGCCCAGCCAGCCCAGCTGTGGGATGTTTGTAGGCTGATATTATCATAATCATAAATTTAAAGACAATTATTAGGTGGAACGTGTATCATTTAGTCATAGTTCGCAAGCCTTGTAACAGATTTAATGCAAGTGGGTCAACGACCAATAGGCCCAGTATTAAATCGACAATAAAACTAAATTCGATACATTGTCTCCATTATGAGCAATTCTTTCAATCTATCGTATCCTGTTGTGTCTGAACATGTAAGACTGTTGAATCATTTAAAAAGAAATCTGCGCTTTTATAATCTCTATATAAAAAGTTAACTAAAGTAGATGAAGCAAAAAGTTTAGTATAGTGTGTTTCAGCATCCTAACAAATGGAATTCTATTATTTCTACCTATGAAATAATGACGTCTGCCCACAAAATCCCATTGTTGTATTCGGGCCTTTCCATTTTTAAGGAAACGTACACTATACCCGGCACACTTGACAAACGTCAGGTTTCAAAGCACGTCATTGGAATGTCATGCACATTCGTTAGTCTCTACCCATTTCATACTACTTTTTTTTGAGGAAAATAGCGTTATATTCAAAATACAATAAGTTAAAATATTAGAAACGTATTTTACGTTTAACATAATCCTAATTAATAGTCCTAATTAGCTAATATTTATAGGTTGTATTAAAAGATTAATTCAAAGACTATTAAAGATGATTAAGCTTTTAGAAAATTTATCAATACTCTCAAAAATTTAAAAATACATGATTATTTTATTAGAGATTTAGATAATAATGAATCTAAAAAAACCAACATTAATAATTAAGGCATGGAAAATAGTATTCTTCTTCCATGAATAATGATGATGATTAAGCTAATGAATCTTGATTATTTAAATCATATTAATTAAGATTAAACTCTTATTTATTACTGAATCATCAATCCTCCTTATAGCTTCACTTACTCGTCACAATGTTGTTATAACGTCTTTAACTATCTCAATATACATTTAGTGCATTTATTTTAACCAGACACAAATCAAGTTTTGTGCTTCTTACTTTGGAAATGTCGGGTTTTCGTACATACCCTTTATTTATTGTCCACCTGCAGTAAAGAATGAACGTGCATGCAAATTTTCATGGTCCTTACCCCGGTAGTCTGGGCTGTGTGTTGATATTAGTTAATCAGTGAGGTAAAGTGATTATTTACTCGCATGTAGGTAATAGATAACGTATATTTTTTTATTCTGTAATTACGTCTCAGTTCAAGACTTATTTTTATTTAAGAATACGAACTGCAAATAGCAGAACTTAGCCATTCAAATATGAAGTAATTTGAATAATATTTAAACAATTAAAATACATATTACGTATAGTCTCAATGTCAGCTCAAGATTTCCGCCAAAACACTTTCCGGCTGGTTGCAATCTGTGACGTCTGCCACAATTGAATTAATAACTGGTTATTAATTGACTTGGCTGACAAACCGCTGTAATGCCATATTCCAGTCGACCTCAAGTCAGAATTGTGTGCACGAAATATAACACTTTGATGTGCACGAACAAACAATTAAAGATAACGACGACTTGCCGAGGACGGGTAAACAGTTTTTACATGTTGATTGTTACAGAACTGACTGAACACTTTTAAAAATTATTTCGTGACTTTTGAGCGTTCTAATTGCCAGGTGGAATTAGCCCGCCTGCATGGCTGGCTACCTCCCTGGTCTAGAGTATTGTAGTTTTGTGGATTCATTGTATTTCATTTTAATAAAGACACATGTTCGCATTTAGGTTTTATTTACAGATCACATAGTATGTTTTATAACAATGGTTTTGTGTACTAGTGTTACCAGTTGATATTTCTAACGAATAGTGGAAGCGTGTGTAATGTGCACTCACAGAGTACATTAAAGACTTAGTGTTGGGACACGACACCCATAAACAAGCATGCCGCCTTTAAAACATCTGTATTGTGCATCCCGGCATCACTGGCAGTCCCCCCATAGATAGTAATGTATATATAAAACTCCCCCTTTCGAGGCAAGCGGCACATTGGTTACACTTTCGGTGTTGCAATGTTCATAAGCGACGAGGACCACTTTCCATCAGTTAGGAATTCAGCCTGCCTGCTGTAAAATAATTCCTAAATCCTATACGACTAGATGGGATCACAATACTCCTTTCTTGTTTCTTGAAGTTTTATTATTTCAAATAAATTCTTTGTTTACAAATGAGACAAAAATTGAAACGTAAAGTCGTATTTAATCATTACGTTTTTAAAGTCGTCATCCGACCATTGACTGGTAAACGTAACTTTCCCACAAGTTGACGTCACTTGTCCAGGTCCAATGCCATCCTCATCCAGAGATAACGGACGTCCTTGCGCATGTCGTCGTTCCATCGAACACTGGGGAGCGTTACTCTACGTTTGCCGAGACGCATTCTTCACACTAGGGCTCGTCAGCACTATCGGCCATTCCTCCTGTGACAAATGTAACCGGTCCACTGTCACTTAAGCTTGTTAATTTAATGATTATTTTATTGCTGTAGTAGTTATAGTTGATGGAACGTGGTCACCTATGAACATTTCAAATATCGAAAGTGCTACCAATTTGCTACTGGACCCGAAAGGGAAAACTTTACATCTGATGCCGGAACACAACCCAAGGTTGTTAAGGCGGCAAACTGTAGACCCAGGGTAGCGAATTTACCCATCTAAATGGCTGCCCATTTAGACGGGTAAATTCGCTACTACATTTGAATAATTGTGTGTAAACTGTCGTTGCAGGCTCCACATGGCGCGGTCAACGGTGGCGCTGTTCATCGTGGCGTTCTTGTCTCTCTTCATCGCCTTCTGGACCGGCGTCGTTGGCTGTTGGAAGCGCAGTCCCGGCAACATCACGGCCACTGCCATACTTATGCTTGTTACATGTAAGCATATATAAGTACTCATATGCTGGGTTTCTATATCATTATCCATTTGTCTTACTATTAGTTAAATGAATAGATATACATGGCCCGTTTCTATAATTTAATAACCGTTAATTTGCGTTACTGGTCAAAATTTGAGATAAGCTCCGTTCAAGTAATGTCAAATTTCTACCAATGATAAGGTGAGTTAATGTATCGTAAAGTATACTTTTAATAACTGGACGAATATGATATAGAAACCCGGTATTAGTAAACTAAGGAATATCTGTACTGATAAAGAATCGTTAAAGATGTAATCTGAACAGGCGTATAGAATTATAGATTCTACATTTCTTAATATATAAGGGCTATATAGGTTTTACTGCTCCTGCGTTTTGTCACAGCGAAAAACAACTAGACTTACAACCAACATTATTAAAACCTGTTTTGTTTAAAATAAATCAACCAAACCTTGAATTCATTTGATGAAATAAAATATTTTTTTCTAAAGCTTGAATTTTGAATTGTATGGTTTAAAATTGAATGTCTAGGTTTTCCTACAATAAATAAAACACGAGAGACAGAATGATTTATGGTGTCATCTAGAAATGTTCGAGTGTTATTAGAGTTACATCTTTTGCTGGGATTGTAATTTTTATCAAAGACATAAAAGCGCGCCCGCGCATCGCGCTCACGTACATTGTATATACCCAAATCACTTGTGTTATGGGTAATATGCAACGGACAAATCTCCAACCTATAGTAAACAATGGAAAGCCTCTATTTTAGCTTCTTTTTGTCGGGTGGTAGGGTATATGCCCGACTGGATGGCTACCACTCCTGGTCTAGAGTATGCCGCCATAACAACCTTATGCTGTGTTCCGGCATTAGTGACCAGTTCCAGTTCTCCTTAAAATAGCAGCAGCGCATTTGTAGCACCTTTGATGTTGCAAATGTCCATAGGCGATGGTAACTTTCCATCAAGTAGGCCGTCTGCCTGTCTGCTGAACTAATGCAATAAAAAATAAAAATATTGGCTGTTATGAAGTCTCTTCTCAACGATTCGATTTTATGCCACGAGTTTAAAAGTTTGAATTTAATTATATTTCAGGTTTATTAGCAGCCGGTGCGATGGCACTTTGGCATGGGGTCGAATTTTACGAAAAAGAGAAGGTTGTCGGCGAAGAATACTATCAGCAATGGCCTAATGTAAGTATAGTAGAATTGGAAATACTATCATCTACTTTTGAAATTATTAAATCATTTACCCCTAATATGATTTGTCATGAAGGTGTAAAATAGTGCAGCTACAAGGATCTCATTAAAATCTGAGAATTTTGTATTATATTAGTTGAAGAACAACGGCATGTGTTAGGTTGAAGCTTTGTTCAAGATCTAGTAGGTATTATTTTAATAACTCAGCGTCAGATGCTCTGATGATCAATAATGAAACTTTTATTTTAACTTCTGGTTACAATAATACACCACCATGGAAGTGATGTTTACCCTCATTTCCACAGCTACACATAATCAGCGTTTATTCCGCATACAATCATTCTAGGGGGACCTTTCCGCGGAAGAGATTCCTCTACGTTATAACATGAGGTTGTTTAAGACCGACGTTATAGTTACGACAATACAGTTGGTCTTGCTAATGTCTATAGACGAGGATTTGCCACCAGGTCTTGCCTGTCAAGTAATAAAAAGACATGGTAGTCTGGACTACATTCACGCTACTTGCTGGCCTTGGACCTCCCTCATTCAGGTGAACGAATAAATCTTGGACACTTGTACAAGGCAAAGTTTATAGGCTTTTAGTTTCGACGTATCTACAAGATTTTTCGGGATGTCATTCCTTAATCATTAGCACATATGCTAATGATGAAGAAGCCAACATAATACGTATGTTGTTACAGATGTGTATCTACATACGTATTATGTTAGTAGTATTATCCCCGCAAATTGCTAATGCGCTGGAACCTTGTCAAATTAACATTCACGTGACGTCAGCAGGAACTCGATATGTACGCGTACTTGCCGGTCAGTGATGCTTACGGTACTGAGTGTTCGGCTACGGTTACGTCACCAAAATGGCGGACAAGCGCATTACCAATTTGCGGGGATAATACATGTAATATTGGGACATACGAGTATTAGAGATGTCCCTAGAAACTGACTGCCAAGGATGTTTGTAAGAATGATGTTGTGCCTTGTAAAAATGTATTAGGAATGTGTGTTCTTATAAATTTCTGATATGTGAGCCCCATGGCAGGTTTTAAAAGACAACTCGATGATACGGTACGACTGGTCGTACATCCTCGCGTGGTTGTCTGTCGCTGTGTCCTTCGCGAGTTCTATCGTATTCTTCTCGGCTGCGATTTGCCTGAGCAAGGAGAAAAGAAGAGAACAACAAAATAATGTGCAGTACATTATGCCAGGTTAGACCGCCATTTTATGCCGTCGGCCATCTTGTCGGCGTAAAGAATGGTATAACGCTTGGCGGTTACGGATGTAACTTTATAGGAACTGTTGTATAAA
Organism: Dendrolimus punctatus; assembly: GCA_012273795.1. Lineage (NCBI taxonomy): Eukaryota > Metazoa > Arthropoda > Insecta > Lepidoptera > Lasiocampidae > Dendrolimus > Dendrolimus punctatus. Next base: position 15,994,665 of record CM022539.1, read on the forward strand.
TATTTTCTATCATCATACATTAATCACCTTATGACCTCTGATAGTTGTTACGCGATTCAATTATCGAAATATCTAAATATATTTTTCTATGTACCTCCTCTTTTATATTTATATTCAGGTTGAATTTTTCAAATGCATGTTCAGGATCAAGTCCTAAACAACGAAATAGCACAAAACTACTCAAAGGAGTCTGGAGGCCAATTTAGACGAAAACTAAAGTGGAAACATCCGAAATATGGTTTTTGATCACAGATGTTTCAAAAATCGATTGCCTTGTCAGGAATCGAATCTGCTGACTTTGATAGAATAAACACATCGTGTATAATTATTATACCAAATTATAATGTAGCTTGTAAGGTTCAATTTCTGTGAAGTATCGTCAAAGAGCAAAACAAGGGAAAGGGTTGTTTTCAAGAAAAGGTTCTATTTTCTCAATACGTTAATTATTTATTTTATTAAACGCGGAAATTAAAACGAAAAAGTTATTCGACTTTTAACAGGATCTTTAAATTAATATTCTAAGCGCATCGTTATTTTTTACCCCAATCAGTTACTTGATTGCTTTCAAAAGGTGTTCGGTCAAATAAACGGCGCAATTTAATGTTAAATTAACGTATGGAAAATATAATAATTTGTCTTAAAATAACCTTCCTTATAAGTAATTACACTATGATTGGGTATTAAAATACAGGTGTGTTTATTTTTTAAATCAGACGATGCAATTCATGACAAGGGTAATTGGTTTTTCAAAAATCTTGGATAAACTTTATTATTCGTCAAAGTACGCCTAGGCATTTCTGAGCTTTTTTTTCGCAATTTAGCATAGTTTAGAATGTGGCCCTGAAGGCCCACTTGAGACATTCACCTGTATACGAAAATATTTTCAAACTCCAAAAACGATAAAACCTAACCTAGCTTTAAGGTCTGATGTAAGTATGTCACCCTAACAAAAATGCTTTTCTTTCTTTTCATGTTTCTTTGAAACTTGGCTGCGGCGTCGTCGATCGGCCATTAACGCATATAAAAAACAACGCGCTCTCCTAATATCTGGTTTACGCCAAACGCTACTAACATGCTTTAAAACGAACTTAACTAACGGTGCTGTACATAATAAACTGTCAAATATTGATGATTTCATTCATCATCTAAACGCAAATGTTTAATTTTGATTTTTCTAATGTCCTAAACGGCTAAGAAACGTGTTTATTTTTTAAATATTACCCTCTTTTTCAAACAATTTTACGACTATGATAATTTAAAAACACATTTTTCTTGCCTTCACAAACCAAAAACTCAAAATATTTTATTCATTTTCATATTCACTTGTAAATACACAAAATTATAATGCTGTTGACTGGTACTTTTATATTGAAAACTGGGTTCGAATTAATTCTATTTTCACCTGTAAATTGCATCCAACTGAAATTATCCAACAAATGTTTTTTATTTCACCTTAAAAATGGGGTTGTAATGAAATTAAACACGTTAATATAAAATATCCTCCGTGTTGCGTTGGGATATAAACCAGATATTGCGGGATAACACGCGCGTGCGGTACGATTGGTCGTACGTAGTGGCTTGGTGCGGCGTGGGCCTGTCGCTGATCTCCGCCATTTTGTTCTCGTCGGCGGCCATTTGCTTGCGCGGAGAGCGGGAAAGGGAGGAGGCGCTTAACATGCAGTACCTCATGCCCGGTAACGCTATCAACGAATTCATACTCATCATAATCAATGAACTTAACCCGAAAACCTCCTTACTTACATGAATTTCCACATAAACATGCACAAAAAACTATTGTAAATACTAAGTTGCGACAGGCATGTGAAATTGTTTGCATGTTAAATTTGGGATCGGAATTTGTACATACATTATTGATAATTAATTTATTTAATATCGTAAATTATTATGTTTAAATGCGAAGTATTAAAATAAAAATTAAAACACTTTTTTACGAGCTTATAAACTACGTTACGTACTACTTAGTTAAGACAAAGAGGGGGGTATTAAATATCATTATTTAAATACCACGGGGAAAACAGTTTATTAAGTCATGTTATTTTATGTTTTATTGGGTATATTTGAGTTGAATATTTTGTTTATGTGTTTCGCAGTGTACCCCCAGAAGCAGCAGTACGCGTACGCCGGCTACCCTCCCCCCCAGGCGTACCCGAGCCCCTACTACCACGGCTCCCAATACGGGCCATACAACTACTGATCATGCGACCAGATGAGGGAAGTGGTGGCGGCGCACTTCGCCAACGCGCCCGCCCCGCAGGCGCCCGCGCGCAACGCCTCCCCCCGCACGCGCCCACCATCGCTCGACACCTACAACTCCCACCGGAAGATCAGGCGGCCCCGGCTCATCGGCGACAAGAAGGTCTACCGCCCCCACCGGCGGAACACGCTCGCACGCATCGACGAAACCCCCACTCAGACCCTAAGACCACGCTCGAAGAGTCTGCAGCACTCGTCCGATTTCTATTCGACGCGGCCCTTGGTGCATTCCATATCGCACATATCCGCGGACACGAGTCAAAGTGTGCCGGTGTGTGACGTCAGCCAAGAGTCTGAGATACCCGCCGCGAGCAACAGCCCCCAGTACGCGGAACCGAAGTCGGATTCGTCGTCAGTCGGCAACCGGCCGGCGTCGATGACGGACCTGCCCCTAGCGGTGCCCGTGGACCCCGTCACGGGTGCGTACATCCCGCACCCCGCGTACTCGTACTATCTAGACGACGGCTGCCGGCTGAGCCAACTTAGGAAGTACAATAAGAAAATAAAAAAAATGTCTTCCAAGCATAACAATTTGTATCTGGCGTTCATGTATTGAGGCGCGCCGCGGGTGTATAAGTGCATATACGCGAAACATCGTCACAATTGAAATGGTAATTATAAGGTAATGAGTTTCGATCGAACGCCGTTGCAGTGTATGACGCCCCGCCCATTAAATTTCCAAATGTAAAATGTCTTTGTCTCTGCTTTGCAACAATCGTACACTGTCTATTGATAAATGGGTGGCCCCGAATCTGGTTGTGTGATAATTGATATACTTATTGGCACTTTTTATTTGGGCTGAAATAGGGTTTTGGTTTACGTAAACAATAACTACGCTGACGAAGTTAGTAACCAGTAACTGAATAATAGAAGAGCCTCCTTATTTCAGCCTCTGAGCACGGCTTTACGAAACTCTGACACCACTTATGTTTTCGAACTGCGAACAAACTGTCACGAATTTTAATTTAGTAATAATAATGTATTTTAAAGGTGTACTTATCAGATGGGAGATCGGTTAGTTTAGGAGTAAGTAGAATTGTCCCACTCCGCCATAATGTATCGCAAACGAACAAAATGTAGGTAGGTACATAAAATAGGACCATTCGTAAGAATGTTATTAATTTAAAATCCGAATATATATTCGTTTACGTATAAATAAACAATAAAATATCATGAATAAAAAAATGTATTTGCGTATATTCGAACAATGTGCCTTCTGTATCAATATTTAAAAGAAAATGCTCATTTATTGAAACTTAGATAAATACTGTATTTTAAATGTGTATTTTGTGGAATAGATATATCAGTCTTTATGTATACAAATATACTGTGGTTATTATTAGGAAAATGTATTTTAAATCATGAGAATAGGAAATTGTTAATAAATGTTCACTTCACATTTCGGAAACTTATTCAATAATCAATAGCGACTTTATTTTCTATGAAAATGCGATTGTTTTAAAGTGACAAATTACTAATCTACACCGAAATACTACAGTAGTATTTTTTGAAGCTTTAAAATTTCTTTGTCTAATTACAATTTGTTCTCGCAAAAAGAAGTGTTTAAAAATTAATTAAGATTCACAGGAGCAAAAATTACTTGTAAGGTACATCACAAAAAAATATAACTCTAGTTAAATAACCGTCCAATTTATTATTTAAAAATACAATATTTTTATACATTTTCCAATAATATGTGTTATGTATTTAGTCAATTATGTAGGAGGTACTGAATAAGTTAATAATGTGGAACTATTGTAAATTAATTACCTATGTAGGTTTTATTTGATAATAATTATGATATTAGAGATTTTTAGAATTATTTTCTTATAAATTGTATTTAAAATATTTCAAATAAAAATTGTAAAATTAAGACTGTTTTTTTTATTTAATTTTAGGAAACCATTGTTCTGAGACGACTGGTCTATTCTTATATCCTACCAAGCGTTCATGTGCTCTACTATTTATTGCTTCAAATTTGACATAACACCATACAAGTAATGTCAATTCAACCGACGGTACCACAAACTATGGCCGATTCCTATATTATATTTATATTTCCTATATACTATTCATTTAAATGCCTTATCAGCGGTTGAATTTTAACATTAATTACATGGAGCTTTTGTAAAATTTTACCGGCAGTAAGGCAAATTAATGGTCGCTTGGATATAGGAATGGGCTATAAAACAGACTAGTAGATAAGGCATAAATATTAAAGAGACATTTTGAGAAATTGTTAGTATTATGAAAGGAAACAAAAATTACAAATTGTATATTATTATTTATTTAAAACTTTGTACAAAAATACTTAATATGGCTTTATTGGACGAAATACATTGTATGAATGGACGTTTACATTATCACAATGACATACAGTAATTAATAAATTATAAATACAAAATGCTGTCATACTCATTACAAGTATAAAAGGCGGCTAGAACACATCACAACAATCTTGTAACACGTAAATAAAGCACAAAGTAATGCATATGTGCATTTTCTCTCTTAAATACAATTCAATGACATTTTCCAACACAGGTCTTATTTATGTATTTGTAAAATTACGATATAACCATAAAACCTTTTTTGTATATTAAATGTAATATCAAAACTTGCAAAAGACGTAAAACAAAAAAATATTTTTTTAGTTACTTAATACACATACATACATCACGTATAATCTTTAATTGAGAAGAGAGAGAGATAAAGGTATGGTTGGCTAAGTATGAATAACTTTAATAATAATTAAAGTAGTCTTGGAATGTTCTTCGTTAATTATATCGAGGGATGAACGGCTTTTATTTTAAACGACATTTTGTAACAGACTTAAATTGACATTTCCATACGAATGTTTAAGAAAATATTAAAAAATCTGATTTATAATTGAAATCTACAGATTATTTTTGATACGTAGTACATTATATATCATGCATTTTTGAGGTAACTCAAAAATTAAAGGTCCTTATACACTTTCAAAATATCGCTTGAAAAATCTTTCGCTTATCGATATATGTATATCTCTCGTCTTGTTAATATTTTCATACATACCATGGAAAAAGAATACTATCTTCACATAATGGTCAACTAACATTTTTACGCTTTATTTAAAGACTTGATAGGAGAAAATGAAGTACGGTCATTATATAACGATGAACAATGAAACAAATTACATCGTAAGCAGCGCATCAAATGGCTGGCTTGTCTTACAATTTCCTTTTGGAGACAGATATTCGCGTTCCTACTTTTTCGTTTTCATTTTACAAGGTCTTCGATATCTTATTGTGAGTTTCGGCAAAATGTAGCTGTAACAACGCAACTCTCTTTCATGAAAAAAGGAAGGATGATGTATTTACTGCGCAATAATTTTTTTTATAATTAAGTCAAAAGTATAGTTCCTTATAGCTTATTTAATTTAAACTACGTTTCAACGGTTTTAAGTGCGGCAGTTTTTTTTATTCCGACGTTTCGGCCACTTTTCAGTAGTTGTGATCGTGAAAGACAACGATGTCAAGGGTCAACGAGTAAATTAAAACCGTCAAAAATAGTTTTAAATATGTGCAATAGTCGTCAAAACTTAAAAAAAACACTATAATAGCTTGTTTGATAAATGTGACCTTTTTAACTGCGACGAGAACTTAGTTGTATAGTCTAACAACATTTTGGTTTATCAAAGAGCCTTATAGACTTATATCCAGTTAAAAACAAAGTACGTAAGTAGTAAGTAAATTATGTACTTTCAGTATGTTTATTTATTTACTAAATGATCTGCACCACCTACATAGCCAGATTAGGTTAAACTATTCCTTAAGTTAGGTTGCCTGGAAGAGATTGCTTTCAGCGATAAGACCGCCTATTGATTCTACCATGACAATATTGTAATTGTGTATTTTCAAATTGTATATTTGGTGAGCAATATAGTGTTATCTGTCTATCCGTGAAGGAATGGAGAAAGAATACAATTTCCTGCGGCCGGGCGGCCTGTCGAAAGAGGCGACCAAACAACCCACAGCTATGTGGTAGGGCATTTGCCCGACTGGATGGCTACCACGCCTGGTCTAAAGTATTTCGCCATAACAACCTTGAGTTGTGTTCTGACATTAGTGACCAGGTTCCAGTCTCCCTTAAGCGAACAGCAGCGCATTTGTAGCATCTTTGATGTGCCTGTCTGCTGAACTCCTGCCATAAAAAAACTATCTATGTTCTATTTGAGATATAGGGCTATCTCAAACAGACAGTGTTTTCTGTGTTCCGATACGATCTTTCCGCATGACTTTGCTCATATCGTACCAATAACAGTACTAAAAAGACCCGACTTGCAAATTACGACGCCGTCCATTTGCATCTATGCAAGCGTCGTCGTACCAACCGTGAACACACGGATATCGTTCGGCCCCAATTAATTATGGACATACTGTTAATTGTATGAAATTATAAACACTCTATACAGTTACGGAAAACGCAGTTCGAGACTGAATTCATGCGTGACACATGCACTTATTAATCGTTAATGACTCTTTAATAGTAATGAGTAAATAGTATTTATTAAATCTTAGACCATAAATCACAATTGAATAGGAAATATTGGTATAGCTTATTAGACCGTGTGGTTTTTTTTGGTTTGTGATGTTTCAAGTGAGTTTAACCAAGTCCGAAGTAGGTTTAGGTAATGAAGTAAAAAAAAATGTTAATACGTTTCTCTGCCAATTTCATATTTAAATTGAAGATTAAAATTATATCAAGAAGTTTGCAAATATAGTATGTAGGTAAAATTAAGAATAATTGATACTAGCGACACCTAGAGAAACTAACTATAAAGGCAACATTTTATAGTATTGTATGGGTCAATCAATTTCTATTTGCCAAAAACATATCATAAAGGAGGTCAAATTATATTAATAGGTAAGGAAGGCATGCTTACCAGGTAGAAGAATCTAGGCCGAAGGTGTATTAAGGACCTACATGTAATTTGAAATTGAATATGGCAGTAGAAAGACAAATCAACGTAGAAAATGTTTACAATCTTACAAAACATAGCTTTCTAGATTTTGTACGAACATTGCAAGTTATGACATTATATTCATTCATTACTTCAACAAGTCAAATGGAGTGTTTATTGGAAATCTTTTTAACGTGATTTTTTAAGCGTAGATAATTGATAGCAAGGCATATTAATATTAACTCTCGCTGTTTTATATTTTTGACTAGCTGTGCCCGCGACTTTGCCGGTGTGGACTATTTTTTCACGGAAGTGTATAGAAAAAAAGGAAGGTTTGCACTGAAAATCAGCGTTGTGTCGGATATAATTCCGGCACAGCAATAATAAAAAATGCGGCGTAGAAATTTTCAAAATATGCTCTGTGTAAAACAATATATATGGAATGTAATTACGTCGCTATTTTTTTGCAAATAAAGTTTTTCTTTCTTTCTTTTCAAAAAGAAAGTAGCCTAAGTTATTCGTTATAACATCATCAGCCAGTGAAAGTTCCATCAAAATCGGTCAAACCGTTTCAAAGAAAGGCCGGAACATACAGACAGACACAAAAAATAATAAATAATAAAAATTGCATTTTGGGAATTTCCTGGTCCGAATTATCCTTCCTGATTATTTCTTATTTTTATTTTGGTATTACAGATATTTAAATTTTATTTATTTTTGAAGTGAAACTTCTTTATCGGCGTTGGAAAAAAATTACCGTCACATTTTTCGGTTACGCGTCACGTCACATCTTTCTTGCCTTTTAACAACTCGTTGCGTAGCAACATATAGATAGGTGATAGATGGATTGTAAGACGAGCATTGTAATATTTCTTTACTTTATTGTGTTTTAATTAATATACGAGTTTGATGATTTATTAATAACTAGAGTTTACCCCGCGGCTGCGCCGCGGGTTAACCTCTAGTACGTGTCTCTTGTTTAAAGAGCAAGTGCTACAGGTTATATTATATTACAATGTTTTTATGTATTTGCCCACGAATGATTCACTTCATTTTATATCGCTAATTATATATACTATCCCCCGTCTATCTGTCAACAAAATAAATTACAAAACTTGCCCAAAAAGGCCAAAATGGTCTAAATGACCAAAAGACCACAGTGACCGACATGGCTAAAATGACGGAATAGGAAAAAACGACCAAAAAGGCCAAAATAATCAAAATGGCCAAAATGACCAAAGAGGCCAAAATGACCAAAAAGGCCAAAATGACCAAAAAGGCCAAAATGACCAAAAAGGCCAAAATGACCAAATAGGCCAAAATGACCAAATAGGCCAAAATGACAAAAGAGGCCAAAATGACAAAAGAGGCCAAAATTACCATATAGGTCAAAATAACCAAATAGGCCAAAATGACCAAAGAGGCCAAAAATACCAAAGAGGCCAAAATGACCAAATAGGCAAAAATGACCAAAGAGGCCAAAATGACCAGAGGCCAATATGACCAAATAGGCCAAAATGACCAAATAGGCCAAAATGACCAAATAGGCCAAAATGACCAAAAAGGTCAAAATGATCAATAAGGCCAAAATTACCAAATAGGCCAAAATGACCAAATAGGCCAAAATGACCAAATAGGCCAAAATGACCAAAAAGGTCAAAATGATCAATAAGGCCAAAATTACCAAATAGGCCAAAATGACCAAATAGGCCAAAATGACCAAAGAGGCCAAAATGACAAAAGAGGCCAAAATGACCAAATAGGCCAAAATGACTAAAGAGGCTAAAATGACCAAAGAGGCCAAAATGACCAAATAGGCCAAAATGACCAAAGAGGCCAAAATAACCAAAGAGGTTAAAATGACCATGTAGGCCAAAATGACCAAATAGGCCAAAATGACCAAAGAGGCCAAAATGACCAAAGAGGCCAAAATGACCAAAGAGGCCAAAATGACCAAAGAGGCCCAAATGACCAAAAAGGCCAAAATGACCAAATAGGCCAAAATGACCAAAAAGGAAAAATTACAAAATGAAAATTATCCCTTGTCCATCCTCAGTATTTAATTTACATACGTGCCGAATTTCAGCCAAATCGGTCCAGTAGTTTTTCCGTAAAAGCATAACAAACAAACAGACAAATATCATTTTATCCCGGAAACTATCCCATTTTTCGGGATGAAAAGTATCCTATGTTCATCCTCGGTATCGAAAATATATATATACTGAGTTTCAGCCAAATCGGTCCAGTAGTTTTTACGTGAAAACGGAACAGACAGACAGACAGACAGACAGACAGACAGACAGACAGACAGACAGACAGACAGACAGAGTTACTTTCGCATTTATAATATTAATAGGGATTTAGTATCCTACATATATATATTAAAGTGATCAGCAAAATCATAATTTAACTTTATTTAACCAATTTCTGTAAAGTTGCATATAGTAGATAATTTTTCAAAAAATATGGTCATAAAGAAGTTTCACTTCTTACGTGTGTACACTAGAGTACACGCACAAATGTTTTTTTATAGAAGATTTTCAAACGCAGTATTACATACATGTTATTATATAACGCTACCTTATTACATAGCCGTGTCGATGATGGGCCCGGGGTGCGACAAGGCCGCCTTCCGCTCCTGGACGGCTGTCACCAGTTTCCTGTAGGGGCCCAAAGGGAGGCCCAGGGACTTCATGTCGCTCTCCGTGAGCAACATCAGGGCATCGAAGTCTATCTGTTCGTCCTTGAACTTCTGTATGTATTGCGAGAGACCGAACGCCGTTAAGAAACGCTCCAAGGAAGCGTAACCGGACTCTTCCGCTTCGTTTTCTTCGTCTGATGTTATTGTTGAGCTTTCTGTAAATCGTAATAGTGTTTTCAAAACATATCCATTTATATTTTAATAACTAGCTGTGCCCGCGGTTTCACCCGAGTGGTGATGGAAAATCGTTATTTTGGATAATTCACACATATCTTTATAGATTATAGACCATGTGTTATTCTGATGTCGAAGCTAAAGGAAAGTTTCATCAAAATCTATTCAGTAGTTTTTAAGTGAAAGAGTAACACACATACATCCTATGCTCCTATTTATTAAAATAAAAATATTGTGTACACGACTCCTTGCGGCATGAATAAACCCATGAGGTTTCTGTGCCACAGAACAAATGTGATTGTAATGTATATGAATGTAAGCATATTGGATAAAAATTAAAAAAAAAACCATTCTTACAAACTATCGTATTCATAATATTTATAGAGTTATACAAATGATCAATACCAAAGTGAGTTATTGGGGGACATCAATACGAAATCTACGCAAGCAGTTGGGAGTGAAGTTCTAGTAATATATATATAACTAGCGACCCGCCCCGGCTTCGCACGGGTGCAATGCTGATACAAAATTAAATACACTACAGAAAAACTATGAACGTTGTATATAAAAACATAGCGGCCCGCTCCGACTTTGCACGGGCATCACTACATAGAAACCTCTAAAATTACCAATGTTGCCTTAGTATATGATGCATGTATTATACATATAAACCTTCCTCTTGAATCACTCTATCTATTGGAAAAAACCACATCAAAATTCGTTGGGTAGTTTTAAAGATTTAAGCGCACATAGGGATATAGGGACAGAAAAGGCGACTTTGTTTTATACTATGTAGTGATAGTGATAAAACTACGTTTTAACGGTATTAGGAGCGGTAAATTATTTGATTTTATTGTTCTGACGTTTCGGCCACTTATCAGTAGCCGTGATCTCGGAATCACATACAAAAAATCACGAACGCTTCAAACCGTTAAACCGTTGTCTTATATCTTTACTAGCCGCGAAAACTTAAGAAAACATTCTAGTAATATATTTTGTGTATATGTGAATTTTTCGTTTAGTTCTTCACCAACTTCCCGGCTTATAATGACGATATCAACCAGATTATCTCCCACTTTTACCACTTTTTTTATTTACTCTTACTTTGAATAGAATAGAATATATTTATTGCGTAATGCATGTACAAAATTGTTACGGTTTTTACAGTTGACCCTGTAAATTGTTGATACTGTCAATGCATTCGGTCCATAATTGCAAAATTTGATTATAATATTGACTTATAAACATTTTTTAGAATCAATTAAGTTAGTAGCATTTTTTTTAAACAGTGTACATGGCAGCTCTCTGAGTCTTCGGAAGCTTATTGTATACGAAGGGCTGTATGCAATAGACACTTTAGCGCATTAATGCTGTAATTAAGTTATGGAATGCACTACCAGAGTCCGTGTTACCCAAAAAGAATAATCCGGGTATCTTCAAGTGAATATATTCAGGGCTTCATAACAAATGGGCGTACACACAAAAGTGCAGTTTTACAAAAGGGACAAAATTGTGAATAAAACAAAGTTACTTGATGGTAAAAGGCTGAAATTTGGAATACCCTTCTGTTTAGGTACATTTGCATACTGGTAAGACTTTCTAAATTGTAACATGCATAGATTTTAGTAAACAACAAAAAAAGTAGTATTTTTGCGTATACGCCCATTTGTTATGAAGCCCTCGATATATTATTTATTCGACCGCATCATCGTCCGGTATCAGGCGTGATCGTGGTAAAACGCGAACCTAATTATCATAAAAAAATTACTACTACGCATTTCTATATTTTTTTGTATATTTTTCAGTAAATTTATATGATAACACTGGCCAACAGTGGTTTTGTTGCCCTGGATATTATAATGGCATTAAATAACTTTATCCCAACAATTAATAAAACTATGAATTATTTTAGTAGTATGAATTAGTTTTTTTAAATTTAATTTTCATATGAAACTAAAAATCGGTAAATATGAAATGTTAATTAAGAAATACTACTAATTCTTTTATTTTATATTTAATTAGTTTGTAGACGTAAAGAGACAAAATCTGGTGAAATCTATCTTTTATTTCAAAGACACAACTCCAATAAGATTTTCTTCTATATTATAGTTACGGAAAATTATTATTGCCTTCCGAAAGACCAACAGTAATCTGCCATCATGTAACGGTCCCGTCTACCCTAATACCTTTCCACCAGCACTGTTAAGTCCTGGTAGAAATGCTCATCCTGTTCCACACTCATAAGATTATCAGGAAATTTAAACCATAACTGTATGCTCATATTCATTTCAAAAATCTTAAGAATTAGAGCCACTTCAGTACTTCATGAATATATTCTCAGATCGTGCACTGGAAATTATTAAAAGCTGCAGACATTTCTAGGCCAACATTATTTTTGAAAATTTTGTTAACTTGTGTAATTTTTGACGTAGTAGAACCATGCTGCAACCATTATCTCAATTGCAGCTCGTTAGCTGTCATCCCACTCTCTCACAGAGTATTGAAGTGAAACAGACTTAAGTTAGGCGGTCTGTCCGTTGAAGCGGAGCGGAGAAACGGAGAAATCCGTCATAGGCTACGGTAACCGCTTTCCATCAGGTGGGCCATTAGCTTGAAGGCTGTGCTCCAGCTATAAAAAAATATTGGGGAAAAGAAAGAAAGAAAACAGGTTTATTTTTAGGACATACACAAGTAAACACATTAAAAGTAATAAACAAAGCATAATAAAAAATAAAAAGAACACAGCCACAAGTATCAGGAGATTACATAAATCCAAAAATTGGATCAAGATCTCTATTAGATCAACGCTGATCTTCCGCTTGAACCGAGAGCGACGTCACGGCAAACTATACAATACATCACTAATAAATAATGATGATGAATATTGGGAGCGAGTATAGTTTTTTCTAAATTACCTGACTGTGCTGAGGTCCACTCGGCCGGTTGGTACGCGTGCCTCGCCGCCAGGGAGCCCGCGCTGCCGATGGAGAGGTCCTCGCCGGGAGCCCCCCCCACCCCACCCAGGGTCGCCGTTATCGACCGCCTGAAAAACAATATCTAAATGTTTAAACACAAATCAACGCATTTATTACAAATTAAGGAAACAAGAGAGAAAGAAAGAAAAACTGTATTTGAAGAAATAGCGACGTAATTACATTCCTTATACATTATTATACACAGAGCATAATATGAGAATTTGTACGCCACATAAACCATCTTCAGGTAATAAGATCTGGGCACTTTAGCAATAGAAGATGGTGATCTAGGTTCATTATTTTACTTATGGTCGTGAGTTTATAGTCACAAAATAATATTGATAATTAAAAATGAATACATAGAAACTATCCGTGACAGGAACAGAGAAAGAATACCATTTCCTGCGGCCGAGCGGCCTATTGTAAGAGGCGACAAAACAACCCACAGCCAGGTGGTAGGGTATTTGCCTGGTCTAGAGTATGCTGCCATAATAACATTGAGTTCTGTTCCGACATTAGTGACCAGGTTCCAGTCTCCCTCGAGAAAGCAGCAGCGCATTTGTAGCATCTTTGATGTTGCAAATGTTCATAGACTATGGTAACCACTTTCCATCAAATGGGCCGTCTGAATGCCTATTGAACTCAGTAATGAAAAAAAGACTGTGTGCGTCTGGGGACGGTCGACAGAAGTGATAACTTGAACTTATCTAACGCGAGAGAAAGGGAACCGAGACCGACTGGCGCCGTAACGCGTTACGTAACGAAGCGGTTTCCCCTCCCATAAGAAGTTATCAGTTCGGTGACGAGTGCGAAGTTGATCAGCTGACCTGAAGGCGAAGTTGCCGAAGCCGGGCCTCTCGAACATGCTGGCGGGCTCCTGCAGCATCACCTCCTGGCCGATGCCGCTGTCCGCGCCCGCCGCCGCCGCCACGTCCGGCTGGCTGGCCGACCTGACCGTACATCGTTTGCTTTTATTATATATTTACCTATAATTATATTATAAAATTTTTGACGGCCTGTGGTTGAGCGGGCTAAGCCTTTGTCGGCCTACCTCATTGCAACGCGGAGGCTCCGGGTTCGATTCCTGGTATAGTAAATTTCGGAAACGTATTTTCTCCGTTATTTACCATGGTCTGGGTGTCTGGGATCGGCCCCAGAGTGGTCCGTTGTATATTACCCATAACACAAGCGTAACTTGCTTAATTTGGGGATATACAATGTGTGTTTGTCTGCCGATTATAATTATAATTCTGAACATGCCGTGTCTGTACATTACAACTATATAAAAAGATCATAGCAAAAAGGAGAAACTATATTTCAAAGTCATAATAATAAGAAGAATCAAAAAAGATTTTTTTTATCCTAATTAACTGATATATGTATTTTATATTATGTATTGTAACGACTAAAACCTTTTTAGTCGCCGTTTGTATTAAGAAATATAATTATATAAATTCGAATTTAGCACATTAAAAGCCTCAAAAAACAATCGAGAGCTGAATTGTATCGGGCCGCGCACGGAACAGATGTAAAAGTCTCTTCATTGAAAATCTAAAGAATATATTCTCTGAACCAGTCTAATTTATCAAAATTCCCGGTCAGCTCGAACCGCTGGCCGCCACAGTATATACTTCATGGTTACATGCCGACAAAGGCAAATGCACACCTGACTGTTGTAAAGCGCAGTTTATTACCTCCCCGCATTTAGGAATTCTTTTGTTTACTTCATGTATAGAATTTGTAATTAAGAAAACATTATATTGTTATTGTACTTGTTGTATGGCCGTCATTAGTGTCGAACTAATTGTTGTTATTGTATTGCGTCCAAGCGTGCCAGCTATGGCATTGGTGCATTATAAAGTAATGGCCCAATGTGGAGAGAGGACACTCAAGCGAGGATTACGATACGAGCAAGATGTAGATTCGACAAGTGATATAGTGACGTACTTTGCACGTGTTATTGCAACGTGCAGTTTGTACTGGCTGTGTCCAGTTACATTTGTACGTGTTTGTACAGTTCTAATAAATTGTATAGTAATTCCAACGGCATTTTAATTCGAGTCCTGTGTAGCGCGTAACAATATATTCGTCTACTGAATAATCTGCTTTTTTATCAAAAGACCTCACAGATCATTTGTATATGTACTAATATTACATTTGACAATTTATTACAAATTAATATAACCATGGAAAAAATACTTTTTTTTTAAATAAAGTCGTTTTACAATTTATATTTTTGAGTTTGTCATGATGTAAGTAATAAGCTTTAAGTAATAGAAGATATAAATAAAGATATATGGAAGCAATGAAATTTCCCGAAGAACCCTTAAATGAAAAAAATCAACCTTGTAAGTTGCGGTTTCCTGGGTTCGTTTCCGTCCGAGAAGACGTCCGCGACGTTCGCCCTCTGCTGGGGGCCGGCGCCGAACGTGCCCACGTACATCACCTCCGAGTCCCGCCGCAGCCCACTCAGCGAGGTGACCGAGCGACGCCCGCTCGTCTCCACTTCGCCGACCTTAATTATATATTATATACATTATAATTGCGCGTAAAATATTTATTTAGATAGATAGATAACACTTTAATGTACACCATTACAGAACACTTACGAACTAGTATTATTCTAATTGTGTACAAAGGGCGGTCTTATCGCTACAAAGCGATCTCTACCAGACAACCCCTGGCAGGAATATTGCTGATTAGGAGTGGCGATGGTGGTATACACAATTATTGTACGATTACTTACATTTTAATAATAAATATAATATATAATAAAACTACGTTTTAACGGTTTTAAGTGCGGTAATTTATTGAGTTTTGGTTTGGTTTAAATTACCGTTAAAACGTAGTTTTATTATGTATACAATTCGCGAAAACTTAAGAAAATATTAAATATAATATACTTTATACACAAATATACACCACATAAGTTATTTATGTCGAACGATTTCAAATGTTGAACTATAATTTTTATTTTATCTGGTATCTTCTATGTTTAGAAATTGTCAATGTCAGATGTAAATGTCGCTGTCAGTTGAGTTTTTGTATTAAGAGGTTGACTACACTACGATGTGTGTGTAATTTCGATACATTAGAATAAACGATTTGAAATTTCGATCAAGTTATCGGCTTATGCCCATATATATATATATATATATATATATATATATATATATATACAAGATATAGTGATAAAATGCAACTATTTAGTATCTTCTTAAGTTTTCGTGATTTTATTTGAAGTAATTATATTAATAAAAGATGGTTTAACTACTGATTTATGTATGTATATTACACACGAAATGAATTTTATAATGCCAGACAGCCAAGGGAAAAATGCAGCGCTGTTTGTTCATCAACACTTAATAGTGATGAGAATTTTGATTTAATCGACTATCATTTTGCAATTAGTACACATAATAAAACTACGTTTTAACGATTTTAAACGCGGCATTATATTTCATTTTTATTTTTACAGTGACGTTTCGGCCACTTTTAAGTAGTCATGATCACTGAAGACAAAGCTGTCAAGTTATAATGAGTAATGTTAAAGTGATTATTTAGCCTACCACTAACTAGTTAAGTTTAATTAGAAATACGTTATAATAACACATACATACACACATAACTTCACGCCAGGTCTCTTGCGGGGTAGGCACGAACAACAGAGCGCCATACAGGCTTATTCTTACACACCTCACTTGCTTCTTTGACATTCATAGTTCGTGTCATGCACGCTCGTCTGTTCTTAAGGATCCTGACATCACCTTCTGCTAGTACACGATCAATTTGATCATGGAAGGTGTGTCGTGGCCTTCCTCGACTTCTGCATCCATCCACTTTTGCATTGTATATCTGTTTAGTCATTCTTTCATCATACATTCTTTCCACATGCCCGAACCACCGGAGCATTCCTTTCCTTACCTTCACCCCGACACTCTCATTCAGACCAACTCTCTTTCTTACTTCGGTATTACGAACGCGGTCCGCGAGCGTCACTCCGCAGATTTTGCGCAGTGCTCGCATCTCGACCATTACTTTCATGCTCTCTATTCCATACCCAACTCTTGCTTCCATACGTGAGCGTAGGTACCAGCACCGCGTTATGTATTGCAAACTGGGCCTTCTGGCTGAGGTTCTTAGCGCCTAGAAGTTTACCTAACACTCCATTCACACTATTCCCCAAATTCACTTTTCTTTCTATGTCAGCGGTGTACCTTCCATCCCTGCTAAAAGCACATCCAAGATATACAAACTCATTCACTTGTTCCAGCATAACATCATCGACCATTATCCATGCATTCGTTCTGGTTTCTTCTCTTTCAAACACCATAACCTTTGTTTTCTTCGCATTCAAATGTAAGCCTCTCGCCTTTCAGTCATCTTTCATCATTGTGACTAGTGTTTGCAGTTCTGATGGCGATTCGGCTAAAAGTATATATATAATAACACAGTATGTTTTATTTTCAAAATCAGCCGACTCAATTCCTGACTTCACTGCCACTTCAGTTTTCGTCAAAATCAGCCCCGAGACTTCTTTGCGTGTTTTTTACTATTTTATATAGTTTAATATTAAGCCCTGAAGATCCACTTCAAAAATTCACTTGTTTATAAAAAATAATTCTTGATTTTTTTTTAAATGTATCAGATCTTTTCTGAATCAAAAAATATTTTTGAAACATTCGTAATATTACTATTCATGTATTTATTTATATGTAAAGGTATATTAAAAAAGGATGATACAAAAATATGTTTTTTTTTTTATAAAATAACGGGCTTTTAAAAAAAAAATGATTCGTTATGGCATTGTTCAGATTCGTAGAAAATAAAATTCGATCGATAATAAATTTTGTCGATCTATCTTCAAAAATGTGGTCTTCATTTAAGGTGCCAAGTCTAATAGCGTATAATTTATTGAAAAACGTGTGCGGGAAGTATAATATCTTACCTTGAAGTCATCAGTGGGTCCATTTCTTCCGACTGTGTTGTTCCTGAGTTTGCTCGCGAGGGCCTTCTTGTACACGGCGCCCCGTCCGCGGGCGCCCGAGTTCACGGTGCCGACCAGCGCACTGTACGTCGGTCTAGGTTGTTCTTCTGCTAACAAATTGCCTAAAACGAAAATAACATATTTTTTTTAATATTAAGTTCATTTTTTTTGTTTAATTAATATTTGGGATCTGAAAGTGGAGTTTGTTACTAGTATTATCAGAAAGTACGCGGAAGCCCACGAGCATCGGCCTCACCATCACGTGAATGTTGAGGCGATCCAGCTCCTCGACAACACGGACATAACGAGAAGGCTCAAAAGGACGAAACCGTTTGAACTAGTGCTTTAAACAAAACTAAAGTGTACTGTGCAACTTAGAACACATCAACAAAATGTCTTCCCCTTAATAGAGACAATAAGAAAAGTGCTAATGGACACTTTCTTAGTTAAATACTTTTAGTCAATTTAGGTTATATTTAAATTATTTATTAATCTTTTTAGATTAGATTGTAATATTAATGTGGTATTTATAAATACAACATTTAAGAAAAAAAAAACAATATTTGTATAAATCACCCAAATTTAACTTTTTAATTGAAATTATATAAAACTAGCTGTCCTGCCCGGAAAAGCTTCAATCGATGTGCCGACAGCTGCGCCACCTACCGGGTCCAATTGTGAACCAACTCGAAAATCTTCCCTGGTTCATACACAACAACTTCGCTAAAGATCATCACATGATCAAATGTATAGTTTGTGATTCTATAAAGGACATACAGACAAACATACATTTTTATATATAAAGAAGAAGAAGAAGAAAGAATATATGATATAATATGCGTGATGTTTAGATTTAAGTAGCATTGTTAAGGATGTATTATGATCTATCTCCTGTTGACGGTCCATAATAAATAAATAACATCTTTATATTTCTTCTGAATCTTGAAATATATCGAAATGAAATAAATACCAACCTAATATTATAAATGCAACCTTCAGAACAACAACTTAATATTATAAATGCGAGTGTGAGTTTGTTTGTTTGTATTTTAACTTCTCAACCGACCATTATGAAATTATATATATACACGGGCACTCAAAATGACAAAGGAAACCTTTCAGAAAAAAGTATTGCTCTCGATGAATAGAATATAATCTGATTGGCTATAGATGGCGTTGCAGTTATGAATTCACGAAGGAACACATGGTCATAAAGGTATTTGTTAGGCTACCATAATGACGTGTTTTTCAGTGTCTTTCTTCCGGAAAAAAATTGATTCCAAGGAATAGAATTAAACTTGAATTGTAAAACCTTATTTGATTGACAAAATCAACGATAAAGGGCGGCCTAACCTCAGTAAAAAGCTATCTTTTCTAGACAACAACAACAAATTTATTTCCGTAAACCGTGGCAGGAATAAATTAGATTGGATACGGCGATAGTTGTATACATAACTATTGTTTATCAAATAATAAATACCACGTTTCTCGGCAAATAAATGGTTTTATTTAATTGTTAGCTCACCTTGGCTGGTAGACCGTATCATCTTCTGCTTAAGTGCGAGAAGAACGGTACTCGGCCTATGCGGCATCGGGGTTACTTCTTCATTATACCCTTGGTCCCATTCTTTAGCCAACTTCTTCATCTCCTTCTCTGCGATCAGATCGGCCTTGTTCTGTCGCTTTTGATACTGTTTGTGTGACTTCTCGTAGTCTTTCTTTGCTTTCTCTTTTAAGGATTTTGCTTTTTTTCTGAAATTCGTGGAATACGTTTCAGAAATAAGTTTGGCAAAAAACTCTAAAATTAGAGTTCAATAAATGAATTTCACATATTTGAAAAAACATTTATTGCTATATTCTTAGTTCTTGTTAAAACGATACTGTTTTCAGGATTTGTAGCTTTAATTAAATTATCAGTCTCATTAAAAATAGCATACAACTAAAATAATATTACGGTGATTAATTCTGATAATAAAACAAATATTAACAAATTAAAGTTATACACGTTTACACCGCTCCTTCGTATTCATTGCACGCTAAGAAAACGCGTAAACATTTCAAAAATCTAAGTCAGTACAGCCTTAATACAATACGAATGGAATATCAAAGCTAGTGCTAAATACAAAGTGGACAAACTTGTCCCACTTAAACTTACTTGTCATTATTCTCAAGCTTAGCAGTAGCTTGGTCCAAGTATCGTAGTATGTCATCTCTACCGTTGATGGCTGCCAGTTCTTGTGCTGTGTGTCCGTCTACGTCCATTGCGAAGGGGTTCGCACCAAAGTTTATTAGGAAAGTTACACATTCTTTGTGACCTCTAGCGGACGCTAGGTGAAGTGCTGTGTTACCGAAATAGTCTGCTTTGTCTGGTTCCCCTCTGAAATTAAATTAGAGCTGTCAACCTTCCTGTTTTCCCAGGTCATGTCCTAGTTTTCGGAGTGTCCTGGGATGTCCTGGATAGTTTTTAAGTCGCGTCCTGATAAGGTCATATACGTCACTTTTACAATTCTTACGTTACAGGTGGCCTCACAGATCGTGAGTATCGAACTTTCAACTTTATTTAAATATTTTATTATTAGAAATTATGATTATTATAATTACTTAAATTTCATTTAACCTATTTTTACTACCTATTAATAATTATCTATTGCAACTCTATCACTACGTCTTATTTTTAAACTGAATTGTCCTGATTTTTCCAACTTCAAATCCTAGTTTTTTTTTATTTGCCGTTGTCCACTCTGAATAGATCACACAAAGTTCACAACCGAATGACCGTTCCACTTGGATTTACGATTGTATCGCTGGCAAGCAAGTGGATCGGAAAAGATCGTTGGATATGGAAGATATGGGGTATCGATCGGAAGATATGGGGTCGCTGTGAGCGTTGTGTGATCAAAAATAATGAAATCATTAATGACGTTTTCGCCACGACCACAACGACCGGGGTCGCCTTGTGGAACGGCTAACGGACCATTTTGGGCGTTGTGAGCTACAAATGGAAAGCCCTGGGGCCCACATGAAACAAATGACATAATTGTCGTACTTTATTATTGTGGGTGACATAATAGTGATGTTCTGTGATTCGTGTAACGAACTATACGTAAACAAATCGATTTGAAAATAAAAAAATGTTCTACTTTAAAGAAAATTAAAAGATTAAAACTTATTTATAAATGAAGTCGATTTTATAACAAATCGAGTCGGAATGCATTAGGGCATTACTAATTGATCCGTCATCGAGCTGTCCAAAGTAAAATAAATGCTTACAAAAGTTATAAAATAATATCTATGTGAGTAGTTCATTTTCACCTGGGGCACGGGCGTATCAAACCGCTACGCGCTATCACGATCAATTTGGCGTGAATATTGCGTTGAAAATCGCGTTAAAAAAGTGAAAGCGTTGTACATCATTATACATGGTCGCTGCTGTGAATTATTTGGCCCATTTGTAATTTTTAATTTTATTTGAACAAAATTGAAACTGATTCATGAGATGTAGTGCCATGGGGAACAATGAATAAAAACCGGCAGCTGGGCAGCATTCCGGGAACTATGAAAGGTTCCATGACATAGAAATCGTTCACTGTATGCATCACTTGTCCATGAAATCACAAATAAAAAGAGTTCGCGGCACATAAGGAGTCCCACGAACGCGGGGCTGCTATCGCGGTACTTATTCCTGCCAGCGTAATTCTATGCTATTCCGTAAATCAATGTAGGTAAATATTGAATAATAAATATAAAATACTCCCCAATTAAAGCTGTAAATTTATTTTTTGGCTACTTTACGAACAAAATTCTATGAAATAGGAGAGCTGCTACTTTTAGTTCCTTTACTTTTCGTGGGACTTCTTTTGTGGCGCGGACTCTATCTGTAATGAAAATACTCCCCATCTCCAAAACCTATTCAACAGATATTCAATTGTGCTATTTGAAAACCTAGAAAGTGACAATGTTTTTTAAAAGTTGTGCATATAATATTATGCTAAGTTTTCGCCGATTATGTATTGACATTTGTATGAAAATATGGTATAGTCCCCAATACACTTGTTAAAAATCTCAATATTTTTTGTGTTATTTCGTATACAGGGCAAGGGACCTGGCGTGAAGTTATGTATGTATGTATGTATGTATTTCGTATAATTTCTTGAGAAGCACTTGCTAGGTTATGAAATTGCGCTAGTGTATTTCCAAAGCAATTTTCGTTTCAAGTATTTTCGAAGCTCAATAATATTGTCACTTTTAGTCAAAACTTTCCATCTCGTGACTCAAAACTGGGCCTGGGACCATTTACACAACTAAAAGCTTGTGTTAAAGGTCGCAAAATCCTAGAACCTTACTCACCGTAAAGACATTAAATGAAAAAAAAACCCATAAAATATTGTTATGTAAGCATTAATTCTGGGCAATTTTTTGACAATAAATTGATTTTGATAAACAAGGTTTGTTTCTATCGTTCCTCTGACGTATAATATTAACGTAAGCAAGTAGGCAATATAACGTATCAATGAAATTATAAAACGATTACTTTAAATCTCTATAATCTCTCAATTGCTCGAATTTATTATGGTAGTTAAGATATTATTTCGCATAAACGCTTGTTCTTTTATTTATTCGTTTTTGACGTTAATAATACTATAAAATATATCAATTAATGTAAAAGTCTGACCAAACATTTCTCTGTTTATATCATACATTTACTACTCAAGGTTTAATTGCTAATATCAAAGATAATAAGAGAAAAATATATGTATCTAGTTAATTTCTTAGCCATGAAGTGGAGTGCCGGTGAGCTGCGACCTGTGACTGAACACAGATGTATAATAGAAACCAGTCTCACACAACAAGTTTGTTACTATTTTTAAAATGTTGTGTGAGAAAATAAATAAAATTTCTATTTCTGTTCTATACAAAAAGAATAATATAAATAATACATAATCAGCAAACAAACACACACATTGTATATCCGCAAGCTAAGCAAGTTGCGCTTGTGTTATGGGTTATATACAAAGGACCGCTTTTGGGGCGGATACCAGACACCCAGACCACAGTGAATAAAATTCATTTTCTTTGTCGTTAATAATATAATACTTAATAATATAATAACTCACCCTCTTCCACATAATAGTCTTAAAGCCTCAATATGTCCTTCGAAAGCCGCCCACAGCGTCGGTGTCATCCCAGATTCGTCTTTATTGTTGCACTCTTTGCGTGTCGCTTCTCGCAACACTTCCAGCATGCCATCTTTGGCTGCTCTGAAAAATCATCAATAATTGGGTCAATCGCAAAAAAATCTGTCCGATAGTGTTGGCGCTAGAAATTTTTATGCAATGCTATGGTACTCTTATGCTATGGTATGGTACACTTTTCACGTTATATATATAGCCATATATGTATATATGCACAAATACAATTACGAGTTGCAGGACTCGAATTAAAATGCCGTTAGAATTACTAGTTTATTACAACTATACAAACACGGATAACACAGGTACAAATATAATAACACGCGCAAAGTCCGTCACTAAATAGATTACCAAATGTACACAAGTCTTGCTTCGCTCGTGGTTATCGCTCAATTGCCTCCTCACAATTGGGCATTGCTTTATACTGCACAGATGTAATATGTCTGCCTGGCTGCATGGACCGAATTTATTAGAATTAATTTGTAATTTAAATCAGAAACAACTGGCAGTGATCACAATACAACAATAGGCTGTTTTATTAATCACAAATTTTAAACACAAAGTAAACAAAAGAAGTCAAAATGCCGAAAGGTAATAAAATGTGTTTCTACAGGTATGTAGGTGTGAATATGTCTTTTGTCGGCGTCTAAGTCGTAACAATATCAACTAGAAAACTTTGTAGAGCTGAATTTCCTGGTTACCATTTTAATGCATATGTCTAAAAATGTATTTGATTTTTTACCACTATATGCATTAAAACACGGGAATTATGAACCGATAATACAGTGATGACTTATTTAAAATTAATAAGCGATATGAAACAAGTAAAATTTCATAAAAACAAGATAAAATAATCTTATACTAATATATAAAGCTGAAGAGTTTCTTTGTTTGAACGCGCTAATCTCAGGAACTACTGGTCTGATTAGAAAAATTCTTTCAGTGTTGGATAGCCCATTTATCGAGGAAGGCTATAGGCTATATATCATCCCGCTAAGACCAATAGGAGCAGAGCAGCAATGGAAAATGTTTCAAAATATGCTTTGAAAACAAATTCCACGCGGACGGCATCGCAGGCACAGGTACTGAACAATAAAATTCTTTAGAGGAAACATATTTTCTTGTGATTAAGATTAATAACGTGTTCTTGCTGTTATCAAACAAAATTAAGTAATAAAACATCATAACCCGATAATTGTATAAACGACAGCTTTAATACCAAGAGCCATAAATCTTAAGTCATAGACGAATTGGTATTCTAAATAGAATTGCTTGCTAAGAAATTTAGATCGCTGCTTGTTCTCCATTATTTGAATTGCATATAATGCAACAATACTATGGTTTGTACCATTGCATTGTACAAACCATTGCATCGTTGTATTATATGCACACCATAAATTTAGTAACCATGATACGCCATAATTTAAGAAAAGCTTTGGATAATTTTTTACAGCCTTTTTACATATAAAAACGCTGAAGAATTGTTACATACCGTTAGTAATAATCTTTCGTCAATTATTTTTCAACTAAAACGAATACTTTCACGCACGTACTCACAAGCATATACGCACGCATGCACGCACAGGCATCCACTTACACACACACATGCTTGTACACACACACTATTAATCTGTACTCACTCACCAACGCATCTAGGCACATAGTTATTATCGGCTTGTGTTTAAACGCCTACCAGAAATGCACCTCTTACTACCAATAAATTCGAAATACGTGCCAGATAAATGCTCACCAAATTGTGTTTCATGAAGTATTGTTCAAATGAAGCTATTTTCCTTTTTATGCTATGCCATAAAAATATATAAACGCCTTTAAAGCTAATTTCAGACCAAATATTTTATATTATCGCTAAATAGATATTACCAATATTTTGTTTCACCACTTTCAATTTAGTAGTTTTTACTGAGGCGAAAAACAAACGATCGAACGATTTTTAATACCAAACATATATTGCGTATTCCAAACACGTGTTGCTTGTTTAAGCCGCGTTTTGACAATAAGAGTTAGCTCGGACCGAGTGCACTCGGTCCGATCCAACTCTCTGTGAAAACGCGGCTTTATTGTTTTATGAATTTGATTAAAATATCATAATTTAGCCAAATAAATACTTCACTCTCAAAATTACTGCAAGACAAATGATTAAGGTTAAAAACTGAATCACTGGTAGGAAAATAAAAAAACAAAACAAAAGTAAAACGATGCTCTGTTTTATTATATTTATAGGTACTTAAGATTAATTTGTACTTAGATTTATCAACTTTTTGAGTTTTAACTGATATTATGTTCAGAGATCTTAGCTGTTCATTATACACGAATGTTTCGAGTGAATGACCATCTTAATGTGAACTAAAATAAAATTTGGAAGCTGTGATTGAATCATGATTCACACGACTTACATAAGTAATCTGTAATCTTATAAATTTCATTTCATAACAGAGCTTTTTTCAGATGTGGAGCGGAGATATGGTCTTTATAAGAAGGAGCGCGCTTACCTAGAAGAAACCTATTCACAAGGATCTTGAAAACATCTAGGTTGTAAGTATCCGGAGAGAAAAACTCCGGCGATGAGTTCAACTCTTTTGTAGTGTGTATGATAAAGGTAGACGAAAAGAGCTTTGTTCGTATAGGTGGTGGCACTAATATTCAGTTTCAGCCTTCGATTTAAAACAAAATCGTAAAGAAATTTTCATTTCTCATATTCTGAAGGGACGCTTGGAGTTGCCTAACAGCCCTTTTCATCCCTGGTAAACGATTCTGTTCCTTGCTATTCAAAAATTTAGAAAATTATGCGAACCATAGGCAATGTATGCTACTCATGTCCCAACTTTTTTTACAGCCACTGTTAAATCGCGGCATAAATTGTAATAAAAAAATATGAACAATTTTGTAACATCATTTTATCGCAAAATTATTATTTAATGAAGTAAATTTGAGCTAAACATTTACTATCATCAAAAAAATACGGGCAATTAGTATGCCACAGAAAAAAAAATACTTGACGTTTCATATGTGACGTATACGCAACGACGTTTTATTACATTTAAATATGGATTTAACGTCTGATTTTATTAGAGAAGAAGTTGTTTGTGTAAGTAATCAGTTTTTATTTTCTTTCGAAATAAAAAAGCAGAGTATTAACCTCTGGCGAAAGGCCTATTTAGGCACTCGAATTATTAGCGCTCTCGCTAAAGTCGTGCGCCAAATCATATCGTTTTTAAATAGGTCACTTTCACCTCTCGTGTAACTATGTACTGTTTCTACATATTGTAAGATGAATTAATCAATTTAATATTCAAACAAAATCCTTCATCTAGGACCATTTTCACTTCCTTGACAATGAAGCAAATTATATTATATATTTGTACTTTCTATGACGATCAGATATTTTATTTCAGAATAGGATCTACGCGAGATATGGGTTCGAAATAATATTTAAAATCTAAGTTCTCAGTTTGCATTATCCTGATCCAACAAGTCTATAAGATTGTCTGTACATATAGGATTATCAGAGTTATAAACTGATTTATTAACAACCCAAACCTATATATTCGTACAGGGCCAAATTTCTCAGTCCACTTAAATAGGCCTTACTAAGTTTGTTTGTGCAATCATACGCAAATCGATCGGTTCATTGGTCGGTCGGATTTTTCAGGTTATGTTTTATTTACATGATTTGGGTCATTGTAAACGGAACCTTTAAGTCTCAGAAGAGACGTAGGCGCTCTCAGCGCGTTCTACCGTCTGTATAATGGGGAGTGTTCTGAGGAGCTGTTTGGTTTGGTACCTACATCGCCATTTTACCACCGTACTGCTCGCCGGCGACTGGGAGTTCATCCACACTTCCTTGACACCTGGAAGTTATCCACTGTACGTGGCGCTCGCTCTTTTATGCCATATGTGAGCAAGCTGTGGAATGAGCTCCCTCCTGCGGTTTTCCCAGAGCGCTACAATATGGGGCTCTTCAAAAAGGGCGTAAACAGATTTTTAAAGTCTCAACGAGGTAGGCAACGCATCGGCTCCCTTAGTGTTGCAGATGTCCATGGGCGACGGTAGCCACTTGCCATCAAGTGGACCCGTCTGCCAGTTTGCCTATACGCAAACATAAAATAAATAAAAAAACAAGTTAAGGTGCGTCAAAAAAGTTGGATAAGAGATCACGGTTCAGGCCCTAATGGACACGTCATGTTTGTATGTGACATCAGTATAGAAATTTGCTAGATTATACACATAGATAACGGACAATCAAATATTTTAATCGATACCTATTGTACACTCCTGATAACGCCCACAAGATATCAAAATATAATTTGAGCCACAAAGCATATGCACAATTGTATATTAGAAAGATAAAGTTATTTAGAATGGATTTAAATTCAGTTAAGAAAACAGATATACAAGTATAACCGACGCTATATTTCTTTTGATCTTACATTTAGATTTAGTTATGAAAGGCTATTTTTTATAAAGGATGTTTTTTCCTCCATTTGCATAATGTCCCCATTTAAGGGAATAAACATAAAGAACCTGGATTCCGATTCAAATCTATACTCGTACATCTTCTTTCATGTGTAGCACGTAGTTTATTAATTGTGCGTTTTCTTTGGGGTTAACTGAAGCTTTAAACGTGTCTCTCGGCACAATATCGCTTGCAACAAATAACCCTGTCTCCCTCAAGTCAATATATACACGATTATGGTCTTGAGAAGCGAAGATGCCGGGGACTTGGTTCCTCCCGGTAGTGCATGAAGCCCATGGGCACCCCGCCTGCTTGAGTTGTTCTTGTTTCCACTTCCTAGTAGCCCTGGCATAAGGCGAAAGACGGAACATAGGGGTGTTTCAGTTGGTACCCCATATACATCAGGAGATGCGTTTGCCCCGCGGTGGGCACTGCCCAAGCGGATTTTCCCTCGCAAAAAGCTGATACAGTAATACAATGTTTTGATGTATATATTAATACGTGGAGCAAAATTATACCCCTTTTTACGAAAATTGCGCGGACGAAGGAGTATGAAATTTCGCATACTTATCTTAATATATATAAATTACGTGTCACGTTGTTTGTCCGCGACGGACTCCTAAACTACTTAACCGATTTTAATCAAATTTGCAGACAGTGTGCAGTTTGATTCAACTTGAAAGACAGGATAGCTTATTGGATTAATTGGAACCGGTAGGTGGCTATGGGATCGGGTCCTAGATTATTATTTTTTCAGAGCAGGACAACGTCTGCCGGTGCAGCTAGTACATATAGAGTAGAAGCGATGAATAGGTACTATTAAAAAAAACTATGCATTAAAATACATTAAATCAATAAAAAAATATAACACACACTGCCATGTGTTGAACAAACACAGATATACTCTTTTGTTTATTGTTCAAGTCGAATTAACAGTGTAGCCTTGGCGAAATCAGTGATAATAGAAGTATAGTGTTTGACATTAATTATTATGGTCGAATTTCGACCACGGGCGATTACTAGTTACTAAGAAATATGCGGACTTATGGCGTTGCATAAAAAGAAACACACAAATATTTTGCGTTTGACGATTGACAGAGAAAGTATTTCATAACAATGCACTATTATATTATTATATACACTGTCGTTTTCATCTTTTAAATAGTAGATGGTATCAGCTTTGAATATTTTTGTGAAATATTCACAGTCAAAAATAGGTTTCGTACGAAATAACATAGTTGCCTGGATAAAAGCCGATAGAATTAGACATGTTTGTACAGGACATACTGAGTTTCTTTGAACCGTACATTTTAAACAGTCAATTGCTGATATTGGATCTCAAAAGATACGACGGGATCCAATAACATTGAATTGTTAAAGTATGTAAATATGTATCACTTTTGTTGATTTATCTAAATTGAAAGACAGAAATGAACTGTCTAATATAGCGTTAATGAAAAAAACTTTTATGGTAATCAGATAAGTATATCAATTTAACTTTTATAGTGTATTGAATACATTAGAAGCGTACTCGAATGCAAGGCAATGCAAAAGGAGATTATATAGAGATATATTAGCCGTGCATGTACGGAGAAAGAATACAATTTTCTCCGACCGGGGCGTCAAAGCAACCCACAGCTAGGTGGTAGTATAACAATCTTGAGTTGTGTTCCGCCATTAGTGTCTAGGTTTTAGTCTAGATAAGAGCAGCGCATTTGTAACGCCTTTGGTGTTGCAAATGTTCACAGGCGATGGTAACCGTTTTCCATCAGGCGGGCTGTCTGCTGAACTCATGCAATAACAATAAAAAAGGAGACAGGGCCTTTTGGGGCACAGAAATGTAATGACTTGCGGTATAGCTTAAATGCGTTATATTTTTCTATTATAAAATGGAAAACATCAGCCCTAAATTCTATTTGAAAGACGAGATATCTTATAAGGTCTCAAATAAAATAAAATAAAATATCAATTACCATTATTGACTTATGTGAATGAATTTAAACTATTAATAATATAGACACTCATACCACACGGTTAATTCACTCAAAATAACTACAATTACAAAAATTATCACCATAATGAAATCGGAAAATCGCTCTCATTTTCTTACAATCTGGGCCCAAGAATGTACGAAAGCGTACCCGTCTGCTTTCTAGTTTCATTCATTCGTTCATTATTTCTTAGATGTATTTAGGAACTTTTTAGTGTTGCATTTCTTCCTTGACAATACGCATTACTAGGACACTTAGGGCCCATTTTTCAATCAACAGATAAAGTTATCAGTCGAATAAGTTAAAACTTTACTAAATACAAAAGTGTAATAAATTAACTGTCTCATTCGTGCAACTGCCATTTTTATTTTCCATAATGTGTTTGATTCTATAGAATGACTTTACCATCGGACAACCAGACGGGCCGATTTATCGTTACATGGTGGAAACACCGCCAGTCAGAATCATGCGTTTCGCTTCATCTTTTCGGGTGCGCATTGCCAAAGAGTGGAATAATTTGCCGGCGTCTGTTTTCCTAACACATTAATCTTGAAGTGTTCAAGTGACGAATAGGCATCTTCTAGGTAAGCGTGCTCCATCCTAGACTGCATCATCACTCAAGATCAGGTGAGACAGTGGTCAAACGCCAACCTATATTTCCATAAAAAATATACTTTTCTTTGGTGATTGAATAATCAGCCCTAAATATAATAAAATGAAATATGTATGTTGGTTATAACATGAGCCTTTGAATATAATTTTAATTTAACACTTCTCAAACGCCTACATAACGTGAGAAATATTTCGGATATTACATAAATATGTTCGCATAATATGCATTTTGACAGCATTATTTTAATGCCTACCTATTATAAAACGTGTATTTACGAAATCACGGCCGTATTCTCACGGTTTCAATCTCTTGATGAATTTCTTGAAGAGTACAATATCACCGCAAAAGGAAAACGGAAGATATTCGTAGCTAAATTGTTAGAGACAACAATTAATAAAAATTGGAAAAAAACAAAAAAGTCATACACGGCAGAAAAAACTTCAGAAAGTAGCCTACGAGAGAATGAGAGAACTATACACTATATTTATATCATTCTCTCGTATGCTTCAGGAGTATTAGAATAATTATTATAAGGTTTATTATTTTTACCAACATCAAAAATTATTTTATATTTTACTGCAAAATGTTACATTTAATATATTATATATTTAAGATATATTATAACAAATATTATTCGGATTCAATGTTTTCATTTTGAATAAATAATACAAGATGCTTATGATAACGAAAACTGACAAGAAAACAAATGCTCTAATTTCAATTTGATTAATGAACTTCAAAATATTTCTAACTCTATCTTTATGAGCATAGTGTTTAAATGATTAAATGTCTCTTTTTAGTGTTACTATTATTTCGTTTCACCGAATTTCAAGCACAACGAGCCTAAAGATGGTTCACTTCAAAAAAATAATTGGTGCTCAATAAAGCCCATAAATGAAAGTACCCAAAATGTATGCAAAGAATATTCGTTGAAAGTTTAAACATATTTTAAAACAATTGTTAAGTTGCCCATGTCATGCCATTGACCTCAACACCCCATATTGTTCAAGTACTAAGGGCACATGTCACCAGGTGACAGGAACCATGCTGATAGAACTTGTCTACATTGGAATAATAGACCTTATTTTATTACATCGAAAAGTTATTTTCGAGCACATGTAAATAACGTTTATTAACTATATGACACCTGCATGCCCTTATGGCTAAGCATGCGTGAAGGTGCGTTTAGGGCCAAACATCCGTTTGGAGTAACCAAATGCGATTTGCAATATTATTTGTATCTTGGGCTACATTCCAGTTGTATTTTTATATATAACAAGATTGCACATAATTTACAATTAATCACTGCTCTAGATAATACGTTTTATTTAGCCTATTGCCAACTTGTTCATTTTAATTACTTAGTTTTTAATTTTTTTAATGGCTATTATATCGAAATATAAAATATTGTTACGAACCGATATTAATACTTTGTAGGTGTTTTATTGCCTATTCGAATTTGTCTATCAGTGCAGGAAAGAGAAATAATACAATTTCCTGCTGCCGGGCGGCCTGTCGTAAGAGGCGACAAAACAACCCACAGCCAGGTGGTAGGGCATTTGCCCGACTGAATGGCTACCACACCTGGTCTAAAGTATGTCACCATAACAACCTTGGGTTGTGTTCCGACATTAGTGATTAGGTTCCAGTCTCCCTTCAGAGAGCAGCAGCGCATTTGTAGCAACTTTGGTGTTGCTAATGTCCATAGGCGATGGTAACCGCTTTCCATCAAGTGGGCCGTGCGCCTGTCTGCTGAACATCTGCAATAAAATAAAAAAAAGTTAAGTGATTAATTATTCGCGCTACTCCTTTTGTATACTTCCCCACAAAGACGTCATAAATACTTCTTCTTATTGTTTGGATTTATTGCACATTTTAAGTGCCCGTAAAACTACAACTTGAAAATTCCAACAAGTACGGGGCATGTTGCTAGGGGGCCGTTTATTTACAAATATATAGGATAGGTCAGTCGGTGGGTAAGTTAGTTGAGTTTCAACTGCGATCGAGACATTACCTAGTGTACTTTCGGAGCGAGTATCTTATTACAATGGACTTTGCGCGATTTATGTTATTATGATTTTCTGCTTTACTTGTATGTACTTTTAATAAACTTTGTTATAATATCAACGGCATTTTAAATTTACATCCCACAAATAAGTAACAATATAATATGTAGTTACATATTTCATGAGGATAAATTTATTTCCATGAACTGATGTTGTTCATTTTTAATGATAAAACAATATACCTATAGATTTTCAATGAAACACAATACCGAAACATGGAAATAAGGAGACACGGTTGGCTGTTCAAGTCTGAAATAGTTCATTGTCCTGTACTAAATTCACAATAACAAGGAAGTGTCAATGAAAAACACCTCATC
Source organism: Dendrolimus punctatus (assembly GCA_012273795.1). NCBI lineage: Eukaryota > Metazoa > Arthropoda > Insecta > Lepidoptera > Lasiocampidae > Dendrolimus > Dendrolimus punctatus. Next base: position 16,027,365 of record CM022539.1, read on the forward strand.
TAAATATGGTGATTTGTTTGTGTTATCCTATCTCTTACCTAACTTCACATTGATTTTATCTTTAACTAATGAAGTCAGTCAAGGAGGTGTTTCAGATCTTTTCCGACAATGCTATCCCAAGGGAATCATATTTTTTTCCGAGATAAGTAATTTATGTGCTATATAACATATAGTCTATAATCTATCTCTGTGCCATTTATACTGAGCTGTTCAGTCTTTCTGGCATGATTAGGCATGATAAAATGTATATATGTATAGGTAAAGGTATTTAAAATAGTTTTTTTTAGTATTTGAGACCTTGTACACATAACACTTTATTGCTGGCTAATATATATGTGTATATACACACACATATATATTCAATAGTTTATAGTATAAGATTTTGTTTTATTTTTAATAAAATCCAAGTCAAAATAAAAATCAAATAAAGTGCTTAAAACTTTAAAACATAGTTTTAAATAGATTATTTTTTATTTGCTGAAGAAGGCAAACAAACAGACAGCTCATATGTATTTTGTTACACTAGGGGTGTATTCAATTTTGGGAGAGTGTTACCTACTCCAACATAGAAAATCTCTGTTTCCCAAACTTGAGCTCTGATGCTCAACTATGCAATGGTTCTCCAGAACATTTATTCTACATGCAACAATTATCTGGAGGGTACTCCCCTCCGCGGTTACTCTTTACATTATGAAATGGTTATCTATAAATTATAAAGTTTCTAGAGGTCGGTAACACATTTGTGACTCCCTTGGTATAACAAACTTCCATAGGCAATGGTAACCTTTTTCCATCAGGTGTGCCGTCTGCCTGCTTGCCTGTTTCAGGCAATAAAAAGATAGTAAATACCAAATTAATTCACAACCAACACCAAAGCACATGTTTACTCAGCTCTTCACACTATAAGAGAGGAGATTGCCAACATTTCTTGATGAAAGAATAGAATGAATAATATTGCTAGCAAATATCTTGCCAGGTGGTAGAGTATTTGCCCACCTGGATGTATACCACCCCTGGTCTAGAGTATGCCAACCTTGAGTTGTGTTCTCTCATTAGTGGCCAGGCCACCCTTCAGAGTAGCAACAAATTTGTGGCTGTTTTGGTGTTAGAAATGCCCATAGACAATGGTAACCATTTACTATCAGGTGGGCCCTCTGTCCGCTAAACTCAAGCAATTTTTTTTTTTATGAAGGATTATCACAAATCTTGCTGTCTTTTGGTCATAAGGAATTGAAACAGTAACTATATAACCCCTTTAATACCTTTTTATCCTAGCATACAATTTCTGTGTCACTACAATCTTCATATATCAGCAGATAAGGAAGTCCTAATTAAATAAACACTTTTTGTAACAAGAAGAAAATTATAACTTAGAAAATCCAGTACATTTGATCACCTGTTGAGTAATAAGTTCTATTTTATGATATTAGAGACTTCATTAGACTTAAAGTGAACTGAGAGTAAAACATTACTTGATATGAAAACAGTCCAAGTTGTGATAATCTAAGGTAATTATTGAAGACTTACATTTGATTTGCCATTATATTGCTTACCAAGATAACATTTAAAAGTTTCATATCATAGAAATGATTTCTTTGCTTTCCACAACAAGTTTTGTTGATTTTTTAATCTGCTAATAATACTTGAATTAAAAATGTGCAAAAGTGATAATAATACTTGATTAACATACCTTTATTATCTTAGAGGGACTTTATACTTTGTTAATGGCATGCATAGTAAAATGTGTGATATGGAAGTAAACCATAATCTTATCAAATTTTTGCTCAGGACAGATTAATGTACTTACTTGTGGAACCTGTCCGTAGACATTCTTGAATGGATATCTTAAACGACGAGCAACCACTTATAAAAACTTTAAAACATTCACAAAAGTTTGTTCAACTCATGTTTTTATAGTTTCGTGGAATTTACTTCCACAATATTGATAATTCGAGAACCGAGAAAGTTTTGTGCTTTAGACAGTTTAATTTAACTTTAAACAATAATTTTTATATAGGTGTGAAGTATATCTAATATAGTTTAAATCGGTTATAGGTTTATATCCCTTTTTATGTTAATTTTTTACTAGGTAATTTTATTTAAAGCAATTGTTTTTAAAATATTAAAATATAATAACACCACTCTACTCCTATAGTCAACGATTTGTGAATTTATTTGTTGTATTTTTTGCAGTCCTGTGTCAAATTATCATTGTCAACGTTCGACGTCAACAGTCAAACACAGATAACTAATTTAAAAGTTTTGTAACAGCGACATCTAGCGTTATTAAATAAAATATACTAGCAATGACATCCATCTGTACGACTTCCTAATGTACTTTTGATTTTGCTATTCTACGCTAGATAGAGTCACTAGTATTTCAACGAAATAGTAATTCGTAACATCTCGAGTTTATTACAAATATTTTAAAGCCATATTTAGTTCAAAGCATAACTATAGTTTCATTTAGAGCCTAATATAATTAGATTATCATTCTAAGTTTTTCGCGTAAGGTGTTATGGATCCTTCTGTCTGATCGCCTTACTACCTTCATCCACAATCTAATCCAAATACGTCTTATATTTTTGGTCGTTTTAATCTTCTTTTTATAAAGTTGCACTTATAGCAACGGAAAACACGACTAAATCGTTATTTGTATAGTAGTTTCTTTAGTAGTCTGTGATCTTACATACATACATACCTAATATATAAAAGAGAATAAAAAGTAGCGGAAATTTAATTCCAAGAATTTTCTGACGATCATAGAAAACCGCATCGAAATCAGTTTGGTAGTTTTTACGTGAATTCCGAACAAACAGACAAGAAATCTAAAAAATATCCATTAGTTTTCATTTTTAATAGCTTTTAACGTTCAAGACACGACATATTTACAATCTTATAATATTATGGATTAAACCACTGTAGGTACATTCATATTAAGAGATTAGACTAAGACAGAAAAAAGTTGTCAACAGAAAATCATTGTTCACAACACTGCACAGAGTTCATAAATATAATAATAGGAGACAACAATGTCTACAGTAAACGTTATTTATATAATTATGGTTAAAAATCTAAAATTTTGCTATTTCTACCTTTAAATTCTCTCTATAAAAGTAGATGGCCTATTAACTGCTGCTGAGTACGGCCGTGAGTTAATGGATTGTTAAGAATGTGTCTGGACTCTGAACTGAGGACTTGGAAAAATCTGGATTCTTAAAGATTTTAATAACATGTGAACAATGTTGTTGATAATTTTTCTGTAATATTTTTTAAATTCATGTAAATACAACAAACAAAACTTGATATTACATTATCGTCGTCGTTAGTCTGTGTCATCGTTCACAACTGGATGTAGGGCTTCCCTAGTTTGCGTTACTTATTCCGGTCCTTCACCTTCTCGTCCATTTTTTTAACGAGGGAAAATCCGTCTGAGGTCTATCTACCGCGTGTGAAACGTGTTGGGGAGGGTGGCACTAGCACCGGAAGCAAGAAGTGCTATCGCCACACCACAGTCAGAGGTACCCACTAAACCTTGGTGTTCCGTCCTTCGCCTTCATGCCAGAGCCATAAGTATTTGGCTTGGCTATTTCGCAGGCCCTGGCAGGCGGCGGCCCATAAGGACTCTCCCATTGCCGTGGGGAAGCAAGTCCCCGACGACTTAATGCTCTTTTCGTATAGGGCCTTCTTCATCCAGCCCCAACCGACGACCTTACGCAAGTTGTCGGTACACCGAGGTTTAGAGAACGTCATACTCGTTTGCTAAGTCGTTGTTTCCTTTCTAATACTTATTAGCGCAACTGCTTACTCACTTAAATCTATTCACGCGCAGATGAACCTTGGCATAGTTTCTGGATATCGAGTTAAAAGACCTATGGCGATGGAGTGGTGGTGGTGGGAGTTGGAACTACGGTGTGTTCTGCTCCTAGCTATCTCTCTGCACATTAGGCGGTCAAATGCAAGCGGTCGCTCCTGGATTCGACTGAAACGGGAAAACGGGTTCGGCAGCACATTTGATGACTAAGCAGCCCTATTTAGGATCGCTCTGCTTACCTCTGCACAGAGGAGGGGCCTAGAAAAGGTGGCCTAAACATAGTCCGTTTCTCTCATTCCCCGAAGGCAAACCGCGGCCAACGGGCACCGACTTAATCGCGGTCGAAAAGATACTATGAAGAAAAATATTAGATTCTCACAACGACAGACCTTTAATTTTGCAACATGGAATGTTAGGACCCTGCTGGACAGTCCCACCAACATGTGTCCAGAACGGAAGACAGCTCTTATTGCCCGAGAACTGTACAAATACAATATTGATATAGCTGCACTAACTGAAACCCACTTATCAGATTGTGGAGAGCTCTGCGAAAACCAAGGAGGCTATACATATTACTGGATTGGAAAACCCTCTACTGAACGAGCTAGTAGTGGCGTCGGTTTCGCTATTAAAACTAGCCTTGCAAAAACACTTACAGAAAAACCCAAAGGTATCTCCGACAGGCTTATGACATTAAAGCTTCACACAAGTGCTAATAAATTCCTGCATCTGATAACTGCATACGCCCCAACAATGATGTATAGTGATGAAGCAAAGTCTCAATTCTATGATGACCTTAGAAGCGTACTACAAGGAATCCCGGTGAGTGACAAAATCGTCCTTATGGGTGACTTTAACGCTCGAGTGGGCACCGAGCATAACATTTGGAAAGATATACTTGGCCAGCACGGCGTGGGTAAGTGTAATTCTAATGGAGAACTGCTCTTATCGCTTTGTGCAGAATTTAACCTGTCAATTACAAATACCTACTTCCGTTTATCCGAAAAATATAAGACATCTTGGATGCATCCCCGTTCAAAACACTGGCACCTTATAGACTATATTATTGTGCGGAGAGCTGATTTGAGAGATGTTCTTATTACTAGAGCTATGCGGGGTGCCCTAGGTTGGACTGATCATCGGTTGATAAGATCGAAGGTCTGCCTGTACTATAAACCTCCCCGCAGGGCAAAACATATAGTTCCGACAAGACTGGCCTTTGCAAAACTCGTTAACTCAGAAAAAGTACAAAAGTGTTTTCATACCGAATTCAGCACCAAAGCATTCGAAAAGGAGGTGTCTATTGAGGAACATTGGCATAGTCTCTCGCAGTTGCTTTATGATGTTGCTCAGCGAGTAGTTGGCAAGACCAGTAAGAAAAACCAGGACTGGTTTGATGAATCCGATACCGAAATCATGAAGCTTATAAATAACTCCAGACGCGCACTGCAAGATCGTTCAAGTACTGCACAACAAAAAGCGCTTCAGCATGAGCTCAAATCGAAAGTAAGAGAACTTAAAAATCGTTGGTGGGCGATGAAAGCGCTGGAGCTGCAGCATCTTGCGGATACGAAACAGAGTGGGTTATTCTTTGAAAGCCTTAAATCTATTTTCGGGCCTAAGTATAAAAAGATTTCTCCGATATATAATCGTGATAAATCTCGCCAGTTAACGGACCATAATGAAGTACTTAACCGCTGGGCAGAACATTTCAGTGATATCTTAAATCCTCCTAGTCATGGGGTGGATCTCGCTTACATAGACTCTCTCGAGGCTCTGCCAATGTCCTCAGAACTAGACAAAGAGCCTACTTTTGAAGAATTTGTATCTGCCGTCAATAAGCTAAAAAATGGTAAAGCAACGGGTTTAGATACTTTACCAGCTGAACTTTACAAATATGGTGGAGAATGTGTTCAAAAAAGTTTGTTCGAGCTCATTATCCGTGTCTGGCAATCTGGAGTAGTACCCCAAGAATGGAAAGATGCTACAATCTGTAAACTATATAAAGGTAAAGGTGACACTTCAGATTGTGGGTCATATAGGGGCATTGCTCTACTCAGCGCGGCTGGTAGGGTTCTTGCCCACATTATAAATCAACGGCTGTATGCTCTTTCAGAACGAATATTATCTGAAAGCCAATGTGGCTTTCGTCCAGGCAGGGGAACTGTCGACGCCATCTTTGTCGTAAAACAGCTGCAGGAAAAGTGTCTTGAACAACACCGCTCCCTTAACATGTGCTTTGTTGACTTAGAAAAAGCGTTTGATCGGGTACCGCGATCTGCACTCTGGACTGTTCTTTCAAAAGCAGGATGTCCGGATAAGCTCCTCTTACTTATTCGTCAGTTTCACGACGGTATGACTGCTAGAGTGCAACATGAGAACGACCTTACTAGCCCAATATCAGTTACCAGTGGAGTTAAGCAAGGATGTGTGATGGCTCCTACTCTCTTTGCTGTTTATTTCGCTGCGGTACTTAGACATTCGCATAATGAGCCTATGGGACAGATTATTCTCAGTGTCAGATGCGGGAAGAGCGTCTTCGACTTGTCAAGATTTAGAGCTAAAAGATCGGTACAAGAGCTTTCACTCGTAGACGTACTTTATGCAGATGACGTTTGCCTGATGGCCAATGATGTTAGCAGCCTGCAGATGTTTCTGGATAACCTGGATAGATCCTGCCGACGATTTGGTCTGGTTATAAGTGTCCCCAAATCACAAGTACTGAAACAACCTGCACGTGGAACGACACCTGACCCTACACCAATATATCTCGGCGGTCGGATACTAGAGGAAGTTTCATCTTTCAAGTACCTAGGAAGCTCTATACGTACTGATAACAAGCTGGAAACAGAAATTTCTTCTCGCATCGCAAGAGCGGCAGCATCTTTTGGCAAACTCCGTCACAGAGTTTGGGATTCGCATGATATTCAGCTACGTACAAAGATCTCTGTCTATAAAGCAATCATATTGCCAATTCTTCTTTATGCTACCGAAACGTGGTGTCTCTATAAAGCTGATATTAGGCGCCTCGATTCTTTCCACATCAAGTGTTTAAGATCAATCCTTCATGTGAAGTGGCAAGATCGAATATCTAACACTGAAGTGCTGCGGCGGACGAAGTTAAGTGGTGTAGAAGCAATGCTTATACAGAGACAACTGAGATGGTGCGGCCACGTAGTACGCATGAAAGACACAAGAATGCCTAAAGCTGTCTTTTACTCACAGCTTAAGGACGGAAAGCGCAAATCTGGCGGTCAATTTCTGCGGTACAAGGACGTACTCAAGCGCCACCTGTCGGCATGTGACATCCCAAGTGACGGCTGGGAAGATCTTTCTTTGCAAAGAAAGGAGTGGCGTAATTCTATTGATAAGGCTGTTGCTGTCTTCGAAACGCAACGAGTAGAACACTCCGACGAGCAACGCCTTATCAAAAAGAACCGCCCAAAAATCACTTACAACTACACTTACGATTCAACAGGACGGCTGTATTGCGCTCCTTGCAGAAAAACTTTCAAAACCAAATTTGGTTTCTCTAGCCACCTGCGCTCACACAGCCGGACTTGACAAGGTTCGCCGTTGACGGATACGTCAAGGAGGACTATATAATACTTATTAAGTAATCCTAATTTATTAACATTAACTATGTTGTATTCCACATTATATAAAGCTTTAAGGCTTAAGCAGAATAGTGAGGTCTGACCTCAGTCTTTTATGGATAAATTAAGAATCACCCTAAGAATTGAGTAATTGTGTAAATGTGTATAATTTCTATTGTGAAATAAAATAAGACTTTTCGATTTTCCATAACAACTCAATTGGTTGGCGTCAAAGTTCAATTTGAGCGAGGATAGGATAAAAGTTATATGGACCCGGCTTTCATCTGATATCTGTTTGCTTGAAAAATATAGTAAAACTAAATAATATATCATAATTTCTTGCAACTGGTTAGATGCTCCAACCGTGCTAAGCCGTATTAAAAAAAAAGTTTATCGCGATGTTATGGTTTAGCTCTACTTTTTTAGTTTAGATCAAGGTTAAAGCTTAGCACTTTATTTATATGCGATATCGCGTAACCACAATTAAAACAAATGTCTGATAAAATTAGTTCTATCCTTGTTGTTTTATAGAATGATATTAAAACTTGTTGATTATAAAAATACTGAAATCCACTTACGTTATTATCGCTAACCTAATTCATGATGCCGCCTCTGTGCCAATATTTGTAGTCCATTAGCGCTATTATAACATTAATGTGTTTCGCTTGTAGTCCTCGAACGGCCGTGATGGAAGTCGCCGCCGGACGTCGGTCTATTGTCATAATATTAACGGCGATTAGGCGTTGAGTGACCGGCAAAAACTTAGGGTTAATATTATCGGTAAAAAGATCAATAACACTGTGAATATTATTGACAGGTTTTTGTGTATGTATGTGCGATCAGTTCAAAAACTGTGAGCAGATTGGGTGTGTAGAATGAGATGCTCTGTATGCTTTTCAGTGAAAATATTTACCTAGGTGTACGTCAAATGACTATTTGAGATTATCCTTTCTTATCAGGCGCTTCATGTAATTTTGGGAATGACTCCAGAAGCTTTGTTGGGATGGTATTTTAGCTTTTGTTTGTAATATTTTGCCCTTGTATAGATTTCACAAAAATATTGTCGATATACTTATTTTCTGATATAACGGGGATATAAATATTTTAGAAAATAAAAAAGCATTTATTCATTGTTATGTAATAAATTGTATTTATGTGTCTAATTATTAGATACTGGAATATTTTCTAGAATTTAAATATATCAGTAATATTAAAGTTAGGTAATTGCTCGGTACTTGCTTAATCGCGCAAACTTGCGTTCCGGGTATCTATACCCCGTTCACGATAACTTGAAGTAAGCAAGAGCAACTATATTTTTAAAAGAAGCTAAACGATTCCTTCCAAACCAGCCATGTTGGCTGTTCTTTGCTAAATATGGTCAATAAATAACGAAAAGATTTGTCACTTTAAAATCCACTATATCCTTGATAACCTATAAAAATGACTTCTCGTGTGAAACAGTATTCTTATATCCGTATTACTTTTATTGGATTTTAGACTTGGATCAGCCATGAAAGTAAAATAACATGGATAATTAGCTTTGTTATAACTCAATCAACGTTATAGTACCTACGGTCATACACAAAGCTTATAGCACTTGGTGGGAAGCGGTTACCTTCGCCTATAGACATTTGCAACACCAAAGGTGCTACAAATGCACACTTAAGGGAGACTGGAACCTGATCACTAATGCCGGAACAACTCAAGGTTGTTATGGCGACATACTTTAGACCAGGGGTGGTAGTGCAGTCGGGCAAATGCCCTACCACCTGGCTGTAGGTTGTTTTGTCGCCTCTTACGACAGACCGTCCGGCCGCAGGAAATTGTATTCTTTCTCCGTTCCTGCACGGAAACAAACATTGCCTATATGGTCAATGATAATTGTACTAAATTTTCACATATATCTTATATGAGAGATTAAACTAAAAACAACAATATAAACTTAAATATATTGTCATATCAGTGGATCTTTAGAAACAACGTCAAGGTTTTAAAGAATACTTCTTGCTTCAGGTTCCGCAAGATTTCGTCTGTAAACTTTATAAATTATTTTCTTCCCGAATTTTTCACGTATTTCAATCATTGTTAATACATTTTCCTGCGGTCGGGCGGCCTGTCGTAAGAGGCGACAAACTAACCCACAGCCTGGTGGTAGGGCATTTGCCCGACTGGATGGCTACCACCCCTGGTCTAAAGTATGTCGCCATAGCAGCCGTGAGTTGTGTTTCTGCATTAGTGACCAGGTTCTAATCTCCCTTAAGAGCGCAGCAGCGCATTTGTAGCACCTTTGGTGTAGCAAATGTTCATAGGTGTTGGTAACCGCTTTCCATCAAGTGGGACATCTGCCTGTCTGCTGAACTCCTGCAATAACAAAAATTATGAGCACCTATACCTTTGTTTACATCATATGATAAAGCAGAATTACAGAATAGTTATAAATGTTACTGAAATCTTATGCCAGAATATACTGGGCCTTTTTATGGAGGAAATTTAACAGGGAGGTGTTTAGGTAGTCTACATGGTGCTATAGAATGTTATGAGATTGCGAAATAACTAGAAATATATGGTCTCCAGATATGTAATTGAGGATGGAAAATTCAGTGTAGGTAAATTGTTGCGTTAAGTACTATCATTAGTCAGGTTTTTTCAAATTAATGACGCTGTTCTTTTAATACCTTTTTTTAAACTCAATGTTTTGAAATATTAGTTTCCATAGTCGTAAAAATTGTGACCCCCTCTAACGTTTGAAATATTAGGTGGAAAATTGTGAAAAAGATCAAGGTAGAACTTTAAAATACTTTCAATAAAAAGTTGTTTGAACAAGATCCATTGTGTTTTTGAGACACAGGTAAAAAATATTGCGTAACTTAAAATCGAATATTTTATGGTTCAGTAGCCATGGCAGCAACAGCGTTTGTTATTCCTATGGAACTCTACATAGTTTGCAAACTGTCACACACTTGCTCAGTTTATACTTTCAAATTAATTTTACCTAGTGATATACGATTTTAATAAAAGTCATTACATCATTCTGACTATAAACTCAAAATGTTATTATTCAACGTTGTAGGTAATTCATTTCAAACATGCACTGTTCAGAGATGTAATTAGTCCAGAATATTCTCGATAAATCCACACGAAACAGCGTAATAACGCCGAAATCCATGTTTAAGATGATTGCCCCGCGCCGCTATATATCTTTTTTATGCCCGTTTATCGCCCGATAATATAATAATCATATCACGCTGACAATATGGCATCCCAAATAAAACCTACCTACCCCACATTACAAGCGTTGTCGAAATATTGAAATGATATTGAATCAACATAATAAAAAAGTATTCTCATGTTTAATTTATAAATTGCAAAGTTGGTTTTTTCTTGACAGTAAAGAAACGCGTTGTGCCTTTTCGATATTCGTTCGTAAACGATATTCGAAAACAGAACATGTACAAATTGACCAAAGTTCGGAACGCGCGGGAAAGCAATATGTTTTTATTTCTTTTTAATTTCCGGTTCGTTTTAATGGCGTCGAAATCAATATAATGGTGAAGCGAGCGCGCCATTTTCGCATTTTGTGGTTATGCTCATTTAGCGTCATTGAGCACGCATCAACAGGGGCGAGCCGCCTACTTACGATAATGAGAGCTGTCCATACCTTCAGTTATCGGGTTTACATATCGCTAATATTTTGCAACGTATTTTGAAAATGCAAATTCTATTCAGTGTGACCATTTTGATCATAAGAAACTTTTATGGTTCTAGTTACAAGACTCTTCGGCCCTTAATAATATTTCTATTGAATTCAATTATTAGCCTAGCCTCAAATAAATTACAGGTTAAAAATGAAGTGCTTGTGGAAATTCAAATAATTCAATTCCATTAAACAATTTAGCGTTTTCGCACAATTCTTACAGAAATAAAAAGAAAGAATATAACAATTTAAATTTCATTTTATATTATATCATATCAACATTTTTCAAGTTCAAGTAAAACTCTGATTTGAAAATCGATTCTAAAACCTCTGTTTGTAAAATGGATTCTAATATTGCTTTATCAATATAATTCACAACATTTGCATTGGGTAGGTATACCCATTTAAAACAGTCACACTGGCTTAAAGGCTTAACTACATGGCCATAAACTTAAAAAAAATGTAGTACAGTCACACACAGACAAACAAAATACATTGCAGAAAAAAGGTCATTAATCAGAAAGAAGTAGATACATATCATCTTGAAAAATAGTATATATTTCTCCACTGTACACATTTTTTGCCATAACAGGAAGTGTCGCTCCTTAGGTACCGCTCGATATTTAAAATTCCGTTGTGCTCCCGCCGATCCATCGGGTGATTGCGCTTCGCTGCAGGCGAGACTGTCTTTTTATTTTTCACTCAGTTACGCGGCTCAGCATAACTTTGTATTAAGAAGTCAGTGGCCGCGTTATAGTTTAGTTTACATACATTTCTTGATAGTACAGGTTTTTTATTATTAATATGCGATGACGAGGTTGAGAATAGAGCACGCTTACAAACACCTATTTACAGAAGGACGTAGTTACGCAAAAAGGATCCAACCCACAAAATGTTACTTTTGAATAATTAAAGATTAAAGTTTTAGCTGTCTTTCCCCATTAATGTACTTTTTTATACAATAAGTTTAACTGCATCAAAATGCCTTTAAAGAGAACTGACTTGAATAAATCCGTTGACTAGGTTTTTGAGACAAGGGTTATTTTCAATTAGATGTATTTAAAGTTCCGTGGCAGATAACAAACATTTGTCATTTACAGAGTCATTATTTGCTGTGTGTGAATTGATAAGCACTTGGTCGATTTGTTTGTTTGTCATTTTTCGTTTGTTTTGGATATGAATAACCTTCAGGACGTTACATGCGCTTTTTGGTTTTGAGGTAAGTTTTTGTACTTCACTGATAAAGGGCGGCACGAGCCCAGAAGTGGGACTTTTATGGGCGGTGGAAAAAATCTTATATGGATAAAACGTTGTCTCTTATATTTAATGCTAAAGCATTCTCTCGTTTCAAATGACGTGGGTTCAGATCTTATCTTGGAAGCCTGTACCTACCACTTAGGCAGTTTTCTGACCACTTGTGCACATTATTACTAAGGATAAGTGGAGTATAAGTACTATAGAAGTCGCGGTAGCGTAATGGTTAGCGCATGCGTTTGAAATTCAAAGGGCGCGGGTTCGAATCCTAGCTGGAACGCATGTATTAGGTACTTAGGCAGTTTCCTGACCTACTACTCATGCGCAGAAGGTTTGCTGATAGCCTCATGATGTCACGCGTCGATGGTCAGTAGTAGTGACAAAAAAGGTTACATAAATAGTTATTGCAATAAATGTATTATTTTAATTTATTATTGTATATACTTTACATAAGTATTCTGCATTACGTTTGGACTTGTTGTGGTCGGTTTTATTTGTACCTGTGTTGTATAGTTCTAATAAACTCTATAATAATTCCAACGGGATTACTCCCGCAATTCGTAAAATTAAGGACAGTCCATTCACCCCAATATTGAGAAGGAACGAACTTCTGCGTGCTGATATTATAGTATCAATTTGGAATAATAATTCTTTTACCCACCAAATCGATACATATAGAAATATACTTAGATAGTTAATGGAGTTATAACCTGATGACAGTACACACAGCGCTAAGTGGCGGAAACAGCACTTGATTGAGAGGGGCCGGTGTCAAAGCACGTGGCGAAACCATAGCTGGATCAATTTACAACCATGACTTTGGTTTAAAAATGATTTATTTAATCGGGTAATCGACGCATCTTACAACGAATTATGAAACAACATACAAAAAAATTCAGGCATTGAAACACGCGCGACAGTCCGGTTGCCATGTTACTTCTAGTATAATAATGTTATCAAATTAGGGGATTTCTAAAACACAACCTGGATACCCTGGTTTTTGTCCAAATGGCTACGGAGCTCTAACACTAAAATCTGTTTCAAATAGGACGGTATGGGATAAATTACGTTGAAAGAGAATTAAACATGGTGTTTCTAAGTAAAAGATTATTGAAGTATAACTTCTTTAGAATCGTTGTGATTTAAAACTAGATGAAACGAAAAAGCGACACTAAAAAGAGAAATGTATAGGACTATGCCTGCGAGAGATTGAAATATGAGGTTTACATTGTATAGCACAGATTAGAGAGTCAATAAGATGATTAAGCATAGGTGCAATTTGGACCGAAATAAAACTGATAATAATATTTTTTATACTAAAACAGTGAAAATTGAAAGTGATATTAAAGAAGTTTATTTTGAACTAGCTTCTGCCCGCGCTTCGTTCGCGTGGAATAGTTTAAAAAAAGTAAGTTAAAAAATCCCCGCGATTTTGAAACATTCTTTATTGGTGCTCCGTTCCTATTGGTCTTAGCGTAATGGTATAATTATAGCCTATAACCTTCATCGATGAATGGGCTATCGAACACTGATTTTTTTTTCAAATCAGACCAGTAGTTCCTGAGATTAGCGCGTTCAAAGTAATTGAAGCATTTTCACTATCCCATGGGAAGTCTTTAATTTTTCGGGATCAAAAGTATCCTATATGTTGACCAGGGATATAAGCCACCACCATACAAAATTTCATGTAAATCGGTGCAGTCGTTTCGGAGATTAGCCGATACAAACAGACAAACAGAGAAACAAAAAAAATTGAAAAAAATCTAAATTAGTTTTATTTCACTTCTTACATCCCCCTGACTCGGTTTTTAGCAATTTTTTTTCATTGTACAGAAATTCGACCTCTACAATTTTATTATATGTATAGATTATAATATGTCAACGGATGTTGGGTAAAAGATATTTATATAAGTAAAAGTTAAAGAATAAAATATCTGTGAGTATATTCTCTGAATTTTCACTTCTACAGTCTACTGCGTGTGATCTGCATACACAGACAATGTTTATTACATCAATTGTATCTTATGTAACTAAAATTGATATTCATTTCGTACGCTGACGCTGCAAATTACGGTTTATGGATTAGTAATCAGCAATGCCGTCTTATTCTTATTTGAAATACTCTTTAGTTAGATTCTGTTTTAATTCAGAGAATTCGCCACGGCACGGCGCTACTATCGACCGGAAGTTACCAGGAAATGGCCACTAATGGCAGCCGCGCAGGAAATGACGCCATTACACTGTTAGTGGCGTCCAAATAATTACATAAAGCTTGAATGTGTTTACTTTGCAAAATAGTTGAGGAAATAACATGTGTATTGAATTTCGTTAACGAGTCTTAACAAGACCTTCTTATTTACTTTTTTGTATAGCATCGACTGAATAAAAAATATTTTTTGTGTAATACGAATTTGTCATAAGTAAATTCGGTCAATCTTTATATTCAAATATATCTTATTCACACTATATACATGAAACATACGTCTGTCCCAGGGTACAATTGAAAACCAGTGTCAGGAACTCGTGGCCTGGCAATTGCTGAACTGCAACTATTTGGTACCATTGTAAGACATATATAATATTTTTGATATTTTTTAATATGTCCGCTGTGTTATTACTATACTTAAATATTACATTTTTAGATTTTTTTTCGAAATTCCAGCGGAACAGCAAAACGTTCCTTTAAATTAAAATTCCGCCAAAAACTACGATGACGCGATAAACAAATTATGAATAGATCCTGACAACCTTTCCATATAGTTATTGTATAAGTAGAATTCCAATTTCAAACTCGTTACCGGACAGAAAGGAATACTTTTCACTTTAACTCGATTCGAGATTTATCGAGAAACTTTTCCAGAAATCTACAGGAGTAAGGACGGTGCCGTCAGCGAACGTTATTTATTAGACGCCTAAGAAGTAAGGTAATAATTTGATACGAAGATATTTTTAGATTTAAGAATATGTGGCCTTAGACAGTTATCAGAAAGGCAAACAGAATACCTATAATCCTATTATTCGGAACTAATTACGAAAATACTCTTTCTCCTCAAATAAATATACCTGATATATATAATATAATTAGTCATCTATTGAAATATATTCTTGATATTTATGATAATATCTATATTATTTTGTAACATGTATCGTATTACGAGTAAATATGTACATCGTTATTTTAATTGATCACAATCCTATGTCTGTAACCGCTTTCCAGCAGATGGGCCGTCTGTCTGTTTTGCCAGTTACAAAATATAAAAAAAACACAAAAAAAACTAGAAGGTATTTCATGTTTTACGCTCGAGAATGCTAAATAATTGTTTTAATACAATAGAACAGTTCCAAGACAGTGCCTATATTGTAACTCGTCCTTCAGATAAAGTATGTGAGATTTGCAATTCTAAATACCAAGAGAGTGACAGGAAAATTACAATTTCACCTGAAGAACAATGGAACTTGTGACACTATGTTAACGTTCTACGTATACCTAAGTATAGTAGACAATACTAATATTGTCTTAAATTTTCGCGACCATTACACATAATAAAGCTACGTTTTAATGTGCCTCACATTGAAATAAAAAAAAAAACACCCAAATTTCAATAGAGAAGATGGTTGGCAAATATACCGCCTGTTTGGGAGCCGATCATCAAAATGATTAAGATCCGAACCCCGCAAAATTCAGCTGCCAGCCTCCAAGATACTGTGAGCTTTTTCTGCGTGCATCGGAACACAAGCCAACTTGATTGTCAATTTTTCTTTTGATTCAACCTTCCCACCCATTTTAAGTTTAATCTTATATATAAAAATGAATGTTTGTCTGTATGTCCTTTATAGAATCGTAAACAATACATTTGATCATGTGATGCTACTGCTGCAACTTTGCTAAAGATCATGTGATGATCTTTAGCAAAGTTGTTGTGCATGAGCCAGAGAAGGTTTCTGAGTTGGTTCACAATTGGACCCGGTAGGTGGCGCTACTGTCGGCATATCGATTGAAGCTTTTCCGGGCAGGCCG
This sequence comes from Dendrolimus punctatus, assembly GCA_012273795.1. Classification (NCBI taxonomy): domain Eukaryota; kingdom Metazoa; phylum Arthropoda; class Insecta; order Lepidoptera; family Lasiocampidae; genus Dendrolimus; species Dendrolimus punctatus. The sequence goes on from CM022539.1 coordinate 16,043,741, forward strand.
AAGTCTGCCGGGACATCTACCGAGTAATAGACTAATAAAGATGATCCCTAATTAAAAGCAGAGTACACCCACCAGCAAAATAAATCCAATTCCCATAAATATAGCAACCCTCGCAGAAGAGCACAATAGTGATGTGCTAATGCGAAACACGAGTGCCGCAACCGCCGCAGTGAGGTGCACAGATTAAAAAATCATCCAGGATAATAAAGAACTTATCGGCTGTGAGATCTGACGCCGGTGCCTAGCGAATGGAAAAATGTAAAAAGGCGGGAATTTGATTCATAATGGCATCAAACATGGCGGCACTGATTGCGATCTTGAAGGGAGATAAGAATGGGGTGGCCAGCTTTGTCTTGCGGTTGATTACGGTAGTTCCACAATCGACGACATTGTTAACGGCTCCATGTAATCATGTGACCTATAATTGTTTAGAAAAACATTAGTGATAATGACTAGAAATTCACTTTTCGCAGTTTTTACTATCAGACATTAAATAAAATTTAAATACCTTATAAGTATACGCCAGAAAAAATATTTATGTTGTTAAGTATATTTGGTGTGATATTATCAAAGTATAATATCCTACTATAGGCTTCGAGTCACCTATCACGCTTGTATGTACTTGTGCCTTGGCGTAATGGAGACTTTTACACGTTAAGTAAGTTAGCTTTCAACGTCTTCATGTGGTAGATATAACAATACAATTAGGTCTAATTTGGGCACCCTATCCCGCCATGATTTGAACCGAAGTCATAAGAATACAATGCGGATATCTCAGCCACTAAGTTACAACGATAGAGTTTATTAAATTAAACATGTATTTATTATGCATTTTATGTAATACATTAGTCGATATAGCCCAAAAACACTTTATTTAGGTTTAATCCGCACAGAGGGAAATACATGATTTCCCGTATTTCCAGCTGAATAAAGGGTCTTGAGCAATAAACAGATACTCAGCTATAAACTGAAAAAGAAAATTTATACGGAAAAATACCCTTACTATATGTAAATTTGGTCGAATCGTAACCGAATTGGTCAAAGGGTAAGAGGCGCGAAATCTCTATTTCGCAGAATAAAAACCATGACAGACTCCGAATAGTGTGTCGAGGTATCGATATTTCTCACTGTTTTATCGATTATATGCTAAAATTAAAAATTACTTAGTTTTGCAGGGCATTTGAATAAAATGGTCTGTTGTGTAATATTACTTTTAAAAAAAATGTACGAATAGAACTAGTAAATTATGCTAGGTGATGTGAAGAATTCATTTATTTAAAGTATTTAGTTAAGTTATTCCCATTGTTTTAATATTTTCTTTAAATTTATAAGTCTCTTTACAGAAAAAAATATACCTTTAAAGTATATAAAAAAGTACACGATATTGTATTTTGTGCCAGTCGTGTTTCATGCGATGAGGGAGGGTTCCGATGGTCTACTTCCACCTTCCCGTATTTCAGCCCCCATTCCAACCGCATATCCTATACCCTTTCCTCTTGTTGGATTCATCTTATTCCGCTAGGTCATATTTTTTATCTCATCCTAAAAGCTGGTAACGCGTTGGCTTCGCCTCTGGTTTGCGAACGTATATATGTGACGGCACTTTCTCTGAGCTAGGCCATCTGCCTGTTTGCCACTTCTTTATAAAAATAACCTAAGATCAAATAATATTATTTTTATCGTGGGTAGTTAATAAGCCATAACATGTCTCGTCTGGGCCTTCCCATTTGAGAGAAATCAAAAGTATACCCACGCGCCACACTTGTCTAAGGCCGATTAGCAGATTTTACACATGGGAAAATCTAAGTAAGAAAAACTGTTCAATACCTATTTATTATGATTATACGCATATAATTTAAAGGTCCAATGATCACGGCGTTTGACTGAAAGAAACTGTCCAATAGCATGCTTCAATATTATATTTTTTCACGATCTCTCTAAACTGTGTTATCTTAGTCAATGCAAACAATAGTTGCAGATTTATATCGATATCCAACTTTATCTATCGAAATTTGAACACTAGTTCGAATAATACACAACAAAAATATAAAAACATATACACGAGACACACAAAGCTCTTATATGTGTAGTAATAAGAACTATTATCGCAAAAAACTATTCAAGTGAGGGTAAAAAGAGCAAGTGTAAATTCGAACACAATACGAAGTGTAATAAAATAAACTGGCCGCAATAATTTTTATTGTAAAGAGGACCCTCAAATTATCATTTAGATAGGGTGGTTTGCAATATGGCGTGAGCTAAAAATGCGCGGGACGACAATTGAGTTACGGTAGGGTAAGGATGATCCTTGCAAGGGCTTTGGGGATTTTGGAAATTACACGTGTTTTACACAAATGCAGGAGCAATTTATTCGGTAAGTTTCTTTTTCGCAATAAGGCAAACCTCTGAAGATTGATTAAGTACTACCAACTATGGTAAAAAGACTATTAGTTGGTGTATATACTATTTATAAGAAATGTCGATCGCTTTTTGTAGATACATTTTGATGATGATTCCAAAACCGATAGAAATTAAAGTTGGTAAGTAAAGAATGGCATTCTCAGTCGAATTATAACCCTCGATAAAATTACTTGTCCTTAAGAAATATTTTCACAATTTAGATGTTGGATATACTAATAAGTAAAGCACCTAATTAGCATTAATGCTTATTGCAAGGATTAACTGTAACAGAGAGATACATACGAACAAAGCGCTTCGAGTCATCTTGTACACAGCAAGAGTGTAACTCTTGTTAGGAGGCTGAATTTCCCAATTACCTTTTATAATAGTCTACATAAATCTCAATTCTAGACCAAATCTTCGTTTTATATCAGGCTAGTTCGGTATCAAAGGCGAACCTATACCACAATAACAAAAACAATCATAAAGATCAATTTGATGTAATTGATATGGTTGTTTCTAATAATTTAGTATTCATAACAGACGAGGTGTCGTTAATACAAATATTAAATTTTAATCTGGACGTCTCGTCGTCAACGAGTATTAATGACGACAGCCCCACAAAGATGCTATTCCCCTGGAACACATTAACTTGGTGCACGTTACGAGGCAACGGGGAGGACACAACAACATAAACGACAGCGATTCGCTTACTCTATGCCTACTACTAACGCGACAGTTCTTGTAAATTATAAATATTTTCACAAGCACGAATCACAGGACCATCTATTACATGCTATAGACCAGCTCATTTGAACGTTGCCATGTATCCAGATGGTAGGTATCATCGGTGTAAAGGCTTAATAGGGAATCTTAATCATGAATAAGATAATAAGTAAAGTCATCTTTTTATTCCGGTCTCAACTATTCTGTTTTTAGACATTCATTTTTGATGAACCTTTATACAAATAGACTTATCATCCACAGTCAAATTGTAAACTTTGATTAAAGCTCAAACATCGAGTTTTTATTATTTTATCTTATAAAGTCGAATAGTCATATTTCACTGGAAAGTTGATATTTCCATCCAAAACAAATTAATACAATAAAAAGTTAAATATTGTTCTACTATCGCTTATTTGAAATAACAATCATACGGTTTATGTAAATATATTAGTACTAGCGACCCGCCCCGGCTTCGCACGGGTGCAATGCTGATACAAAATTAAATACACTACAGAAAAACTTGTATTATACATATAAACCTTCCTCTTGAATCACTCTATCTATTGGAAAAAACCACATCAAAATTCGTTGGGTAGTTTTAAAGATTTAAGCGCACATAGGGATATAGGGACAGAAAAGGCGACTTTGTTTTATACTATGTAGTGATAGTGATGATAGTGATAGGATCAACCTTTAAATTAGTTACCGCCTAAAGCTTCTGGCAACAACTTGCAAATATACATACATATTTTTTAAATGTATTGTTTTGTCTATTTGTGACACACAATGCTACAAACAGGAGTAAAAAAACTTCATTTCTCCTCATCGTGCGCAAGAGAAATGTTCTTGAGAAACGCTGCGTACGTAAGTGAAGGGACTCATGGAAATGAAGATGAATACCCAACTGATGGTGAGACGTGCGGTGGTAGATATAAGGCGAAAGCATTGTTCAGCATTTGCAAACAAAACATCTCTACAACATCGAAATCCGCCGTTTCCTAAACACCAAGCACACGCGCTGACAATCACAGCGACGCGCGTTTGGTGTGAGCCGGGGGACGCCAAATGGAAAGAGAATCAGAGCTGATAAATGATTTTGGTACAAATGTTATTTTGATCTTTCGCGATATCGTTGGATTTGTTTTTGGGGGCGTATGAGATTACCACATGGACGGTGTTAGTCCGTTTTGATTGCATTCTCTTCATCGCAAATTGCGATATAAAAATTCTGACCCTCTATGTTAAAATTGGAGCTTACTTTATGGCGGAGGGAAGTTTTAACCATAAGTTACCTCTGGATTGGTTTACTTTAGGATTATTTTGGAGTGCTTCAGTTATAAAAGCAACAATAAAAATGTTGTGCAATTTCAGATTTGTTCCCTGTTGTTGGTAAATCTTTACCGGCATAAGTTATTGGAATAGTATGGTCTAAAATATTTGGTATCGACCCCAGAGTTGTGTATTGTACATTACTTACAACATTATCTTAGTTTGGGGATATATACAATACGTGAATAACGTGTGTATATAGAAAATACACAACTTATGCATGCATGTTATGCAACTGCTGCAAGACAATTCCAATTTGAAAATAAAAAGTACTAACCCCGATACTCATAATTAAATTATTGTCAGTTAGTTAATCTTAAATGATGAATTGAATTTCTTTGTATTTTTTAAGTTTCCGTAGTCAATATTTAATTCGTCAACTCTAACGAATCTTTATTGTAGATATGTGGAAGAACACGCAATTGGTCTATTTGTCTGGACTAAAATGATAGCTGCGGTAGGCAGATATGGCTCATTCGCAAGTGAGTTGTGCGAGTTGTTGATTTAACTCGTACTAACTCACTTATGAATGAGCCACGTACTACAACACTATGCTCCAAGCTTGCAACATAAAAAAAGTCGATCGCAGCTCTTAGTTCAGTACAGGTAACAAAAAATCAGAATATAAGTATTCAAATAATATTATTCAATCGTATTAAGAAAATGAAATGTAATGTTTAATAAAAAAATAAATTAGTCGCCTGGTTGGTTTGTGTCGTTTCCTTCACTGCTGGGTGACTTCGCTGGATTACCCTGAAATAATGCAAATCTATACCAATAAATAAAACCAAAGTGTTTGTTTGTGCTTTTATAATAAACGGAGACTTTTAAGTTAAAACTTGCATTTGTTAGACGCTTAACAATAATAATTACCTAGATTTTTATATCCCTCTATCTCAAATACGCGATGGCAGTTTCTTTCACGGTATAGGCACTATAAAAAGCAAATATGGTAAGGATAACCTCTAACGCGAGTCAGTTTTGTGCACGGCCTATATAGTATGTAGAGTGAGAATATATTAAGCACTTCATATCTTTACAGTAAAATAACACATTAAATATTGAAAGGTTATGAAATAAAATGTCATTCGTTGCGTCGTGTCAGTGACGTGGCATAAAGAATGTGGTAATACTCGGCAAGCACTCTATCAAATTGTATTCGAATAGAAGATTCGATAAAAGTTGTTTCATGTGTATTTATTTATAATTTTGAAGTAACAAAATATTTTAGCGTTGGTTTTATTCAAATTTATTATTTGTCTTACTAATTTAATATTACATAAGTAGAATATATAGACCTGGCGTGAAGTTATGTATGTATGTATAAATAGAATAGAATTACTTTTATTAATTATTGTTGTTTATATTGTATGTCTTTTAAGACCACGGCCACAAAAAGGGCCCGGACTTTCGAAGAGCTTGCTTGCGTGGGGCCATAGGAAGGTTAACACGTAGAGGCCCCTTGACAAATTTGATATAACTGTGGCGTGACACTGACCAGCGTTTATCCCTGTCTATACTATAATTATAATAACGGACTCAAGGACAAGCCCCAGCCAGTGTGTCCTACCTAAGTATTGTGGAAAATGAGAACAAAAAGTACCGGGCTATGTGGGTGTGTGAACGGCTAGTGGTACTAGGAGTCTGGGAATATGGGGACTTATGTTATATTATTTACAAAATTGGGTAATTTTGGTCTTGCGTCAAAAGGAAGATTTGCACTGAAAATCAGCGTTGTGTCGGATGTAATTCCGGTAGATCAATATGCTGAATGCAAACCTTGTTTGCATAAATCCAGCGCGTTCACATTCTCAAAATATGCTCTGTGTAAAATAATACATAAGGAATGTAAATACTTCGCTATTTCTTCAAATAAAGATTTTCTTTCTTTATATAACTTTTCTTTAGGATTTATGCGCGTTCTATAAAAACGCGATTAGTTCAAAGTTATCCGTATCACACCGATATTCTATGAGAGCGTGGTATCACACCAATCGCATTGTCCCTAAGAGCCGTTATCAAGAGACTGATTCCAATAAGGCTCTATGACGTAACCTGAAGTTTATACAAAGGCAGATGCATATTAAAGTTACATATTTAACAATAAAACCATAAATCTTACCCATTTATATCCTATCCAGAGAAGTGAAGTATTACGTACACGCGGACCCGATAACGGATTCATCTGAGCGATGTATAATGTAACCCAACTGTTGGTAAGAAATGTTTTAGAAATAAGTAAACATAATAAATTAAGAAACAAATGTATCCGTTTAAGAGTTTTTAAAAAAGAAAAGAGAGAAAGAAATAGATAAAGATTATGAAAAAATAGATAAGATTGGATATTTAAAAAATCAATTACACTATTATTCTATATAAACGATGGAGAACACGATGCATTTTAAAATTATTTAAAAAATTTCGTCTGTTTGTTCAGGAGTCACGTAAAAGCTACTAAGCCGATTTGGATGCGGTTTTCGCTGATCAACAGCAAATGCTTAGACATAAAATCTACGCGACATTCTATCCCGGGAATTCCTCGGAATTTTTCCCGGGCGCACACTGAATTTGTTAGGGTGTATAAAAACAGATTTTTCACTAAAACGACAGATTACATTGTTTTTTAAATGTTTCGGTACTTTGTCTCGAGAATCCCGCAGAAATTTCAAGTCAAGTGTGGACGACGTCGCGGGCATACACTTGTATTTTTATATAATCGCAGTTAATATTTGTTTCGTAGGAAATTTTGCGATAGCGTATTACGGAAGTGTCAGCCATACCGTCCTATTTAAATTGACTTAAGGAATATTTATAAACTTTGTGATGTTGGTGTTTGCGATCATTTCAAGACTATAACTATATATATATATATATAGTTATACGTATAACTATAAATATTATACGTATAACTATATATAAATTCAAAGATATGATACTTACAAAATCCACATACAGAATGCTGTTAGCATGATGCATGTCTGGATAATTCTGAAAAGAAAAAATATAGTTAGTCTTTATCTTAATTTCAATTATTTCATCACACTCATACAAAACCAACATTTGGAACGATTTAGATTTAAGCTACCCACATAAGTTTAAGATTATAATTCTGCTCTCTTAATGGAGAGTTCCTGACGGGGACTTTCTGCGTGACTGCACGCATTGTGTTAAAACCTACGTTTTCAGATTATCAAAGCACTGTCAGTTTCTAGAAAAGTATTTTTAAATATTCTGTTGACCATTCTATATCCAATGTTTCTTTTTCATTCATTGTGTTACAAAAAACATGGCTATCATCTGGCTCAGCCTATTTTATTATTTTCACTTTCAAATTAGTACCGTTTTCTAAATTGCTACTCTGTGTGGGGCTCAGGTCGAATTTAAATCCATAGGCTATGAAATGCATGTATGAAATGTAGTTTTACAAGAGTTTCGGTTTTGTTACAATGGGTACGGTACATTAAAATAAAATCTATATTATTAACTTTGAGTTAAACAATATATTTAATATTTACCCACGGTTTTCATTATTTTTCTTGACAATAAAGGGTCCTATGATAAAAATAGCGCCAAATATCGCAGTCATAACGTATATTGGAGTATAGAAAGTAGGGAAGTCTTGAATAGTGGTAGAGTTCGTATCAGTGCTAGTATCGTTATCACTCATTTTATCGACAAGAATTAAGCTTATTAAATTGCCTTTTTAATCAGTTAAACAATTATACTTCTCCTATTATTATGTACTCTGTGGTTATACTTAAAAGTTATGACGCTGAAAATTCACCAAATTCTTTTTGATTGGTATCACAGACATTTCTGAAAGAAATTCTTAATTTAAAATAAGATTGGGTTTTTATTTTTGTGGATTAAGCGAAAAAGTTTTATTTCCACGGTTTACGTCTTCTTTTCAATTATGCTTTAACATGTCTTGTGTATTCAACCAAGGTCACATGGTTAAATATTGACAGATAACGAATATATGTATGTTATTCACATTAATGTAGCTCTTCGTCAACGACGTTAATTTTAATAAATTATCATTATCCCACATGGAGCCCGAGTCTTTATAAATATAATAAATATTATGATTTATGACCAACATTTACAATTTGTAGTGCTGCTGAATAATTTTGGTACCTCTGTTTTATTAAAATTCTATAATAGTATAGAATCCCGCTATACATCGACTTTCACCGAGTGCTTATAGTATATGATTAATTGCAATTGAATATGTGCGACTGAGAGGTCCCAACCATTTTATTGGACTGAAATTTTTTAGGCAACCCATATGCAATATATTTATTGACACATTAAATTTAATATAAAATAGGTTTCATCAAATAAGCATCTCGGTGAAGGTCGTTGTATAGCGGGATCTTAGGCTATAATAAGATTATGGTTTTCAAGCAAGTACTATTTATTAGTTTTATTGTATTTACCTCAACTATTTTCTGAAAAGTTTTCTAAAATTTGAAAATCTCAATAATATTCATTCAAAAGTAACTTTTCAAATATTTTTATAGTTTATTTAATCGACTTTGCGATTCATTGTATTGTTTATGTTTATTTTATTACAGTTTTAGACCAATAATTATTTATAAAAAAATCTTAACATCCATAATACTGGAGGGACGATCGTGGTATCACAGTATCAACGATCGGAGATAGTTTCGAGCTGCGCCATGCGCGCGCGCATACTATAATGACTCAATTATCCGCTTACGATGGGCGTGGCAGCCAACAGTATGTCTTCATTACAAGAACGAAGCTCTGGTAGTATGGAGATAGAATGTAGGCCAATGGCAAACATTGTATGTGGTCAAGGTTGGGCAGTATTTAAATTACTTACTTGCAATTAAAATACGTAATTGAAATATTTCAATTACGCCGGTCAAATTAAAAGGACAGGTCTATAAATCTATCATTAGACCTGTCCTTTTGTATGGCAGTGAAGGGTGGCCTGTACTTAACGACACAAGCAAGAACTGCGTGGCAATAACTTATGAAGTTTAGTATATAGAATATAAAAAACATTAATTTCTGTAAATACAGTCATAAAGTAAATCGCAAGTAAATTATATTGATGTTAAACAGCGAACGGAAAACATATGTAATACATCTGACTGGGTAGTAGCTTAAAATTTTATTATTTATGGATGTGTAAACGCAAAGTAGACGTCTGCCGCGATCAATATAAGTTTTTAAGACTATATATAATAAACAAAATATATCAATGGCAGATCTGGTCAATTACTTTAATTTTTTTTAGTATATTTAAAATTGTCTGTCATAAAGTAAAACCGCGCGATAATGGTCTGCCATTCTTATTTTCCGATAATAATAAGCCTATATTTTCAAATATCAAAACGGCAGCCCTGGTCAAATACATACAGGTAGCCGATCACTGGCTCTTAAACTATTATACCTATATATAAAAGACAACCACTATCTATATTCACAATTTCACTCGTTTTACTTACATGCTTTCGAAATATTGCATGTCGATCGACTTCGAAGAGAGTCTACAGACCTGAGTTCCCTTTTTTACAACTTAATTTCTAGATTTATTTTTTAGAATTTAACACGCTTATTAGTTATTTTGGTTCTTGTGTGTGACATTAATTTAGTGATTTTTGTATTGAGTTGTATTACGAATAACTTAAAATATTAATTTATTCTAATTTTAATACTAAACTTTATTAATGTAGACTGTATCTGTTACATGCTGGTGTTGCGAGGAAGTGCATGTGCAGTGCGGGCCTTACATCTATACTTATATATATTATCCTATCTAGTGCCATGTGTGTTGTTTTTTTTCCTTTCTGTGTCTGGGTTATTAATTTTTAGGCTCTTTGTTTGTCTTACCAAGAGCTAAAACCATGGAGAGTTATTAGATGAATAAACCTCTTCCATACATTCATAGCCGTAGGAAGAGCCGCGCGCGCAGTCAGATCAAATCGGTCCACATCAAGGTACCTTATCTATTGGTGCTCTGGGAATAGCAAAGAATTTATTGGTCTTATTGGCGCTGGCTCTCAACCATTTACGGTTTACATCAAAATATCACGATTTAAACGATTTTGTTTATATCTTGATGTGAAATTGATCTACAAGGTTGATTGATTTTTAAGTTCGTATTCAACCAGAACTTTCTCGTGATTTCTCCCACTTATTTACTTTTTAGGGTTCTGTCACTATTTTGGATTTTTTTAATAATGAAGATGGCAAACAGGTAGTCGGCCCATCTGTCTATCTATATTAATATTATAAAGAGGAAATATTTGTATTTATGTATGTTTCTAACCAATAAACTCAAAAATTACTGGACCGAACTGAACTTAGCAACAAACACTAGAGTTTTCGGTAAAACTCTTGATTAAATTTATATATACTTAACATAGAGGTACATAGGTTTTTCACGCGTAGCCGCGGGGAAAACTCTAGTATAATATAAAGTGGTTCCGTCGCCTACAGACCTTTGCAACACTAGCCAACGCATTGCCAGCCTAAAGTGGGATAGGGGGGAAGAAATAGGAGGGACGGGATAAGGGGGCTCCAATAGGAGACATGAGATACAGGGATGTGACAAGAGGAATTGTGATGAGATAGGGGAAACAGGAAGTGAGCTATCGAAACTGTCACTCATTGTACGATACACAATGAGCTCAAGGCTAATCTTATTACACTGATATTCTGTAAGAACGTGGTATCACACCGATAAAGCCGGCAGCATGTCTGTACCATGTTTGAAATCTTTATAAAATCGGCATGTCTATCTCATGTAATTACACACCCATATAAGTATGTCACAACCATTGAGTTATAACATGTCGTTTATATGATCTAAGGTCATAACTATGTTCTTCAAACACTACTGGATCAACACGGTTGAAATTTTACAGGAAGGTGTATTCCATGCCGTCGCACATTGTAACTGCCTGATATATTTTTTTGTTTAAATAGAAAGTTGTGTGATATTCGGTATCAGATATTTACCTACTTCTTTTTTTATTGCGGTCTTTAAAACTGAACGCATTCAGAATCATGCTTGAATACATTATTGATATAATATTATATATTCTGTAGAATGTGTTTTTTTACATGAAGATATATATAGCTTGCGTTATTATGTGTCTATACTACTAAGTTACAGTTCGACAGAGCGCGCTCGGCTTTTAGCCGTCGCTAGTTGGGAGTCTGGACAGTGGTTGCAGGCACACCCCTCATTTAATACAGGTGCAGTATTAGACAACTCTGCTTTCCGGTTAGCTGCGAGCCTTCGCTTGGGGTCTCCATGTTGTGTACCACACCGCTGCCAGTGCGGAACTATGGTGGATTCATATGGACACCACGGACTATCATGTCTACATAGTGTTGGCCGAAGATCTCGCCATGCCAGCCTCAATGACATCATCCGCCGAGCTCTTGTCAGCGTTGGCGTACCAGCCATCCTAGAGCCGAATGGCTTGGTGCGCGACGATGGCAAGAGACCGGATGGGATGTCACTTATTCCTTGGAAGATGGGAAGGCCGCTTGTGTGGGACGCGACATGCGTTGACACTCTGGCGGCATCTCATCTTCCAGTGACTAAGTTAGGGGCTAGCAACGCTGCTTCAACAGCTGAAGATCTCAAACGACGCAAATATGGAACCCTAGGAAGGGGTTACATATTTGTGCCGTTTGGAGTTGAAACTTTAGGTCCGTGGGGTCCATCGGCAAAGGGTTTCTTCAAAGGAATTTGTAAGAAACTCTTTGATACCACCCATGATCAGAAGGCTGGTTCGTATTTCGCGCAACGAATCAGCATTGCCATACAGCGTGGCAATGTAGCCAGCCTTCTGGGCACGCTTCCCTCTGGCAGCGATTTGCTACATTCTTTATATTAATTAATCTATTTATAATTTAGTTTATTTTTAAGTTTTGTATAAAAAAAATGAGTTACTAAGTTATAAAAACGATTCCATATGATACTACGATACTCCGAAATATTGCGTATAATCGAAATATAAACGGTAATGGAAAAGTTTGGATCATGAAATATTTTCATACTGATAAAGCCTAACAACTGAGAAGAATTTTTAACTATTTTATCATTGTTATATCTAACACTCAAGGTGCTTTCCATTTTTACACCCAAATCGCGTACAATTTAAGTTTCTTGGATATTTATCCAATTTATGGATTTAATACCATTCATTCCTTTGTTATTCGATAAAAGACATAAACAGCGGTTTATACTGATAAATTGGATAGTTTTCGCGGGATAAAGATGCAACATTTACGTAGATAAAGACGCATGTAAGCATTATTTCACTTAGACTTAGGTACCTACTGATAGCATTGTAACTGTCGAGATTGTTACTAAATAATACAATTTAAAATGTAACTATAGTTTAAGGAACTTGAAGCCAATTATTTATTATAAGTGGTCGTAACTAGAAAATGGCGGCAAACATTTTGACAGCTGTCATCCTGACATGGTGGGTCAAGCGATGTCGCGAGCTTCAATTTCCGGAGGGTGTGAAGGATATTGCGCTATTTGAATTTAATTTTGGAATGCTTCCGTCGGGCCCAATTCTGTAAGCCAAGATTGCGGGGTTTTTTGAGGAGAGAATTTTAACCAGTAAGAAGGCCCATGAATGGATAGTATAAGACATAGGAACCTAGGAGTCTTTGACTCTATGAGTATGCACGTATGCATACATATAGAGTCAAAGACACGTTTGGTCTATATCAAATTGTGAAGTCAACTTTAGGATTATTGTAGCAACGATCATATCATAGAAGTTATGAAGTTAAAAACCCCATTCATAGATGCGCTTTAGTTTCAAGAAACACCTCTTATCGCCCTAAGAATATTGGGATCTTGGGTGTTACCTTGCAAACGATGTAAAGTTAAGGGGCCATCGTGAAGGCAAGACAAAACTTGCCTCCAAGAAGCTGGGAGTGGTCAAAGCTATACTTCACTCCACGGCAACGCTTTGTGTTTTACTAATCCCAGGTGAAGCCCTTTATGGAGTATTGCTCAAACTTGTGGAGTATTGCTCAAACAAACCATATTCACAGACGATTTAGATTCGCCTAGCCTTCGGAAAGATTGCGTCGCTCTGCGTATTCTGTCTTCTGTATAATGAGGAGTGTTCCGAGCAACTGTACAGAATGGTGGCTTAGTCTTCATTTTACCAGTGCACTGCACGCCACCGTCTGGGCGTTTATCCCTGCTTCCTTAACCCACTTTGTTCTTGCATGCAACGGTTGTCGAGAACATTTTTCTTGCGTACCATGGGGATTTGGATTGAGCTCCCAGCCGTGGTTTTCGAACAGCATTACAATATGGCTTTTTTTTAAACGAATATCATAAAATGTCTTCGAGGCCGGCAGCGCGTTGGTGACATCTCTGGTGTTGTAAACGTCCACAGGCTACGGTAACCACTTTCCATTAAGTGGGCCGTCTGCCTGTCTGTTGTACTTGAGCAAATAAAAAACAAATTTGCAAAACTTATAAACATTAAAATAACTGATAGGTAAATACTTGACTCCATTTGTAAAGGCACTCTCTATTTGTATAGGCACCACACCATTTGTATAAGCTCTTTGTACATGTGGTAGATAAAACCAAATGTATCTTTTCTACATTTGAAATTGGTTATATGCAGGGCCTTTATGCACACAGCGTTGGCTGCAGCCGTCCGGAACATGGCATGCGACTTCGCAGCTAAAATAAATCAGACTTGATTTATTTTTATTTGGTTGGCAACACTGAGTTCCGCATACATATCGCCTTGCCGTGTTCGTTCTTTATTTCGAAAAACATCTTTAGTTTTCGGACAGTGTCAATCCATTTCTAAACCTACGTTATAGAAAGAAATAAATTGTAGTGTAGTCTCGAAAAAAACTTGTATTGTAGTACTACTTTGTATTATATTCAAAATTATAAATACTTTAATCTGGCTAGATGACACAATCGTACAAAATCATATTTAAAACACAAAAACTATTATAACGTCATTTCATTACCGTTTTGTTGACAAAGAAACACAGAGTACATTAATATAACAAAGAAATCACTCATCACGCATGTTAATTATATATTTTGAGTTCGTTTGTCGCTCGACCCCGTTATGACCCAAAATGTCCAACCCAAATTTTAATTGCGTTGGAAGCGTTAATATTCAATAAACATGTTATCAGGGAATATTGGCGGCTACTTGAAAAAAAGATGCCTTATTTTAGTAATTTATTAGGCTTCAATAAGATAACCTCTGTATCACAGGGACCGACACGTTGGACGTTTTGAAGCACTGGGCTGCTTTGAATTTAAAGTTTTGTAAAGGCTAATTTATACTGTGTTGCAACTGCAGTGAATAAGTAGTATCTTGTCCTGGGTCGCATGACATGTGTGATTTTGGAGGTAGGCGCTGAAAATCGGTGCTATGTTGGACTACGTATTAGCATGACAAAATACTGATGCCAACCTCATTTCTCTAATTGCGACACACTATAATTTTAAATATAGTTTATATTGCATGCTATCAGTGTTCTGTTGTTTTGTGTGTGTCGTATTTAGAAGTAAACATTTTCATCATTTCTTAATTTCTTAAAAGAATAACACATAAGTATCTGTTCATAGTATGTTTGTTTTTTGTGTTGTTTGTTTTGTCTGAGCTTGTATATGTCTATATTGAAGAAATTTGGCAGAGTGGTTTATTATATAGGCATATGCTGTACGTAAATTCTATGGTAAATTCGCATTTAGGGATGAAAAAAATATAGTTTATTTTTAGTTTAATTTATTGTGTAGGCTACATGTCTATCATCATATATATATATATATATATATATATATATATATATATATATATATATATATATATATATATATGTATAGATAGATGGTATTTTTTTATTTTATTTATATTTTAGTTAATATTTATTTATAATTAGATTTATTTATAATTTAGTTTATTTAAAAACATACTTTTTTATATGAAAAATAAAGTATATTTTTCATTTATTTTAGTTTAGTTTATGTCGGAAAATCTCGCTTCCAAAGACGATAAAAGTGTTCCCTTCTAATTTATCTAAGTATGAGGGTAAAGATATGGAATAACTTCAGCGTTAAATTTATAATTAAAATTTCTATCGACGACAACTGCTTTAAAAAAGATTTGTTAAGCAACCTTAAAAATATTTTTGTTCTTTCTTCACCAAATGACCGATATGTCGATTTTCTTTAATGTATAGATTCTACACGATCTTTTTTATTTGTTTAGAAATAAAATGGAGGCGTCTGACTCCGTTTAGACATACCGACATTATAAGGAGCTATGCGAGCATAACTGCAGCAAATTAATACAGGGATTTTATCACGGGACCTTTGACCTATACTTGTTTTGGTCGTTACATTAGTGGAACATGTCATTATCGTGTGTTTTGTTTAACCCAGTCAGTTGCTCAATTATCGGTAATTTTTTTTTGATGTAGGCGGTGGCAGATGAGCGGTTTTTCTTTTCAGTCTCTGGTAATACAAAAAAGCCAATACCGGTAATGGGAACGTCTCATTCGCCGACTTTCTTAGACTATGGGTCGAGATAGGGCAGAGGGCATATCGTAATTGGCTGTACAGACTTATCGCGGGTGTCCGCAAAAAGTGCATCCTGAAGTAGAACATTTTTAATTCTTCGAGAGACCGTCTTCAGCGGTTGGCTACTACCCGCTCGCATTCTTGGCATGGATTGCATGAAAGAAAACCGGAGTTAGTGTAGTCAGTTGACCTGATCACATGCAATACTCGCGGAGTTTCCACAGTATTCAAGCCGTGCTCTTTGTTCAGTGAGATGGAAGATCTGCACGATTGATTTCTGAACAAAAACAAACCTGAGCAAAAAGTCCATGTTAATTGTTTCTTTAAACGTTCAAGATTTGTGTTCAATATACGATAAAGATTGTAAGCATGACTAGAGCTCTATTTTTAGGTTATTTAAGTTGATATTATTATTATACAAACACATCTTCCGTTAAAAATTGCTATTAATTACTTTCAACACATACTTTCTACTTGACCTTCTATCTTGATTATAGAAAGATAACATTCGATTGCTCACCAAAATGAATAATTAAAAAAATATATAGTGACAATACTGTTACATACCGACAAAGACTGCATACCTGCATGTCGTAAAAACGCAGTATATTGCCTTCTATGATTAGGAATTCTTTTGTTTGCTTCGTGTTTAAAATGTATAAACATCCTATTGTTATCGTACTTAGTTTATGGCTGTCAATAGTGTCGAACTAATTAATCCTTGTTTTTATTGCATTGCGTCTGAGCTTGCCAGATCTGCGTGACCGGGGCCCCCTTGTCGGTATTATACAGTTTAGTATAAAACAATGCCCGAACGGAGAGCTGGGGCAGTCAAACGACGACTACGATACGAGTAAGACGTGTGTAATACTTTCGATTAGCGATATAATGACGGACTTTGCGCGTGTTCAATTGCATTGAATCGTGCAGTGTGAACTGGTTGCATCCAGTTTTATTCGTACCTGTTTGATACGTGTTTGTACAGTTCTAATTAACTCTATTAACTCGAGTTAACATTAACAATAGGTTCTTACAATAGGTACGCGCTTTTATAGGTAAGAGCTATATTGAATTCTATACAGAATATAAGTTTTGTCATTTTGTTAATGAATTTCAAGCATTATGTACATGGTTTTCTTGTAAATCGTTATTCTGCGACTGTAATATTAATTTAATTGCACCAATCCTTATTGTTTTAAATCATGAACTCTACGATATCATTGAAACGATACCATTGCCTACCATTTGAAGTAATTAAAAGATATTTACAAGTGTAATCATCCTTTTATCGTTGCTAGCTTGTTTTATAATTTTAATTGGCAGATGTTTTATATATTTTAACATGTATTTATTGTTATTAAAGATATTCATGTTTTACTTATTTTTATAGATATATCTTATTATTTAAGTGATAGGTATGAAAATATAGTTGCGATAAAGATTTTTCTTAGATTGCTTCTAGTTAATATCATGTTATGATATAGAAATATCGAGGAAAAAAAATCCTCCTGGGCCCAATGGAGCGGGAACCGCTACGTCTGAAGGAGGGTTTGGATGGGAAAGGAGCGACACTTGGGGTGTGAGGGTGATGTGATAAGGAGAATGGGAAGCAAGGGAATGAAGAGGAAAGGAAACTGGAAACAAAGAGAGGTGGGACACCACTGCGACGGAACATAAGTAGTGTGACAGTGGAGCCGGGGCACCGGGTTCGTTTACCCGAATGCACTACTAGACGGACAACTGTCCAGCAGGAGGCACCGTCTGGGGGATATATATATTTCCTGGTTATCTCTTCAGACATGCACGATTATTATAGTTGCCTTTTACCTGACTTACGTTCAATACATATTGACAGGACAATAATAAAATACCCATTACTATACATCGGTACACTAGACAATAACTATATTTTTATGTCGTTAAGAAATAAAGCACAAGTACAATAATACGATAAAACTATTGGTGTTATTCCTTGACTATGAATCATCTTTATGGGCAATTCCGACTGTACATTTCGGCAATTTCCTGAATTACTGCGCTCGCAACATAACAAAGCGTATCACATACATTGTGTATTGCTTATGATGTATTGCTTTTATTTACTATTTTATATAACAAGTATAGCATTTGCCGTGATTTCGTTCTTCTATACCAGATTTCCTCTGAAATTAGCTTATGTAAGCGGACGCCTTAACGAAATAAACTGACTTCT
This sequence comes from Dendrolimus punctatus, assembly GCA_012273795.1. Classification (NCBI taxonomy): domain Eukaryota; kingdom Metazoa; phylum Arthropoda; class Insecta; order Lepidoptera; family Lasiocampidae; genus Dendrolimus; species Dendrolimus punctatus. The sequence continues at coordinate 16,061,992 of CM022539.1, forward strand.
TTTATTAAAAATCGGCAGACTAACACATACATTGTATACTGCCAAACTTTATTATATTTATGGGTAACTAGCGACCCGGCGCGGTTTCACCCGCTCTGCCCGCTCCGTGGTATATAGCGTCATGTTATATAGCCTATGACACTCCTTGTTAACGTATCTTCCCAACAGTAAAATAATTGTAAAAATCGGTTTAATAGATTCAGATATTACCCCATACAACGTCACAAGCTTTACCTCTTTATAACATTAAGTAAGTTAATGTAATATGTAATAAAAGTTAACATTAAGTATAGATATAATAATATCAAGATGGACAACTGTGGGGCCAATAGACACGGAGACCATTAGACACTCAGACCAGAGTGAATAACAGAAAGGTAGTTTACGATATTAGTTAGCCGCGCCCTACGTACTATAGGCGGGCGGGCTCAGGGCCATGCTACATAAGCGCATCTCAAAAATGGAAATCAGTGCTGGAATTTGTCTTTCTCAATGCCTATAACTAGGGTGTTTTCAAGCACCGGGCGAATGGGTACCTTTTAAGTAAGTCTGCTCCAGTCCGCACCGCACCATACCTCCGCCTAAAATATCAGACTGAATTATGGTCAAACGTGAACTAATACTACAATAAAAACTCTTTCACTCTCGATTAACAATTCTTAATTGTTTTGTCTGCGTTTTTTAATGCTTCATTTTATAGCATGGTAATATCCTATTTTACAGACTGTATGCAACATCATGCTTTGGAAGCGGAGGTACATTCATTACTTTCAATAACTAATCTAATGATTCAATTTTGAAATTAATTTATTCGTTTACGTCTTAAATTAGCTGCAGTAGCTTAGTGGTTAACGCATTCGCTTTCATAAACTCAAAGAGCGGGTTCGAATCCTAACCAGAATGCACGCATAGACCATTTTCTAACATAATGTGCATATTGTTACAATTATCACTTGTTAAAAGCGAGGAAAAATATTATGATGAAGCCTGCACATAGAGATAACCGATGAGTTAAGCCCGCGATATCCGCTTTGCACTGGCGTGATGGGTATACTATCCATTCCCTCATATCTAAATTGGAGGTCTGAGCCCAGCAGTGGAACCTTCATGGGCTTGTTACTACCTTAGTTTTTACAACCGTTTATTACCTTTTCGGCATTTGGACTTCTTTTGTTCACTTTGTGTTTAAAAAAATGGAATTAGAAAAACAGTCTATTGTGTATTATTATCTTTTATGGTAATCATTAGCCAGGGGTGATTCTAAGAAATTCAGTCTGCGCGACCGAGAGACATATTGTAATTGTGCAGTATAAAGCAATGGAGAGATTGGCAGTCGAGCGATAAGCAAGACGTGTGTACATTCGATAATCTATTTAGCGACGGATTTTGCGCGTGTTATTGAATCGTGAATTACGTTTGGACTGATTGTGTTCAGTTATATTTGCACCTGTGTTATACGTGTTTGTATAGTTCTAATAAATTCAATAGTAAGTCTATAGTAAATTTAATTCGAGTCCTGCGACTCGTAATAGGCTGTTATTTTTCTTCACCTTTTGCTTTATTAACTAATGATAAATGAGGACAGATCTCTGCGTAAACATTAAACTAAATTCAAGCTATACGACAAGTACAGTTTAAAGGAAGTGAGGCTAAATGAACCACAACTCATATCTAAGCGTCGGAGCCGCGACGCAATGGCCCCATAAACCGTATTTTACCGCCATTATTTTTCACTATATCCACACGGTATCGTTGTATCGCGCCCAAGGGCTGCTGCCTGTAAATCGAGAGCTGTCCATTCCTGCCCGGCGGCGTTTTGATTTGGCTTACTCGCTTAACTTATGTGTCCCTGGTGGCCGAGACTTGTTCCATTGATGTATGGTGTGTTTGTATGAGCTGTAAGAGGCCATGGACATGATAATTAGTTGTCTTTATGGTTGCGTGAGTAATTAAATGGGGAGGCACCAAAATACAGTTTGATTTTACATGACGCGTCTAATGTACCTGCTTCACATATAGTAGTTTAGTTTTAGTTAATGTGACCAAATGCAACTTATAGCATTAAAGATAACGCGTTAACAAGTTTCTACATTAGTATATATACATGAGTTATCTATGAATGTTTAACGTCATTAATAATTTCGCATTTCAAATAACGCATTAAAAACCCCATTGGGTTATGTGTACTACGTACTACATTAAACCTCATTGTTAAACCCTTGGCTAGATCTGTGTGACATAATCTCTAACACTATCCCAGGACTCCCAGGTGTAACAGATGCATTAGGCTCAAAATTCCTAAGGTAAAATCCATCAAGCCGCTCTTACCGCCTTAAATAAATATTATAGAGGGTTCTTATCTTTCTTCAAAAACGAAAAAAATCTTTAATCAATGCTCATAGTCAATCAATCGAAGTGATCCATGTAAACATAAAATTGAATCATTCAATGCTATGGAATATCATGTCCTTTCGTTCTGTGCCTTTCAACCAAATTGATTCACTTTAATAGATTTTTGTAATATGATCATCACTTGCAGTTCAAAACGGTGCTAGGATGAAAAATCTATAATATTTTAAAATTCAAATTAAAATATGTACAAAATTCATGGATTCCTAAAAAAAATTAAAATAGTACGTCAAAAATTTCAAGTATAATTTTTAAACATTTTCTCTCTAATTTGGCATGTTTTGACGAAAAGAAATCCATTGGCGGACTCATCACGTGTGGAGTTCACAGTGAGGGTGTGTGGGACTTGCCGGCCTTGGTAAAGGTAGATTACCACTACCTGGCAGAGCCTAAATGAACAACGACAAGGGCAAGGAACTAGTAATTTGCACAGCTACAAAAGCGATTAAAGCAAGCTGTTTGGGAATGTTCTTATCAAAAGGAGCGGATGCAGCTTGTAACTGCGTTGATAACCTATTGCGAGATATGTTAAATATGAATTTAAGATACGCGTCAATACCGCTACTTCTTTGACTTAGATGTAGCCGCCGCGGACAGATTTATGCGGGATCGAACTGTATTCTTCTGTAGGTTAACTCTTTAGTAGGTAATACTTATTTGAATTCGTCGTGAACAATTGAGCAAAAATTTTTTTTTAAATAATTAATAGGGATGCGGTTACATAGATAACAGATTTTTAATTATATTTAAGTGAAGTTGCGGGGTTGATAAAAATTGGCTCGTTTGAATAAAACAGATCTCGGGATAAACACTATAATCTTCTTTTAAAATACACCTTAGAAAAACACCTCAAAACAAGTTCGTTTTGTTATTATTCTTAACTTATATTGTTCTTAACATTCCTGCATTAATTGTAAATATTGTGGCGACCGAGGGTAGAACTTTCTGGCAACGTAAGCCGGTCTTACAACTTTTAGGAAAAGGAGGAAGATTCTGAAAGGGAAAGACAAGGACAGATACATTTTAGAAAGGGATAGACGAGTCTAGATTAGAAGGTTCAGGAAGGAAAAGACAGAGATAGATGCTTAGAAAGGGATAGACAATAAATAAAAGAATAACGAAAAGAATATCGAAACGGGTTCCAAAAGATTATTCCGGGTATATAAATTTAGTTTAAGATGTGTGCGACAAGTGCGATACGGAAGAGTTGGAAGAGAAGTCAAATAGAAGACAGTGACGAATTTAATGGAGAATTTAGTGAAGAGTTAAGGGGGCAGTTCAGTGAAGGAGGAGTTTAGTGTAGTTTAAACGGACCCTGCAGCCCGTCTCTCTTCACCCCTTAGCCACTGACACCCATGTTGCCTCTGTCTTCTATGGCATTTTTGGGGCCCATGCAGGGAGTGGTCAGTTACAATCTGCCTATTTTTTCATGTTCCCTGAACATTGTGACGGGCAGACGCCATAGTCCACATATTCCCAAACCCCTAATACCACTAGCAATTCACCCCAATAGGCCGGTACTTTTTGTCCTCATTTCCCACAATAGTCCTACACTGGCCGGGGCTTGTCCCCACACAACACACACACACACACACACACGCACGCACGCACACGCACACGCACACACACAAAATACATTAAATTTGTCAGTGGGCTCTACGTGGTAGCCTTCCTCAAAGACGTTTATTAATACTTACGTCTGAATGTGGGAATTTATTGCCATAACTAAATGTTGTTACTTTTTAACCTAATTTACTGCATGTAGCCATTCTGACAAATATAAATAGACAATAAATTGTGTCGTAAATAGCTGTGAATTACTAGTTGATACGGAGATATTATTAATTATACTATTGCTCATTGAATAACAGTAATTATTGCCATCTGAGAATGTCTATAGAGTCAAGAATGTACATTGTACACGGCTTGAGATATAAGAAATGAACTTTTCAAGTAACATTATTTCCGGACAATTATTGTACCTAGTAAAAGCCCTTCGAACGCATGCACCAACGTAGTTGGAGTTAAATTCTTTCGAGCCTTACCTATGAAGTGATGAGGACAATCATGTACTCTTAGACCATCTGTTTTTGATCTTCTTGAGCCAAAATCAACTATTATACATTGGTGATGAAAACTCGTAGTCGTAAGAATCATTGTTATCTAACAATATGATTTATAAACGTTAGTATCATTAGCTGTAAATTTGGCAGCAATTAATGTTACTAATGGCCACTTCCTATGTCTTACTATTTATCCACTTGCCTTACCAATAGTAGAAATTCAACTTTATATGGGGCTTGTGTCAAATTTAAACCACACATAAAGCAAAGGAACGGGTAGCAAAATATAGGAACCAGCCATAAAACGATAACACTCCACCACCACGATGTAGATATACGTAAAATATTATAAAAATGTATGTCACTAAACAGTCTGCAACATAATTTTATGAACATTCATCGAAGGTATTTACGACTAATGAAATTATTACATACTAGAGTTTACCCCGCGGCTGAGCCGCGGGTTAACCTCTAGTGCGTGTCTCTTGTTTAAAGAGCAAGTGCTACAGGTTATATTATATTACATTTTTATGTATTTGCCCACGGAAGATTCACTTCATTTTATATCGCTAATTATATATAACTTCCCCCGTCTATCTGTCAACAAAATAAATTATAAAACTTGACCAAAAAGGCCAAAATGGTCTAAATGACCAAAAGACGACAGTGGCCGACATGGCTAAAATGACGGAATAGGCAAAAATGACCAAAAAGGTCAAAATGATCAAAAAGGCCAAAATGACCAAATATGCCAAAATGATCAAAAAGGCCAAAATGACCAAATAGGCCAAAATGACCAAATAGGTCAAAATGATCAAAAAGGCCAAAATTACCAAAAAGGCCAAAATGAAAATTATCCCTTGTCCATCCTCAGTATTTAATTTACATACGTGCCGAATTTCAGCCAAATCGGTCCAGTAGTTTTTCCGTAAAAGCATAACAAACAAACAGACAAATATCATTTTATCCCGGAAACTATCCCATTTTTCGAGATAAAAAGTATCCTATGTTCATCCTCGGTATCGAAAATATATATATATACTGAGTTTCAGCCAAATCGGTCCAGTAGTTTTTACGTGAAAACGGAACAGACAGACAGACAGAGTTACTTTCGCATTTATAATATTAATAGGGATTACCTGCCGGCTTAACAGCTTCGTCCTTTACGAAGTACAAAGTAAATCAATATGTAACATTAATTTAAGCTCAAAAATAATAACTTCATTCGATCGAACAAAAAAATTATTTCTGAACCTTCATTAACTGTGATAGAGATAGACATAATATGTAAAATCTAGTAGCGTAAAAGAGACAGAAATATAGAACATCCAGGTGATCTGAAATGGTTAGGAGTGCAGTCGAAATAATTTCGCAAGAGAGAAGGAAAACGATATAAGAATATGTGTATGGTAAAAAGAGAAAGATTTTGAAAGATGGCGATAGTGTCAATAATTTGCATTTTATCTTTAATGATCTCTTTTTTAATTATGAGGATTGGTGTATTTTGCGCACACGCGTTAATTAACTATTGATTAATGGTTGTCGCTACTGTTATTTTTTTGCAATAAAGTCATTAACGTAAAGGTGTTAACTCGATTTCTTTTATATGAAAAATAAGTCTATTAAAGTTGTATAATTAATTTATGGACCATAAAAGTTTTTAAATATTTCAATGGGAGTTACGAATGCAATTCTCAAAGGTCTTACTTAATTGTATTTGTCGACTCGATGGCTGCTTTTGAACTATACAATATTACATCTATACTAATTTTCTATATCTGTACTAATATTATAAAAAGGCACAGTTCGTGAGTTTGTCACGTTGTAGGGGGTAATCTCTGGATCTAGTGGTCTGATTTGAAATTTTCTTTCAGTGTTAGATAGCCCATTTATCGAGGAAGGGTAGGCTAGGTTTATACGGTTTATATGATATATATATATATATATATATATATATATATATATATATCTTCACGCTAAGGGCAATAGGAGCGGAGCACCAATGAATAATATTTCAAAATCGGCCGTTTTTTTAACTATTCCACGCAGCCGAAGTCGCGGGCAGAAGCTCGTATATATATAATATAGTGTTGTCAAAAGCATTAGATACAAATATTATTTTTTTACAATTACGATGTTATTCATATTGAGTTAAAGTAAGTTTGTAGGCTTCTTTAAGATTCATACAGAAGCCTACAAACTTAGTGTAAATCAATATGAAGAAGAGAGTTAATGATTAACATGCTATGCGTATTGCCTCTATAAAATCATAGGAACCTAAATATTCTTTTAGGAAGATTATAGCGGCTGCTGTAACTAAAATTGTTTTGATAGAGTATTTATATCATGTATTAATAATTAATTGCATTTCCTCTACTCATTTGTTATCTTATCCCGGCCATATGTGCAGCAAATATTATCTATACGTCCCATTTGATGTGCCGCTCTCTGTGACCCTCCTTGCAAGCTTCCGTTCTATTGACTTGTATTTAATTTCTTGTTATGACATGTTGTTTATGGATCGGTCCATTCATTGATCTATTCGATTCATTCTAATTTATCAATGAAATAGAACGAGTCAATAAACTTGTTAATTTTGCTCAAGGCTTTTCAGATTGTTGTTTGAAATTGTGCTGGCTGATAGAGTTTTTTTGCTACCAGGTAGAATTGTCTTTTTTATTACAAAGCGAGCAAACGGGAATTATATTTCTTATAATTATTTTATGTTACTGTTATTAATTTAAGCGATGTAAGTTTAACAGTACTAACAATATTAAAGAATGAAAGACACGTTTATGAGTTACTGTGCAAATATTTTATATCAAGAAAATTTATTCATAATGCGTTTTGACTACGCGGGTTACCACAGAAATATTATAAAGATTTACATATATTTTTTTCACCTCTATAAAGTGAGTAAATATTGGCTGAGGAATCAATCAAAAACGCTTTTTGTCTCTTATCAGGCTATTAATGGAAAAATCGTCGACGTAGTCTACAGACTCTTGCAACACCAGAAGATAGGATAGGAGAGATGGGATAAAATGGATCGAATAGGAGCTTATTGATAGTGGGATCAGACTGGATAAATGGAATAGAGGGGATCGAAAAGGTTGAGGAAAAGGTGGGCTATCAACACTTCACTACTCGAGAGCAGATAGTGTGGTACTTGCGGTAGTTGTCTTATGCTTTAGAATATATTATGTATCTATTGTATATTACAAACATGCATTATTCACAATATCTATTTTATTGTCAAAACAATAGACTGCTCTGTGGTTTAAGAGTGAAGTTTATTTTAACAATAAAGTTATTTTAACATCATTCTCCTTTTATAATAAGGTCTTGCTTCCTGCGATCAGTGTCAACACTTTAAACAGAATTGATGCGAGAAGATTTCGTTGCAGAGATTGTACTGATATTAAGAGACCTTTCTTAAGAAATACATTTGCTAAGTCCGGTTTTGGAGATCACAAATGTCGTTTTATTTGTCTGGCTAATATCAGTGAGGGCTACAGGCGACAGCTAGTTGGTGTGTGTGATTAGTTAATTTTAATTATAAAGAATAGCTGGAGTCTCCTTTTAAAAAACTACTAATTTTACCTTCAATGGTCAATATAATAATATCTCCTTAGACACCGGGTTGTCTGGAAGATATCGCTATAAGCGATAAGGCCGCCCATTGTTCTAATTGTAATATGTTTATATTAAATATCTAGGTTTAAGTTATGGTGAACAATAAAGAGTTTTCATTCATTCATTCATTCATAAGTTCCTAAGAGAGTTCGTATCTTTCTTTTGTTTACAAAGGTGACTAAATATATAAGAATCTCAGAATCCAATTTAAAGGTGTGAAACAAATTCCTCAAATCATCGGCATGGCCGTAATGGAATCCACCGTCATCAATACACATTGTGTCAATTCGATAAGGATAGATACGTTTTCAATAATTTCGAATCAATTTGCTGGGAATCGACATTGGTTTTGTTGGACCATTGTATAATTACCATGATTTATGTTTAAAGATATTCACACAATCACTGTTAATATATGAAAGTATATCGTTTGATTTGATTTACTTTAAGTAACACCAGTAGGTAGTGTTGCCGAAACTTGGTTAGCGTTGTCATGACAATATATTTGTTGTATAATGTATGTCCTTGTAGGTGTCATTTTTTTTTACTTTGTTGCGTAATAATTACAGAAAATTTAAGATTTTTTTGAGTCAGTTTGCCTAAAAGATCGCTTTTAGCGATAAGACCACCTTTTGTTTTACCACTTGGCATATCTATTGTGTTGTTGTACATTTTTGTAAGTTTTGTATTTGTGAACAATAAAGTGTTGGCTATGTGAATGACCGACTGAAACTTCGTCAGCGTTGCCATGGCAATATATTTATTTCTAAATTAATTGTATATGACCGAATGAAACGTAACTGACTCGTGACTGTTTTGGTAATATTCATCTATCCCATAGAAACGACCTCATTTATCAGAAAAAATGTCCTAAGCGTTGATTCGGGATATGCTAGCTTTGTGTTGGGTTTTATTTAAATTCTTTCAGTAGTTTTCACGTGACGCTCAAACATAGAGACAAAAATTCTAAAAGATGCATTTACGAAATCTGCTCTTCCGAATTAGGCCCTCCGATTTTTTATCATTTTTTAATTTATTGTACAAATTCAACACCCCAATAGTTTTAATTAATTAAATAAATATAAATATGGATAGAACATTATATATAGTATCCCTGTAAATTCGAAAAAATATGTCAAAATTAAAACTTACGATGCTTAATTATAAGTTACTTATGAATTTTTGTCAATCAGTTTGTCTTAAATTTTGCCGCGACTCAACCGGTTTTAATAAAAAATTTAGTTTCTAGTTATGGTAAGAAAATTTGCCATGGTCCCCCTACTCGAAGGAGAGGGAATTACTTCGCGTTGGCCCCTTACTGCGCGAAGGATCAAGCGCCGCAGGACATCGACTCTCGCGCACAATTAATTAATAGTTTTCAACACCAAGAAGCAGTTCGTAGACATAGTCGTATAGATTATTTTTAACTTTTGTTTATGTTATTAAATATATAAGTCCTATTTGGACCTAAACGCCAGGTCAATAGTATCTAATATATATATATTGTTTCTTTAAGTTTAATTAATTCTGTACACGTTTTACTTATAGGTAAATATTTAATACACATAAAATAAATATAGCCTAATTGTAAAAAAATTTAATACATATTTTGATACATTGAGATTTTTTGTAATGGTTATACCTATATAACAATAACAATGTTTAATTTGCAAACCTAATTAAAATAAAGCATTTTGGAAACGCAACGGTAAATATTATTATGTATTATATATTATAATAATATAGGTATATGTCTGTAAATATTTCAAATAAAATATAAGATAAACAATTTTATTTTTGACTATCGGTGTTATAAAATTGGAAAATATCAATGTGTCGGAAATATATTTGAACTACATTGGTATTCAGAGAGATCAATTATATCTAGGTATATTGTAAGTAAATACTTACTACAATTTTAATCTGTTTTTCGTACCTTTTAATATTATTGACTTCAATGGTTTTATGGACTTAACTATAAGAAGTATATATTTACACTAGTGTATATATTATTATATTATATTGTATATGTTATAGTATTATATCTTATACTAAGGCTGAAGAGTTTGTATGTTTCTTTGGATGCGCTAATCTCAGGAACTACTGGTCTGATTTAGAAAATACTTTCAGAGTTAGATAGCCCATTTACCGAGGAAGATTATATATCATCACGCTAAGACCAAACGTTTTTCAACTATTCCACGCTTACGAAGTCGCGGGCAGAAGCTAATATATAATAAGTGTGTTTATCTGCCGATTATTATTATAAGTTTCTACATCTTATTATTAATTCACTTGCGCTACCATCGGTTGAATATTGACATTACATGTATGGGACTTATGTCAATTTTTAACCAATAGTAAGGCAAATCAACGGTCGATGAGATATAGCAACCGGGGCTTAATGTCAACAGGTACCGTATTACAAACTTTGTAGTTATAAAACTAATTTGATTTGAAAAGAAAATCCTTTTTGTGTTAATCAATGCGATTATTAAGTGATGTGTTGTTGGTGCTTTGCTAAATACTCAGAATGGACATATTCCTCCAGGGAGTTGGCAAAGTGGGTCAATTTTATATTAACAATGCACTTTTTTTCTACTAAACTAATTTAAAATGATAGATTTGTATTTTCTTAAGCATAAATTCACACCTGGTTGAGTTTAGATACAATGTTATCGAACGAAGTAGGTAGGATAATTTACTCTTCTTTATTTAATATTAATAATATGACTACGCAGTCTAAAGCAATTAATTATTTTCAAGTGACTATTATTTTTGTTTAATTTAAATATACAAACGACGGAAATTTAAACATTTACGTACCTATTTAAACGTAATTCTTTGCTTGAAGTGTAATAACAAAATATCTAGTGACAATTGGAAATTGTACTTATCAAATGATGAAATGCACAGTGAAACGTCACTCTTCAAGTTCTAGCCATAATAATACTGGAGCCGCACCTGCGAAAATGTAACAGATATCGGCCGTTTCGCGCAGATGAGGTTATGTTTATAATGCGGTTATTTGTGATGACATTGTTTTTATGTTGTTTTTAGTTGTTAATGCCGTCACTTATTGACGAATAATGTATGAACTCGTATATACATTAATGCAGCAAATCATTAACGGTGTTATATTAACGCTAGGTATCAACAAGACGCGTTTGATCACTATTTGGTACACGCATTTGGTAACTATCATTATCCCACATAAATGAAATAAATATATGTAAATAATATTTGTAAAATCGTTGCGCTTGATCCATAAAGAGGTGAAAATTTAAAGATCGAACGTTTTCTGAAACGCTAGGAATGCGCGTGTCTAATCGAAGCCGAAGCTATCGACATCGATGTAGTAAAAAATAAAATGGAACGGAAATGATCGAAATACGATAGATGAGAATGACCCTCGAAATTGAATAACTCGATACGATAACACCAAAGTTGGAATTGAAAGACGATTGACTGAAAAAAATATCGATCGATTTGTTGCCACGGTTAGTTAAAAGATGGAAGGGCCACGTCGTTGGGTTGTTATCGATAACTTTGAAATAATTTCGAATAATAACCGATTTTATAAAACATGTTGAAACTCTATTATAGTTTGACAACATCAAAATGTATAAAAATCATTTTATGAACAATATAATTGACTAAAGAATCTAACCGTTCGCTTACACTTTATACCATGCCCATTTTAATGGCAGCAGACAGGAAAGTAGCGAGGGAAATGTACAGCGCGAGTATTTCATGCTCGCATAATTATATTGTGTTTACATACTCATGTTGCCCATTTCCTTCGCCTCTTTTCTGCTTGCTAAGGCATGAATGCAGAGGCATAACGACAACTATCGAATTTTGTAGAATATGAAGTAGGCAATTTATAGCTATTTTCAGTCTTTTTTCTTTTTTTCTCGAAATCCTAAAAAAAGTACCAGTCAAGTTACTACTTATAACATTAGATATCTGCCAGTGAATGTCCCATCAAAATTTGTCCAGCTGTTTCAGAGATTAGCTGGAACAATAACAATCTATACACACAGACATACAAAAATTCTAAAAATTGATTTTTCTACATAGGTACCGCATATACTTTCATATGCATTTAGTGAAAAGTTGTAATTCTGACGTTACAAACAGATAATTAATTTTATTTATTTGTAAGTATAGACAGAAACGTGAAAAAAGTAAATTGCAATGTTGGCAATGACAGACGCTGAGATTAACAATAAGAAACCAACCAACCAATAATCACTACGTTTATCATAAATATTAAAACCAATAAAAAGGTTTTACATCGCTAAATAATCCTTTTAGACAAGATAGAAAATGAAACCACTTTGATCTTAGTAATTTTAAAATTTATTGTCAAACTGTTAAACATAACTTTCTGTGGAACAATTTGTTCTGTGACTAAGTTTGAAAAGGTAACAAGTGCACACATTAAATGAATCAATTTGAAAACTGGCGAACTTTTTATTCCAGCTCTGTACATACGTATTTTTACTTCATTACGATAGAACGGGGGATTAGGGAAAGAACAAATCTCTCGATATCGACATTTAACCCATCATTAATGGCTTTCTTCCATGCACAGTTGGGAATGACATTTGAAAACGGTAGCCGCTGACACAGCGGGGGGCGGTGCTTCGTCCACCATCTTTATTTTAATTTTATTTTTTAGCCCTTGTTTATCCAGTCCGGGGCGTTGCGGCTCACTGGCTGGAGCAATCAATAAAACGCTGTGACCGTAAAACCACGCCGGAATTAAATATAGCGTACTGAAGCCATTATAGGCAGGTACTTACCGTCACGCTCTGGCCAAAGCGGCTTAATTAAAAAAAGAATATGATTAATTCGATACGTCGAAGTGAGTGCGTCCACCTCATTAGCCGTTAGGTGTTCTTTGACATTTTTCAAATGTTTTATAGGACTTCTTATTTTAATCTGCAAAAACTCAAAAGAATTTTAATAAAACTTGAGTTGATTTCAAATTCAACGTGTTTCTTATTTATGTATTATTATAGTATTACTGTATTTATATATACCTGTGAGATTTGCTCCTTAAATTAGAACGATTTTCTACCTCAGAAAATTGATGGATATTATTAAAATCACGTATTTTGAATAATTTTAAAAATAAAGTACATTAAAATTAATTATAATCACAAAATTCGTGCAATTATTTACGATTAATTCTCAAAATCAATGGATACATACTTAATTTTTTTTTTTTACTAAATGCTGCGTCTTAGAGTACAACCTTAAAGTTAGAATCTAGTATAAAACACAAGACTAATAAGTAATTTAAATCCCTAAAATACTAATAAAATTATGTACCTATACTAAGAATGGGTAAATCTCATAAAAAAATTCTTATTGTTTCTATTAAGTGTTCTGTTGTTGTTCTGTTGTATGTTCTTTATTGATGTTAAGCACATTACACTTTACTTTTTTCTTAATAAGTAGTTTAACAACACTAACTCAAAAGTTTGGTCTTTTAAGTCTTCATACTAAGTCTGTGTTATCGAGGAGCTGGATGGCCTCCACATTCACATGATGATGAAGCCGTTGATAGTGAGCTTCAGCGTGTTTACTAATTGTACTAGTCACGAGGTCTATTTTTAGATGTCTGGTTACCAAGGTGCGTTAACGATATCCTTGAGTACCTACTTTATTCTGGAACCTTTGTATTATATTTACGTCGGTTGGCGTGGTGCAACCCCATAGTTGTATCCCATAGGTTCACGCTGGCATTAGGATTTGTTTGTATAAAAGCATTTTATTTGATATTGTCAAAACCGAATGTCTCCCAAGGAGCCAGTACATTTTCTTGTAGCAAAGATCTAACTCTTGGCGTTTATTTTTGTCATGAGCTTTTAGCAAAGCTTAGTGTCTGATGTCATAAATATTTAACTGTGTTTTTATATTATATATTTGGTCATTTATATATAACTGATGTTAGTTAGGACGTTTGTTAGTAAAATCAATATGAATTTACTTAGATTCATTTAATTTCATTCGTCACTTTTTCGTCCAATTGTAAGTTATATTCAATGCCATGAATACACTACTACTTCATTCACAGCTCCCTCGTGAGTGGCCCCGGTAGCCATTATGGCTGTAACATCTGTGAAGGTAGCAATGATGTCTTTTTCTAATTCAGGAATATCACAAGTATATAATAGGTACAGGACCGGACGTAAGGGACTTCCCTGTGGTACTCCAGCTTTGATTTCTTAATTTCTGCATAAGAATCTTATTCTCGTACTCCAGACATTCGGTCTGAGATGCATGAATCTAAGATATCTGATTATATCTCGGGAGCATTTTTTTCAGCTAACATTTCAATTCCTTGTGCTACCTATACTTTATCAAAAGCTTGTGCTATATATCGGAAAACTGTAGAACACACTTTCTTTTCCTCTAAAGTTTTTTCTATTATCATAGTTATTGTATGGACCTGATCTATAGTAGAATATTTTTCTCTGAACCCAAATAGGTAATCCAGAATTAGTTTTCTATCTTTAGTTTAAGACCAATACACCAGATTACAGTCACTGGAAAGTATAACTACGAGACTAGTTGCATGCATTACCTCCTTGAATATAAAGGCTAATAATTCTTTGAATAAATTATATCAGCCAGTATTATAAAAGTGGATTCATAACTGATACTTTTTTAGACTTTTTGTATATAACCAGAAGTCTCTTATTGAAGGGAGACGTGGTAAAAAAGTGTAATATAGAATTATAACAAACATCAACGGCCGGTGGCAATTTCACACTTTATTAATGCAAGTATTAAAGCTAATTCCGCCGGTTGACACGTGCCGAATTTGCTGTTCCCATAAAAATGTATTCCCCTCTCGAAAAACAAATCAAAGTTGCATCAGTCCATTCTCAATCCTATTGCAATTCATATAAGTCTTGTATTCTTGTTAATAAAATATATGCTGAATTAGTTTTGCATTGGAACTCTTTAAAGTTTAGTAGAGAAGTGCAAAATACCTATCGTTTAAATCTAATAAATATTTTCGAATTAATTTCATCAAAATTATTTTTCTGATTAAAAAAAAGCTTCCCAAAGTTTTTAGAATTAATAAGCCTTTACAAGTAGTTTTAAGACGTTCGTAATTTTTTAAGTCTGGATTGTGATCTACTGAAAAGTGGCTGAAACATTAAATTAAAATGAAAATGCATTTGAAATCCGTTAAAAGTTTTCCATGGTTAAACCTGGTCTTAGTCAATTTAATAAATTTACAAATTTTTAAAGTACAATTTTATTAAAGTAAACATGCAACACCTGTACTTCCCACTAATGACGTTCACACCCTAACTGAAAGCAAATTTTTAGGTCATTGGCTAAAACTAAATAATCTTAACGGCTACTACTTTATGATTTTTACTTTTTTAATATTCTGTAACATATTCAAAAACGTATACAATCTAATTGCACTGTAAAATTGTAATCCAACCGTCCTTATTCAAGTAAAAATTACAAACAATAGTAAAAGTGCAAAATGAATTGTGTTCAAATATCGAACATTTATAGTTGAGCATAAACAATATTTTGTATCCCTCCAATTTTTGATAGACGCAACGCGATTTCATAGATAAAGTTCAGTGCACACTGCACAGATCCCGCGGACCATAGATCACAGAGTAATGCGGTCACGCTCTATGGTATTAAGTGTCAGTTATCGTCTCTACGGGGCTTACAGCTTGCGTATAATACATTTTTATGTTTGAACGTCCCCCTTGTTGTAATAACAACATGAAGTGAGGTTTACTCGGATTGAATACGGTATTATAATGAAATGATTCATATTTAAGTGAGTCCTCCCCTACGCGTGTTGTAATTTGATGGTGTTAGGGATCGGAAGCAATGTTTCTTATTAAAGTGGTGCTATGACTTTCAGTTTTATTGTGTTCAATCGATCTGTTTCAAGGAGTTTTCTTAGTCTTATTATAAATATTCGAGCTAGACAGAAATATGGTTGACATAATAAAAAGTTTAAATGTACATGTGTTTGATTATGTTTGTTTAGTTAGCCTTAAACTTTGACCAATTTTAAACATATTTAGTAAATATCTACTATACTGGAGATAAATATAGAGTAGTTTTATCTCGGGAAGAGCAAAAGTTTCAGCAAGGCACAGTACCTAAATTTACGCAGGACAAACAGCGTAGAATGTCCTACTAATTTTATAATATAATAGTCCCTTAACGTATGCGTTCAATGTCGAATTTTAAATTCTACAATATCAAATTTACCTTTTGTTTAACCTATTTTGTATTGCAACAACTGAGTTTTAATTTTTGGTCAACAAAGAAGGGTTTGCATTCATCCATTCTTAAATAAACGAATTTGTAATAATTAAAAAAAATATATGTACGTAAAATTGGTTGCGTGGATTAAAAATAAAATTATTTGGAGATAAATATTTATATTTGGCCATGACTTGTAACCCTGCTTTCAGCGCTTATTTTTTTTGTAAATAAAAGTTTTGCTGTATTTAAATGATATATTTTAATCTCCCAAAATTCCCAACAAATGCGAAGCGTAGATTTCCCAGACTCACTTAATCTGGGATGAGCCTGTACCAAAGATAACGCGATAATGCGACACCGCCCTCTCATAGTCCAAACATCTCCTTAATGGGTATGTAATGGCGCGGCACGCGGCTAGCGTGTGTCGCCGCGCGTGCGTGTTTGTTTGTGGCCGCGGCTTTACTGGGATTAGCACTTTACTCACCGACTGTACATACCTAGGGAATGTGATGGGACTTGGTTTAATATTTTACGGGTACCGCAGACGAGCAGATTGGCCTTAAAATTTAAACATTATTTCAACTGACTTAAGACTAATAATAAAACTACGTTTTAACGGTTTTAAGCGCGGTATTTTATTTTATTTAGGTTTATCCGACGTTTCGGCCGCTTTTCAGTTGCCGTGGTCACGGAAGACAAAGATGACATTTGTCGAACGTGTATTGTCAAAGTTTTTATTCAGCCTACCGCCAACTTGTTCATTTTAATTATTTAGTTTTAATTTTGTTTATGGATATTATTTACTCTATGGGAGCCTAATCTAATTTACCACCGCTTCACAACATGTTGTGGCTTGAAGAGAAGAAGCGGCGCAAGAAACTCTTCAGCAAACATGCCTAGTTCTAAAAAAATTTTTTTATATAATATTAAAATGAGTGGAAGGAAAAAATAAAAGAAATTATCAGTGTACAAGTCGCGAAAACTTAAGAAAATATTATGTGACTTAAGACTAATTTACTGGTCTTAAAGTTCTTATTGAAGATAATAATATTCTTATACTAGCTGTCCCGGCAGACGTCGTCCTGCCCGGTAAAAAATAGGGGTTGATCGTAGAGGGTTGAAAATCTAGGGTTGTATGTATTTTTGTATGTTGTATCATAAAAAAATAGAAATTAAAAATTTTGTCTAAAAAATAAATAAAAAATTAGGGGTGGACTACCCCTAACATTTAGGGGGATGAAAAATAGATGTTGGCCGATTCTCATAGATACCGGATAAGCACAAAAAATTTCATCAAAATCGGTCAAGCTGTTTCGGAGGAGTATGGCAACGAAAACTGTGACACGAGAATTTTATATATTAGATATAAAAATGAATGTTTGTCTGTATGTCCTTTATAAAATCGTAAACTATACATTTGATCATGTGTTGATCTTTAGCAAAGTTGTTATGCAAGAGCCAGAGAAGGTTTCTTTGTTGGTTCACAATTGGACCCGATAGGTGACGCTGCTGTTGGCACATTGATTGAATCTTTTCCGGGTAGGACAACATCTGCTGGGACAGCTAGTATACCAATAAAGTTTAGCTGTCTGTGTTGTTAAAATAAATAGCAAAATATGTAAATCAAATCTGTAATTTATACTATGCCTATCACCTGATTAATGATCTTTTTGAGAAGTTTTATTTTTTTGTTTCGAATAGGCTTCGAAATGGATCCACGGATTTCAATCATCCAAAGTTGTATGGAAAACATCGCTCTCAGTGATAAGACCGCCCATTGTACTTGTCATAAAAATTGTACTTCTAAATTTTTTTTGTAATAAGTAATGTGTGCAATTATTTATCTTTTGTTTAGTTCTAACTTTATTTCAGACCAGGATCTAGGAAATATAACCTAATATTACCCTTACTTTACCTTACCCTAACTCCATGTGAATAAAACCGTTAGTTTTAGGCCTGGTCACTATTAAATAATAACATTTAAATAAAAACAATTTGTTATTAAAATGAACTTTTCATTTAATTGTTGGCATTTGTATAGATATTAAACAAGTTGTAATTTTGCCCGTCTGCTGTCCCTTTTAATTACTGATTGATCCGCAAGATATGCTCGCGCTATCAGCCGCTCGTAAATTAAACAAAAGGATTACTGACAAACGATGCGATTACTCGACTCAATGTAACAAAATAACAATTATATAAGCGAGACAATAGGATGTAAAATTGACCAAGTGTGTGTCGGTTGGAGTACAGTAAGAATCCCGTAGAGAGAGAGTTTCCACTGTTGTTGTGATTTGGCTACAAAACTGTAAAGAAAGTGTTTAATCAAAAATACTTGAACACACATACACTTCTAAATAGATTTTCGTTCTAGTCAATTTTCGTTGCAAAGTTCTACTACGATGAACTTTTAAAGTGACACTTCTTTAGAATCGCTGCGATTTGAAATTCGATGAAACGAAAAAGCGACACTAAAAATAGATAGACACTTAAATCTATAGGAATAAGCGTGTGAAAGAATGAGATATGAATATTACATTGTATAGCACAGATTAGAGAGTCACTATGACCGACCGACCGACAGAAGGTGATGTCAGGAGCCTTAAGAACAGACGAGCGTGCATGACAAGAGCTATGAATGTCAAAGAAGCAAGTGAGGTGTACACAACTATAGTACATACTACATACTAATACTACATCAGGCTTACTCTTACAAGAATATGCCTGAATGGCGCTCTGTTGTCTGTGCCTACCCCACAAGGGACCTGGCGTGAAGTTATGTGTATGCATTGAGGTATGTGTATGTATGTATGTACTATAACCGATGATTAAACATAGGTCCTATTTGGACCGAAATGAAATTGATAATAATATCTTTTATACTAAAACAGTGAAAAATCGTGATACTTAAGAAGTTTATTTTGAAAAATGTAATTATCTGCGAGTATATTCTCTGGTGTGTCACTTCTACTGCGTGTGAATTGCAAACTCACAATATTTTTAAATTTACTATATCGTTAGGATTACGAAATTTTTTATGCGATTTTTTTAGCTAATCTATGGGATTCCGTAGAAGCGCACCACGGAATTAATTCCGCATCAGATTTTAATACTGTATATTTTTACAAAGGCGCACGGTAGGCCTTAGTCAGTTCTTAAAAACTCATAACGTTGTTACTTCATGACTTTTTAAATTATATTGTAAGTAATTTGTAAGCCAGATGATATTTAGAACCCGGAAAGCATTTTAAGGAAATGCCTAAATGTATAGAAATATTTGTGCAGGAATGGAGAAACAATACAATTCCTGCGACCAGGCGGCCCGTCGTAAGAGGCGTTAAAGTATTAGTAAAAAACTTAGTATAAATGTTGTATTAGAGTATAAAAACTAATTATAAAAAATATTAAATAAGAATAATAAATAAAAATGAAATACAAACATCGCAAAAGATAAATAAGGCCGGATAACCTTGTCCGTCCGGCGGAAGGGATATAAAAAAATAAAAAGAGGTGACAAAACAAGCCACAGCCAGGTGGTAGGTATTTGCCCGTCTGGACGGCAACCACTCCTGGTCTAGAGTATGCCGCCATACAATCTTGAGTTGTGTTCCGGCATTAGTGGCTAGGTTCCAGTCTTCCTTTACAGAGCGGCAGCATATTTGTAGTACCTTTGATGTTATAACCATAGGCGATGGTAAATACTTTCCATCACTACTGATCTGTTGAACTCCCGCAATAAAAAAAGGAATCAAAATTTGACGAACCAAGACCCACCCATTTCACTATATCAGTTTAACAATATTGTAGTATTTGTGTTAAGGAAACAGGTCGTGTCGATCGGACAGACGTATTGGATACAACTTTGATGGTCGATGGTGACACAAGGGAAATGTGGACGTTATTATGCGGGAAAGAAACCAATATCCGTATTTAATTTGCGTCCACGCTTTAACAATATGGAATCAAACATCTTTTTGTTTCATAATTTTAATCCGTGAAGCAAAAACGTTGTACCCCTTTTTACGAAAACTGCCCGAACGGAGGAGTATTAAAATTCGCACAATTATCTATACCAATATTATAAAGAGGTTTGTGTGTTTGTGACGTTGTAGGGGTACAATCTCTAGATCTACTAAACCGATTTTGGAAATTCTTTCACCAGTGGAAAGCTACATTATTCCTGAGTGATAATATTTTTTTCTGATGCTCAGAGAAGTGAGCACGGGTCAGCTAGTAATTTATAAAGAGGAGTGTAAAATACTTATATTAAAAAAATATACATTGAAATACATTAAATCAATAAAAAAATATTAGACACACTACATTTGACACACACAATTATAAACATTATATTCTTTTGTTTATTAGTTAAAGTCAGATTAACAGTGTGGCCTTGGCGAAATCTGTGATTATAGAAGTATATTATTTAACAATAGAACCTTAATAATGTTGAAAGTGATAATTGACATTAATTATGGTTGAATTTCGACCACTAGTCATTTTAATATACCTATGTATATTTATGTAATTGCTTGGCCTCATTGATTCACTGACTTGTATATCAACGCACAGCCCAAACTACTGCGACCAGGATCGTAAAAATGTTGGATGCGTGTTTATCGTGCATTACGAGAGAAACTTTGAAAATTCAAAACATAAATGGGTGAAAAAGGGGATAAAGTTTTGTATGGTAAATCTGTAATTTTCAAAGTAAGAACCACAAAATTGTATATATATATACTTCTGGTTAGAAATAAACGTACACGTGTGTCGGCGTTTTTGGAAATTCAACCCCTAAAGGGGTAAAAAGTGGGATGAAAGTTTGCTGAAACTATGACTATTTCTAATCTACGCGGACGAAGCCGCGATAAATAGCTGGCACTAATATAGAGTTGTCGAGATAGTTCAATGAATTTTTAAAAGACAACTCAGGGGACTATTTCCAAGCAGCAAATTCCCTAGCGACAATTTTTAGAACTTTTGTGTTTATCTCTTATAGTACCACGTGAAAATGATTGAACGGTTTTAAATGAAACTCTGTCATATGTATATTCCGGGTCAATTCTTAGGACACTTTTTATCCTGATAAATGACGTCGTTTCCGTGGAAGAGACTAATATAGTCAAAAAGATGGCGCTGCAATAGCTTTTTTAGGTGGCTCGTTGTAATTCACTACCAAATACATTTTCATGGCAACATGAACGCACTGCCGCTGGCACTGCTAGTAGGCTAGTTTATCAAATGCATTCATTCTTACCTTTTAGATTTCTGGAAGACACCTCACAAATCTGATTTATCTATCATCATTGCATAAACCTGGTCAATACAGTATTGTAGGGGGTGTTAACACGGTGCGACAAACGTGGCTCAGCGAAAGCGGCCCGTCCAATTTTGTTTTATGCGAGTGCTAGCGGCGAGCTGAATTCACATCAGATTGTCATTTCTTTCGCTATTAAAAACAAGCCTGTGTGCTAGTTGGAATCTGATGTAAAGGCTTCTTCAGGTTCCTCATGGTTTTTTTATTGCATGAGTAAAGCAGACAGAGAGACGGCCCACCTGATGGGAAGGAGTTACCATCCATTGCCTTTGGACGTTTATAGCACCAAAGGTTCTACCGATGTGAAAGGGAGACTGGTTCCTGGCCATGCAATGCGCCCGTATTAATAGTTGGTCTATCTTGCTCGCACATCATCCACCCTGCTCACATATTGTGCTATGTATTACACTAGCTGTAGGACTTCATAATATTTGTACATAAGGTAGGTAACCGTTTCCAAAATAAAATAAGTTCACTTCAATTCTCATCAGACCTCGATCGTGAATACTATACTCTCTGCCATCTAAAGTATTACTTAACCATGTACCTCTCGCTGCTACAGTGGCATACAATAGATCAGGGTTGGGCAGGGCATCACTTGGCCTGGGTTGTTTCCTCAACTTTTCGGCCGTAGGAAATTGTATTTTTTTTGCGTTCCTGCACGGCTAAAGTGTATTAAATGGTATTCCTTTTCCATGATTATATAGAATGTGAAGGAACTAGTAGCAGAAAAAGCTAGAATAGCTGACAGAAGTGATCTCAGTCTTCTTAATGTTTTATTGTAGTCATTAAACTTATTTTTTTTACATAATTGTAATTTACATGCTTTATAAATCTTCTAATTTTTGTAATAACTTTAAATATAAGTTATGCGTTTATTTTTCGAAATACGATATTATTTATTTTTAAAATTCTATACTTTCCTTTTTAAGGGAGAAAATGAATAAACTTTTATTATTATTACCTATTAACGTGAAGTAGATATCAATTTCAGGTTTTGAATTTAAGTTTCAGGATTTGAATTTGCGCCACTAGAGGCAGAACATCCGTATCCGAGTATATGTGCTATGGAATGTCCTCATCATTTCCTGCACTAAGTATACTTGTGGTAGTAGGTGGTAGTTAAATTTATTCTTCGTACAGGTATATTATCATGATAAGGAATTCGTATTATTCCACTGGGACAACATATAAAATATTCAATGTTACATTCTATAAAAATAATAGGTGCATTTTGGCTGGAAACGTAATAAAAATAAATAAAATGGTGGATATAATATCGGGTGGAGCCCAGGGGCGATGAAAAATAAATAAAATCGCATGGCGGGGAGCGAAAATAGCTGCGGGAAAATGAAAAGCCACTTAGTACCTTGTCCCTTCGGCTTCTGCTGAGGGATTTGCCAACAAATTACCGGCACGCCCCCACTAAACGTGTAATCTATTCCAAATATAATGTTCACTTTTTGTAACGAAATAAACTATTGGTTTTTTTTTTGCTTTGTTTTGATATTGTATGTGTACTATACAATTCTGGTGATCTGTCATAAAGTTTTCTTTAGAAATCTATTTCAAGTAATTTTTTGTGTTAAAATAATCATTTTTTAATATGAAAAAAAAAAATGAAATGAAAACATGTTTTGGAAGTGATAACTTCCTAAACAGAGCCAGTCTGTCTGGCTTCCCTTTCTCTCTCGCATACGGCAGCGGCACGCAGGAAAGTTATCATTTCTGTCGGGCGACCCGAGACGCACACGGTTTTCTTTTTCTAACTGTATAAGTTTGTGTTTGACTATTATCTCGCTGGATTTCGAGCGGGGATATGGGTCTAAGACCAAGCACGCTTACCTAGAAGGTACCTATTCACTTAGGGCTTGAAAACACCCAGGTTGTAGGTTTCGGGAACAACCGACTCGAGACACAATGGATGTAATACTCAAACTACCTCATATTAATTGTACCTACAGCGCAGACTTAGTATCTTTGTTTTTAGATGTAGATATATAAGACTTTTATTAAAAATTATGTATGTATTTTTTGATTAAATAAAAAATACAGAGTGCATAAAGCGGTCGCTTTTTCGGAATTGCTTAGTGACGTTGAAATGTACCTGGATTGTACTGGTAAGACCCATAAAGTGATACTGCAGGGTGCAGTTGAAAACCAGCGTTAAGAACCCAGTTCCGGGCATTTGCTGAACAGTACCTATTTTATACCATCGCGAGACATGGTTTGCTATAATTTAGTGTTATTATTTTCAATGTGTCTTTCTGAAAACCAAATAAATGTTTTTTCTTTCTTTCTTTTTTTCTAAACTTGTCATATCCGTAATATGAATCTGCGAAAGTGACCGTGTTAGCTCCACTGGTTTCTATACTCAATAAGAGGTTACATTTATGTATGTAGGTACAGTGACGGAATAAAAAAGTTCGCTAGTTTTCAAATTAATTCATTTAATGTTCTGGGAGCACATGTTACCTTTTCAAACTAAGTCACAGAACAGACTTCTCCATAGAAAATTATGTTTCACTGTTCGACAATAAAGTTTAAAATTACTTAAATGGTACTTGTTTGACTTTCTATCTTGTGTAAGAAGATTATTTAGATATGTAAAACCTTTCTATTGGTTTTAATATTTATGATAAGCGTAGTGATTAAATCCTCTTTGTTTCTTATTGTTAATCTTAGCGGCTGTCATTACCAATATTGCAATTTAATTTTTTCACGTCTATCTATAAAATACAAAAAAAAAATTAAGTGTTTGTTTGTAACGTCAGAATAACAGCTTCTTACTAAATGCATATGAAAGTTTAAGTTTATTCTGTACTTATATTCGATTTTTTTTAAATTTTTGACTGTCTGAATATCTGGATGCTAATCTCTGAAACGGCTGTACTGATTTTGACGGGATTTTTACTGGCAGATAGCTGATGTTCTAAATAGTAACTTGGCTAGGTTTTTAGGATTTCTAGTAAAAAAATGTATGTATATAGTTAACACGCAGTAGAAACGAAACAAAGTGTGAGAAGGGGTGGAAGAAATTCTAAATTTCGTGGAGTCAGATTTGATGTATTATATCGTTGTAATATATTTAAGTTTTAAAACGCGAAATTTGAAGTAAAGTTCAAAACATTTCCAACTCTATCCGTCTGAGCATAGTGTTTAAAATGATGAAAATATAATAAATTTTATCTCATTCTCTCACAGGCTTAGTACTATACATTTATGTATATTTATCTCTTTTTAGTGTCGCTTTTTTTCGTTTCATCGAGTTTCAAATCACAGTGATTCTAAAGACAAAGTTTCATCTCACAAATCCACGTAGACGAAGTCGACGGCACCGCTAGTATTTTATAAACTTAACATTTATTAAAATGTTGACAGTAGTGTTTCTTGTACTCGTGCAAGCAAAAGTCGACTTTAAGGTGACGAACATTTTAATTCCGTGAGTGTACAACGTTTTCACGTAAATACTATTTGTTTTAATTTACCAGACAGTCTATTTTCGTCTAACAAATTGCTTTTTGATTTTGAAGTAAGTTTTTGTACGTACCAATGAAGAAGTTTGAGATAAGACCGTGCATAAATAACAATTTATTTTTGACATTTTGAGTTATTAACATTAGAACTGTGAATTGCTTGGAATTGGTTTTGTTTTATTACTAAGTGATTTATTTTCTGCTTTGGAATTTCATTTTTTATTGCCATAAGCTGATAAACAAGCAAATGCCTGATGGAGAGTCACCGCCACCTATGCACGTTTGCAGCACACAGGGCGTTGCCAACTCGTTTCCGACTTGGAAGTAATTTAATAACGCCTTTTTTGAATATTGAATTTATATATCCAAATGTGCATATCGTTTTACCCCTGTTCCACTTGCTTTAGTGTTTGCATTAGTGTTAACGATGGTGGTGACCAAATGCGACTTATTATCCCCGCAAATTGCTAATGCGCTGGAACCTTGTCAAATAAACATTCACGTGACGTCATCCGCAACTCGATATGTACGCGTAGTCGCCGGCCACTGATGCTAGTACTGACTGTTCGGCTACGGTTACGTCACCAAAATGACGGCCAGGCGCAATAGCAATTTGCAAGGATAATATGTCTTTCAATAATAACGTAATGTTAGCTACATTACAGGATATACATGAGTTATCTGTCAATGTTTAAAATCATTAAAAATGTCGTATCACAAATAACACACTAAACCCTTGACTATGTACACCTACGTGATAGGTAGTATATAATATAATAGGTATGGATTTTGTACGAAGTAACTACCAAGTAATTACGTCATAATTTTGTACTAAATATTTTATTTTGAGTCAAATGCAGCTTTTAGGGTCATACAGCTAGTTCTCTTAGTAAAGCCGAGAGCGTCGTAGTGCATTACGAGAACTCAGTTGTATATTTATCTAGGACCGGGTCCCAGCGCCACCTACCGTTCTTATGGTGAATCTAAACGATCTGGGAACCCATTCAAACACACAAAAACAAAATCATTAAAATTGGTCCAGGTGATTAGGAGGATTCTAGAACTCGATTTCAGCGCCACCTACCGGTTCCAACGGGATAAAAAGTATCCTATATCCATTCCTGGTTCTAAGCTACCTCCCCACCAAGTTTCAGCCGAATCGTGCAGTCGTTCTTGAGTTATAAATAGTGTAACTAACACGACTTTCTTTTATACATACATACATACATAACTTCACGCTAGGTCCCTTGCGGGGTAGGCACGAACAACAGAGCGCCATTTAGGCTTATTCTTACACACCTCACTTGCTTCTTTGACATTCATAGCTCTTGTCATGCACGCTCGTCTGTTCTTAAGGCTACTGACATCACCTTCTGCCGTACACGATCAATTTGATCATGAAAGGTGTGTCGTGGCCTTCCGCGACTTCTGCATCCATCCACTTTTACATTGTATGTCTGTTTAGTCATTAGATATAGATATTCAATAATATACGGCAAGTTTAAAAAAAGTTTTGAAACAATTAGGAAGAAGGACCTCATGAGACAGGTAGACCTAGTTTAGAGACCAATGTACTCAAACAATGTGGATTATGTTGAGGAATATGAAAAAAATGGACAAACAGTAACTTGGGTAACTATTATTATTATTTCTAACCCAGAAAACTAAAGATTTCCCGCATACACGTGGGGTAAAAAACCACATAAAGACCCCAGTACATAAATAAATAATGGAAAATATCGATGTATTTAGCACTTTTTACCCAACTTGCAGTGTTTTTGCTAACATATAATTTACGAGCGCTAATGACGGCGGGCGGACGAGCCAGGGATCGTTTGGGGTGGTCATTTTTCAACATTTTCTTCGGGGTTTTCCTTGCAATATATTTTTTCCGTAAAACTCTGCTGCGCTTCTTATTTGGTTGTTTGCGATATGAATACTGCTTTTTACGATTCTTGTGTATGTAATATTTTTCTTATTTATTTTAAATAATTTTTATCCTCTTGATAAAATACTGTTAGCAAATGTGTATTTCGGGTTTCTTCAAACAGGTGTGTCCGTCCGTCTGTCTATCTATATATTTATGTCACATAAAAAAATACTACATGCACTTGATGAAATAACTAGCTCAAACGAAATGGTTTAATTTTAATGGATTAAAATTTGGGGTAACACCAAAATACATTTATTTCAGGAAATGAGAAATTCTCAAAATAAATTGCTTAAAAATATGTACTTTTGTTGTTAATTTGTTTAAAAAAGTTTTTCCGATACGGGGGTATTATTAAAAAATAATACTTTCTCAACGGTCTTATTCATATTGAGTTAGATTAAACTTAAAAACTTCTTAAGAACTGTAAATGAAATGTTTATTTGTATGAAACATGAATAACAAGGTCTTATGATATGGTGAGAACATGTTTCATTATTTACTGGCATACATATTATCTTGCAAACTAATATGGATTGTAAATATTTTTTATATTTTTTATTTAATAGTCGTTTAAGATTATTACAATAATAATTTGTTGCATAACTTTATCATCTTTATGTCAAAGTTTAATACCATTATATACTTGATGAATGTCAACTTTATTAATAATAATGAATTGTCGAATATACTGAATTATGAGCGCATACTGTTAATAAAATAATAATAATTCCACGCAAGCCCTCCAAAAGTCCGGGCCATTTTAAGACATACAATATTATTATATATTATATAGAGTATATATATATATATTATTATAATTTATATATTGTTTATTATTAGGAAACCCGATAAAACATTTCTCAATCAGCGATAAGAATATTTTTCTTTAAAAAACTTTGTATAAAAATGTCTATGAAGAAACCTACAAAGTTACTATAACTCAATATGAATCACACATTTAGTCTACAGAAGGGAATGATCAACATTCAATAGCGTCAGCCGTTTATAAGATTATCTGTCGACGATCAGCATTAACTTTTGTAATTGTCACATCTGCCATAATAAAATCGTTGTCTGAATAAGAGCAGGGTGGGTTTTTATGACCGCTGTTGCAAGTCAAGGGTTGTTTTCTACACGATACAGCATTTTTAATTCAATTTCCCTAATCTATTGTTATATCATGAAAAAAGTATATTAGGAAAGAGAACCGCTCAATGTGAGATGTATTTTTTGTAATTTTCCATTGATTTACTTACTATAATACTTATTATACATTTTTAAACATGCGGTATCTGTACATTAAAGCTATTTTAAAAACAACTGGAATAGACTATGTAAACGATGTAGAAGCAAGCATATCATGCAGGGCATCTAAGTCTTTGGGATTCATAAAGAGAGCTACAACATATTTTCGATCTTTAAAACCATTAAAAGTTCTTTACTGTTCATTTGTTCGAAGTCATCTTGAATATACATCTCAAGTTTGGAATCCGAAATATAGCATATATATAAACAGATTTAATAAGATACCTAGATTACCGTGCACAACGATCATCTAACAACTACTACGATCGTTCTAAAAAATATCATTTCTTACCTCTAAATTCCAGGCGCAATATAAGTGATATTTGTTTCCTGATGAAGTTGGCTCTAGCCAATCTCACCTCTAGGTGAGATTGATTGTAACTGTAGACTCAAAACTCGACTTGTATTGCACGCCCATAAATTCTGTTAAGCGCAATTTGGCTCAAAATTTCTTCGATACAGTAAATAGCCAAAAATTTTGTTACATTAATATCCCTTAATATCGTGTATGCACATGTCTTTTGTTTTTTTTAAATGTTTTTATGGCTTTTTTTATATGTTTTTTTTATTTACCTATGGCGGATGCTTATTTTCAGCATTTTTTTAAAATATTATTGTTCTATATTTTGTATATATTAGACTGTAAGCCTTCCTAAAATAAAATAAATAAATATTTTTATATGTTTTGTCTATTTGTTCGGTGTTCATGTAAAAACAACTGGACCGGTTTCGATGCAGTATTCCCTGATCGATGGCAGATTCTTAGACTTAATCTAATTCTTAATCTTAATCTGCGCCATTTTTTTGTCCTAGGAATCCAGCAGGATTTTTTTAGGAATTATTTAAAATGGCCAGAACACAAAAAATCGAATTCTAATGTATCTATATATATGTAATCTACTGATCGGTGTTACTGATCGATAGTCAATTTAATTTAATAAAATGTGTGAAATTTTTTATCCCCGGAAACCCGCGGGAATTCTCCCGTTTTTTTAACTGGCTTACCCTAGTTGAATTTACATCGCGCACTGTTGATCCATACTCAGCGCGTTCCTTTAGTAGCTCACAACGCCCAAAATGCTCCGTCTGCCGTTCGATAAAACGACCGGTCGTTATGATCATGGCAAAAACGTCACTAATTACGTTATCATCATGGCAAAAACGTCACTAATTACGTTATCATTTTCGTTCACGAAGCGCTCACAGCGACCCATGTGAATAAGTCGAATAACCGTTCCATTTGAGTTTACGATTTTGACGCCGGCAAGCAAGTGGAACGGGAAAATCTGTGGTCGGGGATGTGGTCGTTGTGAGTCCCTTCTAGAACGTAGCTCTATTCCATCCTAAACACCGGTAACACGCTGGCTTCGCCTCCAGTATTGCAAAGGTTTATACCTATAGATGATGGTAGTCACTTTCCATAAGGTGAACCGTCTGTTACGTTGGTAGCTAATAAAAATTCACACTTATCACAGAAATTAGATAACATAACTTCAACATATTTATTGACTATAAACAATACCTGTCAACCACCATTTGTCGCCGCAAATGGGTTATCCGACGATTTAAAAGCATGTAACCTGGATATCATACCTATCCATAGATAAGCATAACCAAATATCGTAGATTGAATGGCAGGTGTCGCTTTAGTATCATAAATTGCACATCATAAAGATAAATGATAACGATATTCAGTAGAAGCGCTAAAAGAGTCCATAGACAATGAAAACGTCTGTCAAAATATACTAACACATGTTTCAATTATTGTTATCTATTATCTATGGTTAGCAACATTTGTCCCATCTCTATTGCGGGATCTAATCTATTACGAGGTTTTACTTTTAGTTCAGTAAATATTTAAAGGTTTAGTGGTGGGAATATGATATTTTACCGATTTAAAAATTATGCAAATAATATTTAAAGATACGTGTACAACATTGATAGTCTTATGACTAAAAGACTGACTCGTCCAACTCTTGACCACTGTCTTTATTTTCAATCATTTTGGAGAAAAATATGTGAAATTATTTTACTCAAAAATAATACAGTATACAAATAAAACCTGAGTTTTAATTAGGAAAGAAACGATTAATTATACAGAGATATATATAGAGATCGATACGGGCATCACAATTCGTGTGCTCATGTCAATATATTTCGATATTTTCGTGCGTGTATTTTAACAAAGTATGTCTATTATTAAACTCGATGTGCGTGATTTGACTGACAGTTGTCTTAGATACAACAACAATGAATTTATATAGAACTATGTAGAATATAAAATTAAGAATTTATATAGGACTATATAGAGAGTGTAAAATTCGACTAACACTGTATCAAGTAGTAGTTGAATTCGCCACAAGGCAGGCAACGGAAACTTAGTCCATACAGCTAATTCTTATGTATAATAGCTTTTCGTATAGTGGAGCAGTTGTATTGTAGGTTACAACCGACATCATTCAACGGAGTTCTTGTGAAAACTCGAAAGGCCACATTTGACTATACAGTTCACATTTCTCACAAAAACACATCATTACTACTCAAAAATTATCAGTATATTACGTTCACTTTAGAGTAATTTTACACATTCGTAGAAAATAAAACTGCACAACACTACGTCCTCTTTCAGTTTCCGCCAAAAACTCCTAACACAGTGTGAATATAAGTATA
This sequence comes from Dendrolimus punctatus, assembly GCA_012273795.1. Lineage (NCBI taxonomy): Eukaryota > Metazoa > Arthropoda > Insecta > Lepidoptera > Lasiocampidae > Dendrolimus > Dendrolimus punctatus. The sequence continues at coordinate 16,093,078 of CM022539.1, forward strand.
TTTATTTTATTTTTTTATTTTATTGTAGGAGTTCAGCAGACAGGCAGACGGCCCACTTGATGGAAATCGGATACCATCGTCTATGAACATTTGCAACAACAAAGGTGCTACAAATGCGCTACTGCTCTCTTAAGGGAGACTGGAACCTGTTCACTAATGCCGGAACACAACTCAAGGTTGTTTTGGCGACATACCTTAGACCAAGGGCGGTAGCCATCCAGTCGGGCAAAAACCCTACCACCTGGCTGTGGGTTGTTTAGTTGCCACTTACGACAGGCCGCCCGGTCGCAAGGAAATTGTATTCTTTCTCCATTCCTGCACGAATAATAGTATATTTTATATCGTTTTAAAAATTAGTTTAAACATCTTGATAGATTTGAAAAAAAGAGTAAATTGTCGATTTGCTGCGGCTATCGGATCCTTCAAGTGTTGTGAGGGTACCTATATTATTATACAGTACGTCTTTATGTCCGATACCGATGAAAAAGATAGTAACATTGTATTAACATTGTAATACAAAAGTTCCGCAATGCAATCCAATATAATATGAACCAACGTCCCTACGACGCGAGGACAGATGTGCTTGTTAAATATTATAGCACGTTGGGGATGAGATCTCCGGAGAAGAGCCTATAGTTGCCTATAGTTTAATTAACTGTTTAGAAATTCGTCTAGTTACAAAAAACATTTTGGTTTTAAATATGACTTCACAGGTTTTGAAGTGAGACTTCTTTATCGGCGTTGGAAAAAAATTTACCGTCACATTTTTCGGTTACGCGTCACGTCACATTTTTCCACAATCCATCTAGATGGATTGTGAGACGAGTATTGTAATATGTCTTTACTTTATTGTGTTTTAATTAATATACGAGTTTGAAGATTTATAAATGTAAATAAATCATTTATTTAGTATCTTACATATATGTATTAAAGTGATCAGCAAAATCATAACTTAACTTTATTTAACCAATTTCTGTAAAGTTGCATATAGTAGATCATTTTTCGAAAAATAACGTCGTAAAGAAGTTTCACTTCTTACGTGTGTACACTAGTACACGCACACGTGTTTTTTTTATAAATAAATATATAATAATTTTCTGCTATCCAAGAGAAATGAAAACATAATATATGTACAGGCTGAATCTGCCAAGAGAGTCTCTGTGACCATATTCAAATCTAAGTGTTACAAACTCTCTCATATATTTATTTTTAAATTTATTTTAATAATAAGAGAATGACTTCTGCTTTTTAGTTATCAAATACATGTATTTTCACCATCGTTGTTATTATTTCAGTTTTTAATCTAAATTCATACAGTCCCTTACACCAAGATATAGCGAAACGTTTGACAGTTTTGGTGTAATAATAGAAACAGTATTTTAAGTTTTCAAAATTAGTCTCTTCAATTCTTGACTTGCATGATTTTTCAACAATTGAATGATACTATTTTAGTTCTTTACTATTTTAGTTTAGTCTAGGATTTAGCCATAGAGGCCCACTTGAAAACTTTATCTGTATAGGTAGTTATGTACAATAATTTGAGCAAGCAAGCGTTCTTATTGGTTAAAGCAAAAGACCCCAAACTTTTTGTCTCGTTGATCACTTACCGTATTTTCTAAGTAGATCTTCTGCTTACTTAATATTACATTTTTCCAAATTTATCGACTTGAAATGTGTTTTTGGCAGTTTGCGCGATACTTACGAAGATCTAATTGCTAACTTGAAGAACGTAAAAAGCACGTGCTAAGTCTTATACCTAAATTTATAATTTGAATCCAATTGAAATTATAATACTTATATGTCTTACACACAATAATTGCTAGATCTACTCAAATGGAATCTATTATCTTGGGCCACGATTTATTTTTCAAAACCCCCTAAGATTGTTTTTTCGCTGACATGCACTTCTTGCAGGTCGTACTTGGCCCCTGGGGGTTGTTATGGATCACTCTGTATGTTTTGGGCTTAAAGGTTAATCAAACAATCTAGCTAAGAATATGTCGAAAATATTTCTAAATTATCTAGCGATATAGATAGCAACTGAGCTACTATAACTTACTATTAAATATGTTAATATGAACCTTTTTTCTAACTCTACTTGATACCAACAACATTGTCTAAAAATTTGACATCAAATAAGATAATATATCTATACTAATATTATAAAGAAGTAAAGTTTGTGACGTTGCAGGGGATAATCTCTGGATCTACTTAACTGATTTTAAAAATTCTTTTACTGTTGAAAAGCTACGTTAATAGGGAGTGTCATAGGCTACATAATATGACGCTATATACCATGGGAGCCGGACAGATCGCGGGTGAAACCACGCCGGGCCGCTAGTTTGTTGTTAAATTTGTAAGTCTTTGCCATCCTACCTTACTACCTGACTGCAATGCAGCGGCTCCGGAATGGATTCCTGGAATGGTAAACTTCGGCAACAAATTTTCTTCGTTATTTACTATAGAGTGGGGTTCTGGGATCGGTTCCAAAGTAGGCCGTTGTATAATACCCATAGCACAAGCGTGACTTGCTTAATGTGGGGATATACAACATGTCTGCTTGTCTGTCGATTATATTTATATACATATATAGTCTAATAAAATCCAAAGTTCCTGACATACTCATCCGAATCGACCATCTAAAATGGGGCTGGACAGGACACATGTTACAGTGCAGAGCGAACAAATGGAGCCAACAGGTCACGTTATGATATCCAACGGATGATGCAAGACCACGGAAACGTCCGCTAAGAAGATGGGAAGATAATCTTCGCCTGGCCCTGGGACCGTATTGGATAAGAGTTCCGGCAGACAGAGAGCAATGGAAGCAGTTGGAGAAGGCCTATGTCAAGAGACACACTGAGAAAAGAGAAATTTTATAAAGCACGAAACTAAACAAAGAGGAAGTAGCTCGGAACAAAAGGCTACATCATCATCATCATACTCATCATCATCATAGTCTAATAGTGATATTAGATAGATTATTTCTGCCTTTCAATTATGATAAAATGAAAGTAATCCATTTAACATGTTCTTGAATTATTCAATGTCATCGAATGTTGTCGTGCTTTGCCAGTTTTGCGTCTTTCAATCGTATTGATTCAATTTGATTAAACAATGTAATATCGACTCAACACTATTCATTGTCTTCTTCCTTGTTCAATAATGGCTTGGCACGGTTTGTGCATTCAGCCAGAGTCATGTGTAATATTCATTGTCTTTCGGATTTTAGAACGCGTTGAAAGGTAACCGACCATTGTACTGTTGTGTTGTATTGAATGTACCTAATACTTAGTGTATTAGGTGCATTTAATACCTGACAATGACATTTTATCATAAACTGTGACATTGGCAAAATCAATGCTAATTGCGTTGGGATTATAAGCCTGCAAGAAAGAAAGAAGAACTATTAAATATTATTATTAAAAAGAAAATTATAACACAACGAAAAAACTCCTTCCAATTTCCCGCCCGTCAAAAAATCTCAACCCGTCCGCTGCTAATGTTTTATAAATATTGATAACGCAAGATGGATGAGGGGCACGCGCGACACCAATTGATTTAAAATAAATAGAAAACGTTTGATGATTGATGGCACGGTGACCCGTCACGCCTTGACTTCCTGGGAACGTGCCGGGTTATTATGATTCTCGCTAAATCGTTTCGCTTGCAGTGCAAGGGTTGAAATTATTATTTAGGTTGATTTCGACACATAAAAATTAGACAAGTGAAGCGTAGGAAGTCTTCAATGAAGCACCTTTTGCTTGAAATATGCGTATATTTTAATATTATGCGATTTACAATTATTTTTAGTTGCGCGTACAATAAATCGTCGTCGTTCGAGGTGAATATTTTCGAATATTGGCGGTTGGCCGTAGACAATGAGCGTTTTCCATAGTTAATGTTGATAGTGTGTGTACACACCGACGCGAGCGTACTGAATTCGTACTCGGCTGGACAGGTGTGTACGTTCCTTTCATAAATCGTGCCGCAACAACAAGTCTTTGTCAGTTAGCACCCATTTTATTCTAATTTTTTCGCATCTCGTTTTTCTTTCGGAACTCTGCCCATAGACTTCCGAAAAGTTCTATGTCATAATATAAAAATATTATGACATAGAATTCTATCTCATAATTAAAAAATGACCTAGGAAACAATATGTTGTTGTTTTAGATTTATTTCACGAATGTTAATAAAAACTTAGGGCGAATTATAATTTAAACTTAACCGAACTGATGTTGGACTGTTCCAGATATGACCCAGCTAGCTCTGCCAGGTGGTAGGGCATTTGCCCGACTGGATGGCTACCACCCCTGGTCTTAAGTATGTCGTCAAAACAACCTTGAGTTGTGTTCCGGCATTAGTGACCAGGTTCCAGTCTCCCTTAAGAGAGCAGCAGCGCATTCGTAGCACCTTTGGTGTTGCAAATGTCCATAGGCGATGGTAACCGCTGTCCATCAAGTGGGCCGTCTGCCTGTCTGCTGATCTCCTGCAATAAATAAAAAAAAAAAAAAAAAAGCTAGGTAGGATCTAGAGTCCAAAACAAACATAAAGTTGCCCAAACTAGTATTAGCGACATTTCTGACCGGAAAGGACACCAGACCGTACTTGAAGGAATTAGGTAGGGTATTGCAGACCACACTGTGAAGCGAAATAAAGCAAAGCAATGGTAACCCATTACTCTAATGTTTTCTAAGGCCCTCGTGGTGACCATCGTCTAAATATAACGCCCATTACAATATACTGTTACGAGTGCGGAACTCGAATTAAAATGCCGTTGGAATTACTATAGAATTTATTAGAACTATACAAACACGTATAACACAGGTGCAAATATAACTGGACACAACCATTACATACTGCACGATTCAATAACACGCGCAAAGTCCGTCACTATATAGCTTATAGAATGTACTTGCTCGTATCGTAATCCTTACTTGACTGCCTCCCCCCCGTTCGGGCATTGTTTTATACTAAAGTGTACAATACAACAACCGACCGCGTGAACGGAAGTTTCCAAGAAAACGTAATCTGCACACCTGCAGCTATAAACGAGTACAATAACAATAGAATGTCTATCTAAATTACAAATTTTAAACACAAAGTACGCAAAAGAAGTCAAAATTCGGGAAAGGTGTGCATTCACTTTGTCGGTGTGTAACAATACATATATACACTAGACGATGTAGGCCCCGACGACAATCGGGGGTACAAAGGCGAATATAAAAAACATGGCAAGGTTTTTGCTACTGCTCTAGAAAATTTTAATACCTCACAGGAAAATGATACGTCAAGTTATTTAACTTCACCCTCCTTAATAAGCATATACCAGCTATTTAAGCAACCAGCGCCTTAAGTGTGGCGAGTCAAAAAGCGGCCGGATTCATAATCTTGTTAGCACTCAAATTTGCATTAATTAAGGACTCACAGTTGTCTTTACTTTGTAGGGGGTGGCAGAGGGTGGAAAGGGGGGTAGATAATATTCAAATGGTACATGTAACGATGCGCCTCGAAGCCTGGGCCGCTACGCCCGCAGCCAATATAGACAGTACTAGTGTGCACAAATGTCTAAGAATTGTTTAATATTTCATTGTCTCTTGTAGGATAGATGGGCACATGAACAGACATGGGCTAGTAATTCATGCGGTTACAAGTTCCTGGACTCAACTGTAAAGTTTTCTACTATGCACTTTTTTATTTATTATTAAAAATACATAAAGAATGACTAAACAGATATACAATGCAAAAGTGGATGGATGCAGAAGTCGCGGAAGGCCACGACACACCTTCCATGATCAAATTGATCATGTGTTAGCAGAAGGTGATGTTAGGAGCCTTAAGAACAGACGAGCGTGCATGACAAGAGCTATGAATGTCAAAGAAGCAAGTGAGGTGTGTAAGAATGGGCCTGTGTGGCGCTCTGTTGTTCGTGCCTACCCCGCAAGGGACGTATATGTATTAAAAATACATATGATCATTTATATAATAATAATAATCTTCAGACAAACACACATATTGTGTATCCTCAAACTAAACAAGTTAAGCTTGTGTTATGGGTAATATACAACGGACTTCTTTGGAGCCGATCCCAGACACACAAACCATAGTAAATAACGGAGAAGAGCCTCTGAGTTGTAGGGCGGTAAGTTGGCAAAGGCTTGGCCCACTAAACCACAAAGACCGTCAGATATCTTGTTGTTGCATGAGTTCGGCAGGCAGACGGCCCATCTGTAGGCTGACAGCGCTACAGATGCGCTGCTGCTCTCTAAAGGAGACTGTAACCTGGCCACTGATGCCTCAAGGTAGTTGTTGCGGTATACTCTAGGCCAGGATTGGTAGCCATCCAGTTGGGCAAATACCCTGGCTGTGGGTTGTTCTGTCGCATTTCACGACAGGCCGCTCGGCCACAAGAAATTGAATTCTTTCTCCGTTCCTGCACGGATAATGGTGTTCTTACGGAAGACAAATCTCCTTATTCATAATAGGTATACCAGATTTATTTCTTTAAAAAAGAGTAAATAATGATATTTTATAGTAGTAGTTGAGATTATGTAAATGATAAGTATTTATTCTAACCTGCGTCACCTACCCGACTGTAACAATATGCACATAAGATCAGAAAAGCAGCGTTTTAGTTTGTGACCAACATTTGAGCACACATCAGCATATAAGTGCTTTATTACATTACACTTTATTTCGGACCATGGCGTGGGAGGGATTCTAAATTTAGTGAGGGAACAGCGACGATGACCACTGATGATGATGATCACTTTATATCAGGAGGGCGGTATGCCTAGTTGCCAGCTTATGGCAATAAAACGCTAAGTACTAAAAATATATTTAAACACTTTTGGCAACAAGCGTACCCCTCTCAGAGCATCGAGGGTACGCTCGACAATTTCCTCCTCGGGTAATTCACTAGGATTTAATTTAAATTAGTTTTGGCTTGGCTTAATAGCTTCCCCACCCTCGGCAGGCCCCGGGGGCGTCGGTACGTTCCACCACCTCTATTCTGGAACGTGTCTGCTCCAAATATTTTATTAGGTTATTTACTTTCAAACGTAGTTTTTAGTCAACTTAATTACTTTAAAAGCAGGTCTGTGAAATCCTGATGAGCGAGGCGCATATCACTGTCAATACGTTAGATGACATTCAAATTAACTGAAACTCATTTTATTAACTTACAAAACTGCTTGGATTTTGTACGACTGTACAAAGCTATGACGTCATATCTGCTGTTTATCGTCAGGTCTTCAGCTCCTCTAGGTGAAGTGGGTTAGAGTGCAGAGTTATTTTAATGTTTGCTTGTAGGCGAACTTGCAAACGGACCACCTGGTGATAGGTGGCTACCGTTGCCCATGGCCATCTGCAACACTAAGGGAGCCGAGAGCCCCATATTGTAGAGCTCTGTGTAAACCGCGGAAGGGAATTTATTATATTGTTTGTTTGTTCCTTAGGAGAGACTTTGCTTCTCTCTGCGTATTCTACCGACTGTATAACGAGGAGTGTTCCGAAGAACTGTTTAGAATGGTGCCTTCGTCCTCTTTCTACCATCGCACTGCTTGCCATCGGTTGGGAGTTCATCCCCAGTTCCTTGAGCCACTTCGCTCATCTACGCAACGGTTCTGTAGAACATTTCTCTTGCGTACCGTGGGGATTTGCAATGAGCTCCCGGCCGAGGTTTTCCCACAGCGCGATATGGAGTTTTTCAAAAAGGGTGTCATAAAATTACTCAAGGCCGGCAGCGCGTTGGTGACATCTCTGATGTTGCAAACGTCCATAGGCGACGGTAACCGCTTTCCATCAGGTGGGCCGTCAGTCTGTTTGCCGTACTCCAGCTACAAAAAAATTCCTTGAATTGAGGTCGGAGGAGGAGGCGGTCATAGAACTGCTAGTGACTTTCCAGTACTGGTGCCTCTCGTTCGATCGTCCAATTTGGACCGAAATAAAACTGATAATATTATCTGTTTAGACTAAACAGTAAAAAATCGAAAGTGATACTTAAGAAATTTATTTTGGATTATAAATGTTGACAGATGTAGTCTGAAGGAATTATATTTATATAAATACCTAAAGGTTAGAGAAGAATTATCTGTATCTCTGTATATTCTCTGAAGTTTCACTTCTACTGCGTGTGAACTGCACACATAGGTACACATTTTTATCATAATTCTGGAAGAACGGGAACAAACCTAAGGTTAAGTTTGCTCAAGTCCTTCCAGAATAGGAGTGCGGCCATTGCCTCTGTAAATAGACCTTCTGACGGCACGATCCAGCCTCGGTGACACCTACCTAATTATTTGCGTCGAGTTTAAAACGCGGCCAATTATATTAGTCCTTGAATGTTGTCGGCCTTTATTGCAAGGGATTACAGACATTTATGTCTCAACAATTAGAAAGTTACTTACATTTCCATCTGGGGAGATATCAAGCTATCACTTGAGGCATTTAAACTATAATCCTCGTAGTATTTTATTACTTTTCGGGATTGTTGTTGACAGCGATGCCATACGACACTAGTTTTACTGGATAAATTGTATATTGAACTGGTCGAATGATTATGCTTGGTGGACTCCTGAATTTAGGGCAGCGAGATAGTGGATAAATTTCAAAAACATGGCTTACTTTGGTATGAGCATGTTTTATGAAAAGTAGTATATGCTAGAGCCATGGTAGAATTATGTTGATAACAGCTCTTAGATCAATTCAATCGGTGTGATACCACGCTCTCATAGAATATCTATGTGAAACTGTTAGCTTTGAACTAATCGTGTTTCGTGCGATAAGTGAGAGTTGCGATAGTACAGTCCTTCCTCCACTCCTATCCTATCTTCCATATCCATCAACCTATTCCAACGGCAGGTCCCTCTATGTCATTTCTCATGTCTGAGGCCTCTATCTCATCTACCTTATCGTATCTCCTTTATGCCATCCTAACATTAGCTTTGTTCTCCTGGTGCTACAAATGTCTAAAGACCACGATAGCCGCTATTAGCTGGGCCGTCTGCATGTTTACCAGTTATACAATACTAAAAATACTTTAGTGTAAAAACATATTATCATTCAAGGCAGAATGTAACGACCCTTATTTACAAAGCGCACACTTTTTCTTCAAAACCCCACTTCGTTTCCTTCCAAGTAAACAATGCCGTAATACAAGTGGGCATCAATAAAACAAGTAAAGCATCCCATCCGGGTAGACAATACATAACGCGGGAACGTAAGCTCGTGCCTAATGAGGAGTAACGGGGCGCGCGTGTGCAGCCGCCCTAATGGAGAGACAGGGACGGACGTATAACATAGTGAGGCATATTAGTGACCAAGACCTACAAATGCGTAGATGATACAATGTTGCAATGAATTCTAAAATTATTTGCATATAAACATAGCAGCCATGGATAAAATCATTAAATAAAATAAATAAAATCATTGCACTTTTTTTGCTTGATATGGCTAGACACGGTTTGTGCATTCAGCCAGAATCACGTAATAAATGTTTATTGACTATCATAAAACGAGGGAATCAAATCACGAAAAACACAAAATTATAGCGAAACTTTTGAAAACATGTATCAGAATAATCAGTAAGTATATATACAACTAATATTAAAGCTTTATTTAGTTATTTACAATAAATGAATTTAATACACTATATACATCAAATTTACAATCCATAAGTAATAGAGAAATACAAGTTTGAAGAGGAACAGAAAAGGCATTGCACTTTTAAAATATCGTATTTTTTTTATCTTGATTACTGTTTGTAATGAGTAAGTAAGTAATGAGACCGTAAATTGCTATACGAGTACTACTTACCTAGGAGGTTGCAACGTTTTATAAGATGATAAAAAGTGTCTCAAGTTGTATGAGTTTCATTGTTATTTAACATTTGTGGTTCAAGTAGTTAGGTATGTAATTAATTTTTTATGTCAAATAAAAAAGTTTTATTAAAATGCGTATGATGTATTGTTATATCATTAAGGTAAAAAAACCAATCTTTATTTGCAAAAACATAGGCACACAAATAGGTACTACATAATATAAAGTTTCCAGTATGTTTCATCATTTACATAACGTGCAAATACTTATATTCACTAGATGTGTTGACGGTATAACCCTGCACTGTTTTCAAATTAATTTCAGTAAATATAAATGTCAACAAAATAAAAAAGAAAAGTAGAATACAATATGTTTAAGCTTAATTTTATTCAATTTAAATAACTTTTGGGGTAAAGATGGTGGCCATGCGTTAAAAGGTTGGAATTCAGATGTTAACTACTTATCAGAAGGTTGTCCTTTCCCAAGATGTTCACGAGGTTTGAGAGAAATCAAACTATTTGGGAGGAATCAAATTAGTAACAAACCAACACTAATTGAAAACTGTAATAAATGTTGACATATTGTTAATTTTTCACACGATAAGTCCAAAAGTGTGGACTAATGTGGTTTATAAGAAAATACCGATCTGTCACATTATTCGAGTTAGACTGTCGCATACGCGGCGTAGCTGATCGAGCGCTATCTGCGCCACCACAAACTTATAGTGATAAAATTGTAATTTATATATTTACAAAAACTTATTATAACAGAAACTCTATTGTAGATAATTAATAGTGTACACAAAGTTGCTCCACTGATAAGCATTATTACTATGTCTCCACCCTGAAAATTGTTAGAAAGAGAGGAAAGATCGTGATGTTGGTATCGCAAACTGAAATTGCTGAATAATGACGTAAAGGATAGTCGAATACATAACACGGAATTTGCAATGTCTATTTGTTTACTAAGTTGAAAAACATGTGTATTGATTTGATTTGAGATTTCATGGATATCTTTTTTCAGATGAAGATATTTTTTGAAGATCATACAGATACTTGCCTTGCTTGCCTAGACATTAAAAATTAATTCTACTTGTAATGTTTTTTTTAAATCTCTGTATATATTTTACCTGAATCTAAATGATCCAAGGAATAATAGTTAAAAAGCGAGTGTCATTATTATTATTACAGAGATAAATCCCAGACTAAGTTCGGTGCGTTCACTTTGTCGCGCAGGGTCAGCTTTCCTACTTTTTCCTCTCCACTTCTCGCAGTCTATGGCATCACCTGTTTTGAGACATTAAGGCCGATTAACGACGTGACGTGTTGTGTTTGGCTCTGACGAGATGGGTAGCGTTCAAATTTACACATCACGTTCTGATGCCTTCTGACGATATTTTAAAACAGTACCTTGGAAATTCTCGTAGAGTCTACACGTTCGCAAATCTATAAAAAAAGAAACAAAAAAAGATACCCTGACGCGTCACAGCACAACTACAGGCTCGTTCAGACTTCTCTGACGCGGCCGCTCTTCTGCCTCCCTCGCTTTCCCACCCGCCGGCACTCTGACGCAGATCGGGATCGCTTCTAATGCGAGACAACACAAGCCATCACGATATATTGCGTCACGCTAATATAAATCTCACCATACTAAATGTATGAAACCCATACCATACTGACGCATAACAACACGACACGCCAGATAAATATAAAGCCGCCTTTACTATGCATGTCAACCTTCACAGCTTTTTTCTTGGAACTACCTCATCTACCGGCACCTGGCTAGATATTTGTTCCCCACACAATCGGCCCCATAAAACGTGGCCTTACCACTCTTGCGTTTTGTCTGCTATCTCACTGACATGAAGACTGTCGCGGATACGAGAGTTTCTAACGCGGTCTTTTCGCCTGACTCTACATATAAACCGCAGCATTTTTAGGAAAAACGAAATAGTAAGATAGGTAGAGCTAATCCATATATTATATCTAATAGACAGGATAACGTACAAAATCAGTTATGACACAGCCTTCTACAATTAATTTGGAATAGTGATAAAGATTGTGACTGTCATTATTTAATTTATTTTTTGTAACGTCAAATATACCTATTTTAAGAGAAAATAGCACGTAGCCTAATACATTTTTACGCTTGTTCTCCATAGGGGTAGGTAAACACATACGATGGATTTCCACTTGAAACGCTTTTGACATACTACATGTTATGGATTAATCTCTTCATAGATAGATTTTATCCGTGCAGGAACGGAGAATGAATACAATTTTCTGCGGCCGGGCGGCCTGTCGTAATAGGTGACAAAACAACCCACAGCCAGGTGATAGGGCATTTGGCCGACTGGATGGCTACCACCCCTGGTCGAAAGTATGTCGCCATAACAACCTTGTGTTGTTTTCCGGCATTACTGGCCAGGTTCCGGTCTCCCTTAAGAGAGCAGCAGCACATTTGTAGCACCTTTAGTGTTGCAAATGTCTATAGGCCAAGGTAACCGCTTTCCATCAAGTGGGCCGTTGCCTGTGTGCTGAACTCCTGCAATAAAAAAAAATGGAATAGTCATAAAGATTGTGCCTGTCATTATTTCATTTTTGATTATTTTTGTATTTTGTTGTTATTTTGTATTTATATTGCGAATCCTTCTAGAGCTAAACATTTAATTAATTAATTATACTTATATTTTTAATACAATCCGCTGATTACGTAGGACACATATTCAAACGTTGACCGTGACCTTATACCTACATAATTGTATCTACCTATTTATCTTAGATATTATATTTTCAGGGTTTCGTAGCCATTCTGGCAAAAATGGATACCATGTAAAATGACCACGTCTGTATATCCTTTTATGTTTTATATCACAGACATTTTCTAAGTAACTACTTTGACACAAAAGCGATATAATTATGCAACAAATTCTAATAATCTTCTATAGTATAATATCATAATGAAATATGTCTCACCGTAGGTATCGTAAGACCTATGTTACATACAAATAAAGATTTCATTTCATTTTCTATTGATAAATGCTGAATTTAGTCGGTTATCACAAAAAAAATATTTATTAGGGGTAAGTAGACGTTATACCTACATAATATATCTAATAGATGCATGTGAGGGATATTGTTAATCATATTATAGAAAATTATAACGAAGTTCCTTAATAACTTTTTAGGTCAAAGGTTTTTAAAGTCGTCAAATTGTCTCCCTCCTTAGTCAACATTTTTAATTATGCAGTGGACGATACTAAAAAAAATCACGGCAGTAGAGCCTAAAATATACTTCAAAGAAGATCCGTTGTGTAGTTTTCGATTAGATACCTAAGTACTTTTATGATTCAGTAGCTAAAAAACAAAAATCAGGAACATAGGAACCCTTCCATATTCGTGGCCCTAGCATTTTTGAAGTTATATTTAGATTAGAGTTGCTAGCCCCCAAATAAAATAATTATATATCACAATACCTATTCTATGTAATTTTTAGTCATTTAAATTATTTTGATGATAAATTCAATTATTTTAAGCTACCCACCTATTCGATTTAATCCGCAGTAAGAAATAATTCACGAGGCGAAAACCAAAAATAATTCCATGCAGCGTGAAATCTGTAAAAGCAAATCAACTGAAAACCAATTATTACTAAACCGCAAAAATGACAACGTTAACGCAAAGAGAAAGAGAGAGCCCGCAGCGAATCCTACGAAACTCTCATTAAGCGAGCTCTAATTAAAAAGTAATTAAATTCGCGAGAGAGAAAAAGAGAGCGCCACATTTAACTGATACTAATAAGATCGTCAAACAATTACGAGCGGGTGATCCTGCGGTGGGGAAAGTGGGGGGAGGGTGGACCTCTCGCTCCCTCGCCGCCGCTCTCTATTTAACTTTTAATTTATACTCATTCCTTTATATCTTTTATTGCTTCGCCCATCGCGACTCCTAATGCGCCCGAGGTGCTCCTCGCACTAATTAAATTCATGCAACACTAAGCTCTGGGTGCGTGGGGCGTGGGCCCCTCCCAGATGCGGCCCCCGCGGCCGGGGGGCGGCCAATAGCGCGCGGGCGCCCCCAGCGGGTGGGTCGCCGGCGGGCCCCACTCGCCCCGCGCTCGCCGCTCAGTCGCAGATCCCTGATAGAGCTGTCATGTCGTGTCCGACCGGTCGTTACGCTGTCTTGACATATTTTATTATTATTTATGTCAATTACTTTTTTGTTTAATGGAATAAGGAATCGCTCGTGAAATTGATTGCCTTTCGGTCGCTTATGATTCATCAATGTCAAAAATACAATCTGTAATGTGTTAATTTTGTATGATTGATTGTTTGTCCGTCATTAGACTGATTGGATGGCGACTGGCCCGTAATCTAGTTTTACGCAATCCTATTGTATTTATGAGCTTACACTTCCATCTATTCCTTGTCCGATACATTAGTTTATTGCCCATCCATCATTACATCATCTGTCATATTAAATGTATGGGTGAAATTTTAAATAACCACAGCATTATCAATGGTCCTGAGCAATCAAGATGATTAACTACCTGTGTCCCGTTTGAATAACTACTCACTTTAGATATTACTTTTCCAACAAACAAATGTAGGTGGATACGGCCTATCTATTCATCATAAAAGCATAAGCAATAACATTATTTCTTGTTTTGTGACTTCAATTTCCATCGATCAGTTACATCTTAAAATCGTGTCCATATTAATAAGCTGTATATTTAAAAAGAAGTTAAAAATGCATTGTCATATTTTGTATCGTAACACAACCTAGTGACTTTCTATACATTCATACTAAGCACTGCTTTCGCACTTGCATCTTCTATATGCGGTTAAAAAGATTATGACAACCCCACGAGCTTGTGGAAACGTATGGTGACCATATAATACTAATGTCTAGGCTAACGTCAAACGATATCGGACTTTATTGTTTACGACATATAGCATTTTTTCCCACAAACTAAAAAGTCGTCTACGTCAACGTTAATTCAATGTGTGCCAGCCCTTAATTTATTGCCGGCTATTCAATAAAGATCTGTAATTGCAGGGAATAAGGTTTGAAAGCGTTTAGCGTTTGGGAACGATGTACTGTTGGAGGAATAAATCTATAATATGAAGGAGGCGGGGAATTAATTTGAACGTGGGTGGGGGGCCAGGGGGTCTTCGCTCCGCCCAGCGCCCGGCGCGCCATCTCAGTGACGGCCCCGGCACGTTGCGAACGAGACACATTGCCGCAGTTCCGACACCGCGCCTACCGACAATGCGCACCGGGTAAACAAGGACCGACGGAACCCAGTGACATTTTCAAACGATAAATCTTTACTCTGTATTATAAGGTGTTTGTGATACGCAACAACAATTCACTCTGTGACTAAAATTGAATAATTCTAATATCACGTGGAAAATGACAGTTGAGAATGCAATGCGCCGCACGCACCGTCGGTGAGCGGTGTAGTGTTGTGCGTGTTATCGATAGCCAAGATATCGAGCGGGGGCAGAGCCGGCGGCGGCAGCGGCGGCATGGTGCTAGAGGGCGGGCTGCCGGCGCCGCTGCAACTGTACGCGGCGGCGGCCGCGCAGCTCGCGCCCCGCCCGGCCTGGCCGCCGTTCCTGCCCTTCTTCGGGGTGCCGCCGCCGTTCCTCACGCGGCCGAGGCTGCCGCATCCCCTGCCGGCGAGGGCACCACACGGCCCCCCGAGCGAAGACTCCAACGAAGACGGCGGAAGTAGCAAAGGTACGTGAATCACCCCGTTGCTAAATTGTATTATAACAGAATTACAAAAGTATTTTCAGTTGTTTAGATAATATTTTCAATATATAGGCAACGATCTTTTATTTTTGATAAGTCTACGTACTCTCATCTATTGTTATTCTATTTTCAAGTACGTTACATATAGTCGTAAGTACGGCATTTCGGAATTCCCTTTTATAATGTCATAATTAAAAGGAAAAAACGACAGGCGAATGAAAAAAGGAAATTAATAAAATACTTAGTACTACTTATTCGTTGTATTTTTAGTAGGTAGTAGGTGATAGGTACTGCGTATGTATTTTTATTTATTAAATACTGCATCTTAAACATACATAATTAAAATTACTATCTAATGTAAGACATGAGACTGTAATTATTTATATTACTTACCTACTTAGTATGTGTAGAAATATTACATATACATTTTTCTTATTGTCTCTATTAAGGGAAACACAGTTTCTTCATGTAGATAAATAATTATTAATGGTAATTCCTCATACTTAAAAAAAGTATAATAAAAAAAGTTACATATCGTTAAGAGGATAGTTTCTTGTAATTGCAAAACGACATAAAAAGAAAAGTGCTAATGGACACTCTCTTAGTGCGTGTACTTTTAGTTAATTTAGGTTATTTAAATTAGTTACTTTTCCTTTTTGAGGTTAGATTTTAATACGAGAGTCGAGTAGGTAGATAACCAAATAATCAATTACAAAAAAGTAATTTAGCGATGTAGTTGATGCAAAGCATTAGATAGTAAATAACTTAAACTACTTTATAAATTAAATACGAATACATAGTAACATATTTAAAATATATAGGTATATTTTACTAGTTAACAGTACACCTAAGTATTAGGCATGATTATTTTTTGATTTATAATATTCAATTTTCAATGTGTAAATAATAATTTATTTTGGAAATATACAATAATTAATATTCCTAAATACAAAACACAAAATGAACACATATATCAATTAAGTTTACACTAAAAAGTAATTTATATTATTAAAAATAAAAAATTACTCAAACAATTAATTACAAGAAAAAATTACAATTATACCAAAATTACATAACATGTCTATTAAAATGAGGTCAATATTGAAATGTACGTTGGTATGTTGTCGTGTATGTGTATTATATTGATGTAGTGTGTAATTTTTTATAGCGAAACAGGCAAACAAGCCAATCTGATGGAAAGAGGTTACCGTCGCCAATTGATGTTTCAATACTAGATGCGAAGCGAACGCGTTGCCAGCGTATAGAATGCGATCGAAAGTCAATGGGATAGGAGATCGTATAGGAGGGACCAGGTAATGGGATGGAGAGATCAATCAGGAAGAGTAGGATACAGGCGACGGGGTTGGCGAATAGAATAGGGGGATCGGCTATAGCAGTAGGGGGAAGCTGGACATCAGAACTATCACTCATCGTATGAGACACGATGAGCTCAAAGCTAACCATATCGCGCCGATATTCTGTGAGAGCGTGGTATCACCCCGCTCGAGCCAGCTCTAAGAGCTGTAATCAAGATAATAATTCCAGCATGATTTTACCACGTTGAAACAATATCCATTTACAAATAATTATTAAATGAAAATATATAATTATAATATGTATAATTAAATATATTAATAATAATAAACCCGCAGGGGGGTTTTGTGGCGAAGCCTTAGGTGAGTAGCGACACCCCGTACCTGACTCCACGGAGCCAAGGCAAGGCCCCCTCCGCCTCCGTATTTGACATAGCCACGGAAGGAGTGGAGTGGAGATCGTTAGAGCTAAGACTCAGGAAGTGATAAATGGCATAGTGTTAGAAGTAGCTTCGGTGAACTTGCAGCCCACCTCTCCACACCCACACCCATGTTGCCCCGCGCAAATCTTGTACGGCATTTTAGAGACCTATGCAAGTGGGGAGTCACCGTCTGTCCATTTTATCCATGTTACCAGAACATAGCGACGGGTAGACGCCATAGTCTCTACATTCCCTGATCTCTAGTTCCACTAACACTTCATCCCAATAGCCTGATACCTTTTTTTCTCATTATAATAGTCCTACATGAACGGAGCTTGTCTTTGGGTGCATTTTATATGCTGTAGACAGGGATAATCGTCGGTCAGTATCACAGCATATTTACATTAAATTTTTCAATGGATCTATACGTTAGCCTGTCTATGGCAAGCAAGCCCTCCAAAAGTCCGGGCCATTTTATGGCCCGTGGTCTTCAGACATTTATTAATAATTATATCTGAAAAAGCTGTCTGAATTTATTATCATTACTAAATGTTGTTGCTTTCTTAACCTAATCTTAATCAGTCGGCGTCACACAATATTTAGATTAAATTGGTCAAGGGGCCTCCATATATTGGCCTGCCCATGGCCCTACGCAAGCCCTCCAAAAGTCCGGGCCATTTTTATAGCCCGTGGTCTATAGAGACGTAAAATAAAATAAAAATAAGTTTTATTTTATCAAAGTATGGAAGCCTCGCTGTGTAAAAACTCGTTGTTTTGTTTGGTAATCTAACACAGAATGTAAATTAAAGATGTTAAAAGCAAATTATAACAAGTAGGTATTACTATTAAAATTAATGCTAACTATATTTTTACATGCTTTTATTTTGCTTTTGCTTTGCTTTTTTTAACTTGCAATTGATGTACGTATGTAAGAATGTAAGTTCGTGATTAAATCTTGCAAGTTAAATTTGACCCGATTTTTGATTGAGCTGAAATTTTGCTCACATGTATATCGCGTGGCAGTGCAATAATACGGTACTATAGAGCTGATCTGATGATAGAGTCAGAAGGTGGCCGTAGGAACTCCTGTGCTAAACAAGATAGACCCGTCGTGTTTGGGCTCGTTTAACTTGTCTTGGCTAGCACTCTGTTACTACATGATATCCAGGATCTCAAAGGCTTGTAATTAAAAACCTTTGTAAAAAAGATTATTAATTTTTTACTTGAATATTTAGCGCTACGAGGATTATTTGTTGTTGTTAGCTTGAAATGTTATAAAACTAGTATTTTGTCATTTTAACTAAATAGGAAAGATGATCAACGCTATTTCGAATAATAAATAGATCTCAAAATAAAAAGAAAACTCAGTTTCAAATTGTTGTAACCCTAATTTAGAAGGTTTTGTATTTTTGAGTTCATCATGAATTTTTGGCGGGAATTTGTGAAGCGATGTTTTGCCATTCAATTTTATTGAAATAAAAAACCTATTGATATTGTGTCTAATTAAAATTTCAACCGTTGAGTGAGACGTGCCTTCTTATGCAATTAACTGCTGAAAAGTTTGATTTGTTCATCCAATTGATCAAGTAGTTTCCGAGAAATTGACAGTAATATACACGGATAGAGACGAACAGCTGAACATGACAATTCCCTAAGGATGGTATATGCCAAAATGGCTACAGAACCCTAAACATACAGAAGAATTGAGAACTTCCTCCTTTTTCAAGTCGGTTAAAAATTAGACGAGAACAAAATGAATTCAAGCGCTTCATTAATTAAATAACCACAATAACATATTCATTATTACTGGATTTTCTAAAGACCAAATTTTAATACTATTTCCTTATTTGTAAACAGACCTATAAGGTAGTTGTTACATCATTACCTTTTAACTTAACTAATGCTATTGGAATGCTTTGCGTTATTAACGTAATTACACAATACATATTCACGACCTTTTCGCATGGGGTAGGTAAAGACAATGGATCTCCACTTGCTACGAGCTTGCCGCTCATCTTTCGCTTCATGTGCTTTATTCATATATCTCAGTTTTAATGCTTTTTATCGAGCCTTCTACAATAATTATCGATTTGATTACAATAAGATAAAGCAAATGTAGATTTTTTTTTAAAATTAAATCTATGTTTTAAAGATTTAAAGCGCGGCATTTATTTGGATTTTATTATAATTCGCACGTTTCGGCCACTTTATTTTTATGTGCCAACTTTGCATAAAAAAGTATTTTAAAAAGGGTTCAAGAAATACTTGATGTATTCTGGTAATACTAAGGCTGGTGTGCACCGAAATTCAACCGACGGTTAAACAAAAATAATCACTGTTTTCCATAAATTTTTGGCGATTATCTTATTTTAACAATCGGTTAAAAGTCGGTGCACACTAGCCTTAGTGTTCAAATAAGTATCATACAAAGTTGAAAAGACAAAGGCCTGTGACTAAAATATTAATAATAACGTCTATACACGTCCCATAGCTGGGCTCAAACCTCCAATTTATAGGGAAACTAACAGTATAATACTCTCTACCGGGTTTGACATATCTATCACATATGATGATTTCATCTCATAGTTTTCTTTCACCGTCAGCACGTGTAGTAATTGTGACAATATGCACATTACGTCAGAAAAACTGCTTAAGAAGTGTATGTTTTATCTGGTCTGGATTTGAACCGCGTCCTTTGAGTTTGAGACGTGAGTGTGTTAACCACTGACCTACCACAGCTTTTTGATAAAAAATACGCGTGCGTCCTAGAACGCCCGATAGAAGTGATAGCTTAGTCTGCCTACCGCTGCCGTATGCGTGAGGGAAAGGTAAACCAGACAGACTGACGCCGTAACGCGTTACATGACGAAGCGGTGTACACTCCCATTAGGAGTTATCACTTCAAAAATAGTGACATAAAAATAGGAAACGGAAAACAGTGTTTAACTGATAAGGAGCCAGATGTGCCTTTTCTCTTATGTAATTAAAATACTGATTAAAATTGCTGCGTGCAGCTGATGGATTTTAAAAAATACGGAGAAAGTTGTTTTTAAATAGTGATATTAGTCAATACTTTCAATAAATACGAAAATATCATTTTATTTATATTATGATATACGTTATTGGTTAGTAAAAGGTGTGTTGTTAATAACAAAATGATACGTAATTTTAATATGGCGGTGTGACGGCGATTAAAACATGACCCCCGTCGGCACATGTTCGACACGTTCCTCATTAATTTAAGAATTTCCTAATACAAGTTAATCATTATGTAGGTAAGTATAGTTTAAACACTCAATGGAAACCCGCTGTGATATGACCTATTTTACGACAAAAGAAACAAACTTTGATAATCTCACCCATGAACTCCTCTTAAGGATAAGAGGTGGTAAAGTAACTCATAAATAACTGTCAAAAATAACCAACATCGAGAGGTAGTTTAAGTGACTGCTAAGAGGCAAGATGGCAATTTTTATTTGAAACAGCTGATTGTCACCGAGTAAGGGAATAAGAGGACCGAATATGTGTATAAAAATATATCAGTAAAAAGGTATTAAATTGGTGGAGCTACCATAGCTAACGGGCTATTTTTTTAAGGAAGTGCTAAAATCACTAGGGTTATTATTACATTACTTACTTAAGAGATGGCTAATCCTTTCTCAACGAGATTATTATAAGTATAAAGGCCCTAAGTGTAAAAAGTGAAAGATGATTTATGCATAGCTATAAATTTAAATATTACGCAAATCTTTCGTTTAGGAATTCATTTTAAAAACAAATTTACTTCTAGGGTTCATATTCACAAATGGAAAACCACAAAGCACTATATCTTTATAAATTCTTCTTCTCCGTCGTCACACTCTTGGCAGAGTGGTCGTGGTCCTCATGACAGGGGTAGTGGCAAGCTTCACAACTCGTCGCCATTCCTCTCGGACTGTAGCTTGCCTCGTGCATTCATGAAGTGGACCATTTAGTGCGGCTTTAACTTGGTCGGTCCAGTGCATTGGTGATCTACCGCGCGCCCTCGTGCCCTCCATTTTGCCCTGGACTACGAGTCGCTCCACTGACGTGTCCTCTCGTCGTGTAATGTGTCCAAAGAAAGTGAGAATATGACCTTGAACGATGGAAGAGAGACGTTGTTCTATGTCGAGTTCTTCAAGTATTGAGACGTTGGTTCGGAACTGTGTCTAGGCTATGCGAAGCATTCGTCTCCAACACCACATTTCTAAAGGATCTATCTTCTTTCTCTTATAGTCCACCTTTCGGCACCATAAAGGAATATGGGAAACACTAGTGCCCTGACAAGGCGCATTTTAGTGGCCTTTGTGATGTTTCTGTTTCTCCATATCTTCCCAAGCCGATTCATGGCGGACCTGGTGATAGCCATGCGCCGTTTGATCTCTTCTGCACATCTTTATAAATTCTAGCCTATGTGTTATTCTGATGAGCAAGCTATATTACTGTAAAGTTTCATCAAAATCCATTCAGTAGTTTTTGCATGAAAGAGTAACAAACATATATGCATATATTCTTACAAACTTTCGTATTTATAATATTTATAGAGATACTAGCTGTACCCGGCAGACGTTGTCATGCCTTTAAAATATAAAAATCTAGATCTCGATTCCCGCGTCATCTAGCGGGACCAAATGTTAATCTAAGCTATTCTCAAATCCACTTGAACAAACAAAAATTTGATTAAAATCAGGCCCGGGGTTTAGGAGGAATATCGCGGCGCGGGCACAATCTTTTGTTTAAACCATTCCGGGACAAACTTCAACACATACAACAACAAAAAGAACACCTAAATTCTGGTACCCGATTGCAGCGCCATCTACCTGGTTCAAATTTAAATCTAAATCATCCCAGTAGAAAATTATAAAAATATTAATATCACTATTAAAAAATAGGGGTTGATCGTAGAGGGTTGAAAATTTAGGTTTGGATGTATTTTTTAATTCTGTATCATAAAAAAAATAGAAAAAAAATAGAAAAATTTAGGGGTGGACTACCCTTAACATTTAGGGGGATGAAAAATAGATGTTGGCTGATTTTCAGACCTACCCAATATGCATAGAAAATTTCATGAGAATCGGTCAAGCCGTTTCGGAGGAGTTTGGTAACTAACACTGTGACACGAGAATTTAATATAATATAAGATAAAGATTTCTGACAAAAAAATGTGTTAAATAGTAGAAATACTAGGTATAAAGCCAAGGGCGTAGCTTACCTTAGACGGGCCCTGTACCAAAATGTGTTGGGGGACCCAAAGGAAAAAGAGTTTTTTTAAATAAAAAAAATCAAAACAAACATGCTCGTTATTGAATTAAAATAATTATATATTAATGTAAGTTATTTTTCAAACTGAATGCTCCTACCAGCTAAGTAAGACAAGCAACCAAAAATACACTTTCGCCTTTTTTTCGGTAAACTTATCAAATCATTCATAGTTGAAGACGATTTAACTTTTCTAGATTTTCTACTTCCATAGACAATAATGACAAGTCTGACAGCCGTACGTTTTGACCCGAGAGCTATTCTCGGAATCAAAAAGATTGTGGATTTTCTGAATTTTTGATTACACAGTTTCGAGGCCCCTGTAGTCGGGGAGCCCATGTCATTGATACGGTTGATACTGCGGTAGCTACGCCCTTGTATATAGGCAAAATTTAAAAAAACTTATTCTAATACCTGTTTATTACATGACGACCTCTGTGGCTGTGCGAACTAAGTCTTTGCCGGCTTACCTCACTGCAACGCAGAAGTTCCTGGTACATTAAATTTCGGAAACATATTTCCTCCGGTATTTACTATGGTCTGGGTGTCTGGGATCGGCCCCAGAGTTGTACGTTGTATATTACCCGTAACACAAGCGTAACTTGCTTAATTTGGAGATATACTATATGTGTGTTTGTCTGCCGATTAGTATTATTATATTATATTATGATCCAAAATACAAATGAGTTAGCATTGTAAATTACAAACAGATCATATTATCAAAGAGCAGTGATTCATGGCGATCCATAAATTGAACCGAAGAAATAAGTTAGTATTAATTGAATCCATTTTGTCGCTCTAATTTACTGAGTAAATAGAAAACGCAATATCTGGCAAAAAATCCGTAAAAGATTGTTTCCGTCACGGTATCTTGATCAACTTTGTTACTAATGCAAAACAACAAACCTATTAATGTTACAATGATGGGGCAATGACATCGAGCAAACTATGTTTTTGCACACTTTTATATCGCCGAAAACAATTTTTATTAGGGTTCCATAACCATTTCTATATGTCTAGTAATAAGTCAGAATAACGAATGTAATAGAAATAAATAAGTTTTGTAAATAAAATACATAGACCTTAAAATAGAAAAGATAAGAAAAACATGTGTGTGTCAGCTCCGACGTACGACTGAAGTTTACTCCTTGAAAACTATTGTATTAACTTGTGCGTACCGCAGAATTGTGGAATGCACTACCAGAGTCCGTGTTTCCCGAAAAATACAATCCGGGTATCTTCAAGTCTCGTGTAAATAGGTACTATCTAGGTAAGCGTGCTCCATCTTCGACCGCATCATCGTCCAGCATCGGGCGTGATCGTGGTCAAACGCGAACCTATTTAAGATAAAAAAAAAAATAAAAAAAAAATAATATTCACTGATGTATATTATTTAAGATTTTATTTTATTGCATTAAGGTCAAAAACTACATGATAATAATTAGGGGGTAGTTACAAAACTTTTTAATTTTAAATACCGTGTCTTACACTGATAGATATAATTTTAAATCTTATTTCATTGTATTAAAATTCTAAAATCTATTTTTTTTTTGTCAGAAGCTGGCAAACAGGCAGACGGGCCACCTGATGAAAAGTGGTCACCGCCGCCTATAGACGTTTGCAACACTGTTACATATAATTTTAAAAAGTAACACTTTTGAATTAACGCTTGTTTTATTTCATTGAGTAGGAATCTAAATTTAGTATCCATGACACGCCATAATTTAAGAAAAGCTTTAAATAACTTTTTACAGCCACTTACATATGAAAACTCTGAAGAATTGTTACACACCGTTAGTTAATAATCTTTCGCAAATTATCTTTCAACGTAAACAAATACTTTCACGCACGCACGCACGCACGCACGCACGCACGCACGCACGCACGCACGCACGCACACACACACACACACACACACACACACACACACACACACACACACACACACACACACACACACACACACACACACACACACACATACACACACACACACACCATTAATTTATACTCACTCGCCAACGTATCTAGGCACGTAGTTATGTTTTTTATTTATTTTTTTTCCTTTTTTATTCTCTTTTAGTTGTAATAATACCAGGCAATAAAGGAAAAAAGAGGTTCGAAATCGAAGGGAACTCCACTGAGGCCCGCCACACAGGCTCTGTAGAGACCTAGTGCGGCACCAGAGCTAACTTTGGACGCCCGTACAGAATTGTCTTCGTATTGTCTAATTATTTTATGTTCCATGTACTCATTATGTATGTAAATAAATTTCATTTCATTTCATTTCATTTCATTTCTCATAAAATTTCCATATCGGCCTTCGTGAGTATACTCAAAAATGCAAAAGAAAGTAAATTTCCGACAACATTATAGTTGGAGAGAGTATAAATTAAACAAAAAATCACCTATCCGTGCAGGAACGAAAAAGAATACTAATTTCTGTGACTCGGGGGACCTCTCGTAAGAAGCGAGTAAAACAACCAACCAGAAGGTGGCGCAGGGCATTTGTCTGACACGATTGTTACCACCCCTGGGTTAGAATATGCCGCCATAACGACCTTGAGTTGTATTCCGGCATTAGTCGCCAAGTTCCAGTCTCCCTTTAGAGAGCAGCAGCGCTTGTAGGAGCTTTGGCGTTCCAAATGTCCATAGGCGATGGTAACCACTTTCCGTCAGGTGGGCTGCCTGTCTGCTGAACTCGAGCTATAAAAAAAATGCTTCGCAAAAACCACTGGTTCTATACTGAAGTTATCTTCCCCTCTACCTTTTTAAAAATAAAATCAAATATTCGGAACAAAATAGGGTTATACCACTTAAAGAATGTCGTTGTATCCGACAATCAGTCAAATATATTTCTTTTGTGCTATTTCTGGTTTTAGGCCATTGTCAAAATACTGTCAACAAAAATTGATTTAAGAAAATCTGTTAAATAGTTTTGCGATATAAGCGTCTCTCGATTATTTATTGTTTTGATTCGTAGCTGAATAATCTTAACCTCTAACGAACCCATTATAGTGCATGTTGTATTACTCACTTAACTGATTTTTATTATTAACAACGTTGCTACAATACCGGTTTCTGTGTTTTGATCTCGTTTCACTGGAGTTATTTTTGAAATTATTATATTAATGGTAATATAAACTGTGAAGTTTATGCAATAATATGTAATGAGTAAATATATTATAACTTTTAATATCAGAACGCTAAAAATTGATCAAAAGTGATGTTGGATGAATATAGAGAGAAATAAATATTTCATTCATCAATTCCAAAAATGAACCTAGTGTCAAGATAGATCACAAGCAAATTTACCAGCCTTAAAAATAACAAAAACGTCAGTATTTCTTAAAAAAATGAATAAATCTGTGAAAATCGGCCGAATAGGTACCGACGTCCATGCACAATCAAGAAATTCGTAACAGCGACTAACGTCTATTTCTTTTGAAATACCTTTATGGATACATACAAAAAATTTAATCGAACGAATCTTGCGTTGGTTGATATTTATATAGTTGCGCCGTCTGCAAATAGTATTGTCATGCAGATAGTACAACAGGGTAGGTAATTAATATACAGCAGAAACATAGTCGGTCTTAATATGCTGCCTTGGGTTACGCCATTTTGAATTTAGTTTATAGCCTACACCTAAGCAGTAAGCAGTTAAAGTACATTGACGCCTATTTTCAAGATAGCTTTTACATTTTATGATGATAATTATACTTCGAGATATGATTAGTTTTGCTCATACTTCAATAGTATTTTACGTAAGCTTTGTCATACTATCGACTTTATACATGCAAGTATTAAGAAAAGCCATTATCATTATGATTTTATAAATCAGTGTAAATAATGCTTAACTGAACTGTTTTTTACTTACATGTATGGTGACTGCCTCTAATTTGAAAGTTCTTTGATGATTTTCCTACATCATTGTATAGTCATATGACATTAGACATATTAAAAAAATATCTTACTGCATAGTGAAAATAATCTTCTAGATTTTTTTGACACATTCATAAATGAACATCGAGCTAATATGTATTTATTATGTGTGTATATTGAAAATACACATAATAAATACATATTATTATGTGATATGATATGTATATATTATATATAAATGTATATGTATATATATATATATAAATACGTTATTACGTATAAGAATATTTTTAAATGTTTCCATTTTTGAAATTTGACTACGGGTCCCTAAATATTTTAGTATTTAACTAACATACTCATTAATTAGGTAATTAATAATTACATACTCGTAAATACTCAAAGTAAAAATTTTACAAAGTCAGATTTTGTAGTACACGTTCGTTAAGGAAAAATATAGCAAAAATAATTCAGATTACGAGGTAAATAAATTGTAACATTCAATTACATTCATGGCATGCTTTTTGTAGACTAAATTTAGTGGAATTGTTAAATATAAAAAAATCCCAGACCGCTCACCAATTACGTGATAATGAACTTGCAGATTGTAATATTTTAAACAAGACATTTTAATTAAAACATTTGGTAATTATTGCGTGGACCATATTTCATTTTGAACGTAAAAGTGGACTGGCTGGTGTTTTTGAACAAAGAACAATTTGCGTTGATATTTTATTCACTACAATGACAGGCAAAGTAACCGAGTTCATACAGCCTAGTCAAATGTATTAATTTTCAGTATACGTACACTCAAAGTATGTAGATCTTTGGCTAACACAATCAGTTCAGTTAGCCGTGTAATTGTTGTAGTATTTTCGTTCTTCGTACATGTAGAACAGGCAAAAAGCAAAGACCATACAGCCTCGTCAGACGTATTATTCGCAATATGAGCTTAGCTAAATTTTAGATCTTCGTGAGAAGCCAAGCATAGTCCTTGTGGCAAAACGGAAAGCATATTTCAACAAACAGTTTAAATTTTCTACACACATCTTGTTTAAATAATAGCGAATAACAACCATAACCTATTTTTAAAAAAAGTGTGCGTCTCGGGACTCCCGACAAAAGTGACAAGCTTAGGTTATTACCTAAATTTTATGTATATAGCGCGTGGGTTAGATTTGGAGAGAAGGAGCGTGCCTACCGCTGCCGTTTGCATGAGAGAAAGGGAAGCCAGACAGACTGGCGCCGTAACGCGTTATGTAACGAAGCGGTTTACCCTCCCATAAGAAGTTATCACTTCAAAAATAAAAGTCTATGATATTAAAAAATACTAAAAATTGTGGCTAAAAAGACCTGATTAATGAACACGAGAGGTTTTCGTTCTTACAAGATATATTTTCTAGTGTTACTTCATTGGTTGCAGAAACAACTTAA
The DNA here is from genome assembly GCA_012273795.1 of Dendrolimus punctatus. Taxonomy (NCBI): domain Eukaryota; kingdom Metazoa; phylum Arthropoda; class Insecta; order Lepidoptera; family Lasiocampidae; genus Dendrolimus; species Dendrolimus punctatus. The sequence goes on from CM022539.1 coordinate 16,120,984, forward strand.
AGACAGTTTGTACACCTATCAAAAATGCCGTGTAATGAAAAACCAACTGGAGAGGACTATGTAAACGACGGAGAATACGATGCATTTTTTTGGATTTCGTGTCCGTCTGTTTGTTGAGGATTTTGTTAGGTAGGTTTGAAAATAAACTACCTAAGCACTGACTTTTCTTTTGGCTATTACATACTGGTTGCAATTATAAAAGCTGTGCTACGTGTGCGACATGGAGTAATTTAAGAAGGGCATCATCAAGCTGTGACGTCTTAGCTTTCATCGTGGTTTTGCTTTTCGTATCCCATATATAGTAACGACTTTACATCACATGGACAGTATGTTAGTTTTATTTTATTGACAAAAAAAAACTAATAATCACCATAACAAAAATTGCGCCATCTGACAGCTGAAGCGTGATTACTCAAAATCAGTTATAAATTAATGACACATCAGAATTAATATTCATTACTATCACAAAACCTTAATCAACCAACGAGGTCAATTATTCATTTCAAACACCGATTGTGATCCCATAATAAAACGCCTAGATTAAACACTCACGATTCAAAGCCCCAAAACCCTCTCTGACCTTAGATTAAAAAACTGGTCAAGAGCGTATCAGATTATGTAAAGACAAGGATTCTGTAGTATTATAGTATTGTCCATAGGCGATGGTTACCGCTGTCCATCATGTGGGCCGTCTGCCTGTCTGCTGATCTCCTGCAATAAAAAATAAAAAAAATATATCCCCGCAAATTGCTATTGCGCCTGGCCGCCATTTTGGTGACGTAACCGTAGCCGAATACTCAGTACTGTTAGCATCACTGGGCGATTACCGTACATATCGAGTTGCGGATGACGTCACGTGAATGTTAATTTGACGAGGTTCCAGCGCATTACCAATTTGCGGGGATAATAGTGGAGAATAATCACTATAATTTCCGTTCAATGCGTGAAAATGTGTATTCAAAACGTCAATGGTTTCCAGAATTTTCTACCTTATACTTTTAAATTGGAAGGGGATACATATTTTAAAAATCTAAGGAACAAAAATAAGACAGTTGTTAAATGAAGCCAAAGCCGTAGGATATTTATAAATTTTTAGTAGTAATTAAGCGGTTTTGTAAGAAATGTGAATTGCGTAGTCAAATGCGCCTTTCGAGTTATTACAAAACTTTTTTAAATGGCATCAGTTGAAAACCTTCAGTTGCGCTAAACGAAGACTTATTCATTAGAACTAGCTGTATGGACTAATATCCTTTGTAATAATAATAATAATCTTTATTGAGGTAAAAAAATGTAGGTACAATAACTTATAGAAGTCCCTAACTCCCGAGCTAGACATGAAGCCTGTGTTTCGCGAATCAGTGCCCTCTCACATTAGTATGTTGTTTTAAACACAAAAAATACAGATTGGTAACAGTGTTTATAAGAACATAATATGTAATAGAATACAAGTAAAAATGCAATAGTTGTAAATAAAGAGTAAAGCATAAAAAAGAATGAATAAAGAAAGTGACCACGGCCAATGAAAAGCGGCCGAAAATAAAAAAAATACTTATAGTATAGGATCCCGCTATACAACGACCTTCACCGAGATGCTTATTTGATGAAACCTATTTTATATTTAATTTAATGTGTCAATAAATATATTGCATATGGGTTGCCGGAAAAATTTCAGTCCAGTATATGATTGATTAATAATAAAAAAAATAACATTTCACCGGTTTGTTTATTAAATAAATTCTATACCAATCGAAAGTACGTAGCCCATAGAATATGCAAATGTTAGGTTGCCTATTCTTTTCCGGTCACAACTCTTGGGTAGCCAGGTATAATCCTTTTCATGTTCAAGATCAAATAGCATGCGCACTCTCTTTCTTTAAATAGACGGACTTCAAACAGCTGCTATGTTGTGTCATCTTCTATCGCATGGATATGTTTGGTTGGGACCAGCCACACATAATCTCTCGCAGTAATATTTCACTTTTCAAAATTCGACAACCGGAATTCGGGACTGATTTTTCGCAGGCAACCCTATACCACCTTGTTCATAATGATATAATCTTTATTTTCATTTGATTTTAATTCAATAATCAAACCGGTGCAAAAAGCTAGTACAAATTTACCTATTTATACCTGGCTACCCGAGATTTGTGACCGGAAAAGAATAGGCAACCTAACACCATATGCAATATATTTATTGACACCTTTAATTATATATAAAATATGTTCCATCAAATTAGCACTCGGTGAAGGTCGTTGTATAGCGGGATCTTAACCTCTTAAGAAAATAAAAAGTGTTAGACTTAAATTTTCGCCATTTGTCCACAGAACCCTAATACCAACTAAATAATGAAATAAATAATGATCCATACATACGTCGCCGATACACTTATCCTTCTAGGCATAACTTATGGCTTTTATAATATTAAGGGTATTATTCCCAAAATATTCTCGGGTTCGTTTTGAATAAATTTTGTATTAATAAAAAAAGAAAAATAACTGTCGGGCAAGGTGCTAAGAGGCTAACGAGCGTAATCCAAATGTAAGTTATTAGTTGCGCGGTGCGGCCGCCTGCTGCGCGCGCGTCGCTCGCTCTCGATGTCGATATACAGATGTTTATCGATTCTTTTGTCGGCACTAGTGCTGAGGTGTTACCCACGAAATTAAGATGTTAAATGTTTTGTGGATGACGCACGCTAACCTCATTGTGTTCTATCACATTTTTCTTTTCTTTTTTGTACAAACTTAATAGAAATATCAATAGTATCTTTTTATGTTATAAATTGAGATTATAAAGTGTTAAGTTATTTATTACTAACTTCGGATCTGTTGGCAAATAAATTGTAATATTACACGTACTTAAGGAAAATGTTGTTTTTTAATTACTATATGAACATTTTTTTATCTTAACGATATGTGTGTGCTCATTTCTACTCCTTATTTGTACTAAGAAGTTGTGATTAAAATTTAATTATTAACTTCATAATAAGTACAATAATAAGTTTTAAATTTACTTTGTTAGAGTTCCGTAGACATTTTGATAAAAATAGAATAATTATGAATTCGACATACGTTGTCTTTCAAAAAAAAAGTAATGCATGTTGAAAATGATTTCGAAATTGCAGATTACATTTTGAAAGTCATGAGTCTACGGCTGCTTCCAAATTAATTTCATTTACTGTTAAACTTAGACCATTACATTCATGGTCTAAGCTGTTAGAAAAGATACATACTACATACATAATTACATATATACTTGATAACTATTATATACAAATATATACATTCATGGTCCTTTATTTAAATGTATTTTGAACTTATATTATCTTTAAGGAAGTAATTTTTATGAATAATTATTGAAAGAGCTTGGTAGCGATCGAATTGTTCCACATTCATTGCGGTCGTCTAGAAAATCTTTCGTCATATACCTTTCTCGCATAAGTGTTGCTTTGCTATTTTTTATGTAGGTACATACATGTTTTAAACATCGCATTTATTTTTCTTGGAACCTATTGCTGAGGCTATAAACATGAAATTCAGTAGTAATATGTAATATATGCGCCGCTATAAAAATGTAAATGTAGAGGTAGACCAAAAAAAAGTGGATGGATTTTGTGAAGGATGATATGATGATTTGTGGTGTGACAGAAGATGTATGTAAGAGTAGAAGAGTGTGGAAGGAAAAGACATATTGTGCCGACCCCAGGTAATTGGGATATGGTGAAAGAAAAGAGAGAGAAAATACTGAAATAAAATCGTGTAAAATCTACATATTAGTGCTGGTGTTTTTACAAGTAACAAAAGGGTGGAATTTTCTTGAATATACCTAATTATGCGGGATATTGTTAGTTATCTTGAAGCGTTATAATGCCGACTTGCTTATTTAAATCAATAATAATAAAGCTTTTATATATGTATAATTAAATGAAATGTTGATGTGTGTTAGTTTGATAATATTATTTTTCTCTGTATTAACTTGTTATTTATCGCTTTTACACTAGTGTGGGAATTAAGGGCTTTGGTCGTGTAAACCCTATCTATATGAATACTTATTAATTATTATAAAACTTTATCACTAAATAATGAGATATTCGCATCCAAAGTCGTTAAAATTAAGTATCACCTACTATAATTGTTACATTATAAAGTGGAAAATTCTCAAAAATAAATCAGGATACCGTAACTTTGAACTAACATGGGTATAAACTAACATGGGTGTTGCCTATGGACGCTTGCAACACCAGGGGTGTTGCCGACCTCTAAGAAATTAAAAATTGAGACTAAAAAATGTATGCCGATTTATTCCTTTTTGTAATTTTCATGACTAATGTATGATGTTTCATGATGAATGTATATAAAAAATATACATACCTAAATATTCTCAATTATACAAATATCCTGTTTCTACAATATTGGATCCTACCTGTATAAAAACGATGTTTAGATAATGTAAATTAAAATAAAGTAGACCCAAATGTTTTGTGTAATGCATTATTATTAGGAATCCATATTGATAAGAAGGAAAATAAGAAACATTTAAATTAAAAAAATAATATAGATATAGATAAAAGGTTTATGTCCAAATAGGTTTGGACACTACCTATTAAATATAATAAAAAATATTAATAGCCTTTTCTTACTTCCTCTTCATTAATTAAAGATAGCGAATATGCAGTACTTAGGTATATGCATAACATTTGAACCCGTTTCTGCAGTATCAGAAGTTACGACAATGTTTTCACACTAACCATATCTAATTTATATTGAAAATGTGTTGCGTATAATGGTTAATTGTCAATAGATAGGAGGGCCCTAATTAAATCACTCATTGATTAATACTCGTGTTTACTTGCAAGCTTGATTGAGACGATCTTATCAGACCATATTTCCATAATAGGTATATTGGTAATGTTCAACAGGGTGGCGGCCTGTCAAATAGAATGAGATACTGTTACGAGCTACAGGACTCGAATTAAAATGCCATTGGAATTACTATAGAATTTATTAGAACTATACAAACACGTATATCACAGGTACAAATAAAACTGGCCACAACCAGTTCAAACTGCACGATTCAATAACACGGGCAAAGTCCGTCACTATTTCGCTTATCAATGTACACGTCTTGCTTGTTGCATCTACTTTCATACATCTCTTCTTACTAGTATATACACGTTTATTTCAGGTACCTACTTTTTAACTGACCTTTTTTCAAAATATCTTCGATTGGGTCATGGTGAGCACGTGCGGTCGACCAACACCGACTCTATCATTCACATTGCTGTATATGCTATACTTAGTTTAATTTTTCTATGTGATATTCATATAAATTACCGATACTGATAAATAAATACGAAAGTAACTATAATATGTTTATTGTTTGCAAGGAGATAGATCATATCCTGGAAGCTGAAATAGGCTACCTTATATTTCTATATCTATTTTTACCAATGTGTGAAACTCGTCAATCCGCCTTAGTTACGTCGGATATACTGCCTATCACCTTAGTAATGCGGCCAAACCCAGCAACAACGTTTTTCTACATCGTAAGCACGTGGTAATTGTAATTTTGTAATAAATAACAGACAAAATTTATGACATAATAATATTATATGGCTGGAATTATTATCAGGCAACATTATAAACTTCCTGTATTGCACGTTCGAAAGGACAAACTGTCGTTTCTATAAAGAACACAACATCCTTTCTATCTTTAAATTACATGTATGTAACAGTTTATGCACTAAATGATATAAAATAAGTATATATATATATATATATATATATATAGACATTACGGCTAGGCTAGACCTCCGTTGCTTAGCTTCAGTTGAAGATTTTCAATCAGATAAAATTACATGTAACAGTAAATTCTAACATTATTTACATAATAAAAACACGTTTTAACGGTTTTAAGCACGGTATTTAATTTGATTTTTATTCCGAAGTTCCGGCCGCTTTTCAGTACCCGTGATCATGGAAGACAAAGATGTCAAGTGCCAATGATTAATGTTAACATTACTGTCGCACAATATTGTTAACGCCACTGTTGAGTCGAGAAAACTTAAGAAAATTCTATTATTTACAAATTAAAAACAAACTTTGAAATACCATGATATGATATTACACTTGAAATATCATCATAAAATAATAATAATTGTTCTTGACATTGCGACGGGCAGACGCTATAGTCTCCATATTCCCAGATCCCTAGTACCACTAGCAGTTCATTTCCCACAATAGTCCTACACTGGCCGGAGCTCGTCCTTGGGTGCATTAGTATATAGTGTAGACAGGGATAATCGCCGGTCAGTGTCACGCCACATTTTCATTAAATTATTATTTGTCAAGGGGCCTGTACGTGTTGGCCTTCCCATGGCGCCACGGAAGCCCTCTAAAGCCCTCTCCGAGCCATTTTTATGGTCCGTGGTCTTGAAAAACATACAATTGTTCTTGAAACAGTACTACGCTAAAACTTCTTGACTTGAGCTTGACTCCTTTTACTTGTAAAATACGTTATAATTTTGTACACTCGTGCAAAATCTATGAGAAAGCTACGTTTTGTAATGCTGATATTAGGGGATCAACCAAATTGAATCAATTTGGTTGAAAGACACAGAACTCAAAGAACATGAAGGGTTTTAAATGCTTGCAATACCATAAACCGCTCACCGGAACGTGTCAGTGTCGCAGGTGACTAGTGACATTAGTGACATTGGCGCCACCAACCCAACTGTTAAAAAAACCCAAATTCGAATACGAAGCGAGCAGTGAGTTTTTCATATGATTTATTTGCAAGCCTATTTAAATATCAATATTTACGTGCCCATCGGCGCTATTCAATGACATATTCATGTCATTGAATGTGTTATTAAATCGTTCAGATTAAAGTTTACGTTTATATGTATCACTTATGTTGATGCATTCTAATTGAAAGATAGAAATGAACTGTCTAATATAGGCTTTAAATAATAAAACGTATTTATTTACCTAATGGGTTATAAGGGTCCGGCTTTTGCCTTCTGCATACTTTATTATTATTTACTTGAAGATTATAAAAAGTTTTGAATACCTACTCATGTTTTAGGATTTAGCCAGTTACATTTTTAACTGGCTAAATCCATAAACCGGAACGAAGCCTTAATTAAAAAAGAACTAAATGCTTTTATATGTCGCCTCTTTGCTTCACTAATGTGTTATTTTTAAAAATTTAATTTTAGAAAAGAGGTTTAGTAATCTAAAAAAGAATAGTATCGAAATTAATTACTTTTTTGTTTTTTTCTTGCCAATCTACAATATATTTAAAAGGTACCCAACTTATTCGTTTCGAAAAAATATATGTGAAGGTTAATAAAACTATTCTGAAACTTCAATTTTCAAGATAACATTACACATTATTGAAGCAAAGAGGCGATGTGTATATTTTATGTTCCCTTTGAAACTGGCGTGTTTAACAATTTAGACAACGTAATTATTTCGATACACCCAAATGATCGGCATTTTATCGTTCCAATAATATAATGAGCTCTATAATTTTTGATTGCGACGATCCGTGACCGATTTTAGCTATTGCATTTGTTGAGAAAATTTAAGACGACGAAAACCATAGATAACATTTACAAGGTTTGTTTTTTATGAATAACCGGTGAAGAACAGTCACAATCGGCTTTATTTGTTTATGGGCGAATGAACCGTTGACCGGAGGGCAGATCCAATCAATTTTACTTTTTAAATGCAGCGGAACTCGATTTCTTGTTATTTGGTAACGCGGGAAACGGTGCATTAGTGATTAAATTTTGTTTTTGAATTGAGAACGAAGAATTTCTAGCTTCTAGTAAAATTGGCTTTAATATATAAAGCTAGAGTTTTGAGGGACCCTGAAGTATTTTGCTGAACAGTTTTATTTTTAAAAAGTTGTTCAAAATAATTGATTGTTTCTAACCTAGAATATTGTTTGCTTTGAAAATTCCTACTGTTTAGTGAAATATTATTTTTGATCTCTCATAAGAAGTCCCTTGGCATAAGTCAAAGAACTACAAATTAATTGAAGTTTTTGCTTAAAGACTTTCTTTAAAAAATGAATATTGATGGATATTTGACATTAGGTAAATACGCAAATAGTGTAGGTCGGGCTTACTTGAAAAGGAGAAAGAAGAATAGTCAATTAGATCATTTTAAAAAGCAGTATTTGGCGGGAACTGAAAAGGGACTTTGTGCTGCACGGTTTTAATTTCTTAAAATGTGTAAAATTACTCTACAATGAACAATATATGTAAGATATTGACAGTTTTGCAAAAGTAATGATACAATTTTGTATGGTGTGAACAGTATAGTCTAATGTGGCTTTTCCAGTTTTCATAAGAACTCCGTTAAACGGCGCCACTTGAAGACCTAAAATTCAGCTGAGCTATTCGAAGACATACATCAGAATTGGCTATATGAACTAAGATTCTTTTGCCTGCCTTTGTGGCAAATTCGACTACTATATTTTAGATATTATTTATAATCTGTCTTTTGAAGCAGAGGATTTTTTTTGTATTTTCATCTTTTTTATTTTAATGGGAATATACTTTTTGGATTATCTATTCTTTTCTCAAATCTTGTAACTATTATATTTTTACTCTAAAATTAATACCAATTCAGTTCGTTATAGATTATAAAAGCTAAATAGTAAGAAATAAATAAAATCAAAAACCAAACGCCATTTTACTAAAAACGCAAACACTCATAATCTAAACACAAAAACAAACTAGTTGCACAATAACATGGTTAAATGGCGTAATAAACAGAAATCACAACTAGTCAAAAGTACATCAATAAAGGGATAAGCCCATTGTCGGTTGGGGGAGCCCTGGCTGGAATGGCGCAGCACATAAATTACGAAGCCCCTTCGTTTTACAATCCAATGTTAGAATCTAACAGGCATTTTTAAGTCAAATGAGTATCGAACACAGGAATCCCGTAACTTTTAATATAATAACAGAAATCTTGAAGTGAAATCAATAAGGAATTTACACCTGGCTTTGTGAAAGTCGTGTAACTACGCGCTGCCTAAGATTAATTGAGACCTAAATAAACGGAATTATCATAACTTATAAATAATTGTACATTAGATCGGCATTCTTCGTTCGGACGTCGAATAAAACAGTTCTTCTACGTGTTTCGTTAGAATTCTATGGTAATTCGGAGTTGACATAGGCTACAGAAAATGAAGAAAATATAATATGATTTAAGATCTGGCTTAAAGGCCTAACTGCCAAGCCATAAACCTAAATAAAATATAAAATAACCATTGATATATTTTTTTAGATTGCCGCGATTCTTCAATCTCAACTTACATTAGCCAAACAATAATATGATGGAGCATGTTATTTGTTACGGTGTCAAGTGTGGACATAGCCTAAAAAATTTCTAAATTTCCAAAGTGATACATTCAAATGGGTTCATCATCGAAATCGAAAATCTTACTTTCTAAATATATTTTGAGTGGCAAAATAATGAGCGTTTAATCACTTTAAGCTATTTCATTGATATCATGGCTCGCTTCAAAATTCCAGAAAAGTTGGGTCCTGCTCTTCGTAACTGTAAGGTAAAAAAACTAAATAAATAATAATAAAACATACGCCATTTGGCAAGAAGGCGCAACTTCATATTATTTACTTTTGTAAAAAACACACTCATTACCTGAACAAAGTGACAAAAGCCCCGAAATGTGTAAAATTAGTCGTATTAGTCAAGTCGGCAGTGGCAAGGTGCGCGAAATGTAAGTGAGACGGCTGCAAGCCAATTTCAAGGGCCATTTCTCCTCAAACCCAGGAGGGGAGTGCGTGTTTAAAAATAAAAACCAGAGATGGCATGTTTTTCTGGCCACGCACTTGCGCAGTTTATGTGTTATACAGCTGTTGAACTAATGTATGCGTAACAAGAAAATTAAATTTTTAGTCGAATATTATTTATTACATATTGTGGCACAGGGATAATTAAATAGTAAATAAATTTATTCATATTATATTAGCGTACAAGAAAATTGTCATATGAAGTAAATTATTTTTTATTTATTTGCGTTAACTAACCTTACTCATAGAAGACGGTGATCTGGGCTCAGTATTCTACTTATAGTCTTGAGGGACTATGGGTAGAATACAATACAAATAAGTTAAGTTTTCTTACATTGTATTCAATAGTATGTAATTTGTCTAAACTTATATACTACACATACAAGTGGTTTGCGTCTGTGTGGTTAATGGTAATTTATCCACTGGAGACCAGTCCACCTTCATCGGTACTAAATCTATAAGTTTAATTCGATTTAACAGTAAGTTCTCTTAATGCACTATGACGCAACCGGTATCAAGATGATATTACTATCCCTCTGCGTGGTATTATGACCTCAGCCCAGGTACGTCGCTATTTCTTGGAATATTTTTTTATTTCTTTTTTTATTTTATTTTTTTTATTTCATGAGTTCAGCAGACAGGCAGATGGCCCACTTGGTGGAATGCAGTTACTATCGCTTATGGACATTTGCAACATCAAAAGTGCTACAAATGCGCTGCTGCGGTCACTAATGCCGGAACTCAACTTAAGGTTGTTATGGCGGCATACTCTAGATCAGGGTTGGTAGCCATCCAGTCGGACAAATACCCTACCACCTGGCTGTGGGTTCTTATCGCCTCTTACGACAGGCCTCCCGGCCGCAGGAAATTGTATTCTTTCTCCGTTCCTGCACGGATAAAAATATATTTCTTTCTATTTGTTTATTTTAAATACCTACTGTATACCTGTGTTTGGAAGCGTCTATGTCGCAATGCTTGTGCAGAAAGAACCATTAAACTTTGATTGCATCCAAAAATACAGTCTGTACATCTTGCGGTGCGCGCGCGACGCGTGTCGAATCAACCGCCGCGTGCCCCAAAACACGCATTTGTCAAATTCGAAACGCTTTTTTAAGTATTTACTTTACTGGTATAACCGCTTTAGCCTATTCACCCCTTAAAGAAATTGGACACGGGAGACTGGCGTGATTTCGCGCCAATATGTCCAATAGTTTAGCGGTTTATTGGCTACCGTTAAAACATGCCCCGTGGGCCCATCTATCGGTGTACTCCGGATTATCGGATTGTCGTTAAGCTGTTTAGGTTATTGTGTTATGATTGTATACATTGGTTGTATAATCTGTGGTTTATTATACAAAATGCTTTTGATACACTCACTTGTGAAATGAACAACGATTTTTATATTAAATTGGGTACCTATTAAGAAATATTGAACACCTGTATATATGTATATATCCTGTATATATGCTGTATAACGTGTATATATAGGGTGTCCCAAGTCTGACTTTTATTTCAATAAACTCAAACTAAACTAGGTCAAGGTTTTTCATTATTTAATTAATTTTACTTACTTTTGTTGACTTTGGTAAAAGTGGCGTCACTATCTGTCTCGCTCGCTCATGGCAAACATGTCCACTATCCATTTCTCTCACCATTTTGCCGTAAAAGTAAGAACCTACCAAGAGCTTGTGCGAATAAAAAACATTTGAACTGAGTAAAATGGGTTAGCAAAAATCGGGTTTCTTGAGGTTTTTATTTTTTTACTCGTTTTTTTAGTATGAAACTAACAAGTATTGTAACAATCCTGATTAAATGCGCTAACTTTTAATGACACTTGCCAAGGCACTTTAGTACGTTTTTTTAAAGGAGGGTCTTTCAAAGTCGACAAATTTTGAAAATTTTAAATTCATAGTTTAACAAATAGTCTTAATTCTGGAAAACTTGGGGCAATTGTGTCATTATTTTTGACTGTGGTTCTAGAAATGTTATTTAAGGTTACGGTTCAAAAGTTTAAATGAACAAAAATAATAAAGATTAACCACAATAACCGAAAAATGGTTACAGTTTGACCAAATTTCTAGGTTATTCTTAAATGCCCATAATTTTCAAAATGCATGGGATAGATATTTTTTCTGATTTTTTTCATGATGGTTACAATCAATGTCACCCCGTTTCGGCTTGACGTTGAGTTCTGGGACACCTTGTGTATATATATATAAATTGATCCTTGCAAGCTTCCCTATAATTTAGTGTAATAATACGTTGTCTTTGTAACCCAAATTGCTTTTGACTGTTTACTATTGTTTAGTATTTGGCTGTGAATGCCCACGTTAAAAATTCACTCTGTTTATTTATGTGTAATATTTAAACAGTCAGCCAAGTAAGTGCTTGCTTTCTACGCACTGTGAAGGCTTCCGTATAGGTGACAATATTCCGCTGTTCTTATGGTTTGGCTACAGAAACACTAAAAGATATTTAATCGAAAATATCTCCCCCTCCATTCTTAAAAGATACTAAACGGACATTATTCAAAACAATTTACATTAAAAATTACTGTTCAAGTTAATAGTTCCTTAAGATCTTTGAGTGAGGTCAACAGTTTTAATCCTTTGATTAAGTTTCTAGTATTATAGTAGATGACTTCTGTGGTTGAATGAGTTAAGACTTTGTAGTTTGTACTACTGTGTACTGTCTGGGCCAGACTGAACACGCGGGCGCGGTGGCGGCGCGGGTGCGGGAACGCGCGCGGCGCACTTGTCCGTAGTGACGCGCGCGGCTCGTCCTAGTGGTGTCGTGTCCAGTGTTTGCCAAATATAATATGGATGAAGAGGACTTATCTTTATTATAAAATTCTTCCTTAAAATGGCAAAAAAATGGAAAAATTCCTTAACTACGGCCACTTGTATGAATGTGCTATGGCTTGAATTTCCCGCGCGCTCAACGCGCCATGCCGCCCGCGCCGATCGCCGCGCCCGCGCGCCCACTACGGACACTCAAATAGGTTTCATAAGTTTAAGTATGCCGCGCCGCGACCGCCCCGCACCCGCATGTTCAGTCTGGCCCAGCACTTATTGCTATTAAGGAGAAGAAGCGGCAAGAAACTCCCCAGCAACACGTCTAGCTAAAATTGTTTTTCTTTAAAAAATTTTATTCTATTTATATGTCAAGTGTTTTTTTTTCAATAAGTTTTATACAGAAGTATGTTACAAAATGACTTTTGAAAAATGAATGGAGTTGTAGCAAACAGTGCATATTCAATAAGACAGAGACACAATAAAAGTGTAGAAAAGTATTATTATAGTTTTAAATATAAAGACATGACGTACTATTTTTTTTGCTGCAACATATCTCCATATTCCTTACAAGTATCGCCTCCAATATCGCCTCATACTATATGAGCATAAAAAATCATTTTTATAAAGTACTCGTTATACTCTTATTCTCAAGGAGATGCATAATATTATGGCTCTATTATTCAGTAGCCTGGTCATGTTTTAAATTAATGTTAAGCACTGGAATTTTAATGTAATGGTAAGTGGAATAAAAAATCAATTTCAATTACTTATGTCTATTAATATTAATTACAAAGAACTTTTGAAATGTACGCGCTCTTAGTAATTATTATTAACTTGTTTAGGTTTTTAACAAAGCTTCAAAGCCGCAATATCAGGTTCATGCTATCTATTTAGACTTTGTCATTGTCAGTAGGTTTCAAGTTCAGTTTAGCAGGCAAAAGAACTAAATCTATAGAAATCAAATAAACAATAATAATCAAATACATAATAATAATCATCAAATAAATTACCACGTTTAAAACCCGTTAAAACGTAGTTTTATTAACTAAGTCCATTTAACTGTTTTTGTCTCTATTCAGGGTAGAAAGCATTGAGATATAGATGTTTATATGATCTAAGGTAGAAGGTTATTTTTTATTATTTTTTATGAAAATACATTTTCTTTTGTTATTTTTTATTATTACTTATATCAGATTTATACTCTAATATTAATATCTACTATAGAAGTAGATTTTTTAGAAGTTTTATGAAATTACATTTAGATTTATTAGAGTCGCATAGTCCATTTTTAGGTCTTTTTTGACTCCAAAAGACGGAGTTCTTGTGGTAACTGGAAAGGATACATTTCTCTGAAGAGTTAATATATTTTATAGTATTCGTGCCTTAAAACATTCAACCTCACTCATTCAATTCAAGCAAAGCCGCATGGAGAGTACCTAGTACTAAAATTAAATGAAGTGGATTCATTATGAGAAAAACCCAATTACGATAAATTAATATATGATTCGCTTGCAATGAATCGAATCGATTTAACCTTCATCAAACTTCGTTATTGTTTTGCGTGGGACAATCAGAAAAAATGTCACCCACACTTTTTTTATTTGAAAAAACAAACAAACCAATTTTACGCTCCAATATGTGTCGTACATATATTAATAACACAATCAGTGATGGTAATTTCTTATTAGGGAATTTAACCCCGTATGCAATGTCTGTGTTAACATTTGTTTGTAAAATAATTTAAGATAATCTTTTGAATCACTATTTTAGCTGTATTGAAAGGTGATTATTCATTTTTGCTAAAAATTAGGAACAAGAATTTAAGAATTTTTGTTAATATCTACTATTTTGAATCACAATGACCACTAAGCAATGTAAGTCGGTATTTTTCAAATAAACTTTTTCTTTCTTTTTTTATGAATAATGTTTATCTATATTACATTTTTGTTATCTACATTATTACAAAGTATTTTTTGTACTTAAAAAAATGATTTGGTCATGTTAGATATAAGTCATAGAATGCAATTTATACATGTTATTACATAATAATAATATTGTGTTAGTAGAATTAGTATAACTAGTTTGATTAAAACTCATAATATGGTGTAAAATGTTTTACGAATTCAGTATAATAATAAAGATGTTATCAATTAATTAGTTTTTCGTAATATAATACAATTCCAAAATGCACTATAAATATTCATTACAACTGAGGAGGAGATGGATGCAAGATAAAGCAAATGTCTCAGTATCAACCACAGATTAAAGATTGACCAAGTGCGTGACGATCGTGGCTCAGTAAAGAGTTCCGTTGTAGCGACGAATATATACTGCTATTATCTTCTATACATAATAAATTTGCAGACGTCGAATTTCTTTAAAATGAAAGAAAATGCTAAAAACCGAGTCAGGGGGATGTAAGAAGTAAAATAGAACTAATTTAGATTTTATTCAAATTCTTGTTTCTCTGTTTGTGCGGGCTAATCTCCGAAACGACTGGACCAATCTAAATGAAATTTTGTATGGTGGTAGCTTATATACCTGGTCAACACATAGGATACTTTTGATCTCGAAAAATTAAAGAGTTCCTGTGGGATAGTTAAAAGAACGGACCACGCGGGCGAAGTCGCGAGCAAAGTCTTATAATAAACCCTCGAAAGGAAATTTAAACAAAAACATACCATATTTCAAAAACTATAAAATGTGTCTTCAGCTATTGACCTGTAAAACACTCACTATGAATTCTGTAGATATATCCTATCGATGTCGATAGGGTATAGATATATGGACCGAAATATTTCATCCTACATTGGTAGGCATATAGGTATACTATACAAGTTAACATCCCTATTTTATTATGAAATTGATTTACCATATCATTTTTATAATTTTGAGTTGTGCTCCAACATAAGCGGACAGGTTTCAGTTCTCCATTTGAGACTGACATCACATGCTTAGTACTCGGATCTCTGGTCCTGCAGAAGTGCGTAGACGACGGTCACCATGTTCTATCAATTGGACCGCCAACCTGTCTACTTCTACCAATAAATAAAACAACGACCTTCAGAAAATCCCTGCAAATTCAAAAGCATTTATTCAAAGTAAGTTCCGCTGGAGAACATGTTTTTTTGCTCATACATACTACTTATAAGTTAAAATTTAAGTCCAGGGGAAATCTATTCGTATTTCGATAAATGATAAAATACCAATATCTCCAAAGTAAAACGGCTGTGATGTATGAAAGTACAGACAAATTGACTTACAAAAAAATATAAGCCTTTTGTTTTTGTTATTTGGCTAGGGAACCCACTGAAAACAAATATAATTTAATACATGACTCATATGCATTTAAAACATGAGATAAATTAATTTTGTATTTGAAATTGTTTTTAATCTGCAAGTTAGCAGCAGGTATCAAATGGAGCCGACAATGCTCAACGAGGGTTTGATTAAGCTAATTAAAATTTAAAAAAACATGTTAATATAATGCAGTGGCATTGTTTCTTTCATATTAAGTATTCATTCATCGCGATAAATAGTGAGGTGAGAAACTTCATTTAACGGTAATAACGAAGTAGGCATACTAGCAAAATAATATAACACTGGCAACATTTTAATATTGTGAGCTGTTTATCTTGCAATGAATAAATATTTAAAAGCAAATAATGTTTAGAACCGTACTTCAAAACAATGAAAATTAGTAATGGGTTGAAAACGGAAAGCTTTTTGGGTAGAAGACGGAAAAAAATATTTTTGTAGGTTCAAAACGGAATCGATTTTGGGTTAAAAGCGGAAAAAGTATTGTTGGGTAATTAAAATTAAAATGAAGACGGATTGTCACACCATTTTGCTGCTGCTCTCTAAAGGGATACTGGAACCGATCCACTAATGCTGGAACAAAACTTAAGATTGTTATAGCAGCATACTCTTAACCATTGAATTTTGCAAAAATCTTCCAAGAAAAGCCAGAGATAGGTCTTGACTGACGCCACTTGTGGCAGCTCAAATATATACAAAAGCAAATAGATTAAATTTTCAACACAAACTTCTTCGTTAAGAACAATGTCCTAAGACTAGGTATTTTATTACATTCAAGGAGTTTGTTCTCATTTATATATAAAATTTAAAATATTATTTATAGCAGCACATATAGCAGCATATGCAGCAGTATTTAACCTTTTCAAAGAACCTTGTTGGCCTTTGCATATAACAACCAACGACATTAACATAGATTATAGCAATACGAGTTAATCCTATAAAACAAACCCATTAGCAATACGAGTTAATCCTATCGAACAAACCCATAACATATTGTTAACTCTGAGAAATGGGGTCTTTTCCACCCCGCACCATGACAAACTCTATTAAAAGATTCAACCCCCCTTTATTAATGTAGCATAAAATTAACCCGTGCGTTACGCTCGGTGCGCACGGTGTTTTAACTAGGACGTTTCTGGTCGAGGGTCTGAAGGACCCCGGTTGGATTTTTGGTCAGTCATTTTGGACTTTTGCTTGAAGGGCTTATATCAAACATCTAGATCATTTTTTCTCGAAGTGTAGTTGTAATCTCATCATGAGATTGAACATCCTACTACCACTCACAGGCAAGTTGTAGATTCCGTATGACTATTGGGATCTACAAAGGAAATTGTGAAGTGGTATAAAAATATAGTAGAATTTAAAAAAAAAGCACTTTTAATGGGAATTTGTTTGAACTATATCTGTTGAGTGGTTATTGATACATTCCCTGTTAACGAATAACATGTTAGGGATAGAATTTCCTGTAAGACAGAATCACCACAAAAAATTGTTGCCGCTACTGTCACACACCGGTTCATTTGGAAGTCCCACAAATCTGTGGTCAAATACAGATAATTGAAATGAACGTTAAACTGATGCTCTCTCCTTTTAACTACATAATATTTGTATTAGAATAAAAAAGATGATATAGTTCTCTTGGTTTTGGCGCGGCAATTTGTTGGCAGCTGGCAGCTTGAGGAAAAAATATAGAAGGTTAAGCTAAAATAATTTAGATCCTAATACGAAAACTCTTAGGCCCCATATATTTAGAGGCAGGCAACGTGTCGGCTCCCTTATTGTTGCAGATTTTCATGGGCAACGGAAGCCACTTACCAACAAGTGAACCCGTTTGCCAGTGTGACTACAAGCAAACATACAAAAAATTATGAATAGGTAGGTATATTAAAAATCAGAGATCTATGAGCAATGTATTAAAAATAATTTATAAAGTAGCTCTTCTGTAAAATTCTCGTTCATGCATAACAGGCTCAATATCAAGGGGTGTCGTGTTTGTAATGTACAAAAATGATCTTCTAAGGAAAAAAAATGTATAGCCATGACATTAATTTAATACGGATATCTTTATACATGTTGAAAAACGAAAGGTAGATAACTAGTTAGTTACAAGTTTATTAAGTTTAATACAAATTATGCTACTTTAATACAAACCACATCTATTTATAATTAATATACGCCCACACAGCTTAAACTCGTTTAGAAAATTAATTTAATATTTATAATAGCTATTAACGTGTTTCCGCATCTATTAGAATAAATTCATTATACGCTTTGAGAAAAACAGTGACATTACAGCAGCTCACAAGCATACATAAATAGTTACTTATTGTCTGGTTTTACTTTTAAATAAATATACATATCATAAAGTAGAAGCATTGTTGTGGTATAATTGCTCGTGGGTATTCAAGAATTTCTTTATAATAGCAGTCCATAGACGTCTTACTGCTGGTCTCCCATATTTATCGGGGAACGGAGAGTATACCCGCCACGCTTGTCTAAGGCGGATTAGCGCGTTTGACTATTGCCCGGTACCTATATCGTACCGACCGTCCATTTATCTTACTATCGGGTAAAATTTGACGTAAGCTCCATATATGTAATGTAAAAATTCAACTGATGGTAAGGTAAGCGAATGAATAGCAAAACTTAAGAACTGGCTTTATATCTGTTATCTCGATGTGAAGGTTTCGTCACGATGTTGTTTTTCACCGTTAGCACTTTTTTGATCCAAATCTGCCTGAGTGATGCATGCTTTGCAGCCAGGACTCAAATTCCTTTTGAATTTGGGACGAGTCTTCAAACCACAAAGTCGCTACGGATTACCACGTTTCCACATGAGTAATCTATTTTTTTACCAATGGTATTAACGGCTTATTAAAGGGTTTAGTTTATGCAAAATCGCCGCAATACCCTAAAAATCCAAAATCAGTTAAACTATATCAAATGTATATTCAGTTAAAACGGGTGCTGGCGGTATGTTTGAACTGTTGTGCTCGTTATTACAAAACAATGTGGAAGGGCCCCCTTGGGTGCAATATATCAACCCCTCCCAGCCCGTGGTTTCTGCTCTGTGACGTATCTAACTGATGTACTTCGGGAACTGGCTGAACAAGTTGCAGCGACTGTTAGGACGTCGAGTTATATGTAGACTTGATATAAAACTTATGAAAAAAACAAATTCTAGAGTTTGAGACGGAAATTTAAAGAGTGTTGTTTGTCTGTGCAATTTCATTTCCAAGATATTTATAGGTAAGTACATAAGGGTATAATTACTTGACCTCACTGACTGACTGACTTCTAAACGCACAACCCAAATTACTTTTTTTTTAAATAATAATTTATATTATTGCCATTGCTGTAATAGTACTTATTTTTTTACCTTAACTTGTCAGTTACTTAGAAGAACAGGTCTGTCGTAGGACTTGGCCTTTTCTATTGTCATGAAAAAGAAAGAGACAAAATTATAAAGTGCTATGTGACGACTCTCGTAGTCTAGTGGTGCAAACGTCAACTCGCTTAATTCAGTAGTTTACATTTTATACGAGCCAATATTGCTCGGACCTAGAATCGTTGAAAACTTGCATACTGGGTTTTCTTTCTATATATTCAAGTGGGATCAAAAGTGGATGAAATTTTATATGATGATAACTCCGTTGTTTTCGAAGTAACAAGTGTGAAATTTTATGTTCCTGCTTCTAGTTAGAAATTAATGGACACGTGTAGGTATCGGAGTTTATTTCGAAGTTCTACCCCTAAGGTGGTGAAAAGTGTTTAATTTTTGACTATTCCAACAATGACTAAGTTTTAATCGACACGATTGAAACCGTGGGCAACAGCTAGTGTATAAAACATTAGCTGACCCGTGCCCACTTCGCTGGGCATCAGAAAAAAATAAAATACTTATTATTAATCTCAATCAAATATACCCTATGTCACTCAGAAAAAATGTAGCTTTCCACTGGTGAAAGATTTTTCAAAATCGGTTTAGTAGATCCAGAGATTACCCCCTACAACGTCACAGACTCACAAACTTTAGCTCTTTATAATATTAGTATAGTAGATTTATAATAGTTGATTATATCGATTGGCTTGAGCACGATTTGTTTGCGTTGAAAATCTGAAAGGTTTAGAAATATATTCCTTTTTGAGCTGTCATAAATATTGGCACTCAAAGACCTACAAATTTTGCTGTGGAACCTGTACATGGGCCTAAGTTTCACCTGGTAGAATATACAGTACTTATTTACTTGATAATTTTAAAACTTCAATATTCAAGACTCCTTGACACTTGGTAGCAAGAGTTTTCGCGCTCCTTATCCTATTCCTACAGTTTCCTCACACACATTCTCTACATTTTGCCTACATTCTACGTTAATAAATAAATAGAGTTCATTACGATATAAGTCAGTGTTAATAAATTACTAAATTTTGACATTTATTAATAAAAGGTGTCTTTATATAAAAACATCTTACGCCGCACCCAACAAATGGTAGACAATGCGACTATGAGCTTTTTATAGATATGGTATGTATCTTGTATTTTCTTATAAGGTAATTTTGATATTGGAAACCAGCTAGTTACGTTTGGAACAAATGTCTAGCCATGCCTCCTCCGGCAGGTCCCGGTCAAAGGGGTAGGCACAACAAATGCTGGCTTGACGTTGTGACCTTATATTCATACTTAACAGCGTTATATTAAATATTTTATAAACGTTCATAAAGTTCGGTTAATGAAATTTAAACAACTAATTAAATTCCGTGTTACTTTATATATGTTTTTTAATATTGTAGAAGACATTATATAAATCGATCATATTATTTTGATATACTACATAGATTCGATTTGTCAATTTACTAAAAAAACCTAATAAATATTTATTATTTTTGATACTTTGCTTCCCTGAAAGTCACTTTTTATTACATATACTTTATTACATTTTCAAAATTTAATTTAATATGTAGTTTGTATTACTAAAATTAAACTAATTCACATAAAATAGGCACTAAAAATAAACTAGGTATATATATGAATTAAAATTAAACGTAGAAAACAGAAATATATTTCCAAAAAAATAATTCAATACAATTCCGTTTGCTCATGTTTTGATGGGGAGGCTCCGAAACTACAGAACCGATTTGAAAAGATTTTTCACTGTTGGTAAGCTACACTATCCTCGGGTGACATAGGCTATATTACATTTATAAAAAAATTAGGGATCCTTACAAAAACTCCAATAATGAAACCCAAGGTGTAAAAAAATACCTAAAATCGCATGCGCTGCGAAAATTATTGATGATAGAATAAAATAACGTACTACGACTTTGTAGAACAAATCATTATTTACAAAATGTGTCGCGTCAGCATAATATGTCTATTATAGTTATGCCACAATAAGTGTTTATTTTAAAAATTTAATTAAAATGCCGCCGCTAGAAAACGCTCTTTATTTGTAAATTGGTATTCATCCTTATCAAAATAAATTACTTCATATTTAAGACTGCTTCAATACCTTTATATGACTTTTTGAATTATTCAATTCGGACATTCCATTCGAAAGATATTACACGTTTAAAAATGTAGGTATGAGAACACGCGGCCTTGACGCTTTTTCGTGAGTGAAAAATCGTAAGAATCGTCTATATAGAAGTTTCACTTCAAAAATACAATAATAAAAATTACATAGAATATACGAATCCCAAATGGCTGTCAGATGGGAACGATCCCAAAATCCTAGCAGCATTTCCTCGTTGAATGGCAGCCCTAATGCGTTGCCCTAAATATAGGCCGGCGCTTGAGTCACGTGAGGCTATGTTAAAGTTTAGCTACTGACATTTTCAAAAATCACCCAAGTGCATGTTGGACTAAGCCACCTTGAAGAGTTCCGTAGAGATGATGAAGTCCACCGTTTTCCCCAAAATAGCTACGAAACCCTAAAGAATTGAAATCGTTTGATTTACAAATAATAACCATCAAGTGAAGCCCTTTGAATGTAAGCAACCACAGATATCAAACAGAGTGGCAATGAATTATCGTTCCGTTGGGACGTGAATAATGTGCGCAGTATGGAACTACGAAACTTGCAACAAAATAGTGTTGTTATTGTTATCATAACATACTTACATAACATTGTTGTTCTGCATCTTAGCTGTTATGGAATATTTTACATAGTATGTATTTCCTTTCAAACTCCATATTGAAGATCCAATAATACGAAAAGTCATTTGACACAATACGGAAACGTGTCGTTTCAATTTAAAATAGAATAGGAAGTATATTCTGTTTAATGTATAAAAATGCTACATAAATAATATTAGTTATTTTTATCAATCAATTATGGTAAAAATTAAGGCTATTCTTCAATGTATAGTCCTTTAAGGGCAGCTATTGGTAGAGCCCACTGCACGAAAGAAACCGCACAGACGCCATAATTAATCCTACTAAATAATTATTTGCTAATCCGTAAATTGACTTATAAAGCTATAAATTTATTTCCTGACTACTTAACGTACAAAATTCTATCAAACAGCGGAGCTGCCATTTTTAATTCCTGTATTTTCCGTAGGACTACTTTCGTGGTGCAGAATTTACAACGTTGGAGTCGTAAATGTTCTTTGGTGATTTTTTTTGGAGTTTGGAAACTAGGCATTTAAGCCAGATTCCTAGGTGACGGTAAACCATCTGCCTGTCAGCCGTACTCCGCAATATTTTTTATTTTTTGATTGCAGGAGTTCAGCAGACACGTCTCCCTGTCTGCCCACTTGATGGAAAGCGGTTACCATCGCCTATGGACATTTGCAAGACCGAAGGTGCTACAAATGCGCTGCTGCTTTCTTAAGGGAGACTGGATCCTGGTCACTAATACCGGAACACAACTCAAGGTTGTTATGGCGACATACTTTAAACCAGGGGTGGTAGCCATCCAGTCGGGAAAATATCCTACCACCTGGCTGTGGCTTGTTTTGTCGCCTTTACGACAGGCCGCCCGGCCGCAGGAAATTGTATTCTTTCTCCGTTCCTGAACGAATAAAAAAATATTTTCTAGTTGATGGGTCAACAGCCTATCTGCTGCACTCCATCAATAAAATATATTTATATTAAATTTATCAAAATATTTTTTGAATGTCATCAAAAAGCTCTCATGTTATTTGTATTCAGATAGTGACGTTGCCCTTTAATTGAGTTTAATGATATCGATAAGATAGCGTTCAGTTAGAATTAGCAGCGTCACTATTTTACCATCGACAAGGATATATTTGTGTTATCTGCAGATAACGTTCAAGCCACTCGGGACTAATCCCCTAATAATTATTGCGGGAGCTATCGTGTACAGATGTATAGACTATAATATAATACTCGGAGCAAGGCGAAAGCAAAAATCTCTTATTAACAAATGTCAAAAGTAAGACTGAATGATTAAATTCTAATTAATTAATGTCAATTGTTCTTTAATCTAACTACGTACGAGATTAAATGTACAATGATACTGACATACACACTGAATACAAAGTGAAATAGATTTTTCATTATTGGAACAAGCTTTTTAAGTTTTAATTTAAGTTGCAATATTTGTTAGTTGGTTTAGATGAAATCTTTAAAACTGAATTTGAACCAGTTTTTTTAGACTTCGATTTTGCTATTTTACCCATGCTTGTTCAGTCCTGATACATACATACATACATAACTTCACGCCAGGTCCCTTGCGGGGTAGGCACGAACAACAGAGTGCCATACAGGCTTATTCTTACACACCTCACTTGCTTCTTTGACATTCATAGCTCTTGTCATGCACGCTCGTCTATTCTTAAGGCTCCTGACATCACCTTCTGCAAGTCCTGATGATACACGAAAATGAAGAAAACATTTTTTTTTACTTTTATGGCAAAAACAAATGTTATAGTTTAAGAGCCAGTGATCGGCTACTATAATAAACAAAATATATCAATGGCAGATCTGGTCAATTACTTTTTTTTTTGTCATTTTCAAAATGGTCTGCCACAAAGTTAACCGTGTGAAAATGGCGTGGTCATTCTTATTTTCTGATAATAATAAGCATATATTTTCAAATATCAAACGGCAGCCCTGGTCAAATGGATTTAAAATTCGTCAAAAATCGATACTGTCTTACCTCAGCGCTCGTCGCGTCCACCACTTAGAGCTTAGTGAGTCCCCGTACTATGCATGGTAGGTATAGGTGCTTCAATGTACAAAACCTCAAGTCTGGTCAAATACATACAGGTAGCCGATCACTGGCTCCTAACTTATTATTTTTACATCCAAACACAATGAAAAGTACGTAGATATATTTCATAATTACGGTTTTTTGAAATTTAACTTAAAATTAATGTAGTGAATGTGTTAGGTAGTAAGTATAGTTATTATACAACCGTAAAAAATATGCAGTCCACATTTTTTATAGAAAGAAACACATATAATTCAATTAGTTGAACGGAGTATAATCAATGAATGAATATTTAAATCTGTTCGCGGAATGCAGCCGCCTTATTAAACCCACTTTTCCTAACCGATCGATGTCTTCATCGAAACAACAGGGCCGAACTCAGCATGACTTTATTCAGTGAGACGTAATTTTTACACTTAATACACCTAGTTTTTATATATTTTGAATTTATTCATTTATCATTTAAGAGCTATGCTCTTGTCGATGGGGCCTCTTCCAATATTTTCTATTATGGGCCAGTTGTTTTACTTATATGTAAGGCACGAAACCCACTTTTTCTTTTATTTGATCCATGAATGCTCGCCTTGGTCTTCTCTTCCTTCTCCTTGCTTCAAATAATTATATTGAAATTATAATTAAAAAAAAAAATTATTTGTGTCTAAATACAAAAACGTATATAGAGCTTCCAATATTGTTTTAAAATGTCCATAATGATCACTATAAAAATGTCAAATTGACAAGAAACATTATTAATCATCATGAGTAATTAAAAAGCATCAAAGTATCGGCAGATGACGTAAATATACCTAGGTATATATTCCTCGCCGATGCTTGCGATATTCAGGCCAGATCAAACAATATTTTCTATTAAGAACTTATGCGAAAATCGAACCTATCTGATCTGTTTGTCCATCATTTAAAATTTAAGAAAAAATAGTGCCTAAAATTAAAGTAATTTTAGGCACTATTTTTTCTTAATTAATTAATTTAATTAATTCATTATTTTAAAAATTATGTACCCAGAAAAAAATAACGATATTATTTTTAACTCAATCAATCAAATAAATAAGGCTAAAGCTAAAGGCTACAGAAACAAAGCTAAAGGCTAAAGTATTAATTATTTATTTATATAATTATTAAGTATAATTACTTATATAGTTACACTACATGTCCAAGTCCACCCCTGGTAAACGTCCCTGCTCACGTACAGGTACCTATTTGGGTTAAAAATTATAACTTTATTATTGCCGGTGATTTCGAAAATTAATTTCCCGGGATCGAAGCCAAATTATAGTGGTGGGACGCGCACCTCGCCCCGGGCAAAGTACTTGTTAATAACTGTATTACATATCTGAATAACTGTGGACTTTACGAATTCATTCTACCTATTTTGTCTCTCAATATAATCAATAAATAATCAATATCTCAATAAAAACTACATTTTCAACACACTTGCTCATAAAGTGGCTCTATGGTCACCGCAATTAGGCACAGAATGACACCCATAATCAAACTGTGACTAAAAAAATAACTCACTAGTGAGTTATAGATTTTTTTAAATTTTATTGGTTGAGTTGCTTTGTTCTTAAAAAAGTTTTTATTCAAAAAAAAGATCGTGTTCTATAGAACAAATAAATTAATGTTCCTATTGCTTGCTCATTTCATGCAACTTCTTATTTAAATAGATAATTTTAACTCGTACGTGTTTAATAAATAAAACTTTCACTCATATATAACTTTTTTTTTCTCTGTAATAAAAGAGAACTTTAAATTCCCCATTTTGTACGTGGCAGAATAGGCGCAAACCCTATGCGCGGAAAATAAAAAAAACCTCATCCCTTTAGTCTGTGGCCGATCGCAATGCGCGCGCATAGGAAAACTGATTATTTTTTCCCGCCATAGCGAAACACTTTTCACAACTCGTTTTCACTGTTGAAATTATAGTTATTTATTAATTGAAATGTCTGCAAGTACTAGTTACGAAGAAAATGATTTATGTTGTACACCGCCCGATATAAGATGTGAAGCCCTTAACATTATGGAAAGTTTACTACCTGAAAACTCCAAGGAAAAATATCTATTTTATCTACTAAATAAAATGAGTTTTTGTTGTTATTTTATTCACAAGTGTGTTGAAAAACGTCATAACACACGTGTGTATTGATGATTACGTCCTCGGCTCTCTTAAGACCCTCGCCTACGGCTCGAGTCTCAATGGCGCCTCGGCGGTAATCACCAATGTTACACATAGTACCATAATGTACTATTAAATAATTGTAGGACCATACCTCAATAACGTGATACTAGTCACATTGTTTATCAACTAAGGTAAATATTCCTTCATTCACTCATTCGCTTATTCATTCATTCATTCGTTCATTCAATTCATTCACTAATTTTTTTTACAAATCTAGAAGTTCCAACCATCTATTTTCGGCGTTATGCATATAAACGTAAAACGTTTTCTATGATTTTATTTCACGGGTATATCACAAAAGTTATCATTTGTATATTTCGAATTCAATTTGATGAAAGCCATAATGTAAACGCGTTGACAATATTCTCTAGAAAAGGTAAGTCGTTTCCAGTGATTGAGGGTATAAGGCCACGTTCAGTAAAACAGCGGTGCGCAGTAGCGAGACAAATGCAGTAACACATGACTGTATAAGTACAGTACAGATGCAGTATTGCCAACTTTAAAGATTAACATATTAAGTAGTTGCCACTTTACTTACGAAAGCTATCGAGCGCTATTTTCTGCAAAACGCACCATCAATAAAATCGCTAAATGTATTTACGTCCAAATGTATTTTGAAGCCTTAAGTATTTAAAATACTGAATTCAAAATACCTTTGCGGCAAATACAAAATACGTATTTGTATTTCAATTACTGCCCAACCCTGACTATATATAGGTGCTTCTTCATTAAGAATTCCGTATTGGAAACTACATCCGTCATTACGAATGTAATTTTAATTTTTAGATAGAGGTGTTCCTGGGGAGTTTTTTGGTGCTTTCTTCTTCTTAACAGCAATAAACCGTTGCAAAGCGGTGTACATAGACTAGGTGTACTAAGAAGCAAAATAAGAATTTAACTTATATTTATGACCTCCAAAAGTGTTTTCCAGTTGAACTTATTTTAAATAAAAAACTTTTGAATTTGTATTTTTAAATGCTGCGGTTTATTGTGGAATATATTCCAATATACAGATGAACTGTATAATTTTATACTGCAGTAAAATTACATATTATGAATAATGCTATTTTTAGGATTATTCCTTATTAGTCATAGATTTTAATTATTAAATGAAATACGAGTACCTACAACTTTAAATCGTAAAGTACACTAATGGAAAGGTAACGTGACACACATTTGCTGGGTATTTATAAAAATAACAAAATGTCATAACATTAATGGTTTCTCTGACTATAATTATATGAACATAATTATGTAGACTAGAAATAAACCATAAAATGACAATTCTTAATAATATTAAATTAATATATTTGTAGAACATGTGTCGCAGAGGCACGGAAACCTGTTTTTAATATATGTTATATAATTACGGTCTTATACTGATTTCAAGTAAGTCTAAAGGCTTGTTTAAGAACAATAAATAAGCCTTCAAACTGACTGTCTCAATATGTTTAAGACCGAATATTTATAACCTAACCAGCTGTGCTCAGAACTTTGTGCTAAAGTTGGCATTATATTTATATCTTCTAAACACTGCAAATTATGAACATGAAACATCCACAAAAATTTAAAATACAATTATTTTAATCTCTAAAATATTCATTAAAATCCACTGAGCCCTTTCGAAGCCTATTCACGACAAACTTTGAGCCAAATATTCTAATGTTACATTATGCAGCTTGCATTGAAACTCAATATCATTATTTCTTCAAAATTAATTAAAACATGAGACTTATTCAGAATAAATGCAAAAACATTCATTCGTTTCAACAAGTTACGATCCCAATTAATGGTCATGTGGAAAATGTAATAGATTTAGGGTCATTATATCGGCAAAACTACGTATGTGGTTGGAACAGGTTTTCAATATAAACTGTGTTGCAGTGTAAACCATAAATTATATTTTATTATCGCACATGTATACATTAGCATAAATGATTGAATTGCTAGGAATCGATTTTGCATTTTGTTATTTTTATTATGTATCGAAATCTACCCAAGCTTAGGCATCTAATTCTACAAAAACAAGATTTATGTTCATTAACCGTTAACTAAAGTAGTATGCCAAATTTTATTACAATCGATTTCAAAACTCTGAATAAAAATTATCTATCTCTGTTATACGTAAAGAAACGGGGAAAAAATCCTTCAGCCGAGGCAGTCTGTGTTAAAAGGCGAAAAAGCAACCCACAAGGAAGCAAGCAAATATTTGCTAATTTGAACCCAATTGATTCTTCTTAACTTTGTCACCCATTGTTAGTCCTTAGACTTTTTTTAGAAAATGAAATAAACACCGTAAAAATATTTTTTACAAAAAATGCAAAAAGACACTTCAGTTGAAATCTTTTTAAATTTCACACGAAACGTAACCCATGGCAAAATTCAGTATTTTATATGCGCACTGCAGTTATACTCTCGACATTTGGCGGTGAAAGTTGAGATGCCGGTAGATAAAGAAGTTCCGTCTAATATCAGCAACTATTTAATTCGCTCAGATACAGACCGCAGCCTTAAGAAGCCCACTCAGTACAATTAAGACGTTACAACGGTACTTTACTGCATGTTCGTAATTTAAAGTTAACACCCGCGCCGCCCCTATCGACGGTCAATTGATTCTCGGAATAATAAAAATATAGCGAGCGCGTGTTTTGATTGCGCGCCGCGAGTTTTATGGCCCCGCTTGGGCCACAACGACTTTTCTCGCAATTCATAACTATTAAATAATACTTATACATGTTTCGTTTTGAAGTGAGTAAATTATAGGATTTGTATATTTTGTACATACATTGAGATGAAAAAAAAAATTAAATTTGGAGTAATCTTTTCGCCAAATATTTGAGTTAACAAATATATATGTTTTGACATATATCTATTTCAGCGCAGAACCTTGTTACTGCATTTTTTGTCATATTTTTTTTGCCAAAATTGTTACATAATAAAACTACGTTTCAATTATGTAACCATTTTATTTGATTATATATTCAAATAAATTACCGCGCTTAAAACTGTTAAAACGTGGTTTTATTATGCAGGTCGCGAAAACTTAAGAAAATAAAGTCGTTACATACTATATGTATAATATGACAATTTTAACGAAAAAAAACAATGTCATCTAAAATTTTATTACAAGATTCTGAAACCGGTGATATACTTATATTTTGTTGAAATTAAATGTTTGGAAAAATAAATGGGGATGAGATTACTCAATGTACACCATATACAAAACCCATAATTTATTCACTTCAAAACGAAACGTTTATGAGTACTTATTTAATTACATATATAAAAATCAGTAACGCATGCCTGTTTGCGGCTCCTGTCATGGCAAGAATCGTTCTCCTCCTCTAGTGAATACTTCATAGCAACGATTACAGGGTTACTTTTTTGGCTATAAGTATTTGTTTATCCTCAGGGAACGACGTCACTTACCATGATAAAATATATCCTGATTGTTTCATCATCATCATCCGAGCGTTAAATCCCGGATGCGTTGCGTCCGCTTTCCTACTTTTTGAGACCGTTGGTACGCATGTCATCCCTCACAACATCAAGCCAGCATTTCTTGGGCCTACCCCTTCGACCGGGACCTGGTGGAGGCGGAATGGCTAGACATTTGTTCCCCACGTAACTAGCCGGTTTCCGTAAAACGTGGCCGTACCAGCGTAAGCGACTCTCCTGCAGTTTGTCTGCTATGTCACGGACGTGAAGGCTGCCGACGCCACTTACCGTGATAAAATATATCCTGATTGTTGACCCGGGATAAACTCTAACTCTATCTCGAGTTTAATTTAAATCCGCTCAGTAGTTTTCATGTGATTCTCTAAAAGACTGACAGACAGAAAAAAAAAATTCAAAAAAAAAAACATTTCCCAAATCTGCCGAATAAGCCCCTGTGATTTTTTTCCGATTTATTATATTTTAGAATTTATGTATTATGAAAATACCTTTAAGCATTTTAATCAACATTTAAGTATACGTTTTTAAAAATAAACTGAACAGAAAAACCTCACCCCTAAATTTCCCGCCAAGAGTCCCATCATAAACTGATACAGTAAACAAAGCAAAGTCAATCAAAAGGGCAACTAAAGATAAGATCCATAATATGCTATAAATTAACTATAATTCGCAACGGAAGCACCGCCTGTCATAACTAGGGTTGCCAAGGTTCACTCTTTGCCCGTGACGTCCCGGCTTTTAGTTACATTCTCAAACTACAATTACCATTTGATCAGTTCTTAAATATGATAGTCGACAATCCAATCAACGGAGAATCTTTTATTATTGTATACAATGTCCCAACTTCATTGCTTTTGTAAAAGAGTAATAATTATGGCGTCATAATTCTATCAAGTCAAATAGCTTATTATTGTTTTAATGGTATTCGAAAGTCATATAATATGTAATTATTAACAAAGGTGTCTAACGACCGCTTTTTATGTGTAAAATTATTTAAAGTTTATTGTCAAACGCGTCATACCAAATTTTCTTGTGAAGTAACATAAAGTAAACAGCTATAGTGTTTAGGTCATTTCGTTTAGAATCCAGTCTGCGCTAAATTTAATAACAGCTTTAGATTATCCTAGTAATAATTTTTTTTTTAATTAAAACCATTTGATAGCTAGCCAGTATTATGCTATATTTTTCAATAACATCATAGAACTACACAATATATTACAGGAAATTGCAGTTAGTAGAATAAAAACAAATTACCCCACATGAAAATTATATATCGATTTCGCACTTTATTATTCGATTTACTAAACAATAACCTGGCAACACAAGTAATAAAAGTTCCCCACTATTGTCTTTGTAATAGAAAAATAAAATGCATTGCAGAATGAAAGCACATTTATTGAATATGAATTTAATTCTGGTTGCCAAGATCTTGCTCGATAAGATTTGTCTATGAATAAAATAAAAATATTGTCTTTGGTATAATACTAACATATAAGGGCTGTATGTAGACATAAGTGGGTAGCTAAAAATAATTTTATCATCGAATAGGCAAGGCTACCGCACATAACAATACATCCAAATTAAATCTGTTTATATTTGAAGTTATTATTTTGTGCTTTATATTCGAGTTTTTATTAAAATTATCTTCTGTTCCTAAAATACGGTCTAAGTATTGTTACGAGTTGCGGGACTCGAATTAAAATGCCGTTGGGATTAGTATAGAATTTATTAGAACTACGTATAACACAGGTACAAATATAACTGAACACAACCAGTACAAATGTAATGCACGATTCAATAACAAGTGCAAAGTCCGTCACTATATAAGTAGATTATCGAATGTACACAAGTCTTGCCTTGCGGCTGGTTATCGCTTGACTGCCAATCTCTCCATTGGGGCATTGCTTTATATTGTGCAGTTATAATGTCTCTCGACCGCGCAGTCTGAATTCTTAGAATCACACCTAGCTAATGACTACCATAATAGATTACAATACACAATGGGCTGTTTTTTTTTCTAATTACAAATTTTAAACACAAACTAAACAAAAGAAGTTCAAATGCCGAAAAGGTAATAAACTGCGGGTGTGAATTGGTCTTTGTCGGTCGTAACAAACAGTATCTTACAACAGAATATAAAGAAAAAACTTAGTAATACCTGTTAAAAAATGTTCCACATTCTCGCAAGAATCTAGCGAAAACTCGAGAAAAGAAGTCGAATACTTGTTCCATATTCTCGTTTATTTCATTGTCGCGGACTATAAAGTATCCCTTATTATAAATTAATTTAAAAAAACGAATTATTTGCCAAACTAGGTACAGAATATGTAAATTGTATAGGTCTCCTTGGTAAATTTTTATTTTCTATAAAACTGGAGAAAGTATCTAGTATTTTCTAAAATTAATTTGGAATATTGTCTAATTGCTTTATTTACGAATAAATTTTCCCAAAAAAGCTATTTTCTAAATTTTAAAAGCACACACCGCAGTACACGGCCCACTTTCCACCAAGTCGAATATTTTCTTCGGTTTCTTGTCAGGTTTAGCTAATATAAGAAATCTGCGTGAAATTTCATAATTCTTTTTGTGTCATAGTATTGAAAGACACCAAACTAATAAATATACACCTACAGGATTTCTAACAATTTTAAATTATTTATATTGTGATTCATTTATATTCATTTCCATCGGGAGACAATAACATGACAAAATGGAGTAGAATTATTAACTGTACGAATTTATTAACCGCGCTATACAACCCTCAAATAGATACTTAGTAAGTTTCCCTGCTGTGTTTTGATATCACAGTACTGCTTAAACCAGTGAATAAACTTTGACATTTTAATATCTAAAATCATATATATACATTAGGAATTAATATCTCTATTCTATCTATTCATATTGCTGTAAAATAAGGTGTATTTTTTGCAACAGTAAAATAATTAAAAGGTACTATTCTAAAGTTAATGTTGTAATATTCTCCCCGTTTCATCGCATTTCTGTTTAATTTTCAAGCGTATAAAAAAATGTTTGTGTGTAAAGTTCACACGCAGTAGAAGTGCAACAATGTCTGACAAGGGGTGGAAGGGATTTTAAATTTCGTTACATTATATTTCATATATTATATCGTTATAAGCTTTAAAACATGAAATTTGAAGTATTAACGAAAAACGTCTACACATTTCCAACTTTATTTCTATGGGCATACTTTTTCAATGATTAAAAATAATATATTCTATCTCATTCTCTCGTATGCTTAGTCCTATAGATTTATGTGTTTATCTCTTTTTAGTTTCGCTTTTAAGTTTCACTTCAATAAAATAAAAGTAAGACCAAACTACTTAATAGAGGATGGCCTATTAGCCTATTACCATACATAGAGAAACAACTTCAAACATTGTAAATACCGTTCACTTAATTCTCATCACGTTGCAAAAGTTGTTACATAGGCCAGAGTAGAAATACTACAATGAACATTAAAACGTAATTTCAATGCAATAACCAAATCAATATTTAATTTTCAACTAATACATATGATACTAACCTAAGGAATTTTCTTAACTGTTTATTTGATACTTGACATCCTTGTCTTCCTTCATCACGGCCACTGAAAAGTGGCCGAAACGTCGGAATAATAAAAATCAAATACACAAAAAAAAAAATAAAATAAACTCTTAAAACGTAGTTTTATTATGTACACAAGTCACGAAAACTTAAGGAAATACTACGTAGTTTCGATTATGTTTATTTGACTTTCCATACTATTCACTCTATAGATACTGTGCCACGGCATTCCCTAGTGACATTAAAACATTGAGCTGACTAAATTAAAGCGCGCCAAAACTGTTGTCCGCAGCCCAAGGCAGTCGTTTGTTTTAATACAATAAACATTACATCTCTCTTTCGCACTAATTGTTTAGCAAATGTGCCTATCCCATTCTCACTTCAGTAATTTGAGTATTTCTCTTAAGGCGACAGCATAACGAATCGGTCATAATCTTTAATCAAACAATCAATAAACTTTCTTTTGAACGTTTTTGCTATGTAACGAATATAAAATAGTAAATATAGTCTGGTTTTAATTGTATATTTTGGTGTGCAATAAAGTATTATCTCTCTCTCTCTCTTTCTCTCTCTCTCTCTATCTGCTTTGAACTGCATAAATAACTAAATTTAAAATTTGGGAAATTTCAATATTTGGTTAAGGAAAATGGGAAAGTTTTAAGGGAGAAACAGCAAGAACGTGTTAGTACGATAATATTACTGCATTGATTTGTCATAAGTAATTTATTAATTGTCATTAGTTCCGAGTTGAAATTTGATCAAAGTCAGCAAACAACACGTCTGGCGGCAACCGGGGCAACAGAAGCGGATTCCTCTTAATCACTACTAATTTATTTAGCCCCTCCGAGGAGCGAGCGACTAATTTATAGCCGTCCCGTTCCAACCCCGCCGCCGGCGGTACGCCCGTCTCGCTCCCCCGGGACCATTTTTAATTAAAATCACCGGGAGAAAATTAGAAATTATATTCTATTTCCAAAAACTTGTTCTGACGCTTTGTTGGAGATTATCTCTTTTTTATGAGCCCCAGGCCGCGGCTTTGTTTCAACTGCGCTGGAATTGTCTAAATGGACTCGCCCTAACCACGACGTCTTTATTGTAATGCTTAAAGTTGGGTGTATTCTTGATTGAAATGCGTAGACTTACTAACATTTACCGCCCTGACTTTGTTGTTGGACAACGTCATCAATTAAATTTTAGGATTCTAGATCCATTTTAGCAAAAACAGGTCGTCTGTCTATCCGTTCCTCACAGTAATATTTTCAGGATTTACTGAGATTATAACAGTAAAATTTGTCAGAAAGGTCTACTACCTATATCTCTACTAATATTATTAGGAGGTAAAGTTTGTGAGTTGGTTTATAGGAAGTAATCTCTTGAACTGCTGAACCGATTTTGAAACGCGAAGGAATTCAAAACGTTCAAAATATATCTACATAGCTAGCAAATAATAAACAGACTCTCGGAATGAATATTCTATTCTAGACCAAATTTGACCACGTTGCACGGGAACCGTTGGGGACAGAGAGCACCCTCTGACCCGCCCGCTGGAGCACACCTACTCTCCGCGCCCCGCATACCGCCGACGCCCATAGCTGGCACAGTTAGCAATTAGGCGTCGGGTGGGATGAGGGATTTAGGAGCGGCCTTGGAGGCAAAAAATTTCAATTCACTTCAATTCACGTCGCGCAATGTATTACACTTCTTCACCATTACGATCTGTACTTATTCTATATATATTCATGTAAAAAGTTCAATAATAATTATACACCAGATATATACACCAGAAGCAATTGCCACAAATAGGAACTTAAGTATTAAACCTTTTTAAATTTTCAACTCGATTCTTATTGTTTTCAGGTGGAGTGGGCGATGATGA
The DNA here is from genome assembly GCA_012273795.1 of Dendrolimus punctatus. Lineage (NCBI taxonomy): Eukaryota > Metazoa > Arthropoda > Insecta > Lepidoptera > Lasiocampidae > Dendrolimus > Dendrolimus punctatus. The sequence goes on from CM022539.1 coordinate 16,156,203, forward strand.
CGGCGACAGCGGCAAGCGACGCCGATCTAGAACTAACTTCAACTCCTGGCAGTTGGAAGAACTGGAGCGGGCATTCCTAGCGTCTCACTATCCTGACGTCTTCATGAGGGAAGCGTTGGCAATGAGGCTTGATCTCAAGGAAAGCAGAGTCGCTGTAAGTATTTGTTACAGATTTTTTTAAAGGTTCCAACAGTTTCTGAATAAAGTGACTAAGTACTTGGTAGACCGCAACTAGCGAGGGTCTCTGCAGAGATGACAAACGTACCCTGCTTTCCTTATTTGGCTACAAAACCATAAAAACCATTCAATCGATAAGAAAAATCTAGCAAAAACATCTACTTAAAAAATACTTTAAGTAGATTTTAGCAAACATTAAATATTTTCTACAACATCTTGAAGTCGGTGCCAAGTAAAACATAAAAATGCCTATATTTTGTAAATTTGTTGTTGTTTTTTATGTTTAACTTAGCAGCAACTTCAAATGTTGGAGAAAATATTACTTAGGTACATTTTTACTTTTAGTTAGTTTCGAAGCTGTTTTTGTCTTGCTAGAAAACTATTATTTTTCAATTGTATATTTCGTACCTATATGCTAACCAATAACAACGAAATGTATATCGAACTATTCTGAAGCTGTACCTAGTGTATCCAAAGCGAAAAATACCTTCAAAATCAGTTCCGAAACAAAACAAGTTATGACTGAAAATATTACTTACTATCTGTCATACTTAGGTACTTACTATCGGTTGAATTTTGATATTACTTACATGAAGTCTGTATTAAATTTTAACCGATAGTGAACACGTTTAGTAAGATATAGGACCCATTTGCCATTTAGCTAATAAACCGTAATGTCATAATTCTATTTGACGCAAAGCAAATAAACAGAGGCTACCTGTATTAGATTTAGTTAAGGCGGAAGCACGCGTTCGCACGAGAAATATTAACAGACCATAGACTTACCATAATATGCTTTAGTCACAGCTTTAAAACGACATTATAACCCTTTGTGCGATGCATATGTGTTGGCAATTAAACAGATTTAGCCTGTGACGAAACATTGGCCGAAGGTTATGGCTGCAGTAAACACAACGTTATCGTCTCAAGTATTATTACTTATGTGATATAGATAGAAATAAGGAACAGAAAGAAGAATTTCGAAGCAAGAAGCTGTTATGTTACAATAACCTTTAAGGATGATGCCTACAATTATTCTTTAGTTTAATCTTCAATAGACTGATTGCCGCAATAGTTTGTGAAGTGGAATGCAAATTATCCACGTCTCACTACTTGAGGAGGCATAGTCGGGTAGCTTAGCGCTCTTCAGTTAGACCGATTTACCACCTAAAGCACTTAGCACTAGTGGCTAGTGCCAAGGACCGTGAAACTTTTGAGGGGGCAAAATTTGGAGAATTAGCAAAAAAAATTGTGCTATAAAAATCAATGATTTGCAAAAATTGGGAAGATTCTCTTATTAGGTTTATGCTGAATCTCAAAAATCGAGTTCTCATTGGATACTTACGTTTTAAAGTCTAGTTACAGAGCATCAAATAGTGCAGGATATAGATAATAGGGCGGTATTTTGGGGTGCTCCAAGGCGGCACTTAAGTAAATCCGGCTCTGCCTATAACACTACTGGCCACTATTATAAACGTTTCTTAATTTTAAAGAAACTGCTCAGCAACTGATTAGTGAAAATCTTACCCATAAACTCCTCTTTAGTCGAATATTTTGGGTACAACCTACGTTAATGATTCAAATTTCGTTTATCTGTGCTCCTCTTCGGTAAACAACAGGTAATACACGTTTATAAGTAAAGAAAAAGATATTCATTGATTAGGGTCTGATTCTGATTCTCTTGCTTAAGAGACGCCTAATTGTTTCTTAACGAGATTATTATAAGTAAGGCCGTATATCTTCTAAACCTTAAGATTATTTCAAATACGACGGTAGATATGGCTGACACATCCATAAAACGCAACTTGTAGCTTTATCGTACATTTTCCTACGAAATAAATATTCATTTTAATTACGTAGAAATATATTTTTAGTCATGTCCCTATTTAATAATAAACTTATTTATAGAATCACGATGTTTATTTCTCTGGTAACGCAATTTCTCTCATACCTATTTGAAACAGACTGACATATTCCTAGGCATTTAAAAAAATACAATTTTTGATGAGAAAACCTGCTAAATCAATTCCATGTTTAAACGAAAGAAAGCCCCTTTATAGGCTCGGGTCCACATAAGGCCAAGTTGAGGTCCCGTTCAATATAAATGAGGGACTATTTCCCTTATTTCTCGGGACCTTTCCGGGCTAAGCGGCCATCAGGGAGGGCCGTGGGCTTTTTATATATTTCAGAAAAGAAATAATGTACTGGAGATAATACAGTTTTGAACGGACCTTTGTGGTTCACCCTTAAACGACCGCAGCTTTTGGTTTTCGGGTCGCAAGGGTTCGCTAAGTTGCAGTCTTATTGTTTTATTATAATTTTTAACGGTTCTTAAGTTAATGAACACGCTTGAAATGCGATGACTTTTCAACCTGAATCTGTGATTAATCTGAAAGAAAAACTTACGTAATTTTATACATAGAGCATAGCTTGAAAATTTGTACGCCGCATTTTCAAACAAGGTTAGGACTCCGCTGTCCCGGCAGACGTCGTCCTGCCCGGAAAAGCTACAACCGATATGCCGACAGCAGCTCCACCTACCGGGTCCAATTGTGAACCAACTCAGAAACCTTCTGTGTTTTATGTTCCTATATTAATGTATGTAGACTCTAGTAATAGTAAGAAGTTAATTGATAAGTAAGTACATCATATAAGTACCAATAATGATATCATTATCGGTGTGAGCTGGTCTTTGACTAATCGTACTCCTCAAAGTTCTTGCCCTTACTCGAAAAGCTACATTTCACTAAATAATTAAGATATCTATAATATAATATAATATATCCATACAATCACGCTATTCGTGCTGAATTAGTATCAACACCCTACTGAAATAGACAGGTACCCTAAAATAAAACTATTTAGCAGCTCATAAAAACCTTAAGGTCACTATCAAAACTCCTAATAAAGTAAGTATTTAATTATAGTGGAGCTATTTAAGAGGATATAGTTTAATATGATAATTATGACCCATACAGTTCTATGTCTTTTGTAATGTTTGTTTGACTTTTGCGAAAGAGAAACTAATATTCTCGTAATATTACTGTTCCATCTGGGATATTGTTAATGTTAGTGACTATGTCACGCAGATGTAGCGATGGGCTTAATGCGTTAATTATGATGCGACATTATCATTTGTTAATGACATTAAATATTGACAGGAACCTATATATAATAATGTAACGGTATTATTTTAACACCAATGTTATCCCAGATGGAGTAAAGGACATAAAGATAAAAATGTAAAAATATAAAGCGGGTATTCTAGGTGATTAGATTAGTGTTGTTCGAAAATCAGTTACCGTAATTGAGTAGTAATAGTAGATTTTTACAAAAGAGGTGGTAGCGACCTATTTAGGCATGAGGGGGATGGGCGGACGAGCGTAACGTGGGCGGTAATAGTTAGAGTGCTAAATAGGCATTTCATCCGAGTTTAACACTCTGCTTTCATTTCTAATATGAAGAAAATAAATAAAAACTGATTAGTTAATCCCTTAAGAGAGCAGCAGCGCATTTGTAGCACCTTTGGTGTTGCAAATGTCCATAGACGAAGTAACCGCTTTCCATCAAGTGGGCCGTCTGCCTGTCTGCTGAACTCCTGCAATAAAAAAAAAAGTTAAAAAATAAAAATCAGGCGTTAAATCATATATAAATCTGATATTCTACCAGCCAGTATTTTGTTTGTCACTGATGATAGTAAATATTTAGCACAAATTTACGTAAATTAAATAATAATTTAATGAAAAGTAATAAGTTATAAGTATAAAATGATGGTACATTTTTGATTTTTTATTAAAATTTATGCCGCCATTATACAAGTAGCTGTAAAAAAAGTTGGAACATGAGTCGCATGTATTATGTATGGTTCGCATAGTTTTTAAAATTTTGACAGTAGAGAAAATTGTTTCCCAGGGACGAAAAGTATTATTTTCATCCTTATTCAGGCAACTCCAAGTGTACTTTCAGAATTTGAGAAATGAAAATACTTAATTTATCATTCTACTCTATTTTGTTCGCGTCAATAAGTACAAATAATAGCGAGAATTCAATTTAATCCTTTCATTTAAAAGCTGATAATTTTCATAATTCAATAAGTATATGGGAGCATAAAATTTCCTCAAGATAACTTATAAATAAATCCATTTCAGTAATAAGCACTAGGGTCGATTGTATCGGGCGTTTATCGCGGCGGATCGCGTTCCGAGAGACAAAATATCCCGTACCAGTCCTAATAGTTGGTATAAATCAAAAGATTGCAATCTCGCCGGCACCCCTGGGACGTGAGCGAGACGGCACGATTGAATAGCATAGATTTAAATGGGCGGGTCAGATAAGGATGGCTAGAGATCCCGCGGCTGCGACCTCGAACGCGCCGTACCTCGTAGGGACGTCACAATTCGATTACAGCTCAATAAAGTTAAAGTGACTTGTTTGCGTCTGTAAAGTGGATTTTTTCCTCTCCTTTGATTCTCTATTTCTTTTCGTTCGTTGAACGGAGCGATATTTTTGGTGTCGTTTAAATTGAGTACCTTCGTTCTGTACGTTAGTGAAGCTTTTGAGATATGTACTTATGTTTTTTTTTTCTTTTATATAAATCGAATATTTGTTAGTATCATTGCACTTAGTACTTAATACTTTGTTTGTTAATATTATACATGTAAAGCGAAACTAATTATAATATGGTATACTTATCTCACTTCCTTTTCTTATTCTAAGAAATAAAAGATCAATAATTTAGAAGAGCAACTGAAGTAACTGGATATTATACAACACCTCTGTATCTGTATTCTGAGTACAACACATAAGTGCTGGTCGTTAAAAGTAATTCTTTACCAAAATGTCACATTTTAATCTAATTTCATCCCTGCTTGACGTAAACTTGCCAAAACGGCTCACTTGCTCCGCCGTAAGCGCGGAAATATCGACTTCATTTTAAAATTCATAGCATAAAATTTACATTTATATGCCAATTTCATTCCCTAACAGGGCGTCGGCGGTTGCACGCACACATCAGTATTCCGCACACATCCAAGTCTTGCCTCCTACAACCTCAAAATAAAAAATCTTACATTCTCCGCTCTGTTGAGAAAAAAAACGGGCGCGAGTTTAAATATGGAACACTAAATGGAACGCTTAGGCGACAAAATGCGGATAGAATATAAAATTTAAGGAGTGACTTCTTTCCTTATCGCACTTCCACGTTTTTCATTTCTTGTTGTCTCGCTTGTCGCTATCAAACATAAGCCGACCTTAGTGCCGTAGGCTTAGCGGTAAAAGATAGACACGTATATCGCAGGGTTGCTCCCGACTCACAGGGCTGAATTATCGTACATGAATAATTTTCACACGCGTAAACGAGATTTGCTTCTTATTAGCTTTGATGTGATTACTGTGCCTAAAGAGATGCCCGGGCGTACGTATATGGTTTCATGGAGTTTCAAGCATGTTATTATAATAACTGAAACGGGGAGTCATGTGTTCTGTTTGAAATGGATCTTAGTTCATTTTTGTTTGTGCTCCTTGCAGACGTAACAGTTTGTGATACAGTGACTGTCATAAAAGCGCACTTAAAGTTGAAAATTTTCTTTTCATACGTTATAAGTATTGACAATTACTTAACTACAAAATGAGATACCTTTAGAATTTGATGAAAAATAAAAAAAAGAATAATAAACACTATTTTAACTTAAAATAAAAAATATTAAAACGAAGATCTTCGTTTTATATTTTTGTATGGATGTTCCCAAATCAGAGCCAAGATTGATGAGATTGGCGAAATATGTCTTTCCGGTAATCAGCCGATGAACATAATAAAATAAATTTAAATATTTTGTCATGAAACCTGCATAGCATTCCTGGTATTTTAGCCAACAATTAACTAAGCATGATATAACATAAATTAACCCTAATTCAGTAGACTTTACAATCAAATATTTTTATTGAAAGAACAAAACCTCTGAAAAGCAAAAATTTGAAACTCATTATCATAAGATCAAATCTTCATACTAATTTAATAAACACTATTAAAAAACAACACGACACACCTACTAATATTTAGGTTTCAATTTTAAAAGTTTTCGTTCGCAGTTGCTACTGTGCAAATTCGTAAAATATATAATAAAATATATTCCGAAAACCACTAACATATCAACCGTAGAATTTCCAATGTCTATATTTCCTAATGACAGCCCTAATAAAATAACGCTTAGCTGGCATTTGGGTGCGGGGCCGTGAAATTTATATCTGTCCCTATCACACCTATTCCAATATCAATTTGTTCGCCAGCGTAACAAAAGAGACGGTGTAATCCCGACTGAAATACAGCGCTGAAACGCTTCGTGTTGTTTGGCTGGAATTTATTTGTTACACGACCTTTTAAAAATACGAGCCGGGAAATTAGTATTTCTGTTAAATGCTCGTATATAATATAGTGAGATTATAATCGGATTAACACTATAATACTTTATGCAATAAAATATTTACATTTATACTACCGTTCAAAAACAAACACTGTATCATTTTTAAATATCTATTGCTTTTATTTTATATGCATATATATGTTGCATATACAAAATATTTCGGAATCAAGTTGGGAAAAATTATTATAGAATCGGAATATGTGCCGGTCCGTTTATAAGTTTTGAATGTTATTTTTTTACAATGCATGACTTGTGATGTCATCTCATCATGCAGGTAACACAGATTTCTTTTTCGTATATTAGATTGTTTAACATTTAACAAAATTTCTGTTTAGAATTGTCTTTATTTAAAAATAGAACGCTACGTCCCCCTAAAACAAAACCACAGAGTAAACAAAATTCATGGATTCCATTTTGTGGAATGTTATTGTGTCCACAATTGTCACTTTTCCCCTAAGTTAGCGACGCTGTAAATGAGACATTTCCCCTAATACATTGACTTGTGTTTATGTAGTGTCGTTTCCCCTATAATAGATAGAACGAAATGTAATTTTCTTCTATCCATGCCTATTTTTTGTTTTGTATCAAGGCCTAATAATAAGACTTGTTTTATAAATAACTAGCTGTCCCGGCAGACGTCGTCCTGCCCGGAAAAGCTTCAATCGATATGCCGACAGCAGCGCCAGCTACCGGGCCCAATTGTGCACTAACTCAGAGACCTTCTCTGGCTCTTGCACAACAACTTTGCTAAAGAATATCACATGATCAAATGTATAGTTTACGATTCTATAAAGGACATACATTCATTTTTAAATACATATAAGAAGAAGAGAAGAATATGGCTACGCTTTCATACAAACATTCTAGGGACCAGATTATAAAAGAGATGACAGTGATTTTAAGTTTTTTTTTTAAATAATTATTGTGGATTTATTTAATTTGTATGAATCAATCGTAGGGTATACCTAAGTGTTTTCATATAATTGATTGTTGAAATTCATTCACATAAATCAGATATGTTAATAGATAACTTATTTATTGTCTAATCTTATTTTTAATTTAGCTAAGGCAATTGATCAGTTTAAAGCTGAATGCTTCAAGTTTTTTTTTTTTTTTTTGTTAAATGTTCCTTAAAATTCACTCTGATGTAATAATGTTTTATAGGAATTATTTTGTTGCTATATCTTTTTATATTAATGGCGTTTTAATCGATTTTAATCATAAAATTTTCTTTAGACACAGTAGGCTGGTATCCATTACCTATCCCATTATCAGCAGAAACAATTTAAAATGTTAGTCTATTATTTCGAACAATACTATCAAATTTCGTATTGTTTTAGTGGAAAATCAATTCATGTTATGTAATTATATCTGCTAATGGATCATGTAATGATTTATTTCTAATATATAAAATTCTCGTGTCACAGTTTTCGTTGCCATACTCTTCCGAAACGGCTTGACCGATTTTGATGAAATTTTTTGTGCTTATCCGGTATGTATGAGAATCGGCCAACATCTATTTTTCATCCCCCTAAATGTTAGGGGTAGTCCACCCCTAAATTTTATATTTTAGACAACATTTTTAATTTCTATTTTTTTATGATACAACATACAAAAATACATACAACCCTAGATTTTTAACCCTCTACGATCAACCCCTATTTTTTACCGGGCAGGACGACGTCTGTCGGGACAGCTAGTATTTTATAAATTTATTGATAATCTGAAATAAATATAAATACTGCAATAATATGGTCAACACCTACTTGTCATATAAAATACGGGCTTTTGATTCGTTACCTAATCATAAATTTAAATTTAAAGTTTATAGTTGGCTGCAAACTCAAAATGACAACGAGACTGAAAATTTACTGAAAATGGTATATTAAGTTATAATTATATAAAAAAACACACACACACAACATACATAAATAAATAATTGAGCATTGGAAGAGCATCAACACCTAATTAATACAGGTTTTTACCTAGTTTTAGGTGTTGAAGCCCCCATTTATTAGTTTTGGATCAAAGTTTATTTGTCTTTTATATTGTTACTTCTTCATGTCTTTTTTTACTGAATAAAATAAATTACTGAATATTATTTTAAAGACATTTTTATAGTAGCTTTTATTACTTTTTCATATAAATCTACACTCAAACTTGTTTTCTTCACAGTAAGAATATCTGTTTATAACAATCGACAACTGAACCAAACACTTTTACCGTGATCGAACCTACCAATAATGAAATCAGGGACTATGCGAACACTGAAGCCGTGTTTTTGACGCTCGGACTACAACCACGATCCTTGTATAGAGTCCGCACCACATAACAAGTCCCAAGACGCGGCACTGCAATCGCCGTACATATCCTCCAGAGAATTACTTGCTAATCGGTAAACGGATATAGATAATTACTGAATAATAAATACAAAATATTCCACTATTAAACTCTACTCTACCTATATGGGCAGAGACCATAGTCAATTTGTTTAAACCCAAGCATAGATTACGCTCTCTCCCTGACCATAAAACTTGTGCTTCGTATTTCGCAACGTAAAAAAATATTATTCAAGATACCATTAATATAACATTATGCAAGACTTTATAAATTAAATAATGTTAAAAATAAAACTAAATGAGTCTATCTGGGCAAACGGACGGCGATAAGTTGGTAGGCCCAGGTATCGCTCGAGGGACGTAGTGGAGGCTGATCTGCGCGAGCTTCATGCCGATGATTGGCAAGAGACAGCGCTGAACAGGAAGGAGTGGAATATTCTCGTTTCGGCGGCCAAGACTCATTTTGGGTTGGTGAGCCTCAGCAGTTAGTTAATTAAAAATAAAACTAACTTAAAATATATATATACAATATTTAAAAAAAAACCTATTCTAAAACCCGTCTAGGCCCATCAGACCACTGTCACTGGGCCGTCAGTCCGGTACACTGCACTGCACAGCATTCTAGAATGCTGACAGCATTACCTCGCTGCATGCAGGGGCTAATCCTTTGAGCGAAACATTAATAAATATCTTGAATACCTATAAAACAAAGAGCATAAGAAGAAGGCAATTCATATAAGTAATTACTTGAGTCGTTGTAGATTAATAGCTAGCTAGCGCACGCGTCCGAATCTCAAAAGGCACGGGTTCGATCCTGGTCGGAACACATGCCCCACTTGGGCAGTTTTCTGAACTAATGTGCATATTGCTACCTTTACCAGGTGCTAACAACGCTAAATGAAAACATTGTGATGCAACCTTCACAACGAGATAACCGATGTGTCAAACCTGCCAAGCCGTCTTGGACAAGCGTGGCGGGTATACTGTCTGTTCCCCTATAATGGTAGGCCTGGGCCCAGCAGTGGGACATTTATAGGCTGTTATTATATTGTAAATACTTATAAGAAAACATAAGGATAGAATTAATATAAAAAAATAATCAAATGAAATTCCTTACGCAGTTGGATTATTGAGGGACCACATACACAATTCTGCATTGCAAGCCTGCGGTTGGAAGCGCTAGCAAGACTTAAGAGGCGTCCTGATCTGTGTTGTTGTAGGACGCAATGGAGGCTGTAGCAATATTTTATCTGCACTATGCGGCGGGCTGCAGTGCAGGACCGGGAATGGATACACCTTTAATGAGTTACTTCTTAATGAGCTGCTCGATCATTCTCCTCTCTTTCAGAGTCGAAGCGGCTGTCATTAAAACTGAACTCCTCTGGGAGTTTTAATGTTTTTTTTATTAGCTTTATTGTAATAGCAGCTAATCTAGAAGGTACCATTATGTATATATATGTCTTCGACATGGCACTATAGTTGTAGTTTCCTTAGTCTGTGCTTATGGTTACTTAACCACACTACTTAACAAAGTATTAAATAATTGACCATGACTTTTTGGCGGACACATGCTAAATTTTGGTTTGATATGCAATTTTGTTTTCGAATAAAGTACCTATACTATATAACTTTTGTTTAAAATTATATACCTTATTATATACCATAACTATGTATGAGAGATTATTGATTGGTTTGATAAAAAACCTCGAAATTGAGAATCTCGTGGCCGAGCCTAACTTATTAGGAGAAATAAAAGCTCACCGCCTTCGCTGGCTCGATCGCGTAGAACGGATAGGAGAGGATCGCAACGTGAAGAAATCATATTTAGGACGGCCAGTACGTCGGCGTCCGGTCGGCCGTCCTAAATATCGCTGGGAGGACAGAATAGAGGCTGACCTGACAGAACTAGGAGCCACTAATTGGCAAGAAACCGCACAGGACCGAGAAAAGTGGCATGTTCTCGTTTCGGAGGTAAAATTCCTCATTGGGTCGCTGAGCCAACGGAGTAAGTAAGTAAGTTTAATAAAAAAACTGTGTGTTGTGTAGAAAATTTCGAAAGTTAACGTATTTAAATTTCTTCTAATGTCTACGTTTAATCATCACATAACTCAAATTTCTAGTGTCTATTTGTAACAGGATTGTTTTTATACTTGATTTCATGAATATTTGACTTTAAACGTTATTCCAATTACGAAGTCCCTTTTGACACTTCCTTAGATGGTAACTTTTCACGTTTCGCATAATTTGAAATAATAATCATTTTTTCTTCATGATCGTATATCATCATTTATAAAATACACAATCAATCTAAATCATTATACAATTAATTTACACACACAATCAACACATTGTTTTTAGACATCGTGCTCAAAATAATTAAAACATTAAAAAGATAATAATATTTTACTACGGTTTTGCGTTTACGTTCTATAGTTTTATTTTTACTTTTTTACATACTGATGTGATTAAAAGAATCGCATAAAATCGATTATAGACAGATTCTTTCGCGAATGAAAATCTGTCAACCTTTTTAATCCTTTTTCTATCAATACGATTTTAATTTGTTCTTTATAGTAATCGAAGATCAATATCGTCGAGTATCGACTATAGCGGTACTTTACCAGTACTTGATTATTGACATCTGTCAAAAGGGACTTCGTAATTGGAATAACGTATAGTTACGTAAACCGTGCCAAGCAATATTTGAAAAAAAAAACATAAGAATTAGTTATCTGTATTGTAATCTAATCACAGAGCCTAATAAACGTACAAATAAATATTTCATGTTTCACCACACAGTTAAAATCTACATATACACAATATCTACACAATACTTTCAATTAAAACAAAACACTTTAAATTATCTATTAAAATATTTTTTTTATTGCTGAAGCACAGCAGACAGGCTAACGACCCAGCTGTGATGGAAAGTAGTTACCGTCGCCTATGATGCCGGCCTTGAAGGAGAAACTGGAACCTGGTCACTGATGCCGGAACATAACTCAAAGTTGTTACGGCAGCATACTATAAACCAGGGTTGTTAGCCATCCAGTCGGGCAAATGTACTATCACCTGACTGTAGTTTGTTTTGTCGCCTCTTACGACAGGCGCCCAGCCGCAGGAAGTATTCTTTTTACTTTTCTACATGGAGAATTCTTACAATTATTGTTCTTTTTCAACAAAAAATATATATATTTGTATTACTCTTAAAGTTCCTGGCGAAAATCTGACACCATTTTAGAAAATAAGAAACGTCCACCAGATAACCATTGAAATTATTATGTGCAGGCACAGGCAGAACAAAAAAGCTTTAATATTATAAGTAATTAAAAAGCCTAATCTAAAAGAACAGTCATAATCGAAATGAAACAATAAGTCCGTTATTAAAAACACGAATTAAACGCATTGTATTAATTTAAAAACTATAAATTAAAGGATCGCGATAATTGTCGGTCATTATGGTTGATCACAGCAGGGATATATTGTGTAGGGTTGTCAGTCATCTAAAATTGAATAATTTTTTTTTATTAAAGGTTCTGGCTACAAAGCCTTTTGATCAAGTGTTGTCAATATTTCGTTTGACAGGAGTCAAATAAAAAAAAAATATTTCACTATGCAGTATAGATTATGTTATAGTCTACGCCCGTCGTCAGCCAATCGCAGTCCACCACTATCGACGTTTTATTTTACACAAACAATTAATTTTTATTTTAAAGCAATTGATATTTACGATTACTTTCCACTATTAACTAGTAATATACACCTTTTAAATTGGAAGTTAGCAAACAGGTGTACGTTTTTTGAAAACTGAATAGAAAACGATCAATGTTCAAGTTAAACTCAAAAAAATGGTTTTCATATTCTATCCGCCGACTAAAATAGTTACGACTTTTAGTATGAATATTATCGAAGTTCGTTAAAAATCGTATATTGATTTGTTGGACTTCGAATTTTTTGAAGTGACATAAAAATAATTGTTTAAAAATATGCCTAAATAAATTTAAAATGTAAAAATAATGAATACTCCAAAACTTTCAGGTTAATTTTACTAATGTTACAGCCCTATTGCGGGGCGGTTCAGCGTCGGGCACGACTCTGGCTCAAAACACGTTAAACTTAAATTTATTAAATTAATCCAAATTAATCCAGGAGCGGGCATCGTTAAATACATCTTTGCAATAAAAAGTGATGGTACGCTCGTAAAATTGACCCCGACATTTTCACCCCTACCTGGCCATTGCGAATTATAACAACATTCCGACTCTGGAACGCCACGTTATGTTGTTTATGATAATGTCTTAATTAACTTCCTTGGACACATACATAAGCTGTGTTACGCTAAAACTGAATAGAAGATAGAGAAGTAGTTATTCAGTATTGCCCGACTACATATATATAATATTTTAATGTTTTTTTTATGGCTGGAAATCTTATCTCCTGTTGAATACAAAAAAATATATCTTCTTTCTTATATATAAAAATGAACGTTTTTCTGTACGTCGTTTATAGAATTGTAAACTATACATTTGATCATGTGATGATCTTTAGCAAAGTTGTTGTGCATAAGCCAAAGAAGGTTTCTGAGTTGGTTCACAATTGGATCCGGTAGGTGGCGCTGCTGTCGGCATATCGATTGAAGAATTTCCGGGTAAAACGACGTCTGTCGGGACAGCTAGTGGTATATAAAAAATTAATGTTTGTCTGTATGTCCTTTATAGAATCGTATACTATACATTTGATCATGTGATGATCTTTAGCAAAGTGGTTCTGCATGAGCCAAAGGTTTCTGATTTGGTTCACAATTGGACCCGGTAGGCGGCGCTGCTATCGGAATATCGATTGAAGCTTTTCCGGACAGGGCAACGTCTGCTGTGACAGCTATTAACTTATAAAAGAAATATTTATATAAAAAATTCTATTCAGTGTGTATGTTACTGAACTTCTAAACCCCCGGGACGCCTGTGTGTTTGAGTGGGTTCCCCAGATTGCTTAGACTCAAAATTGGACTCGGTAGGTGACGCTGCAATCGGGTTCTTAATTTTATTTCAATAGGGTAGGAGGACATCTGCTGCGCCCGCTAGTATTATAAGATTTAAAAATTCAATAAGTGTAACAAAGCAGTAATAACATAATGAAACAGTGAATAAATATTTAATGTGTTTATTATTTTAACAAAAATCTGGGCAAACGCGATAATTTTTTACGGATTTCTAACGAAAAATACAGTAAGTAACAACCATAACCTCTTTAAATAATTATATTCCAATTTATAAATATTGTATTCATTTTGATTTACCTCTAGAAGCAACTGTGTCAAGGCACCTCTGACATGACACCTTACCATAAAATAACAAAGCAAGCCTTAAAAAAATATTTAATTATAAAGTAAACAAACAGAATCGATACGCGTATAAAACAGACAGTTGTTGTTGATTTATGTTATGATTACCAAACTTATATTTCCATAATTCCTAAAGCCGGGTGCACACTACGAACAATTACTATGTTCCATGATACGCAACAACTGTGTTTGCATATGCACGTGTTCCATGTCGTTAGTGATACAGTAACATAGATCACTGTTCACCAAACCCGGCTTTAAAACAGGTAGTGTTTTGATCAAACCTAACCAGGTCGCACATTCTACAATAAATTCTAAAACATTGAACATATTATTTATGTTCATATGAAATAAATGTTTAAATTGAAAATTACCTCATTATAATATATCTTCTTCTTTAATACAACAACGGTGCGTGAACGCGAATGGAATTGAATTCGCTTTGATGAATTATATTGATAGCTTTAGATTATTAGTTTTATAATATATTTTTTCATTTGATGTAAAGCGGTTACCATCGCCTATAAACATTTGCAACGACAAAAATGCTACAAATGCACTGCTGCTGTATTAAGGGAGACTAGACCCTGGTCACTAATGCCGGAACATAACACAAGGTTGTTATGGTGGCAAACTCTAGACAAGGGGTTGTCGCCATCCGGTCGAGTAAATACCCTACCAACTGGCTGTGGGTTGTTTTGTCGCCTTTTACGACAGGCCGCCCAAACGCAGGAATTGTATTCTTTCTCCGTTCCTGCACGGATTAATTCCAAAAATACTTTCATATAAAGGCGTTAAAATATTTTGTCAATTTCTTCCTTTTAAAATACCATAATAAAATAATTTTAATTATAGTTTAAACAATTTTCTTTTAATGCAAATTATGGGCTTCCTACGTGTTGTAGATATATGTAGCGACGGTAACCACTTGCCTATCAAGTTGATTCCATTTACCAGTTTTGCTATAAGCAAATATTTAAAAAAAAACATATTTGACTCGTTAATATCATGATGGCATAACTCGTGCTAAATCTGAAGGCTTCGACTTTCTGTAAGATGATAAAAGGTATCTCAGTTGATTTCATTATCAACTATCCCACTTCCATTTCTTGTATATTTTTTTTAGACAAACTTATATTGTATATCCTCTGATTAAGCAAGTTACGCTTGTGTTATGGGTAATATACAAAGAACTACTCCCGAGCCGATCCCAGACACCCAGAACATAGTAAATAATGAATAAAATACGTTTTCAAAATTTACCATACCAGGTATCGAACCCGGAGCCTCTGCATCGCAGTGAGGTAGGCCGGCAAAGGCTTAACCCACTCAACCACAGAGGCCGTCATTTAAATGATGATGATGATTTAAATGATTTAAATGTTCGAGTATGATGCTCGTATTTGAACGTGCGCAATCTGCTTAATATTTGCATAATCATGGCTCATTTTACAATTTGAAATTAATATTAATCAATTACTAGAAAAGCGGCTGTTTAATTATGCGCAAAAGATAAAGCAGGAAAGCTCATTTGTCAACTATAATTACCTATTAACAATTTAATTAGTTTAATTAATTCATGATAAAGAATCATATGTAGAAGTACAGGTGAATTTTTAAAGTAGTCCTTCAGGGTCAAATCCCAAAGTATGCTAAAAAGCATTGGAAACATTGGAAGCAATCTCGAGGCCGATTTTGACGAAAACTAAAGTGACATCCATCACCTTAAATAATTATGCCTAATATATATATATATATATGAGTTGTTTTTGAATAAAATGATCAAATTCAATTCTCGTCACATTGAAAGTCTCTGTGATGTAAACTTTGGTCCGCCTAGTTCACAAAAGATAGAAACTACTAATTCTATTGCTGACAGGGTATTTTTTGTTAAGTATTTACTCTGGTCTGGGTGTCTGAGAGTGACATTGTTTGTCTTATATTACCCAACACAAACGTAATTTTGATACTTTGTGAATACACAATGTAGATTTTGTCTGTAAGTATAATTGCTTTTTTTATTGCAGGAGTTCAGCAGACAGGCAGACGGCCCACTTGGTGGAAAGCGGTTACCATTGCCTATGGACATTTGCAACACCAAAGGTGCTACAAATGCGCTGCTGCTTTCTTAATGGAGACTGAAACCTGGTCACTAATGCCAGAACACAACTCAAGGTTGTTATAGCGACCAGGGGTGGTAGACATTTAGTCGGGAAAATGCCCTATCACCTGGCTGTCAGTTGTTTTGTCCCCTCTTACGGCCTGTCGTAGGCCCGGCCGCAGGAAGTTGTATTCTTTCTCCGTTGCTTTTAAGTTCTCAATGAAAATAAATTATTTTTAATCGTTTTATTAATATATTCGTTAAAATTGAATAAAAGGCCATGAAATGGCCGAGATTTCGAAGCGCGCCATGTGCGCGCACATTCGCATCGGATTAGCATGTAAATGCGCATGCGCATTGAAATTTAACGTCTTAATTCATGGCCGACACAGGCTCGCTTCAGGTACCAGTTTTGATGAGTCAAAATAAATTTAATTGATGCATTGCAAAGGACCTTACACATTAGTCGTTTTATGTCCAGAACGATATTAAATTTTTTAAATTCTGTCCTTCAATTTGAAAACGTCTCAGGTCTTTCCTACTACAAGCGCGGGGCACATGGGAGGAGGGTGGTTTTAGTAGGTATTAGTCATTGGCCGTTCAATGATCTCGAGTCTCCACACAAGCTGATCAATTATGGACGGATTACCTATAAGGGAATCCCTCCATATGCGATATCGGTCTAATCCCTTGCAAAGGACCCAGTATTGTGCGTAAACAGTATTTCCGCCGCCTTAAAAAAAAGTGGTTTGCGCAAGCGTCCGAAATTCAAAGGGTGTGGGTTCTAATTTTAGACTTCGGCAATTTCGTGACCTATTGGGTACTTTGCTACAATTACCACGTGCTAACGGTGAAGGAAAACATCTTGATGATACCTTCACATCAAGATAACAGATGTATCAAAATCGCCAATCGGCCTTCAGTTCTGTACCTTTAAGTCAAATTAAGCCTGTAATTTCAGTTCTGTTTCTTTCGGTCAATTTGATTCAATATGGTTGATCTATCTTACATCAACACTACCTATATAGTATAAAACGCTGTCGTATATTATGCTGTTGCATAGTCTTGATAATGAAAGAAGATCAGTAAAAACATAAGTCTGTCATAAATCCCCCAAAATTTTACATTTATATTATACATACAGAGACAAATCATTACCGTTGAAATTTTTCCTTCAACCGATTATTAGAAATTGCTTGAAAAGTGATGATTTTAGTAAAAGTGTTGTGCACGAGCAAGAGGTTTCTGAGTTGGTTCACAATTGGACCCGGTAGGTGGCGCTGCTGTCGACATATCGATTAAAGCTTTTCGGGCAGGACGACGTCTGCCGGGATAGCTAGTATGATATAAAAGCTTGCCACGATACTTACTTGTGTAGATAAACAATAATATAATACAATGACTATGTAACTTGATCTTGACTTTAAAAAGTATATATTTTATAAAATAGGTAAATACATCTTCAAAAATAAATCTCGCGAGAAACTTTTATATTATTTAAAGTTTATTTTATTCCTTAGAGCTTTAAATACAAGCTTGTTTTTGTTTTTTTACATAATTTATCATGATACAAAACAAAAATAATAATATTTATAATTATCTACATTTTATAAATTATCCGAATTCGTTTTCCATAAAGCGTCGACCAACCAAAAGAACCAATTCAGTAGGTACAAATAATTAATTAATTTTTGCAAAAGTTAAGTGCATAAGTACCTTAAAAACGGACCGGTCTAAAACAGCGAAATAATTGAATTTTTAGTAATAAAATTTTCAGTACCGTCTTTTGAAATTAATGACTTTATGTCGGCAATCTTTGTAATGAAAATTATTGCCTGGTGTATGCCTGTCCATGGTAATCATACAACAGATAGTGAGGAGTACCTTATATTTTATTTATGCTTAATAAATATTCGCAATTTGTCGCTGAAATTGATAAATACCCGGCAAGATTCTAGATCGATGTCCTTGGTCTTCGCAAAAATCAAATTTATAATCCTTTAAATCCTTTAAAGTATTCAGAAGTGAATTATCACATCCTTAAATCTCCCATATATACGTAATTGTTTACAATATTACTATGTTTTTTTAAAAACCCGGGCCATTGAAATGCCCCAGACTTTAAAGCGCTCGCGTGGGGCCATGGGGAGGCCAAGACGTAGAGGCCCCTTGACGAGTTTAATGTAAATATGGTATGACACTGACCGGTGATTGACCCTGTCTACACCTTATACTAATGCATCCAAGGACAAGCCCCGGCCAGTGTAAGACTATTGTCGGAAATGAGAATAGAAAGTACCGGGCTATTGGGGTGAACTAGTGGTACTAGGGTCTGGAATATGGGCGTATATAACTATGGCGTCTACCCGTCGCAATATTCGGGGAATATGGAAAAATGGGTAGACGGTTACTATGATTATTATTGTTATTCATATATATCAAGATATGTATATTTCTGTCTATTGTACTTGCCATTTCAAAATTTTATATATAAACTTTTTTTCTAGTTATATTGAAAAACCCACATGTTACATAATTTTTCCTAATCCATCCGATGTCTGGAAGAAATTGATTTTAGTGTTAAGACCGCCTATACTGTACTTAAACTTGTTGCTTAAATTTATTTAAGAAACACAAAACTTATTTAACACCGTTAAATCTAATTAGCGTCTTGCACAACGTAAAATTTGCCGTAGTTTGCCATTGACTAAAATTAGTTAATCATATTAAACAGCCTAAATACGTTTTACACAAAATATATTGACAGTTCTGTAAACATATTTAGCGACAAATTTTGAGTTGTGCAAGACGCTAATCGTATTTAAGTGTGTTAAATGCGTTTAGTATTTCTTAAATAAATTTAAGGAACGTTATGCAAGCGGCCCTAAATCTAGGAATGTCTTGTCTGCAGGTATGGTTTCAAAATCGTCGAGCAAAGTGGCGGAAGAAAGAGCATACCAAGAAAGGCCCTGGTCGGCCAGCCCATAACGCGCATCCGCAGTCTTGCTCTGGAGAACCCATTCCACCCCATGAGCTTAGAGCACGCGAGAGGTGAGGAACTTACAAAATGGATATACCAACTAATAGAGTTATTTCAAATCTTGTGATTGTAAAGAGAGCCTCCGAAGCCTATCGCTGGCGAAAAATAAGTAACAGAATCACCATCAAACCGGTTGTCTTATACATAAAAGTAACAGCTCAGATTATAAGTACTATTGGTCCGATTATAATATTAAAATAAAATAAAGAAAATATAAACTCTAAACACCAAAATGTATCTGGTGGATATAGAAAGGACTAACTACTCTTAAATAAGTTATGACTATTGAAGACATGAGTGGATGAAGGTGATAAGTCGCATTACAATTCTGAGTAAATCGAGATAAAAGTTTTACTTTTATTTTAAACTGAACTGAACTTAACACCTTTTTCAACTTTTTATTTTGTAAATATGCCTTATATTAAGGTCTGTAGTCATTTGGTATCGACTTATAACGTTCATCTACGAAAAAAAGCAAAAAACCGAATATGCGACAATCACCTTCATCCACTCACGTCTTCAATTATGATAGCTATAATTTATTAAGTAAGTCCATTAATTTGCATTACTATTGGTTCAAATTTGACATAACCAGTGTAACAGGTAATATCAATTTTGTAACAGTGGCATAGTGGATAATTTGAAAACCAAGTATTAAGTGCCATATTTGTCCAAGTCGGATTAACGGGTAAATACATTGGTAATCTCTCTCTAATTGACGGCCTCTGTGGTTGAGCGGGCTAAGCCTTTGCCGGTCGACCTCACTACAACGCAGAGGCTCCGGGTTCGATTCCTGCCATAGTCAATTTCGGAAGGTATTTTCTCCGTTATTTACTATGGTCTGGGTGTCTGAGATCGGCCCCAAAGTAGTCCGTTGTATATAGCCCATAACACAAGCGTAACTTGCTCAATTTGCGGATGTACAATATGTGTTTGTCTGCCGACTATTATTATACTGTTAAGACTTAGACGCCGGCA
This sequence comes from Dendrolimus punctatus, assembly GCA_012273795.1. NCBI lineage: Eukaryota > Metazoa > Arthropoda > Insecta > Lepidoptera > Lasiocampidae > Dendrolimus > Dendrolimus punctatus. Next base: position 16,176,598 of record CM022539.1, read on the forward strand.
AAAAAACAAATTCACACCTGTATAACTGTAAAAACACATTTTATTACCTTTCGGCATTTAGACTTCTTTTGTTTACTTTGTATTTAACATGTGAGATAACAGCCCATTGTGTATTGTAATCTTTTATTGCAGACATTAGCTTAACGGTCTGACGGATTTAAAGTGCAAACTGATTATAGGAAATTCGGTTCACGCGGCCGGGCCGACATATTGCATCTGTGCAGTATAAAGCAATGCCCCAATTGGGGGACGAGCAGTCAAGCGATAGCGGTAATCTATTTAGTGACGGACTTTGCGTGTGGACTTGGACTTGTCGTGTTCGGTTATATTTGTACCTGTGTTATACGTGTTTTTATAGTTTTAATAAACTCTATAATAATTCTAAAGGCATTCTAATTCGAGTCTTACGGGTCTCGTAACAATATTATTATCTCGATGTGTCTGGTTCCTCAAGATATTCTCTTTCGTTGTCAGAACGTGGTACTACTAGGTACTAAGGTACCAGGATTTAATTCGGATGCCTAAAGAGTCCCAACTGTGGAATATTTTTGTTACTTTGAAGATAATGTCATCGGGTACAGTAAACCGTTGCGACATTAATTTGTATTTGAATGTTGAAACAACGTTTTTCAATTGTCCGAAAGAACTTTGATGATAGCGTCATAAGTTACAAAGGAAACAGGGTTATCATAGCCACCGATAATAAATACTTCAAATAATTAAATTAAAGCAGAACTGATGACCTTAAAGCAATTATTCTGATACATATGTAAGTTTTGAGTGCAAAGAGATATCAGGGCAAGTACATGGTTATCTGTCTGGAGGTGCAAATGGGCAAAGAATGATACGATGCGCTGGCGCTGCTTTTGTGTTTATCGCCGACTTCATTTTATTGCCCCGAATTAATTACTATTAATTTTTAATGATGTTCTATTTTGTATTAACAGACTTAGAATGTTGTGTAAGCATGGCGAGTTCATTGCTGGTTATCATTCAAGAAGTTTATTTTTTTCTGACAAAGGACTGAATTGATATTAAATTCATAATAAAAGATTCTAAAAATTAGTTTATCTCCATTTTGTTTGTTACTCTTCACACCGTTGGAAACTAACTTATTATAATTAAACTTGATTCGAATATAAGTTGGAAAATTGTGATGACCATTAGATACTTTTATTTCTGAAAATGAATTAGGTTCTACGGTATACGGTGAGTTTGCAAGAGTAATGCCGTAAGGAGATCCCTTTTTATGGTGTGTGGTATGACACGTTTCAAATAACTAAACGAGATTTAATAAAAGTAAAAGCGTTCAAGTTATAACTTTTATACAGCTGTACAGCAGTTACCACGCCTGATTGTTGGGAAAACTTGTCTTCTGGCTTAATTTTCGTTAGAAATGATTAAAAAGATCTCAAAGCTACTAATGTTTAGTAGTGGGAATTACTTGATGTGTGAAAACACACTATAATGTTTAAAATATTTCAACAACATTAATATAATCAATTTATAATAGTTGATGTAGCTGAATTATGCAACTCTGCAAATAGGTTTCATAACAATACAAGTTTGTTCCATGAATGTATTATTAGATTCTATACTAATTGGGCCCTCTTGCATTTGTCAACAGGGCGAGAAGAAGAAAGAAGTTGGCAAAAGCATTAGACCGACAGGCACGGAAACTTCGCGCCAAAGGAATCGCTGTGGATCTTGAAGCTTTGAAAGCCGAATATTTGGCACAGCATCGTAACACTGGCTTGTATTCGGACTCTGATGTAGACGGAGAAGGCGAGGAGTGTATGATTGATGTAGTCGGAGGTGATTCCTGCCATGACTCAGGTCCAGAAGATTTCTCGTTAACTGGAAGATTGCGAGCTCCATCCGGTGCTGATGGCATGAACAACTCGGACAGTTCAACATCAGACGGCCATTCTGGGAGGAATTTTAGTCCCTTACCAGACCCACAACCGTCCTTTTTCAAACAGTTTGGTGCAGGGAGCAATTTTGAGAAATTTGACTTTGATTCATCAAGGGCGGTGTCCTTAGACTTAAGTGGAGGGGGTACAGCTACAGAACAAAGTCTGTCGAAAAATGTGGGTGCAAGAAAACATAATCCATTCAGTATAGAGTCGTTGCTTAACACGTGAAAGTGACTTTTTTGTGACTTTAGAGGCTCTTTTAGTACACAGTGACTATGCAGGCATTACGTGATAATGTTCCTTTGTGTGAATTGTAATAGCCTTAACACATTGCAGTTTATGGAAGAAAGTATGCAATGTTTGGCCGCTTATTGTTCAGCATTTTTGAAAAACTGTCGAACACCAATCTTTTGATATTCCACGGCATTGTTGTTCATAATCATAATTTCAACTTTGATCTAACATTTTTCCCGTATCTCTGATCTATTTCCGTATTGTCCTACCCCTTTCCTTATTAATTAAAATGTGAATAACATGCTTGCAACATCTAAGGGCGAATCTCACCATCTGTAAAAAGTAAAGGTTTTATCATTATGTGTACAGAAATATGTATAACGCTAGTAATTAAATATTGATGGATAGCTAACTCTTTATTGTACACTCTTATAGAAAACAGGCTAAGGCTATCGCCTTTAAATAACTTAGTTAATCATATTATTAAACTGCCTAAATACGTTTTACACAAAACGTATTGATAGTTCTTTAAACATATTTAGCGGCAAATTTTGCATTGTGCAAGACGCTAATTGGATTTAAAGGCGTTAAATACGTTTTGTGTTTCTTAAATAAATTTAAGCAACCTTATGCAAGCGGCTCTAAATAATTCTAAGATAAATGTTAACTTTTGACGAATTGCAGAGCGTGTTTATAATAATTGGGATTTTTTGTTTAAATTTCATATCTAAGCAAATAGCAATTAACAAGTATGACAAGTTTCCACCGAATTTATTTATGTAATATTACGAATTAGCGAAGGATACTTATGACATCTAGCGCAAAAAGTATAGCTATCCATCAAAGCAGTAGAAGAATCTACTGGAATTGTCAATAAGTATTTTTCTTTCGTGATCAAACTAAGTCGCGCTCATGGTTGTTAAAACATAATATGTATTTAGTTTTAATTAAGCGAGGCATATTCGCCCTTAACGTCCTGCAAGTTACACTTCACACTTTTATTTCTAAAAACTGCAATGCCCTAAGACTATTTTGATGATCTATCATTATTATATCAGTTAAAGTAAAGACTTAATAGGTACCACATAACTACATATCCTTGTGAATATTAAATTTAGGAATTTGTATCATATAGCTTAGTGTAAATAGAATAAACGTTATATTTATTTAAATCCGACTATAATATATTCTTTTAAATTTCGGGGCAATAACTCATGAAAAAAATATAATTTATTGTTATCATATTTCTGCTATTTTATTTATATTTAAATATTATTCCCGCAAATTACTAATGCGATGGAACCTTGTCAAATTAACATTCACGCGACGTCATCAGGAACTCGATATGTACGCGTACTCGCCGGCCAGTGATGCAAACGGTACTGAGTGTTCGGCTATGGTTACGTCACCAAAATGGCGGCCAGGCGCATTAGTAATTTGCGGGAATAATATGTAATAACTTTATTTTTGTACAATTATGGCGAATTAAATGTGAGAGAGCACTGAGACCTAACGCACTCGTGCTTTGAAGGAAGTTTAATATTTCTTTATAAAAAATAAAACTAAATTATAAACAACACCAGCTTAAAAATTAAACTGCACTACAAAAAGCCTAAAAATAAATACTATTATAAACATATTTTCAAGTAAAAGATGTATGTAGTTCAAATTGCTGTCACGTCGTATAACAACGCTAGTCCGTTGCCCTAGACCTGCCCTTTGGTCACGCGAGACTTCTTTCAATCGCCTTCAAAGGTATAATAACCTTTCTTTACAATATTTATGTACTAGTCAGAAGAAGACTAGGAATCGCAATCGCCTCGTAAAAATGTAAATCTGATTAGGTTCCAAAATTCTGCATTTCGTCGGCATCAGTGCAGGATCATGTAACCAATTTTTTTGGCGATATTATATTTTTCGGCAAATTATTAACAATTATTAAGATATGTACGTAATAATTTTGAAAAGATGTAGTGACAAGGTTCTGCACTAACGCCAACGATTTCTAGATTGCGTGACAGAAACAAGACTACCACAGGGAGTGTTCTGATGAGCTGTTTGATTAGGAGCATCACACCACTCACCAGCGATTGGTTCATCCACAGTTTCCTTCACTTTCGATACCTGGGGCCCAAGTCTGCTACTACTATCTTGTCAAATTTTCCTCAATCGTAGGCTTGCCTGATTTTGATATTCTGTTAACTCCAATGGTGTGCATACGCACGCTACTATCTTTATTAACATTTAAATGCGACAACTCGCGACATAAATGTTTAAAAATTTTGATATCTTGCAATATTTATTTCGGCTATTCTATTTCTAGTAATGGTAATAGCATTTTTGCTACTATAATTCAGCCGCGAATGCCGCGACGATATAGTAGATTTAGTAGAATACACATTTTTGGCACTGCCAAGATATTGAAACAGTAGAATTGGACCCCCGGAAGTCGTCTACTGCTCGCCGCACACGCTCCTTAATACCATACGTGAACAGACTGTGTAAAATGATCTCCTTTGGTTCTCCCAGAGCGCTACAATGGGTTCTTAAAGAAGGGCGGAAATAGATTTCAAGCCTCAAGTAGATAGGCAACGCATTGGCTCCCTTGGTGTTGCAGATACTTATGGGCGGCAGTAACCACTTGTCATCAAGTGACTCCGTTTGCCAGTCTACCTTAAGCAAACATAAAATACTAGCGGCATCGTCTAGAAATATGGTATCTAGAGGCATTTTCATAGTTATATTTATTACTGACCACTTGATATTTTCTTGGATTCTGTCATGGCAATATGAACATTCTAAACAGAAGAATAATACAGTGGCTGAGTGCGCTTGGCGTGAAGTTATGTATGTATGAGTGCGCTGCTTTTCAGTACGCACTAACATTTATATACCTGTGTTATTAATATTAATTAAAACTCTTTTTATTCAATACATACAGACATTCAATACATACGTATTCATACATACAGACAGTCTTCTGCCGCTAACAACAGCTTGTTTTTACTATGTGCGGTTTAATTAATGTCTTAAGTTTGTGTAACTGAAATATGTGTTTACAAAATATGGAAATTAATTGTAAATAATAATAAACTTCTCACGACCTTATCTATACATCTACACATCTATACACATAAATAAAATTGGAGTGTCTATATATTCATATGCATGGAGTTTTACTACATGCATATGAATATATAGGTATACGGTACATACACCAAAATAACATTTTTTAAATTTTTTGTCTGTCTGTCTGTTTGTTCCGACTAATCTCTGAAATGGCATAACCGATTTTGACGGGACTTTTATTGGCAGGTAGCTGATGTAATAAGGAGAAACTTAGGGTACTTTTGTTTTAGGAAAAAATCTTTTATTTTGGATTTATGATGATTTTCTATCACCACGCGGGAGAGTAAGTAAATAGTAATTAAAATATAATTGCAAGGTTACAATGATCTCTTAGGATAAAATAGTTTTCAATTTCAAACCAATTCAAACATTCTTTAAAAATATTAACCCTAGTATAACGAAATTTTTTAACTATTTCTTAAATGCACTTGTCAATAATTGCACTTCCCAGTTACAATCTTACTAACACAAAACGTGCACGTGAAATCCCTAAGGCAGTCTTACGATTGCCATTAAATGTTTTATTTGGAAAATTTTAATGTCCATTTTACTTCATATCAAAGATCCTACTTTGTTATTGCTATTAGCAAAATACGGGTGAATATTAAATTCATTGTAACGTACTGAATTTTTAACGAACTTTAAAAAGGAGGAAGTTCTCAATTCGACTGTATTTTTCTTTGTATGTAAAAATGTAAGTCGGATGACAACATCCGATTTCTCCGTCAATTGTGGACCGATTTTCATTTTTTTTTTATTAGAAAGAGGATACTTACGAGGTAGTCCCATGCTCACCAAGTCAGGATCTAATGAGTGGATTCCAGGAAATCGAGAGCGACTTTCGAAAATAATAAGCACGTACAACACGTGACGTATGAAACACGTCATATTTTTTAAGCTATTCATGTATTTGTGTAACTACAATGTAAAAATCAAAACAGAACAGACTTCTAAAGTACCTTTAAAAAATTTAAAAATCTACAACATCTTGAAGTCGGAGCCATGTGAAACGTAAAAAACAACAACAAATTTGCAAAATAAAGTAATTTTTATGTTTTCATTCGCACCGACTTCAAGTTGTTGTAGAAAATATTTATTTCTTGCTAAAAAGTAATCACAACTTTTGAAATCGGTTTTGTTTTTTGTTATGAAGTCACACCATATTGTTAGACCATTGGTACGCATATCATATTTCATGATGTCAAGCCAGCATTATATCTTATATATATTATATAGGGTCTATCCCTTCCACTGGAACCTGTTGGAGGCGACATAAATAGGTATTGTTCCTCACATAACTTACTAGTGTTCATAAGACAGCCGTTGCAACGTACATGATCTCCTGCAATTTCGTTACTATGTAATGAATATGAAAGCTCATGCGGCAGTTTCGAACTCCTCTCATCCGCGTCATTTCTGTGACTCGCAGCTCTTGCTTCTATCACCCATGAACAGCAACGCATTACTGGCATAGAAAACGACAGGTCTGCGGCCTGTGCTTATCATGTTGGTATTATACGATTGTGTCTAATTCTGGATACATAAAAATAAAGATAATAATAATTAACATAATAAAGATGGCCGCCTCAGACAAATTACTCATACAAAAAATATATATCAACACATTAAATGTAAATAAACCGCATAACAAGCGATAAGCGGGCAATTAGCAAAACAATATGGCGTTAGTGGCTTATGACCATTTTTCTAAGACCACCATAATTTCATATTTTGTTGGACATTCTTATGGATACATAACTTTAACCTCAACCCATGATAGAGGGAATTTCGTGCACAGTGGAATAAACAATTAATAATGCACAACTTGGCAAAACCCAAGATATTATACCAAAAAGGAAACTGAAGTTTTGATGTTATTATTACACAGGGAAATGTACCCATACGAAGTGACCCATTCGGTGGGGGAGAGAGGTCTTCAAAATACCACACTTAATTACATGGGACTTAGGTTTCCTTTACGAAGTCAGATCCTCTAGAAAATCTCACATTTTCAAGGTATATTCAAATATAGCGCGCAGCGTTTAGCGCATTTTAAATGGCTTATGTCTAACTGATCGTCATTTTTCGACTTGTAATTATAGGTATGCTGCACGCATTCCTGACGTCACCAAGCGCTGTAGTAACAAAGATAAATATATTTTTTTGTAACTTTCTGGTAGCAAAAAATTATTTAAACCGACATTTATGAATTATTACGTGAAATCTAAAGTGAGAGGGGATGGTTTTGGCATATACTACTGGTGGTAACCGAGGGGAGGGGGTTAAATAAAAATGGGCCTCGTTGTATGGTACGTTCCCTAGTAGCACGTACGCACCTAGCACTCTGCTAATCCCATCCGATCCGAAATACACAAAACAGAATAATGTTTTCAGATGTTATATTATAAAGCAAGTTTTATAATGGCTATTACTATTTCCCGAGCATTAACATTGCAGTCATTTAATTATTGTCTACTTTAAATGAGACGTTCTAGAAAAAAAATATCGCTACATCTATATTTCGATTAATAACAACTGTAAATTACAATCAGATAAAAGACATAAATAAATGTTCCCATCATATTTATGTAAATATATGCCTTATAGAAAGTATTTAAAAAGTGAACACCAGCTGCAGGTTCCACATTCCACAATATAATTGAATAGACGGGAATATCCGAAAAATCTTCACAAAATATCTTCACCATATAATTTAGCGACTCAGGCGCATTCAGTTTAATAGGTACGCAACAATGTGCCTGTGATTGGTCACGGATTCATTGTCTCGGATCGCTGACACGTGAAATTGTACGACTCTTACAATTATGTAGTATTTTATAACCTCAAAAATATAGCTTAAAATGTAAAATTTATAAAGAATGGAAAAGTTACAGAAACTTAAGATATTACTTATACTTTTAATTTATATAAACTTACTCTTATTATGTAAAGGTTGTTCTGTATGTAACTAAAAATATACAGGTGAGAGGAATTGATTGTAGAAGCGTGACCAACCTGAAGCAAAACCCGCGTATAGGACGCGTTGCGCGATTTATATGCCTTTTAAACTGACGAGACTTGTCGTGTATCAATATTGATCATGTATGTAATGGAAATGTATGGGAATGATAGCGTAACGATATGTCTTTTCTATTTTATTCATTAAGCCCTAGTGACAGTTGTCTACAGGTCTGGTTCCTGAATTTCACAACAACCAAAAAGTTGTAAATTATATGGAACTTTCACTATAAAAAAATATTATTTTTTATTTATTTGCGACTATTCACAAAATTTGGAACATGTCCATAGATGAATTGTCAGAATAAGTAGAATACTGAGCCCAGATAACCGTCTTCTATGGGTAAGGTGCCCAGAAGGCTGGCTACGTTTCCTCGCTGGATCGCCATACTGATACGTTTGCCGACGTAAGCACCAGCCTCCTGATCACCTGAAGAGTCAATGAGTCGTTTCGATACATTTTGGTAGAGGCTCATGGCTTCAGGACCCCACGGTTCGCGTCTGGACAGCGAACGGCACAAACATATAACTCTCAGTGAGGGCTGCATATTGCGCCGCTCGAGTGATCTGATTTGATCAGCGAGTTTGCAGTGTGTTCTTAAGCGGCTGTCATCTAGCTTCCAAGGTCATATACTGTGCACCACCATATGCGACAGCAACAAAATTTATCTCAATATAAGATTATCTCAGACAAGCTCCAAAACCCTCCAATTGCCTTATTTCAGTTAAAATTTGACAATTAAGCTCCATACAAAATTAGTGTTAAAATTCAACGTATGGCAAGTCAAGCGAATGAATTGAAATACATGGAAACCGGCCATTCACACATTCACTTGCTTTTTGAAGTTTTTTTAGTTAAGACTTTTAGTTAATATTTTTAGATGAAATTTGTCAAAAATTGAAAATAAACTTATTAATTTTTTAAATATTTGATTGATTTGGTCTAAAAATATGTCAAAAAAAACCTCAAGAAACGAGAGACAAATGAACCTATGGTCGCAGTATTTACAGTAATTAAGGTTTCGAACTATTCAGAGTTACATTTTTATTGGGCAATTACCATTAGTAACATTTTTCTTCCTGGTTTATTTACACTCATTTATGGGTCGTAGCAACCCCATGTCCTTGAGAATTTGGCGGGCTGTAGCAGGGTTCCCGTAGAAGCAGTCATTTTTTGTGCATTATTATTTTATTGTGTAATAAAATAAAGTAGTATTTAAAAAACAATTCAACCAAATTATTCATCTCTCTTTTATAAAGGATGTTTTAGTTATTCTGTTTTGATAAAAATTAAAGGCGTAAAATGATTTCACGTCAATAACTTGGAGGTAATCTGCTAATTTTTTTGTTGACTTAACTATAGAAAAATTAAAAATCGCGTTGGATCTCATATTGTGAAGAGTTATGATAATTTATTTGGTAAATTGTTAATCGGTTATACCAAACGAAAAGTTGCTTCGTTTGCACTCCACTTTCGATATTTTACGGCAGCTGAAACATTAAGCAATACTAACTGTGAACTTTTCAAGAGGGCTATGTGCAAATTTACCAGTATTTGATTTAGGGAACCTTTCCCTAAATCAGAGTGAAAACTATGATGTTACAAGAAAAAGAGAGTGGACACTATGTTAAGCTCTCACATACCTTTGTACCGCGCCTCTAATACTAAAAATAATAATCTTCGCTTCAATGCTGAACCCATGTTGTCAAAGCATCATTTGAGTTTCAGCGACTATTTTTTTGTAAACATGGCATTTCTCGTAGTACCTAGTTCTTAAAATAGACTTGACACTAAACATTGTATATTTTGTAGTCGAATTAATACGTCATAGGTACAAAATATTTAATACAATAAGTTTATTTATAACAAAAACGTGCTAAGTATAAGTTACATAAAAGTTAGGTATGTGCAAGTTAACGTCTCTCATATTATTATATTCAGGGATATTAATATGATACAATTATTTAGCGCTCAATGCATTTTAAATTAATCATATCATTTACAATACAAAAATTATCATTTTCAAAGTAAAATAATGATTATGTTAAACAGAAAATTTACACAATAGTTCAATAATAATAAATATTATACTGATATAAAGAAACACGTCTTTACATAATAACAGAACAGTCGTTGCACTTCAAAAGTATAAAACTGTGCTGCTGTGGTGACAACTCCACCACAAGCAATGAAGTATATTATAGCACAGGATACATTGTTAAATATAATGAACTTAAAACTATATATAGAAAATAACAAAAATAACGAACACGAGTGTCGTTCGCGACTATGAGTGACTTTGGTGCCAATCCAAGTGACATCGAGACCAGACTAAACAATAAATCAAATTCCAAATGTACGCTACTGAGAATTGAAACCAGTGCCCTTGGATTTCAAAGAACTAGGCGTAAACTGAAAACTCTTTATATATACAATGCACTCTGTGCTGCAAACTAACAGATACAGTCAAATAAACAATTTTACATTTTGGAGGTTATTTTGTCATTTTTATAAATTACCATGAATCTCTATAAATATTAAATTTTAATGTGAAATTGTCGTCTGTTTTCTAACACCAATTTGTCTGTGTATCTCAAAATGGAGTGTCACTAATAATTATTATCTAACTTCTATTGTTATACTAAGGGCCTCTTGCATAAGGTTGCTTAAATTTATTTAAGAAACACAAAACGTATTTAACACCCGTAAATACAATTAGCGTCTTGCACAACGCAAAATTGACCGTGCAATATGTTTAAAGAATGTCAATACGTTTAGTGTAAAACGTATTTAGGCAGTGTAATATTATTAACTAATTTTATTTAGAGGCGATCGTTATGCAAGCGGCCCTAAAACGCTACATATTTTTATTTCATTTAGATTACAACATTATGACGTAGACTTGCGCATAAACGTTTACTGTAACTTACACTTAGGCGTGAGACGGATTATGTACATTTATCATGTTGTATGTAAGGTGTAAAAAGGTATGTTACGTGAGTAATTTATTGAATCAAAATATAACACGATTAAAACACATTATGCTTGTTTCTTATTTCCTCGCTAATCTGTGGACCGTACCTAAGTTGATAACCATCTAAGCAAACAAATACAAAAAAATCAATCTCGATATTACAGGTCGTGGAAGAAAATTGCAACTGAAACAGCCTTATTTCATTTTTTTTTAATATAGAAAGATAGCATTAGATTTTTATCACATAATAAAACAAACAACATTGTATAATACAATTTGCTCACTAGTTTAAATACATAAAAGTTAATTAAATAATCATAAACAAAAGCAGCTGAATTAAATTATAAAACACATGCTAATAATAAGCCGCTTAGATACAACGAGATTGATGTGTATAACATTTTATCTCTATGCTTAGATACGATCTGAAAATTTACATTATTTAGATATATATAAGTTGTAACAACATAGCCATGGCAATTTGTTATTTTGTGAAGTATACTGTTATAGAAAGGCACATTGAAAAAAAAAAACAATTTTTTAAATTTTGTCTGCCCAAAATTACAAGATTTTTTTTTATTAGTTTTTAAACAATAATTAATAACCTTTTTGGCGCGTTAGAATTACGAAGTCACAATGCAGTACATCCATAGAAAGCCAAGGAGGATGTTTTTAAGATGATAAAAGTGTTCAAATTACTTGACTTTTATTTATTATCAGACCCTATTGGATGTAGTTAAGCAAATCAAACAATTAGAAAAAAGTTTTGTAGAAAGGCAAAGAAAACCAGTTTTCTGAAATGTGTTAGACTAGATTTTTAAACCAAGAGACCACTAGAGTTGTCATACCCTGGGAAGAGCCCTATTTTATTTGCATAGAAACTTAATTAGATTTTTATATTATTTTATATATTAATTAAACCAGCAATGAAAAAATAATCTCCATTGCGTGGTTTAAGAAGAGTTAATATACTTGTATATACAGACAAAAAGACGCGGAAAGCTACTTTATTTTACACTATGCTAAGACGTTAAATATTAAAATCTTTATTTTGTAAACAAATCAGTTCTGCAATAGTTTGGTCTTTGGCAACAAGACCTCTATTGCACATAATAAGTCCTTATTATGTTTTCTGATTATTATTTTTATTTTTGATGTATAATATGTATCTAATGTTGAATCCTGTTCACTTTTACCAAAGATGTGGTGTGGTTAAAGTTCGAATACCTTCCTAATTTTCGGCGTGTCTTGTTTCTGGTATATCAAACTGTGTTTAAATAAATACTGTATAAGCTCGATGTAACGTCACTCGATTTAACGACAAACTCCCTTAAGCGTCGAAATCACTTGGTTTTAGTTGGTTTAACTTGTCTTCCATAAATTAGACCCTCCATATAGCATTACACCCACTCTCAATAACGCCAACAATGAGTAATAAAAAGTACTTTTCAAGTTGGCAAAATTAGTAAAAACTGCGCAGCGGTGTAGGTTCTTGTATCGCTTTATTATCCTAGCCTGTAATAATCATACATATATAAATTTTTAAGTTATTGCGAAGTACCGAATTTTTAAGTACTTCCTTTATCACCAAGATGTCTCAATATCGAACATATGAATAAAATAAGTAAAAAATACAACAAAATTGCAAGTGCAGCAAAAGAGGTCAGACAAAAATACGACTTCTCTATTTAACGACCAGTGGTATCGCCAAGTAACCTCCTTTCGGCACATATAAACTTTTCTTTTATTAATTTAAATTTTTCATTTAAAAATTGACGGCGCGTTCCCCTTTTCGTACGTCACGTCAATTCATTCATGTCATATCATTAAAATTAAATAAATCGTTATGCTTTATAAATAAATAAAATATCACAAAATACTTAAAATATACCGCGCCCGCTCTACATAAATATAAAATAATCGCTCCGCACCGTAAATATAAAATAAATTAAAATAAACTAAATATAAGCACATAAAATTAAATATTATAAACATATATATAAAAGTACAATAAAGTGCAGTGAAGTGGACTCGAGAACAGAGGAGCAGCTCCATTTCATTCTCATTAATCAGGTAAGTGCGTGCTCGTTCTAAAATTCCCCTTAAAAATTGTCCACACTTCTTTTCAGCAAACTTGATACAGTTCACTTATCGCTAAATCCAGCGCCGCCGCAACAACCAGTCTCTATGACGCCACAAAATGCACAGTCCTTTCAGTCTCGTTATATAGAGTTTACGCTGTATATTGAGCAGACATATGAATGAACCGAACTTTCCTTACGAAACACATTTACACAGCGTCTCTCATTGTGGCGTCGTCTGCTCCGAAACAGCGCGGTCATTACACGGCTATCGGGTATCAAAGACCACCGATAAAACGCTTTAGCGAATAATTTGAACACATTTAAAATTATTTACATGTCCCGCTTTGTGCGAGAATTCGTCACAGTCTGCATTTGGTCGGTGTTACAAAGGAAGGCTTTTTATTCGCTCTGGGTGTTATTTCAATTCTTGTTTTGACTGACGGGTGGATTGAGGAAAATATTGAGATACAAAAAAATTAACAAAAGCCTTCTCTTATTATTGCTTTCAACTGTTAATTACAATCGAAAAAGAAATATTTTCTATGATAGTATTTATCTATTCTAATATTGTAAAGAGTTTGTATTTTTGTATGTTTGTAACGAATAAGCTGGAAAACTACTACACTGATTTCAAAAATGCTTTAACCATTAGAATACTACGTTATCTTTGAGTAACATAGGCTATATTTATTATTAGAAAAAAACAGGAAACCCTACTAAAACTACGCATAAAAATTAGGCATAAAATGACTTTCATCGCATGCGCTGCAGAAACTATTGATGATAGAACAAAAAAATGTTCTACAATATTAAAAAACATATCAATATCCACAAAAAAACTTCGTGATACCATGTGCCCAGCTGTTGTAGTTATGTCACTATAACTACTTTTTACATTTTAAAAGTTGATATAAATGCCACCAAAATCAGAGATTTTTATCCATATCTTTGTATGAATCCTTATTCAAATAAACAATTTCGTGTTGAAGACTGTTTCAATACCTATAGATTACTTTTATTTTTTTATTGCAGTAGTTCAGCAGACAGACCGACGGCATACTTGATGGAAAGCGGTTACCATCACCTATGGAAATTTGCAACACTAAAGGTGCTACAAATGCGCTGTTGCTCTCTTAAGGGAGACTGGAACCAATGCTGGTCACTAATGACGGAACACAACTCAAGGTTGTTATAGCGGCCTACTCCAGACCAGAGGTGGTAGCCATCCAGTGAAGCAAATGCTGCCCTACCACCTGGCTGTGGGTTGTTTGTTGCCTTTTACGAGAGGCCGGCCGCCTGGCCGCAGTACATTATATACTTTCTCCGTTCCTGCACGGATAGGAAATTGTAGTCTTTCTAATGTGGTAATCGGGATGGTTTAAATATACAATTAGGCCCGGTAGGTGGCTGGACAACGTCTTCCTGAACCGCTTGTAAATTATGAACTAATACACTGAAGAAAACATATTGAATTCTACCTTTAATCGCACAAGATTTCCAGGAGAGGCTTTTTTACCTTCCCTTTTTTTAACTATTCCACAGAGGCGTAGTCACGGGCAGATGCTAGTAATCCTATGAAACGGGATTTTAATTATATGCAATACAATAAAATTACGAAAGTAGAAGCTTAATTTGAATTGTTCACCCACGTCCAACTGATAAGAGGATTATACACAAAATCGCAGCTCTCGCGGGACAATTCATCTCAGTACACAAAATGGATGTACGCCATCGGTCCAGACGCCGCGGTCAGTCGTTAGCAATTCCAGTTATTATATACGATTTGTAAAACACATTGCCAGCGAGAATTGAGTGCTTAATAGCTGGTGTTTAGTTAAATTATCTCTGATACTATTTGTAAGTGTATTTGGGGCGTTTATCACATTTATTTCAAAGAGAACGTGGTGCTTACGGTGATGGAATTTACAATGAATTCGTGTGAGGAAACTTTTTAAAGCTATTAAATTAAAGCGTATTCGAGAGTTAGGTAATGCATTACTTCATTTGCTTGTTGGGAGTAAGAGTTAAAGGAGATTCAGAAGTTATAAGAAACAAAACTAAGAGATAAAAGAAATTGCTTACTTTTAGCATAAGAGATAAGTTTAACACAACATACAGGTAATTAGCTTCGAGACATTTCTGCGTTTGAAGAAGTGCACTGTCAGCACATTACTTAATATATTAATAATGTTAATATTGTTACATAGCGACAAACACCGCACAGTGTCATGTTGTAAAACCGAATTCTTTTATTTTCTTCGTGTTTAAACTTTAAAAATATCTATTGTTATCGTACTTATTTTATGGGTGTAACTAGTGTCGAACGATTTAATCCCTGTTTTTATTGCATTGCGCCGAAGCTATCCAGATGTGCAAATTACTATTTTCGGAAATTCACTGATGTTTTCGAGTGCCGAGTGGTGCACTGGCACACGATCGATTTTTTTTGTACTGTATAGTTAGTATAAACAATGCCCGAACGGAGGGGTGAAGCAGTCGATCGACGACTACGATACAATTAAGACGTGTAGTACTTTCGATTAGCGACATAGTGGCGGACTTTTCACGTGTTGAATTGCATCGAATGGTGCAGTGTGAACTGGTTGCAACCAGTTTTATTTTTTGTACTTGTTTTATACGTACGTACAGTTCTAATAAACTCTATAGTAATTCCAACGGCATTTATTCTAATTCAAGTCCTGTAGCTCGTAACAATATAATTTTTATAGGCAGATACTTAATGTGAAATTAATAGTATTAAACGATATTAAAATTATAAACATTAATATAAACGAAATTTTTAACACTAACCTGCTGTGATTTCAGAGCACTTATAAAAACATGAAACTATTATATAAGACTAATATAGACATCTAAACAAACCCTGAGCTCAATCTCCTAAATTTATTCATTTAATTAACTACAAATTAATTCAGTAAAACATCAATCAAACTGTCCTAATTGACTTACAACTTCCTCAAATTAATTCAAATTGCGTATTTAATTTTCATATAAATAACTGGCGTGCGATAATTAAAGTGAAATAGGTATTTATTTGAGAAGGAGAATAGCTTAATTGATCTTATTATTACTGATATAATGAGAGATCAAACTTTGAATTAATTGAGAACTTTATGTTTGTAAAGGCCAGTTTAGATTGACTTGTAAAGAGAACATGAGAGCGTGCAAATCGAAAGAATATTGGTAATGTGAAATGCAACAAAACAGAGTTTCGAATAAAAAAGCATTTATCATAAGATTTCTACAAGATATGTTATCAATTATTCTCAAAAGTGGTTTTTTTATGGGAACTACACTATAAACGAAAACATGGAATAAAATATATAGAAGACTTATTTTATAAGCTAAGCAAGTTACGCTTGTGTAATGAGTGATATACAACGGACCACTCTGAGGCCGATCCCAGACACCAAGATCATAAGTAAATAACAGAAAGTTTGTTTCCGAAATTTACCATGCCGGGAATCGAACCCGGAGCCCCTGCGTTCTACATACATACACACTAAAATTCATATTTGTCGGTTCAATCACTTTTCTCGCCTTTCTAACTTTCATGGCTGGTTTCAAAAATATTTCTCAAACTTTATTATAATTAATATCAAACATTCTCACATTGCCGGAATGCTCATCTTCTACATTTATTATACACTATTTATACCATACCTTACCTTAAGAAATGTTTCAACTTTCTTCATACATCATACACCTTCGAATTGCGCTCGTCTAATAACCTCCTGTTAAAAGCACCTGCACATTCAACATTTTCTACATCACTTGCTATAGGTATATTTTTAAAAATCTGTCAAAAACCATTAGTTTAGTTTCTAGTAAAATACTTTTTTCTTTTTATTCTTTTAAACTTTTCTGTTTATTGTCCACATTTTTCTGTTCTCATTTGTTTATTTTAATTTAATTATACCAAGACATAAGTTGTTAAAAGTGTCCCCTAAGTAAAGTTGCTTGGAAGAGATCGCTTTAAGCGAAAATGCCGCCTTTTGTTTTGCCGTAAAATAATTTTAATTAATTGTTTATTTTGGTGAAGAATAAAGTGTTTTCTATCCTATTCTATAATTAGAAAAAGGTAAAATATTCAATAATGATGTTAATATTCTCTAGCAGAAAAGCGAACACAATCGAACAGCTAAAACACAAATGTTCAACATAGATCAATCGTAACTCTTATTCAATATCATCAGAGCGTAAAATAAACAAAATTCCGACATTATTCTTTACATTACAATAAAATATACTCTGGGAACAAAAAGTGGTTACGTTTCAAATGGAAGCATGAATTACTAACTAATTATAGTATATGCAAATTAATGCTTTCGTATTCAAATGATTCAATTCGGCGCCGGTCGTGTTTTCATTTAACTGGTTATCGTCAGGCATTAATCTTTTAGTACGAGCAGTCCGAGTAAGCAATTAATACACGCTTGTAATATATGACCAGGGGACGGAAGGTTTTACTAATTTCTAACTTCTTATTCTTTTGTGTTGGTGGCTACCTTCTTTAAATCGATGTAGATCAAAATCCTGCTTCAAGAGATCCAATCTAACTTTGTCAGGTGGTAGAATATGTGCCCATCCGGATGATGATCTTTGGTATAGTATATGCCGCCATAACAATCTTGCTTTGTATTTCGGTATTAGTGCCCAGTTTTAGTGCACCCTTCGAGGCCGGTCAAACATTGGTAGCATCTACAATGTTGCAATTGGAACCACTTCATCATCTTTTTGGCCAACAGAGTGTGAGTTGTTCTTCAGTAATTAAAAAATCAGTGAGGATGAACTTTATAAGCAACTCAGTAGGTAGGTACATTGTCTGTCTAAAAACCATATCTTCTTCAGTGTCTTCGAGTAAGCCAAATTTTACTTGTTCAGGTTGTAAGTAAAGCAACACGCTTGTATATAACTATATAGGTGTATAAAGTTCAACTGCCGTTCTACCCAAGTATAGTTCCCATCATACATAATGAATTTCCAGAACATGTCCGATCATATAAATCTTTATTCCACTTGCAAAAACAAGTACGATTCACTTAGACTCACAATTTTCAAATGGTGAAACGTAACTAAAAGTTAATAAATTTACACTTAAATTTAACACAACTGCACTTATTTCTATTAGCGAAGACATCATAGGATGTTTTTCTTGTACATGCTCATATCGTAGTATATATAGTTTAAAAATCTCGGCAGTGATACCATCGTTAAAACCTTTAACACTCATACCGTCATTAATTGTAAATTCATTATTACAGCCAAGTACGTTCTTAACCTAAACCGATCATCTTAAATCAAAAATCTTTTCTATAAATAAAGACTTTGTTTCATCATTACATTCCGGGCACAATAATAAATACTTAAAACTTCTGCGTACCACATATTTTTTCTTGCATCAGAATATGTATTATTATTATATCAACCATTGACAAGCAAGACTAAAAAGTAATAAAAACATTAAAATAACATTCTTCTAATAACATCATTCGTAATTTGTTGTTGTTTGTAACACGACACAACACTATGCTAATGTCGGCATTGCCGTTCGGACATCGATATAAATCGGCCCTAACGTCGACACGCGTTCCTTACATAATCACTTAATTATTGAGCGACACCTCAAAAACGATTTAGGGTTGCCTGTAACAGTTCATGATAAAGGCTACATACCAGTAGTGATAGAAATTCACTTTTCAGATCACAGTTTTGAGAACAAACTGTAAGCGAATGTATGTTCACAAATTATTGTCATTGACGATTGATAATGGAAGCAATCACGTTCATTACAACTAGGTGTTTAAAACTTTATAAGAGAACAAACAGGTGGTGATGGTATACTAACAGCCTTTGAAATGGTATCGCATTTAGTGTTAAACCTTGATGCGTTTGGGCAAATTTTAAGAAGAGATATAAATAAAAATTAAGACACGAGATATTGAGAATAAAAACAAATAGGATAGATTAATTCCCTATTAATCATGGTACGTAAGAAAAATGCTATAATTTCTTAATCTACTAACGCATAATTCTAACAAAAAAACCGCTTAATTTGAACGACTCTGAAAACGATAGATTAGAACCGAAATTGGTTTAGACGACCATAATATTATTGTACATGAAGGTTAACTTTGAAAATTAAATCAAAATACATACATACATACATAACTTCACGCCAGGTCCCTTGCGGGTTAGGCACATACAATAAATCAAAAACGCTTATTAAAATAGGTGTGTATGCCAATTTTAATTGACAACATCCAATCGGAACTTGTGAGCTATCTCTGATATTGGAGATTATTATAATACAACGGTTTATGTAACTATAGTTTTAAATTCCACTTTGTTTTTAAGTGCAGTGATATCTGTTTTAAATATATTGATTTTGTCAGCGGACAGGCAGACAGCCCGCCTGATAAAAAGCGGTTACCATCGCCTATGGATCCTTGTAACACCAAAGCTGCTGCCTCTCTAAAAGGAGACAGTCACCTAACGGAACACAAGGTTGTTAAAGCGGCATACTCTAAACCAGGGGTGTTAGCCATGCAGACGGGCAAATACCCTATCACCTGGCTGTGAGTTATTTTGTTGCCTCTCACGACAGGCCGCCCAGCGGTAGGAAATGGTATTCTTTCTTCGTTCCTGCACAGATATCCTATATAATAATATGAAACTAGCTGTGCCCGCCATTTCGTTCGCGATTTTTTTTTCACGGGACCCTGAAAAAGTAGCCTAAGTTACATTATCTATCTGCCAGTAAAAGTTTGTAAAAATCGGTACAACCGTTTCAGAGATTAGCCAGAACGTCCAGACAGGCTAACAAAATTCTAAAAATTGCATTTTCGACTCTTCGAGACCGGTCCGAATTATCCTCTCTGATTTTTTCACATTTTTATTTCTACAATACAAACATATACTTCAATTTTATTTATCAATAAGTATGCTATAGTTGCATCATCTTCAGGACCAATTTCTGCTGCGTGATCATTTTTTGGAAGATTTGAGAACTTCCATAAGCTTTCGGTATCTTGAAGTTTTCGATTATATATAGTGGGGAGTTGTGATACGATTCTTCGCCAACCCTAACCAAACTTTACATCAGAGTTAACCATACTACATTTTATTATATCAATTTGTGCCCATTGAAGGCGCAATTTTGGACTAATTCCTTGGTAATTGCGGGATTGGCCCTTAGGGTTTTCAACCTGAACCTTGCTTTATCAGATTGACTAGCCACGCCTATCCTCAACTCTACTGGGTGATGGACATAGGGGAGTAAGTTATTTTTAATGACATAACATATTAACTTGGTTTGGTGAACACATTTTTTTCGAACCATTTTACTAGTCGATATTAAAAGCTAGGTTTGTGGTTTTTGCTTTAATACTCTATACGTAGGCACTAGCTGTACCCGCGAAGTCGTCCGCGTGAAAATTGTTTTCAAAAGCACCTCGATTTTGAAAAATTATTCATTGGTGTTCCGCTCCTATTAATCTTAGCGTGATGATATATAGCCTATAGCCTTCCTCGATAAATGTACTGTTTAACACTGAAAGAATTTTTCAAATCGGACCAGCGGTTCCTGAGATTAGCGCGTTCAAACAAATAAACAAACTCTTCAGCTTTATAATATTAGTATAGATAATATTAGTATAGATATATCGATGTTATAATATGCTATGCTATTTTCACGATGTGTTTGAATTTGTAGAATATGTCGAGCCTTTACCGCCATTTTAACGTAAGCGACATTTGGATCTGAGTATATTTTTTGTTGCAAAACGCATTTCAAACTATTATTTTGTTTTAAGACTTTTAGTTTTAAATAGATTAGATAGACCCTACTGAATCAACAGGATCAATACAAGCGATTTACATAAGTACCTTATTTTGCTGCTTATCTCTTGTAAAATAATTTTACTATATCTAATAACTACTACCAAAAATATGATTAATATACATTAATATATGTTGGCAAAGTATATAAAAATGTATACATGCAACCTATTTACTAGCCAAGGAATCAATGTTCTGTTTCTGCGTGAAATACGACAGTGTAAATGACATTAACGCGTTATATTTCTAACGCTGTAAGTTGCATTTCGTCACAATCACTAACACTAACGCATGCGGAGCAGTGGCATAAACAAAATATTGGTCTTATTCATATTGAGTTAGAGTAAGTTTGTAAGTTTCTTTAGGGTTGTTACAGAAACTTTCAAACTTACACTAAATCAATATGAGTAAGACCGATTGTCTCCAGCCCATAGATATTTTTATTTATTTTTGCTCCAGCCAAAAGTAAGACGAATATAAAAATAATAAACAAGGAACATTTTTTCTAAGCAACATTCAAAATTAATGAATAAGTAGCGACATAAATTCAAAAAAATGTTATATTTATTAACATGATAAAAATTTGGGGAAAGAAAATTAAATTCGTGACTATATTGAAAATAATTATCATAAAAAAACACTTAACGGTTGCCAACTTAATTAAGTTGTAATAGGTAATTTAAATATGACCAAAAATACTTATTTGCCATTTACTTATTACCCTATAAATAAGAATGATTGTATCAGTATACGCAACAAAGATTTATTTAATATTCGTGCGCTACATGCAAACGTGTATCATGTACGCATGGTTTTTTATATACAATATAGTAATAGTAGTTAGTATTTGCCAGGCAAAGGAATTTTAGTCCATCCAACCAATTTTGATGTATATATATGTCTTAGTATCGTAGCGCAGGTGTATTGTAGAGAACAACGGGCGAAGTTCCTGTGAAAACTCGAAAGGCCACATTTGACTATACAGTTCACATTTCACACAACAACACATAATTACTACTCAAAAACTCAATATTCTACAACTATTGTTCATTTTGGAGTAATTTTACATATTTTTAGAAAATAGAACTGCACAGCACAACATCTCCTTTCAGCTCTCGCCAAAAACTCCCCGTCATTCCTTGATTTATAGGTGGAAATTTGAAAGGATTTTTTTTAAATTCGAAATCGTTTATACAATGGCCTGGTAACAAGGTGCTTTAACCCAATTCTTATTTCCTTAATCACTTCACTTATTAAAACCTAGTCTTATACATTTTTTAAATTTCTTTATGTTTTAAAATTAATAGCAATTAAAGTCTTAATTCTTTTTGATTAAATCAACTTTATTACAACTTATATACACACAGAATAGGTTTAGTTGCGTCAATGAATACAACTTCTGATTAGTCAAAATTTGTGAATATGACGCAAACAGAATTAATTAATAATAATTAATAAGACTGAGACCACGATATTTGGGTGCATTTTTTTTATTTCAGGAGCTCAGCAGAGAGGCTGACGGTCCATTTGATGGAAAACGGTTACCATCGCCTATGAACATTTGCAACACCAAAGGTGCTACAAATGCTCTGCTACTCTCTTAAAGGAGACTAACCTGGTAACTAATGCCGGAACACAACTCAAGGTTGTTATGGCGACATACTTTAGACCAGGGGTGGTAGCCATCGAGTTGGGAAAATGCCCTTCCACTTGACAAAAATTGATAATATTGTAAAAACGAATTCCTTTATTTACTTCTTGTTTAAACTTTAAAAATATCTATTGTTATCGTACTTATTTTATGGCTGTAATTAGTGTTGAACGACTTAATCCTTGTTTTTGTTGCATTGCGTCGAAGCTTGCCAGATGTGCGCCCCTTTATCGGTTTTATACAGTTTAGTATAAAAAAATGCCTGAACGGAAGGATAAGGCAGTCAAACGACGTCTACGATGCGATTAAGACGTGTAGTACTTTCGATTAGCGACATAGTGACGGACTTTGCGCCTGTTGAATTGCATGGAATCATGTAGTGTGAACTGGTTGCATCTAGTTTTATTTTGTACTTGTTTATACGCGTTTGTACAGTTCTAATAAACTCTATAGTAATTTCGACGGCATTTATTTTAATTCGAGTCTTGTAGCTCGTAACAATATACTAAACTCACAATCTTATATATTACTCTAATATATAAAGATGAACAGTTTGCTTGTTTAAACGCGCTAATCTCAGGACCTACTGTTCTGATTTGCAAAATTCTTTCCAACACTGAAAGAATTATAGCCCATTTATCAAGGAAGGCTATAAGCTATATGTGATCACGCTAAGATCAATAGGAGCGGAGCAGCAATGAAAAATGTATCAAAATCGGGAGGCTTTGAAAACAAATTCCACAAGCACGACGTCGCGGGCCCAGCTAGTAAATAATATACATAACTTTCAAAATTCAGTGATAAATCAATTGAAGAATTAGGAAAATCTGTCGGCAATAACAATAGCCAATCTTACTTAAAATTCAAATGATCTAAATTACATAAAGATTTATGGGCCACTTCAATATTGGTGTTACTTTTGACGCCCTGTTCAGTGGGCGACCGATTATGTGCTATTACAGCCCCATAAATACATTGATCTAGTTATATTATAAGCCTCAATATAACTAAATGGTTATATAAGATAATTTTAAACGTTTATAACTGCGTTGCGTAGTAGCTCGCTTCCATTATTTTCCTCTTCTTTAATAATATAATAATGGGTTTATTGGGTATAATTTAATCGTTCAAGATTAAAGAACTATAAAAATGATGACTTGATTCAATTTGTGATTTATTATTGACTAGAGCTTCTCTTGCAGCCGCTACAATAAATTTCGGATCTACATATCGTTACAACTCTGGTCCCGACAAAGTCCACGTGCATATCTGAAACAAAGCACATTTATTACCCATCGGCATTTGAACTAATGCCATTTAAATTATTTTATGGTCGTCTTATTTTGTTTACTTTATGTTTAAAATTTGTGATTAGAAAACAGCCCATTATATTGTAATTATTTATGGCAGTCATGAGCCAGGTGTGTCGGATTAAAGTCAACTTAGATACGGGGACATTGCAGTTGCGCAGTATTAAATGATGACCTGATGGAGGGGAGAGGCAGTCGAGCGATACCACGAGCAAAGCAAGACGTGTGTACTACAATCGGGAATCTAATAAGTGACGGAGTTAGCGTGTTTTATTGAAATACGATCTTCTGCATTACGTTTGGACTTGTTGTGTTCGGTTATATTTCTAGATGTGTTATTCGTGTTTGTATAGTTCTAATAAACTCTATAGTAATTCTAACGGCATTTTAATTCGAGTCTCGCGACTAGTAACATTATATTCCACGGAGACTAATGTTGAAATAATTTTTGAGATAAAGAATGGGGTACAATTATATAATACTAATAGTTATTCCCGATGTAAGTAGCTGCGCAGTAGACCAATTTTAGTGGCGTGGAACATTGTACGAGTTGTGTAAGTAGGACAGAGCAAAGAATGCATAGCAAGCAACAATTGCCCTTGCAAATGAAGATCTATATGGCCCGATTATTTACATATTGGAAACCGATCCACCTTATCAAAATCAACTGCTTAATCTTCTGACACATTTTTTATTATGATACAGAATGTTAGAGCCTCCTTGTTTTTTTTTTTTAATTCTTATATTTTAAAGGGGCTTTGAACCTGAATGAATGAACTGTGTTGTGACGTCACAATTCTAACGAGTCAAATAACATAATGATTATTGTTTAAAAATAATCAAAACAATCATCATGAAATTTCAAAAATGAGTTGATAGTAATATTTTATAATGTATCCAATTCGGAGCTATTTTTACAAGAAAAACGGTTTTGAAGAACGCTAACAAAGTTTTATTCTAAAATGAATTCATATAATTACATTTATATTTACTGCGTGCTAAATTATGATTTTAAAAGGCAATACCTAATTGAATACCCTATTATATATTTTTAAATTAAACATGATATTTATATTGTGATTATGGTATATTTATATGCATGGTATTAAATAATGTGCCAGTGTGCAAATAGCAGAGGTAGTTGCAGACGTGCACACAAGCAGTAGTAACCGCAGACTACATCCAACAATTGCGGTAAACCACCAGACAAATCACCAGGTTAATTAAAATAATTATTTATATTTTGAATATTTCTATAACATTATTTATATCATTACATCACAATAGTAAAGCACAGTTTCACATGTTAGGCTGTTGAAATTGTCAACAAACTACCTGCTTACCTAAAGTTAAATATACTTATATAAAATGCAATCTTTTAAACGTAGTGTTAAAGCATTCCTTCTTAAACAAGCATATTATTCAGGTGACGATTCTTTTTGTGCTTAAATTAAATAAATAAATTATTAATTAAATTTTGTTCTTAATTTAAATGCTTTTTCTTGCCTTTCATAAAAAAAAAATTATTATTAAGTGTATTAGTCGCAAAAATATAAGGAAGCAGGTATTTATCTACTTTGGAAAATAACTCTAATCTCTTTAGCTTTCTCTTTTACCCCCACATAAACACTAAGCAATAAAAAGCAAATCAAATCATATCTTCTGAACTTCTAAATTACTTTATTACCAACCTGTATGTATGATAGCGGGGGCCGTCATAATCGTTACATTGTTCTCAAGTCCCATACAATGCCACTACAAAGTTAGTATCCAAATATCTTACCATCACCGACCATATAATCAGAACCGTATCAGTCGAAATCAATTTTTCACCGACGCGGACGGGCCGATTTGAAAATTATAATATAAATTAGGGCTGTCTAATCCATTATTATCAAACTTAATTTAAGATTATTATAAACCTAAGTAATATGAGATGATATTATTATATTTTGTTTGGTTAGTACGTAATTTGCTTTCAATATCTGATAATACGATTTTTTTAATGTCATTTTTTGAGTTAATAACTATAATGACATTGCTTCTAAGACATTTGATTATATTTATTATTCCAATTTTTCTATGCCTAACTAGCCAAACATGATGCATATTGACTTTTGTACCATCATGTACTCTGTTATGTAAATACTCATGTTTAAGAAATAAATAAACTTTGTCAATAGACTTTGGTTTTGTTTTTGGCCTTAAAAATAAATAATGCAGTTACTGTAACTTTAGTTATCACAAGATCATTAAATAAAATTGGTATTACTACACATCGCATATTTTTTAATTTATTATTTTCGAATGACGCATTTTGCGCGTCCTTCTTTGCGACACACGATAAATAATAATGGATTTATTGTTAAACATTGTTAAGCTAAGTAATTGTATATCTTTTTCTATAGGGTTACATACATACATAAGAATACAAAGCGATCGTACCCTAAACTATCTTACTCCATTTTTAGAATACTAGCTTCTGCCCGCTTCTCTTATTAGTCTTGGCGTGATGATATAATTATATCCTAAAGACTTCCTCAATAAATGGGCTAACACTTAACGATTTTTCAAATCAGAACAGTAGTTCCTGAGATTAGCATCTTCAAGCAAACAAACAAACTCAGCTTTGCATATTAGTATAATTTTAGTAAAAAAAACATTAATTTTAAAAGTAGGATTAGATGGAAAAAGGAAACATTATAAAAAAGATACTCAGATCAAGTTTGTATGTTACAACCCTATTAGAAACTAAAGTTAATTTCTACAACCGACTTAACTGAACCCTCAATCAGCACAGCTTCCAAAGCGTATAGACAATACATAATCTTAAATAGACGCATGAATTTAAAATAGAAAGACGTAATTACTTAATAATAAGAGCGCGGCTCGATGGGTTAATAAAATTGAATTAGATACCTACACTGAGAGCAATTTTATTACTGTAGTCGTAATCAATACTGGAAATTCGTTTTCTCTTACTTATAAACAAATCGTACAATGAATAGTAACAGGCCATAAAAGTCCCACTGCTGGACTCGGGCCTCCCACTAAAGGGGAACGGTTAGTATACCCGCCACGTTAGTTCAAAGGGGCTTTGCAGGTTTGACACATCGGCTATCTCACACATGGTGATTGTAATAATATGCACATTACTGGCCTTACTTATAAACGTTTGTTAAATTTGAAGTAACTGCTCATCAACTGATTAGTGAAAATGTTACCCATAAACTCCTCTTTAGTCGAATATTTTGGGTACAACGTACGTTAATCATTCAGATTTCGTTTGTGTTTGATCCTCTTAGGTAAACAACAGGTAATACGCGTTTATAAGTGAAAAAAAGATATTCATTGATTAGGAACTGATTCTGATTCTCTTACTTAAGAGATGCCTAATTGTTTCTTAACGAAATTATTATAAGTAAGGCCATATGTCAGAAAACTGACTAAGTGGTGCATGCGTCCCGGCCAGGATCGAACCCGCGCCCTTTTGAGTTTGGGACGCGAGCCCGAACCATTACGCACAAAGAAGAAGAGGAGGAATTATTAATTATGAAAACTGTACACTGGCTAGATAGCCATGTGTTAACGTCAACCGGTTACGTCGGGGAGAGAGGGGAGAGAGGGGAGCGCCGCTAGCAACGCAGTCCGCCTTACACCGTCCGGCGACGCTTACGCATACAATATACCACACATCGTTTATTTTGTCGCGTATAATAGCTGTAGTAGTCACAAATAAAGCTCATCATAATCATAACAGTCCACTGATTTACAACAAGACCCCAAAACAACTAGGGAAGAACCTAGACATGGTCCTTCGAGCCGGAGCGCCGCGAGCGACGTTCCCCTCTTCCCCCGACGTAGCCGGTTGGCGTTAACACCATGCACTGGCTATCTAGCCAGTTCACTTGCACAGTGTACAGTGTTACACAGATAATAAATAATTCCTTGCGAGTTACCTGCGCAGTAGACAAATTTTAGTAGCGCGACAGTATACAAATCGTGTAAGCGGAAAAAGTTTAGAATGCATAGTAGGCAACACTGCCATTTCCGCTTGCGAACAAAGTTCAATATAGATTATTTACCAGAAACAGGTGTGCTTTTACGCAAACGAAAGACCGATCGGAATTATGAGTTATATAAAACTGTAAAAATATATTTTTTGTAAAAAAAGGAAGATGTACCAAATAATAATCATAATATCAAGAATACCAGTTTACTGGTTATATAAGACTGAATTATAAGTCATTCAAAATAATATTTCAATTTAAAATCTGTCATCTATGTGATTGATTATTACTTATTTGTATTTTTACCTGTTTAATTGTTATTATTAAATAAAACTAAATACATTAAATTAAATGTGTATAATCATTTTACGAGTACAACACAAGTAGCCATGAATTGTCAAGTTTTAGAATAGTGTTCAAGAAAAAAATCAGACATTGTGGGTTTCGAATTATTCTAAACGTTCTCGTAAGATTGACACGTCGAGAAGACATTCTTAAAGGAATTCAAATTTTCAATAAAAATGCAATTATTTGTTAAAAACAATAATACTTACTAATAACTTAGCCCCCCGACAAAAACAAATTCCACGAAGTACATTTTATTACCTGTCGACATTTAAACTAATTGTAATTCTTTTATGGTCGTTTCTTTTGTTTTATTATTTATTGGCATACATTCCTAGAGAACTGCCCATTGTTTTGTTGTACCCTTTTATGGCCGCTTGCGGCTGTAATTATTAGCCAAGTGCTACGCTGATTCTAGGAAACTCGGTCCACGTTGCCGGGCGGGCACATTGCATTTGTGCAGAATAAAACGATGGCCTAATTAAGGGAGGGGGCAGTTCAGCGACATCTACGATTAAAGCTTGACGTGTGTACAATCGAGAACCATAGTGACGGACATTACGCGTTTTATTGAATTACGACCTTATTACGTTACGTTTGGACTTGTTGTGTTCGGTTATATTTGTACCTGTGTTATACGTGTTTTATAGTTCTAATAAACTCTATAATAATTCTAACGGCATTTTAAATCAAGTCCCGCTAAACTAGTAACAATACATATAACTATTGTTTTAGCAGTTTCTACATTTTGTTCGCATATAACCAATATTGTACATGTTTAGATGTAAGTACCTAACTACCATTGTATCAAAAGATGTTCTTCAGCATTGTTAATTAGAATAAAAACTTTTGAATTTGAATATTCGAATTATATCATCAAAAACTAATCATTAATCTTCAAACTTTACCCCTGAATTACCCAAGTTTAAAAAATTCTCTTACGCTATTCCCAAGTGACACTTACAAACTACACTCACCGAGGGAATGTTTTGTTCGTGTTGCGTGCTAGTTGCCGGCGTGGCGGCAATTTTCACGTCTTGAAATGGCAGTTCGACAATTTAGTTGTCAAGCCAACTCCTCGCCATTACTGCACGTGGCTAATGCAGAGCGCTGTAGCCGCTGGAAAATGACGGGAACCGCTTTTCATTTGGTATTCACTTAATTTCATAAGTGCTCACGATGATGATCTGGATTTGAATGATTTTTTGGGTTTAAGAACTTCATTTCTCATAAAATAATTTTTACAATTCACTTTAACTATGAGAACATTTATAAGTTGTTCAAAAATTAGTTGTAATTTGTAATGAGGTAGGAAACAGAAATACTAAAAGTGACACTTCTTTATATTCGTTGTGATTTGAAACTCGGTGAAACAAAAAAGCGACACGAAAAAGAGATAAAACATAAATCTATAGGACTAAGCCCGCGAGAGAAGTAGATAAAATATTTAATAATTTAAAGACTATGCTCATACAGATAGAGTTCGAAGTTTTTCGTTAATACTTCGAGTTTCGTGCTTTGAAGCTTAAATATATTATAATGATATAACATATTTAAACACTTAGACACACACATAAACGCATAAAAGATTATTAATATAAGCATTATTGTAATAAAAGTTATCTTTAATGTCCAAGTTAGGTACAGGAGAGCGGGTCCTTCTGACACGAGTATATTATTTGATACTTAATTGAAGGTATTATAATAGTTAATAAAATTGATTTATCGATAGTTCATCAACTATATATGGCGCGTTTTCGACCGGAGGCACCGGTTGACCTGAAGTGATGCTGTGACCGCACGCTCTCCGCCCTTTATCTCGAAAACGGTTCACCGTATAAAATTTTTTTAAATACAATTTGTAGAGATTTTTGTATTCTACAATATTGATAATAAACATGAATAGCAAAAAACCCATATGAAATGAGATATTTACACAAAAAGTGCAAAAAAAAACATTTTTGTGACCTTTGACCTTTGTAGGTTTTGAGACAACTTTTAGGGTGTCAATATACAAGTATATACAGACTTACTTACTTGCTGAGTATCTTGAATTCTGAGGTGAACTTACTACAATGACTGGACAAACCACCAAACCACCTTGACATTCGATTTTCAACCAATGTTCATACAAATTCTTTTGATCAACAACTTTCCCATAAATTTTACACCTCTAAAATAATTTCCTATACCAATAGATACACAGATAAATATCATAGCAGTTGAAAGTAAGACGGATCGTGATGTTACGAAATTTCGTGTTTGTAATGAAAAATAAATTTCGCACAAAAGCTTCTTGGGGCCCGTTAAGAGTTTCCTAGAGGCGATGTACAAACATAAACGTTCACTTATTTTGCTATTTGATTACAAAACTAAAAAAAAGTAATCAAAATTGGACTATCTACATCTAGCTAAATCTATTTACCATTAACACTCGTAACATTATATTGTTAAGAGTCGTGAAACTCGAATTAAAATGCCCTTGGAATTATTATTGAGTTTATTAGAACTATACAAACACGTATAATACAGGTACAAATACTCGTATAACCCAACACAACAAGTCCAAACGTAATGCAGAAGGTCGTAATTCAATAAAACGCGCTAAATCCGTCACTTAGATTGCCGATTGTAGTACACACGTCTTGCTTCGCTCGTGGTTATCGCTCGACTGCCTCCCCCCTCCATCAGGTCATCGTTTTATACTGTGCAAGTGCAATGTCCCCGTATCTAAGCCGACTTAATCCGACACACCTACCTAATGACTGCTGTAAAAGATTACAAAACAACAATGGGCTGTTTTCTAATCACAAATTTTAAACACAAAAGGAGACAACCATAAAAGAATTTAAAATGTTAATAGTTCAAATGCCGAAAGGTAGTAAAATGTGCTTTGTTTCAGATATGCAGGTAGATTTTGTTTTAGTCGCGACCAGAGTTGTACCAATGTTTAAAATTCTATGACTTGGATTCGTAAAGTTTTTTGACTATTAATTAAAAAATAAGAGGACTCTTTTAAAGACTGCGCATAGAATTCGCCTCACCTATTGACTAAAAAGTCAATGCGAACCATCATAAAAAATTTCAAGATAATAATTTCAAATTTGTATAACGATAATCAATTAACATAATCACATAAGCCTAGCTATACTGATTCTATAACTCTTTATTTACACATGTATATTTTAACATTTTTATTTTGAATTTGACTACTAATGATGTATCATTGCGTAGCGGAGCATAGAATACACCACTCTTCAAAATTACATCAGCAATAAAGAAGAATTA
Organism: Dendrolimus punctatus; assembly: GCA_012273795.1. NCBI lineage: Eukaryota > Metazoa > Arthropoda > Insecta > Lepidoptera > Lasiocampidae > Dendrolimus > Dendrolimus punctatus. The sequence continues at coordinate 16,208,418 of CM022539.1, forward strand.
TGAAGGAATCAATGAAGTTGACGAAGCGAAAAGTTTGTCAGGATCATAGTAGGTGGATATCAATCAGTCTCTGCCTACCCCAATGGGAAACAGGCACGACAATGTGTGTATGTGTGTTACGTTAATAATAATTCATTACAGAGCAATTATAAGTTTACTAGAAAAATCGATGTGACATATACATACATACCTATACAGATAGACGAATATAACCAATGTATAAAGGTTTTATTTCCTGTGATTTAGCTACAAAACCCTAACAACCGCTAAACGATTACAATCCAATTTACAAACCAACACTGAGTCAACATTTTGAATCACAGACGATACGTGACGCGTTAGACGATGCGGCGAGCCCAGACGACGGGACCATACAATTTGCCCACCATCACATTCAATCACCTCCACCTAACGACCGGCCGCAAAAAACCAACGACAGACTCTCAGGAAGTTGGACAACAATAAAAAAACAAATAAGTAACCCGAGCAAATTAAGTTATAACCTAAAACACGTATGAAGCCATCATCCCAACGGTGTAATCATATTAACGACTACAAAAGGAGCGGCAAAAAATATAAAAATTAGAGGATCGGGAAATGTGGGCCAAACAAAAACGTAACGTATCGCCTAATTATAGCTGTTGGACGAAAAAACAATTTTATGTTCAGCGGGCCGGAGCACACGGGGCGCCTTTATGATATTTGATTATAGCGTACCCGCTACACGGTTTGCTCTATTAGGGCAGGTATACACAGGTCTGCAAATAAAAAATGTAGCTTGCTTGCTATTTGACGGCATATGCAAGTCGAAACATTTGAAAGTAATCTTGCATGCAATATATTGCCTCGTATCCCTATTGAAAGAAACATATGAGAGCCATGACACTATTCAATTATAATATATAACTATTGCATCAAGTTAATTATGAAAAGCATTCGAAGTGAATAAAATAGTATCATAATCTTACTACCTGTAGATCTAGCTAAATTTAAGAGATACAAACCGAAAATAAAAAGAAGCTTGCCCTTGTACATATCACGCATATTTTTACACATACCGATTATTTAGCCTGCCACGTTCCATCTCGCATGTCCCATGCCACTAAATTAAATTAATATCTTTATATATACCAGGTAAAAACATGTCATTTAGCGTATATACATGTAATTAGCACTCGAAATGAACTGGCATCCAAGCATGCAAGGTACAATCATGTATATTCTCGTCTTTATGCGCAAGGAGAAGCGCCGGGCCGAGAGCGTGAGCCAAACCAGCATACGACTAACAATTTACAACGAAAGTAAGCAATCACAAATGAATATTCACAGCGCCATTTCAATTTAAAATAGTGCTAATAATTGCTCTATTATTGAATCTAAGTAACCGTTATAGCAGTATGTAATCAGTAATCACTTGAAGATCGAAGTGGAGGTAAAACTAGTAACAAATCAACATTATACAGGTTTTTGTTATTGTTGTTTGTCATGTAAATTTATGTTTAGAATAAAAATTGTATTTATATAGATCAGGTCAATTGTTCAATAAAATGCAAATTTTCTAGTTGTCAAAATATCTCCGCGGTTTAGTGTTAATCAATGTCCTAAAGTTTGGCTGTCCTGAGGTCATTAATACGTTTGACTAGTCTGTACGGATTTAGTTCCTTTACCTGCCAGTACGGCAAATAAACAGTCAATATCATAGACAAGTCTCAATATTCTCGTATTTTTTACAATTCCAGTATTGAAAATTACTTAAGTATATTTATACCTGAATTAATGTAAGTAATACATCAATCATTGTCATAATAGGTACCTAAGTCTATTGTTTGTACATAAAGCCCACTAAAAATCCCAAATTGTTAAAGAGGTTGGATTATCAAACAAAAATCACCCCGTGTCAACAACGATCCTTGGTGAATCCTTTATTATTTCGACGTGTATAATGTTTTTATTTTGTTTCCTACACGATTATTATTTATGAATTATTATTATTTGAGAATTTATTATTAGCTCGGCGAGCCAGCGCGTCCTTTTTCAATTTGCCACAAGGTGCTCGAGATTCTTAAAATCACCTCAGGTATTCGAGGCTTATGCCTCGCTTCTTTTATTCTGAAGACCTTTTCGACATATACCCTTGCTTAAACCTAATTAAATTTCTGTTTAGTTCCAGTTCGCACAAATTGATTCGGTGCATAATTTAATTAAACCTTTATAACCGCTATAGGATTACTTGCCATATTTCTTAATATCTTGCGAATTAGTGTCTTAATATACACAACAGATGTTTATGCCTTATTGGATGCAGATTATAATAATTTAAATGCTGCTGTTTTAATTAAAGTCAATTTAGTGCAAAGTACAACTTGTCTATGCTGTTAAATGGTTAATTATAGAACCGTTATAATTGAATGCATTGAGAACAACTTGACATACTAATTTGAAGAATATGTGAAGCAAAATGACTGGGCCAGCCAGTAGGCGCCATTCTGATTGCTGACTGGCTGTCTGTACTAATCAAATATAAAACTAATATTACAAATAGCTTGCTAAAATTTCATAATTTAGAAAAAGGATATTAAAGGCTTAGACAGGAACAGGAAGGATTATTTATAAGTGGAATAGCTTTTGACAGTCATCTTAACTTTATGTATTGCGAAGTAATCCAATTATTGTTCCATTCTAGCAGACTTGAGTGATTAAGTGTTGAAAGACAACTAATAATTCCAATGGTGCTGTGTTTTGAGATGATTTTTAATAAGAACCAATGACTCGCATATTCCATATTCAATTTGTACTTCACCGACGCACAGCTCTGTCCGGTACTTATCCTTATAGGTCTCCAAATGAAGCAAAACTACGTTTTCTAAGGTATTTCTATCGCATGATATGATATCAGTCCCCTGAAATGACACAATAAACATGATACTAAAATAGATATTTCTCCAAACTATCGGAAATTTCATGATAGTATGACTAATCATTTGATATTGCGAAAATCCAAATGGTGTTCAAACCATAAGAGGCCTCGTGTTAAAATGGTACATTTTTACTACTATAATTATTTGCATAAAAGTCAATAGACGATATGAACTGATGACACATCCAAACAGCTTTAAAGTGCTACAACTCCGCAGCAATCCACGCCTGCCCTGCCAAGAGTGTCCGATTAAGCCCCCAGGCATTTAAGAACCACTAAAACCGATTTATAAATGAAATCATTTAATGTCCAAGTCTCGGCGAAGCCAGGGTGTATGGCATAATACAAATCGATGGGCGGGGCAAAGCGGGTCGGCGTGCGAATTTCGATCCGATACCGACCTGCGCTTGCGCGTACGCGGCTAACATTGCCATATTTAACACTTTAAAAATGTATTCTTTGATTAATCGCTTAATGATTAATCGGATAAAAGATGAACATTAAAAATTAAATAAAGCTTTTGGGATTATTAACACTGGCCTTTTATTAATCATAGCTTAGTCAGAATCTGTCTATTAACCGGACTTGTTATGGGGTTCAATATTTGATTATGTCTATTCATTTAATTTATGACAACGTGACAAAAGAAAGTTGCAATAACAATAAGAAACAAAGAGGATATAATCACTACTACACTACTTTATAATAAATAAACTAGCTTCGGCCCGCGACTTCATCCGCGTGGTGCGGTTTTTCAACTATCCCACGCGATCTCTTTAATTTTTCGGGATCAAAAGTATCCTATATGTTGACCAGGGATATAAGCTACCACCATACAAAATTTCATTTAAATCGGTCCAGTCGTTTCGGAGATTGGCCGGTACAAACAGACAGACAAACAAACAAATCGACAAACAGAGAAACAAAAAAATTGAAAAAATCTAAATTAGTTCTATTTCATTTCTTACATCCCGCTAATTTGGTTTTTAGCATTTTTCTTCATTGTACAGAAATTCAACCTCTACAGATTTATTATATGTATAGATATAGATAGATATTAAAACCAATAAAAGGTTTTACATCTTTAATCAGTCTTCTTAGACAAGATAGAAAGTAAAACCACTTTGATCTAAGTAATTTTGAACTTTATTGTGAAACAGTTAATCTGTGTCTCTGTATCTCTCCTGGTACTTAATTTGGAAAAGTTATATGGGCTCGCGGAACGTTAATTGAATTAATTTGAAAACTGGCCACCATTTTCATACCGCCAATGTACCTACCTATATGTATATATATTAACTTCGGAGTTTATAGCCTTTAGATCTAAATTACTTGAGCATATTAATCAGCTCAATAAACTGGAATAATTTATAACGAATAACAATGTGTAGGATACCGAGAGCGGTAATTTCTCATTCGCACACCTCGCCTGTAGCAGTGCTTCGGTGCAAGTATCTTAAATTGAATAGCCCTTACATTGCATAAACAAGCGGATGGTATGAAGAGAGTTAATGATATTTTTATTTAGAAAAATGCCTATTGTAAGTGCAATTTTTTCTAAAAATTTACAACAATAGACGATTAATGGTTGTTTGAAATACCTGAGGCTTATCTGTTTGTGTGACAATAAAATAATAACGACCCCTAAACATTCTACACAGTATACCCCATGCTTCAAAGTCAAACATGGACATCTTTGCATTTGTTATGCTAAGTCCTGACTTTTCCAAGGCGGATTTGACACACCGGTTATCTGCATATGCAGGTTTCATTGCGATGTTTTCCTTCAGCGTTCTTTTTTTTCTTTCACATTCTACCATTTATTTGGAATCGGCACAATGTCTTTTTCTTTCATACTCCTCTATTCTGACGTACGTCCTCTGTCACACCATAAATCATCATAATCTTTTTGGTATACTTTACAGTTGTATCTATCAATCTTGCAGTTGAACATTCTTTTTGTCACGTATCTTTCATCCCTCCTCATTACATGTCCATACCACCTTGATCTTCTTCCTCTCAATTTTTCTCTAACGGGTGCAACTTTCAAAGAACCCCTTATGCACTCATTTCTCATCTTATTCAATCTTCTAACGCCATACATGCATTTCAACATTCTCATCTCACCTGAGTGGAGACGTTTATGATCTATCACATTAGTGACTCAACATTAGGGATCAGTTTGATGACCTTTAGTTTCAGTGGCATTGGTTATCGCATGCCACACCGATTACCTGTCTTCGCTTTAGTCTTGTACATTTATCTTCTCCTTAAATCCTTCTATCATATGTCAAAATTACTCTGTAGTAGTGAACCGAGGTATCTGAATATAGGGTTAGACGGTAATGTGACTGGATGTAGTTTATAGTTGTTAGTAGTTTTCCTTCACCGTAAGTATGTAGTAATTTTAACAATATGCAAATTAGGTCAACCGTAATAACTTCATCATCAGGTCAGCTGGTACTGTATCTGCTACATTCTAATAGTTCTCGTTTCAGTACGCGACATATTTTCTATGTTGTTTGTTTGTTTCGTTTTGTCTACTCGTGACACAATGTAACACCCGTTGCGGAAGACCAGCGCTGGTTGAGCCAACCAGCATCATGCTGAGTTAGGACCGATTCAGAGCTTCATTTCAGTTGTATGTTTTGGTATGTATGTAGTTTTGAATAAATATTTTTTCTTTCTAACAATTATAAAATATAAAGAAAGTTTAATAGTTTTAAAACGGCAGTAAAGTAAATCGAAGTGTATAATATCCCGTAGGCTTAACTCCACTCGCTATCACAAAACCAGGCGAGGTTATTATTTTTCACTGTTACTGTTATTACGGCCAGTATTCTCATTACACCAACGTTACAACGCTTAACAAACTATTAAACGTATTTCCCCAACGCCTTATTATTTTGATAAATTCAACTGATTGTCCGAACGAAGCGCTTTTGCCTTTTACTTTTTTTAAACAAAGGAAACTCCCGTTTTTAAAGGAGGATTGAACCTTTTTTTATCTGTGAACAAATGGCGCGACCAGTCTCGCGGCGGTAAATTAAAATTTGGTTTTTTTCTTATGATCAAAATGTTTTGAAGATTTCTAATATAAAAAATAAGTTTTTGAACTGGACTTTAGGGCGTGGCTGCGCCGAGGGTCAAAATCTAGTGCGTACCTCTTGTTTAAAGAGCAGGCGTTAATACAGGCTACCTACTTTGTATTAAATTTTCATGTTAGTGCTATTTGCCCCCGACAGTTTTACTTTATATCGCAAACTCTCACATCTACCGGCACAAATAGTATTTATATCCATTTTTGGTTTTAAAACTACATTTAAACAAAATTACAGCAAAACCGATCCAGTACTCCTTGAAGGTTTTCCTTGAAAGCTTAACAGAAAAACAGATCGACCTACTATCTCAATACTCTCCCATACAAACTTTCATCCTCTATTTCAACCCCTTGTAGTTTTATTTATCTATGCCCGTCTATCTATCTGTAAAGTATATAAATGATCATAGTGCAAAAAAGTCTAAAATGACCACAATAACAAAAATTACGAAAATGGCAAATAATAAAAAACAAAATAACCTTTACATAAATCTATCCCAAAATATACTGAGTTTCAGCCAAATCGGCCCAGTAGTTATTCCGTGAAAGGGTAATAATAAACAGGCAGACAGACAAATTACTTTCGCATTTAAAATATTAATAGGGAGGATGAATTTCAGTGTAGTTATATTTTCTAAAGCTTGTTATAGTTACGTTTTATTCAAAATAGAATATATTTCCAGAAAAAGTTCAAGAATAACAATTCCGTTATTCGTAGTTAGCCAAAGTCTCCACATTGGATTAAGCTAGAGTGAAGTAATATATGGAAACCGATTGACTTGACTTTCGCCTAGTGGCCGTACGTTAAAAGTAGGGTTGTAACGGAACTTCGCTTTCGCCCCAGTTACTACGGAAGTTTCGCAAGAAATCGTTCCTCCGATTCCGCCTCCGCATCCGTGTAATTTTTGCGCAGTCATAACGAAGGTTTATTTATTAATCATACGCAAACAGCGACGCTCGCGACGACCCAGAAGTCCGGCCGCGCGCGGCATGCAAACGTCATTTGTCAAATGAATGAAACGCGACAGGCATCAACCTGTCTAAAATTAATTAAATAAATTTATATTTAAATTAATAATAATTAAAATAAATAAATATTTTATTTTATTTATTTTTTATTTCATTTTCATCACTATTGATAGTTTTAATAAACCACTATTTTTTCTACATCCACTTTCACTTCCGCCTCCGTCTCCGTTAACCTCCGCATCCGCGGAGTAAAAACCCGTCACCTCCACCTTCGCTAAGAAGGCCTCCGTTACAACCCTAGTTAAAAGATTATTTGTAAAGCTCGGGCTCCAATTGCAATAATATTGTACTCATTGACTGCAGCCGAATGCGTCTTACTTACAGCGTTAAAAGTAACGCCATTAACGAATCAACTATTCGTGTTACTTACGTATTCTGTCAATATTTAACATCATTAACAATTAAATTTTCTTGAATTATATGTATACTAGAACCCGATCTCAGCGCCACCTACCGATTCTAATTGTGAATTTAGATTCACATGGGTTTGCGGATTGTTTAGAGTTTAGACCATGCGCAATCCCACTCAAACACACAAAAACAAAATCACCAAAATCGGTCCAGGTGATTAGGAGGATTCTAGAATCCGATCTCAGCGCCACCTACCGGTTCTAAACTACCTCCCCACCAATTTTCAGCCAAAACGGTACAGCCGTTATTGAGTTATAAATAGTGTAACTAACAAGACTTGCTTTTATTATATTTAGATATCAAAATTTCATAACAATCGCTTCCTAACAAGAAACGGCAAACAAACATACAACCATACGAAAATACCAACCAAATTCATTATCACACCTATACCTGGAATGCATAGTGGATTACACTAATTTTAATTAAATGGTAGAATTTTAACTGTTTTGAATTAAAACTTGGTTAACTTACGACTACTTATGTTAATGTTTAAATATAGCACATAATTTAGTGTATTAACGCAAGCTGTAGTTCGACCTAACATATTATTAAAATTAAAACTAATTAACTAACAAATAACACGGATATATCAAAGGTAAAGCGATCATCTCTCCAATTCAATATATTCATTATAATAATAATAATATCATTTCATATCTCATTTATCAAATTTCTTCTTTCAACTCAACATAATGTTTTTGTTTATTAAATATCACATTATCAAAAATTGTCTATTAGATACAACAGTTCAACAAAAACGTGTCGGGACTTACATCAAAAACGTTATTATGCTATGAATTCACATAAAAGTCATAGCTTCGAATGCGTGGAAGTATTATAATGGTTTCTTTAAGAATATATTGATGACCATGATGACAATATGCAATCAGTTCGATTGAGAATAAGACGTAATGGAAATTGAAGTTTTAGTCAATTTCAACGCAGCTTTATACGAAATGAGAAGTTTTGAAATAAAGTTTGAACGGATTACGCTGACCATGATTAAGAATTTAAGGAAACTAAATTTTGTCAATAAAAAAAAAAACCGCTTCGAAACTAACTAAACAGCCCACCATAAATATTTATTATAACCGGCTAAAACAATAAAAACTCCTACAAAATATTGAAAATACAGTAATTTTTACGTTTCACTTTACACCGACTTGAAAATGTTGTAGAAAATATTTTATTTTATTTAACTATTTATTTATTTTTGGTTTTTAGTTACTCTTGAACCGTTTCTTTTTTGCTTAAAAAATATTTTGCCTTCGTCTGCCGTTCCATATTGCCAGTTTGATTTATTATATTTTTCTCTTATTTCTTATTTCCATGTTTTTCTTTTAATAGGCTTTAATTTTTACTCATTTTTTCACCGGTTGATACCATTCCCATTCTTCTTACATTATAGCGTTGTTTATATGCATTCATTTAACATAATGATAATATTTTATTTTTAAGATATATGTTAGCAATGTACTTACGTCGCTATTTATTCAAATATTTTTTTCTTTTTTTACAATTTATAATAAATTCAAGCCGTGGTAGCTTAGTGGTTAATGCACTCGCATCCCAAATTCAAATGCCGCGGCTTAGAATCTTGACCCTAAAGAAGCATGAACGTCTTAGGCGTTTTCTCGGACCAAATATGCATAATATTACAATTATAATATACTGACGATAAAAGAAATCATCGTGATCAAAGCTGCACAACGAGATAATAGGCGTGTCAAACCTGTCAAGCCGCCTTAGACCAGCGTTGCGGGTATAATGTCTGATCCCCTAAAACTAGGGAGGCCTAACAGCGGGATGTTTATTAGCTGTTAAAAAACAAAAATTAAACATCATTTTATTAGTAACACGGCCATTATATGTATAATTGATAGAATATGTTTTTTTTTTTATTACAGGAATTCAGCAGACAGGCAGACGGCCCACATGATGGAAAGCGGTTACCATCGCCTATGGACATTTGCAACACCAAAGGTACTACAAATGCCCTGCTCCCTTAAGAGACACTGGAACCTGGTCACTAATGCCGGAACACAACTCGAAGTTGTTTTGGCGATATACTTTAGACCAGGGGTGGTAGCCATCCAGCCGGGCAAATGCCCTTCCTCCTGGCTGTGGGTTGTTTTGTCGCCTCTTACGACAGGCCGCCCGGCCGCAGGAAATTGTATTCTTTCTCCGTTCCTGCACGGATAAATGATATGTTTTCTAAAGTTGTCATATCTGTAAAAAGTGCGCCCGACAAACATCTTTTGAACCGTAACTAAACTTTACAGATGTTGAATATGTTGTTTAACTGTAGTTTGTTATATCTAACAAAACCTATATATTGATCCCATGACATATGTAAATCTGCCTGAGTTCCCAAGATTACATTGTATATGTTTGATATCATCCTCATACCGAGTGAAGTGCGAATGCACTTAACACGCAATAATGTTGTTACGAGTTTAGCGGGTGCTCGAATTAAAATGCCCGATTGTAGTACAAAAGTCTCGCGTTGTCCTTGTCGGCGCCTAGGTTGTAACAATATCATAACTATTAGCAAAACTTTTGGAATAAAAATCATGGTTACACTACTTTCTTAAACACGTAGCAGACGTATAACAAGTCTTAAGCCGTTGATTAAACATGAAATTAATTTGTTTTAGTGACACCATACATAATAAAACATTGTTCGACACTCCGTCACAGCATTATAGAAACCTGTTGGCTTATAACTAAGCAGGTGAGCATTTCCGTACTTATTATTTAATTAATTATTCAACATGTTAACTGCTAACGCATTATTGTTGTACGCTTACTTGAGGTTCTATTTCTATTTTCCTTTTGAGGTTTATATTTTTTCACGCCTTACTCCTCGTGGAAAGGTAATCAGAGTACCTTTCATCACTTTTAACTAGCGTCACAACTATGAACCTATAAAAATGTTTTTATCTAAAATACATGTCGTCGGCATTAACGCAGAACCTTGTAACTACATTATTTGGTGAAATTATTTTTTTCCTCAATATTGTTACATATAGTAAAAGGTAATACTTGTTTTTAACATGATATATTAAAAGTAAGATGCATGCGAAAATTAAATATTATTAATTTTAATTTCTTCACTAATTTACTGTATTTTACAATCTGTAAATTATTAAAGACAGAAACGAAACTTAATATGGATAATTAATAATAATGTTATACCAAAAGTCCGGGCCATTTTTGTGACCCGTGGTCTTGGAAGACATACAATACATAAAAAAATGTTATACTAAACTACCTTAAAATTAAACTACACCATGCTAAACTACTAAAAAATACTTGTAATAGTTTAACAGAAAAAAACATTTCACCAGAGAATGTAGTTAGTTACAAGGCTCTGCCCTAACGCCGACGATTCATGTACTTAGTTAAAAATATTTTTAAGCTGTAAAATCCCAATTTTTTCCAGAATTTTCCACTTCGTAGTTTAAAAGTTATAAGCTAGGGGTCACACGCGTATATTTTATGTTTTAAGTTAAAATTACTCAATCTATTGACTTAAACCAAAAAGTCATTAGAGAACGTCTTTATGACTTTCAAAGATTTGAATAACTTTATACAAGTTTTAATTGAAAAAACATATTCAAACTCAAAATTCACACTCTTAAGTAAAATTGTCACCCGTAATATTTTTAAATTTTTGAGATTTTACTACATTATTATAGTGCCATATAAACTGCATCTTCCTGACAAATTTTATCCATATAGGCCTACGTTTCTGAGAAACTGACTTATATACAAAGACAGACAAACTGACATGAGGAAAACATAATTATTACCCGTGAAATGATAGGTTTTTGTGGCTAATAATATTAAATTACGTCACATGTTAAGGGGGGAGGGAGTGTCGACGAAGTGTAACATTGTGTGGTAAAAGATAGAAGTCATGACGTGACGTCACGAAATATGACGTCATTTCGTGACGTCACATTTCAAAATCTAATATATTTAAGATTCAATGTAACATTTATTTAAATCTTTACTACTTTACAATGAAGAAATTTATAAATATTCGTATACAATAAAAGAAAACTTAACTTATTTCTATTGTATTCTACCCATAGTCCCTCAAGACTATAAGCAGAATACTGAGCCCAGATCACCGTCTTCTATGGGAAAGGTGCCCTGAAAGCTGGCTACATTTCCTCGCTGGATCGCCATACTCATCCGCTGATTTAAGATTTAATTAAAACACGAAATTTAAACTATTAACGTAAAACTTCAAAATACTTCCATCTCAATCTGAATAAATATAGTGTTAAAATTATTAAAAAATAATATAATTTTAATGGAAGTACTAAAACTAGTTTCGTAACTGCTGTTTAACTTAATAATTTATTGATGTAAAATTGCCTAATCGCACAAGGGAGGGAAGAGTCTCAGGAATGTGACAAGGACGGTGGAGGGTATAAAATTAAGGAATTCGTGTGATATAATTTGTGGGTGGCCCATATAAGCAATTTTTAGCTTTGTAACAGACAGAGAATATAATTTTAATTAACAACCAAACTACAAATTATATCTAAAAGTTATATAGCAAAACACCCTTGTTCGTAACAAGGGTGTTTGTCAAAATGGCTACGGTACCCTAATCAATTTTATAATAGCACAAGAAAGTAAAAGAAAACTCAGTTAATGTTCATTAAAGTTGAGAAGTCACCAATTCTGAGTATGTTTGTGTCACTTATACCTAAACTGCCTCGAACACATTGCATCCGAAGTATTAAGCTTATTAAAACAAATTAAACTCATGTACGAGCAATATTTTAACAGTTTTAGTGTAGTGTGCACCTTTCCAACATTACACACGGTACAATGTTGTATGTTTATTAAATGTGAGTGAAATTTTGCATTACAAATATAAAAGGTTCATTAGAGTCGACGGACATACACTGCTCTTGAATATACTAGCTTTTTATGTCGCTGGAGGAATACATTTACTCATACCTTCGCACCCAGGGAAAGATCAACGAGAGGTAGGTGAGGCTCTTAGGGCCGACACTGCATACACTTACATTAGGAAGAAGGTGAGAGATGCTAGCGGCCATAATACCCAGTATTAAGCAGTTGGTTGCGGCACCTCGACGCAACCCGTACAATTGATTGCCCCAGGGACCAGAGTCCCCACGTCCCCAGGTATGGTTCGCCGAAGAGTCTCCCAGCGGCCTCCGTTCCCAATACGTCAATAGAGAAGATTAACGTAACGGCACCTCCGACCCTCTATTTGACGTCTGCGACTGGGTTTCGCTCTTCCTCTCTCTGCCTTTCATCCGCGTCTTACCACGACATGATGTCATCGCAGAAGAAAGCCACCGCTTGTGACCATACTAGCTGCGGAAGATTGAAAATACTTATTAGCAATTCTTGTACCTAACTATTAGCATGGAGATCTTCAAAGATTATCAGCAGTATGCCGTCAACGCATACTGAAAGCTCACAACCGTTACTAGTCACTGTGGCTAAATGTCGTCTGCATTTGGGCACAGTCAATAACTATAACATTATCGCATGTGAAGCCCGACCATTAGATGAAACAAGTCACTTAAAAATTATTATTGACCTTATAAATATTTTCGAGTTTCTGTTTCTGATCAAATTTTTCAATCCTCATACTTTACTCAAGGTATTCGTACTTCTTTATCTATTTCTTTGTTTACATAGTAGGTATAAAATAAAATCGCTTGCCACGTCTGTCTATCTCTATATCTGCTAACTCCCCCTAAATCCTCCTAAATGCTTGCTCCAGCCCCTTAAACAATTACATTGTCTGTATAACGTTTTAATTTTTCCAAACATGTAAAGAATTCATGGAGATATGTTGTACTACAAACTTTTAGTACGTCTCGTCGTTATTATTACAATAATAATATTTTTCAGCGATAAGGCCGCCTTTTGTCTCTACCTTGTCATTATTGTTATTGTATATTTTGAAATTGTATATTTGGTGAGCAATAAAGTGTTATCTATCTATCTATCTATCTATTTTTCTTTCCTCTTACTGTGTCTCTGTCTTACTGAGCATGCACTCTTTGCTACAACTTCATTAATTCTTCGAGAAGTAATTCTGAAACACACTTCTGTATAAAACTTATGTATAAATAGAACAAAAAATACAAAGAAAAGCAATTCATAGTCATTCAAAACTTTTTTCATTAACACAATTATAAAATTTTTTTCTATTGAATACAATGTAAGAAAACTTAACTTATTTGTATTGTATTCTACCCAATTCTTAGTTAGACGTGTTGAGTTTCTTGCCGCTTCTTCTCATTAACAGCAATAACATATTCCGTTGCGTTAATTAAATTTTAACTTATATGTATAATACGGCCGGCGTAACTTGGCAAATGTGAACATAGGCTCTGCGAACTTTAGAGCATGTACACTCGTGTGATGAGTGGGCATACGACTTGTCAGTGAATACAACTGGTCGCCCTTCATCCCTGTATTTGTTCATTGCTTTGTACTAGTTGGTCACTGTATTTTCTTCACGAGTTTACATGCGCTAAAGTTCGCAGAGCCTATGTTCACATTCGCCAAGATACGCCGGCCGTAATATATGTGACCTTCAAAAAGTGTTCTCTAGTAGAACTTATTTTGATAACTTTTGACTTTGACTGGATTTTTAAGTGATTTTCACAATCAGTTAAATATTTTTCGTCTAAAGGTTTATGCATATAAAAAATCTAATTAAGTTTTTATGTAAGTAAAATAACGCTACTGTCTAGGTTCTTTTACGCAGCGTAGCCGCTTTCTCTCTGTTTTTCTTTGAAACTCTAGTTTCATATACGTATCTGCAATAGAAGTTTATCTAGAATTAAATATACGCAATGCGTTATTTTTAGTCAAATGTGAACTATAATGTTTCTCAGTAAATATTTCCAATGATAAAAAAATAACAATGAGGTTTCGGATAGAAGCATCACAATACGTGTAATGATTTGTGATCAAAAAGGTGCGCAAGAGTCGATCGCGCCTTATTGATTCGGACAAACGGACCGATTAGCTTACAGATCGAGCAGTCGGATTAAACTCTTGAATTATCAAAGCATTTCATTGGATATGCCGTGAAAATAGATTGTACTAATATTTAACGTGGAAGTATGTGTGTTTGTATATTTATATTTAGGGGTCCGAGGGAGAGAGGGATTAACTGATTATAATTATACTACCCAGGCTTTTAGGAACTTTCCCGGTGAGTTGAAGTAAGGACTAATTTTTGTCTATATTTTAAGTATGTTGTTTTGTTTCTACGAAATTGTAAATAACAAGAGCTATGAATCTCAAAGGAGCAAGTGAGGTGTGTAAGAATAAGCCTGTATGGCGCTCTGTTGTTCGTGCCTACCCCGCAAGGGACCTGGCGTGAAGTTATGTATGTAATTTTAAACTTTATTCGTATCCATTCAACATTATGGAAACAAAAAAATATTAATTTAAAAATATCAAAGATAAACCGACTAATGGCCTTATAAGGCAAATAAACGTTCAGTAAGAAATAGGAACCGGCCATAAGTGCGGGTCGGGTTTTGAAGGGTTTTATAGAAGCCACTAACTTGGCCGTTTTTATCACCTACCTATAAAAACCATAAAAAATCATTTATTCGATAATATTTCATATGGAATATTAACCAATCGGCAAATTTGAACGATTCATAAATCTTGTTCGAATTTTCCGATTTGTTCAAGTCTGCCGATTATTTTTTAAATCCATTCAACTATTTTATAAGCTCTACCAGATGCTTAAAACATCTTTTAACTAATACAGGATCAAATACTATTTGCATGTATTTTTGTGGTTTCGTTACTTAATAACGAGAATGTCCTTTTGTCCGCTCTGTTAAACCGTTTACAGTCCGTAAACTGACAGGCACTTAGTCGATTTTATAATATTATGATAGATAGCGTATTATTTTTCTATACCTTTATCGTTGTGAAAATCTATAAGAGTCATTCGTTTATGTAAAAGCAATTTATATATTTTGAAACCTCTATAATACAATAGGATTTCACCCACGGTTCACCCATTTTTTAAAATTTATATTTTGTTTCACAACAACATGACATGTAATCATGTATAAAAGTAGATTAGAATAATGTATAATATTATAAAATTCTAAACATGCCGTGACTGTATATTAAAGCTATTAAAAAAGCTGGAATAGACTAGTATATAAATGACGGAGAACTCGATGCTTTATTATTTTATTTTTGTCTGTTTGTTCAGGATTCACGTAAAAACTAATAAGCCGATTTCGATGCGATTTTCGCTGTTTACAGCAAATTCTTAGATTTAAAATCTGCGCTACTTTTTATCCTGGGAATCCCGCGGAAATATTCCCGACAGTGGTGTGAAGTTGTTCAGATGACTAAAAATTAGCTTATTCCGACTCAGTTTCCACTAAAAGCATGTTATAACGCCATTGAATGAAAATTAAAACTCATTCGAGAATTGTCAACGGGAATTTCAAGGTTGATGCCTTTGTATATATTTTTAAACTTATAATAAAATTGATTTAAAAGAAACACTATACTATTCTATAGTTATATATAGGTATAGATATAAAGCGCAGACTGCACATGCACTCCCTCACAACACCAGCATGTAAGAGATACACTACATTAGTATAAGTTTAGTATTAAAATTAGCATAAATTAATATAATAAGTTATTCGTAAGGTACACAACACGAAAATCACTGATTTAATGTCACACACAATAACAAAAATAACCAATAAGCGTCTATAAACTCTAAAAAATGTCTTAGAAATTAAGTTGTAAACAAGCCTACGGAACTCGAGTCCGTAGAGTAGTTTAAAAAAAAAGGAACATTTATGTGAGTGAGATACCTATTGGTTTGTTGTAGCAAAAATTGTTTTTAATGAATTTCTAATTGTTTAGTGAAATGTTTTCGAGCTAACTGCACTAGCGACAATCAAAGGCGTACAATTTGATAGAGGTCTATATGGGTCCAATTTTAGTTACTAACCGTAGTTGAGGCAAATCTCAAGATTATTTTAAAACTTGAATATTAATTAGTAGATAGGTACTTGAATATGTTTAGATACATACATTATCTAAAATGATATTAAAAATAAATAAGATATTTAAAATTGCAAAATTGACATTTACACGAGAGACATCGTCCACTAAAGTCGTAGGTAATATATCTACAGTAGACTACGTTTATATCACTTAATTCATCATCATCGTTATCCGAGTGTAAAATACCGGTTACATTCGGAGCGTTCATTCTGATGTTTTTCTTCTCCACTTCGCGCGGTGTTCACCATCCCCCGTTTTGAGACCATTGTATGCATGTCATTCTTCACAACGTCAAGCCAGCATTTCTTGGGCCTTCCCCTTCGACCGGGACCTGGTGAAGGCGGCATGGCTAGACACTGGTTTATATCATTTAATTATTGCACTTTATATAAAAAATAGTTGGGGAAAAAAATTAAACAAAGCAACCCAGATACTGTTACATCAAAATTACTCTCATAATAACGGTTCTATTTTAACAAGGATATCAATAACAACAATGAACATCATTATTGGGCACATCATTAATATCGTCGACAATCTTAACAAATCGTTAAACCGACTTCATTATCTTAATTATTTTTCACGAGCAATTTATTAAATCGTTATAACAATTCAGATTATCTTCTTACATCTGAGTCTGTTTAACACCTCTCACGACGGAGCTCGCGGCAGGCGGCCTCTCTCACAAAAGCCGATCGTAAAATTCAACTCAAAAACGATACAAAAAGCACTACGCCGGGATAATAAAACTTTGCGTATGCGTATAGAAGGAGCGCAAGCGGGAGCGGTACTGTAACTGAGAAGTAGATGTAGTGTTCCTGTACATATCTAGCTCCCACAATTTACCTCCCTCTCACCCGAGGTATCCGGAGAGGCCCAGCTCGCCGGCTAACAAACAACCGTAAACTACAGCCGCTAACAAACAGCCGGCTAACAGCCCGGACTAGGGACGTTCGAAAATTGGCCAGGAGTTTGGCATTAGCATTCCTGCGGCGGGAATGCCAGTGCCACCTCGACAAGGTGAAGCCCCCGGCGGGGTCCATTGGCGACCGGCATTTCACAACTCAATGCTGATGGAAGATGTGCGCATAGCTGATCACTGAGAGACCCCACATACACACAGTAGATCACCCCCTGATGGACCGAGGTGGGCAAACACATTCCCCAAGGAATTAAAACATAACTAAGAATCTCGGTGCATTTCTTATGTCATCATGTTACTTTTAATCCAAAGGTTATAAAAGATTGTGATTTCTTTCTGTTGTTAATTGTAATTAATATTTCTATTTCTGATTCTAAATACTAAGCGACCACTATCCAAGCTCTCCCGCTAATCTATAAGCATCCCGCTCCCTCCTGCAATAAATCCTTACCGTAAAAAGAGAGTCAATTCGCCGTCCCGTCTCAAGGTGTGAAGCTGTCACGGCGAAATGATGACTCCATTATTAACCGGCCAAATAATAATATCCAGCGGTCCCGTTGTAGTTGGCTTGATGTGTTAATAAGTTATACCCGGTCGTGTTATTTCGTCAGATTCGATTGGGTGAATGAGTATTTAATTAGGGTTATTGCAATATTTTTCATGTTGTACACTGGCATAGTGGGGCATACACGCGATTCTGTTGTGCTGGAAATTTTCTTGGCTTGTTAGGGTTGCAATACCTGAAGGAAAAAACTCTTATGGTCTCTCCCCAATTTATATAATTGGAGCGATAAAACCTCACCGTCTCCGCTGGCTTAGTCATGTAGAGCGGGTGGAGGAGGATCGGGGAGTGATGAAAGCATACTTGAGGCTACCAGTCGGTCGGCGACCGGTTGGTCGTCCCAAATATCGCTGGAAGATAGAGTAGAAGCTGACCTGACCGCAATACAAGCTCACAAGGGCAAGACACTGCGCAGGACAGAGGAAAGTGGCGTGCTCTCGTTTCGGAGGCCAAGACTCACTTTGGGTCGCTGAGCCAACGGAGCTAGTTAGTTAATTCTATCTCCAAGTTTTTGTGTGTTGGGACAATTATCACACCAAGCACATTAGAGATAGGAAATTCAGGTCTTTGTCTACTAATAGATAAGAATATTTTTTGATTTTTGTTTAATAGGTATTTGAACGCTAATCTGGCAAGAATATGTGTACGTTTAAAGTGTAGCATAATTCTAAACCACGGTTTGTGTAAATAAATTAATTTGATTTGTAAACGGGAAAGAGAGAATGGAAATATGAAGAGGTTTTATTGCGTATTGGAAATATATTTTAATTATTTTTAATTGTACCCGCAAAATGTTTAAAGGAAATGGCTGTTACCAGCTTTTCTACAAAATTACCACTTGAATATAAAACGTAAAAAGTATATCTTTAATCCAAATCCAAAAATAAAATGTTTATTAAAATTTTACATTTTCTATTTTTTCATGAATGTTGTATTTAAAAATACCACATAAATATTACAATTTAATCTAAAAAAACTAATAGGTAATTTAAATATAACCTACATTAACTAAAAGTACAAGAGAAAACCTTGTAAAGTTAGCATCACTAACTTTTCAAGTAAGCTAAATTAGATCTATGTATGTATTTATATTTTCTAAGCTTTGAAAAATTGTTGTCACGTATTACAAATTACGAAACAGCACTATGTTAGGTAAAAAATGATAATATTAGAATGGAATATAGCTTTGGAAATATATTGTCTCAACGATTATTAAAAGTCATGCCAACAATTGTATGAAATATTCATAAATTATGAATTATTGTGTCGTTACATGCGTAGGCGCAATGTGATTGGGAGGTTGTACCCTCATCAGCCAATCAGAGGCGAGCTGGTTCACACCAAACATAACAATTACACGCTGTAAATCTAATGATGATGTTATAATTTCCTATGCCTTTTGAAAAAGTTCTTTGATATAAAAGACGTACCTATTTTATTTTGCTGGCAGGTCATTGGTAAGATATTTGCGTCTCATTCCAATACATGCGTTTGACCTTAAGTAAAGCAGTGGTGTACAGTCGTGATATGAAAATTTGCCAATTTTCAAATTACTTCACATTCATAATTCAATTTATTTTATCCCGGAACGGAGGTAGTTTCATTAGAGACGGGTCCAAAGCTACGTAGAGAATTCTAGCTATTTATGTTATTTAAAAGACAAACTTACCTCATTTAACGTTCCGCGAGAACATGTTACCATCTCACACAGAAATTTAAGTTTTAACTATTTGACAATAAAGTTTAAAGTTATTTAGATCAAAGTTGTCTGATTTTCTATTTTGTCTAAGAATATTGTTTAGACATGCAAAACCATTTAATTGCTTATAATATTTATGGCAAACGTAATGATTATATCCTGTTTGTTCTTATTGCTTATCTCAGCGTCTGTCGTTGTCAACATTGCATTTTCTTTTTTCACTTTTGATATTTTATAAACGTAAATTTTTTTAAATGTAAGCAATACTGTATCTTGTACTCGTGCAAACAAATTTCGACTTTAAGGTGACGAACATTTTCATTCCACTACAGTTAATGTACAATATATAATACATTAATTTTTACTTACATTCATAAACCTTCAAAAAATGTTTTCAGTGGAACTTAGTTTGAATAAAACTTTTGAATTTGAATAATAGGATTTTAGGGAAAAGCCTTTTTTTTGTCTTTTATTTGCGGTGTTCGAAATTGGAAATAAATAACTTAACGTAACGGGGCTGGAATCGTCGCGAGCGCGTTGAAATTGTTTTGTATAGATTTACATTAATCACGTAACTTGACGCTAGTCCCCTTCTTTTGTACGAATCAGTATAATATGATGTCACAATAGCATAGCTGTGCGGATTGGCAGGTAAATTTGATAATTAAAAAGGCTAGCAAATAAATTATTTGAAGAAACTCACCGCTCGCTCTATTCGAATGTTGGTTTGTAGCAGTTGGGTTGGTGGCGCCAATGTCACTAATGTCACTTGTCACACGCGACACTGATTCGTTCCGGTGAGTGGATTATGATATTGCAAACATTTAAAAACGCTTCAATAGCATATCATTGTAGGCACTTTATTTTCTATAATCCCTATTAATATTATAAATGCGAAAGTAACTCTGTCTGTCTGTCTGTCTGTCTGTTCCGTTTTCACGTAAAAACTACTGGACCGATTTGGCTGAAACTCAGTATATATATATTTTTTCGATACCGAGGATGAACATAGGATACTTTTTATCCCGAAAAATGGGATAGTTTCCGGGATAAAATGATATTTGTCTGTTTGTTTTTTATGCTTTTACGGAAAAACTACTGGACCGATTTGGCTGAAATTCGGCACGTATGTAAATTAAATACTGAGGATGGACAAGGGATAATTTTCATTTTGGCCTTTTTGGTAATTTTGGCCTATTTGGTAATTTTGATCATTTTGGCCTTTTTGGTCATTTTGACCTATTTGGTAATTTTTGCTTTTTGGTCATTTTGGCCTATTTGGTAATTTTGACTTTTTGGTCATTTTGGCCTTTTTGGTCATTTTGGTCTATTTGGTCATTTTGGCCTTTTTGATCATTTTGGCCTATTTGGTCATTTTGGCCTATTTGGTCATTTTGGCCTATACCGTCATTTTAGCCATGTCGGTCACTGTGGTCTTTTGGTCATTTAGACCATTTTGGCCTTTTTGGTCAAGTTTTGTAATTTATTTTGTTGACAGATAGACGGGGGATGGTATATATAATTAGCGATATAAAATGAAGTGAATCTTCCGTGGGCAAATACATAAAAATGTAATATAATATAACCTGTAGCACTTGCTCTTTAAACAAGAGACACGCACTAGAGGTTAACCCGCGGCGCAGCCGCGGGGTAAACTCTAGTATAATATATTTTTAACGTGCAAGTGTAAGTAAAATTCATGTATGCAGAAAATCAAACTTGTATCACCGGGTGTAGTTGACGTATTCATATTTAAGTTTGTAAAGGGGGTAAGCTGAGCAATTTTTGATTGTATATGAAGTGAGTATTACGCTCGTCTCCTCTGTTATAAAATGGTATTGTTATAAATAATATTGTGTGTGTGCATAAATAGTATGCCAAAATAAACCTACAGTAAACAATAAATGCCTTTCAATTGCCTTACCGTCATGTCAAATTTAATGTTTATTAACGAAGTAAGTGTATTGTGTTATTAAGTATTCAAAAAGCAATTTACTTAAGCC
The DNA here is from genome assembly GCA_012273795.1 of Dendrolimus punctatus. Lineage (NCBI taxonomy): Eukaryota > Metazoa > Arthropoda > Insecta > Lepidoptera > Lasiocampidae > Dendrolimus > Dendrolimus punctatus. The sequence continues at coordinate 16,230,142 of CM022539.1, forward strand.
ATCTTTATCCTAAACAACTAACATTAATAAATTAATGTTCCATGCGTTTATAATGAACTAAGTATCAGCTTTGCTTAAAGTTCTAAACTCTAGCTCACTAGGAAATTTCTTTAAATTGATTCAAAATTCCACCAGAACAGATAGACAAGAAATTAAGTTAACAAGAACATGATAACAAAACTATATATAAATTGAGTTAGAATATTCTTTGTTTTATTATTTTTTGCTGAGTTCAGCAGATTAGCAGTCAGCCCACCTGTTAGAAAGCGGTCTATCAACTATGGACATTTGTAACTCCAAAGGTGCTACGAATGTACTGCCGCTCTTTAAAGGGAGACTGGAATCTGGCCACTAATGCCACTCAGAATTTTATGGCTAGTTATCCCGACGGGCAAATACCGGCAGGAGGAAATTATATTCTTTCTCCGTTCCTGCACGGATATAAATATATTCTTTAGAAGAAAGATTCCCTAAGAGTAAAATATATATGCAGCTAATATGGAAATGGTAACCATTTGAGCTTTTCCCGTAGGTAATTTAGGTATTACTTAAAAAAATGTGAAACTTATGGGAGTACATCTTAAAGACCCTTAAAAGTTTGATGAGTTGTTTATAAATTAAGACACAACTGCATAGCCTAGGCATCCGCATTATTAAAGATCATCAACCTTCAGCCATGTTTAATCAAGCACGTAGGTGTTCTCAACTTACCTTCCTTACTTCACAGGAGAAGCACCCAGGACCAATTGCTATGTGAAAGGAGCTTATCTGCTGTATTAAGGTACTGTTCTCATACAGGAACGAGCCAACTGCGTACGTAACTAAGGTCTTCATCCCGGGCGCGAGGTGCTTATTCAGACCAGTGAAGAGCATTGGAATATGAAGCCTGAAGACCCAGTTATTCAAAGGACACGGAGGGTTCTACGAGTATTTGAAACGATGGAAAGTGAATAAGGACCCTAGGTATACCAGAGACTGTTATACCTACGCTCCGTCGCTCCGTTTTCGCCGGTGTACGCTACAATTTTGAGAGCACCCTTTGAGTGGACGTCAACAGAAGTAAATTCCAGGAGCTAATGGGTAAGCGTAACAGGGACGAGTTCATCCGTTTCGCGATAGATGTGGTAAAACATGTACGCAATAAAAACCGCAGTAAGTAGAGGCTATAAGTCACATAGAAGAAAAAATTAAGATAGTCTCCTATACTATACCGCACGTCTTATTAGAAACTTCTGGTCATATATAGTTGTTAATAAAATGTATAAATAGCAATAGCAGCATCAATAACCTGATGATTGAGATATTAAAAACTGTTAGGCTGTAAAGAAATGTGTGGGACAAAAAATATCAAAATTTTCACAAATACACTTTTATATTATTATAAATAACGAGGTTATGTTAATTGTATGCAACATCTACCTCATGTTTCATACTCTCTATATATATATAACATATATCCAAAGTAGCGAAAGTGCACAAAACATTCCCACTTCAATGTAGTTTCAAAGCAAAATTGAGTAATCGAAATCATAGTGGCAGTCGGAAGGAAATTTTTGAGCCATCACAAGCGAGGCATAGGCTGCTAGAGGGTAATAACTGGCGGGGAACGGGGGTGTGATGCGCGGCGCGCTTTGAACCACGAGGTGCTAATAACGAGGCGCCCCGCTGCGCACGCGCCCCGCTGCGTGAGGAATTCTAGGGTAATCTATATTGTTGTTGTCCCTCTTAAATTATATTAGGAGTCATTTTATTTTCGCTTGTCCGAAGCACGAGCGCACGTTGCTAGTTAAAATAGATTCCATAAGCAACTAAATCATTAAAGCAACCTAAAATTAAAACAACCTATTTACACAGCTAAGTCACGAAAAAAAATAAAAAAAAAAACAAAAAAATATAAAAAACAACCTGTTACACATGTTCCTCCGATCAAGGAGAAAATAGAAACTGGGCAATTTATAATTACCACAAAGCAAATCGTTTTGTACAACATCTGGAACAAATATTTCAACCTAATGTAGCTGACGTTGAAGATCCAAATATTGAGTCAATATTACAAGAAGATAAATAAATTAAGCTGGTTACTCCAATTGAAATTAAGAAAGAAATAAACAACTTAAAACTGAAAAAAAAGTCCAGGATATGGATCTGGTCCACCCATTTTAATATTATATAAGAATTTTAAAGCTAGGCATGTTTGCTGAAGAGTTTCTTGCGTCGCTTCTTCGCTTCAAGCCATAACATGTTGTGAACGGTGGTAAATTAGATTACGCTTCCATATAGTAAATAAAATTGAAACTAAATAATTAAAACGAACAAGCTGGCGATAGGCTAAATAAAACTTTAATAATGCTCGTCGATAATTGTCATCTTTGTCGTGTGTGACCACGGCTGAAAAGCGGCCGAAACGTCGAAATAGCCAAAATCAAATAAAATACCGCATTTAAAACCGTTAAAACGTAGTTTTAATATATATATATATATACAAGTCGGGAAAACTTAAGAAAATATTAAAGTAACCTATCTACTATATCAACTATACGTATTAATTCCTAAGCCTGTTACGAAGGTAATTGCAAACATAAATGTATGTCCATAACAAGGTTCTTGTACCCATAAGTAAGTAAGATATCCACTCCGTCGGTCTCTATTAAGTTGGATCGAAGCAGGCCGCTCCGAGGCGCGCTTAACACCTACTGACAACATCGACTGTGATTAACGATAAAAGAACATTGTTTTGTTAACTATCATTTGATGCAATTTATCTTCTTAGCCTCTACTATGTTCAAATAACGGCATCTCATTCCCTACAATAGTCCTACACTGACCGGGGCTTGTCCTTGGGTGTATTTTTATATAGTGTAGACAGGGATAATCGCCGGTCAGTATCACGCCACATGCAGATTAAATTTGTCAACGAGGCTGTAGGTGTTGACCTTTTTTTGAGGCGGAGGAAATGAATTTCGGACTACCGGGTCCTTTACTAGGGATTAGACCAAAGCGACGAGAAGTGACACCACGAATGGGCACCAGAGTCAAGTCGCCAGCTTGTGTGGAGACTCGACTAATCAATACTCCATTAAAAACACCCTGCTCCCATGTGCCCCGCGCTTATGGCAGAAAGAGCGTGAGACTTAGAACGTAGTTACGCCCACGCTGATCCTACCGCATCAGTGCTTGAGAAAGCCCCGGGAAAGGCAAACTCACTTCGTCAACAGGGGTGAAGACTAGATCCTAGAGGCCCCACGCGTTGGCCTTACCATAGCCACATGCAAGTTCTCCAAAAATCCGGACCATTTTGATGACCCATGTTTCCTTATGTCTCTACATAAGACTTTATAACCGCCAGACAAACACGTCATTGTATATCCCCACATTAAACGAGTTACTCTTGTGTTATGGGTATTTTATACAACGGACTACTCTGGAGCCGATCCCAGGCACCCAGACCATAGTAAATAACGGAAAATTCGTTTCCGAAATTTACCATATCAGGAACGGAGTCCGGAGCCTCTACGTTGCAGTGAGGTAGGCCGGCAAAGATAAGTCTTGTCCGGCTCAACCACAGAAGACGTCAATTTACCTTTTCGTCAAATTCTTGAAACCATAACGCGACATCTATGTAATCAAATCAAAAACAATTGATCCAAGCAGTACTGCACCCCGCGGCAACGACTTGCACTCTACAAAGCGCAACGCAGACCGCATATGGACTACTGCTCACATCTATGGGCCGGAGCACCCATTTGCCAGATTTACCACCTCTTATATTCTTTCTTTTAATGCTGAGATATTTTGTGTCTGCGGGTTCAAATCAAGCGTTGTTGAAGTCTCGGACATATCCTTATAACAATATAGAATAACTACAATAACACAAATAGCAATATAGAGAGAAAGAGAGAGATAACACTTTATTGAACACCAAAATATACAATTACAAAAAAAAGCATATTTACAATATTTCCTTTCCAATACAATAGGCGACCTTATCGCTTAAAGCTATCTCTTCCAGGCAACCTAAAACAAACTTGTTAATTACTTCCAACTTTTACCTGATTTGTCCTAAAAATATGTTTCAGATATTTTAATTTATCACAGAACGCCAAAAAGCGAGAGTAAGTAATTTGAATCAGGCGATGTAGGTGCAAGAAAAAGGCAAGATACTGCTAGATAATTACAAAAAGTTCTTCTAACACAAACTCACTAATAGTTGTAACAAGTACAGTCAGTGCAATAAAGCAAAAAACAACTGATGGAATGCAACGCACTCCCGCTCGCGTACATTGTAAGGCAAATTGTTTTCTCGACGACATGTCTAAAACACCCACGGCCGTACAGCATTGATTGAGCCATCACCCGTCGCTATTTCAGCTGCTTTACGCACGAAACAAAATTAACTCTACACCTCATAATGTAACAATCACAATCTTGACTGTGTACGAATAAGGTGCGTTTTAATACACAAAGTGGGTGGTGTAGACGCAGATTTAATTTGTAAAAATGGAAGTATGTTGTCGTAACTCACATATACAGTCAGAAACTATTATTTGTTGTGGTTTCTATACAATGTATTGCGAGTTAAAAGTTAACAGGTTTCTGTTTATGAAATAAAAGTTGAAAGTTTTAGAATCGATGCTTTTTATGATTCTGTTTTGTGCGTTCCGTGCGGTTAATAAATTATATATCTAATATGAGTGCTAAGTCGTTTTTATGTCACAAACAACTTTAAGGTTATCCAGCGAGGTAACGTACTCAACCTTCGAACCTTCCCATTTGATGACCTAGGTTTAGTAATCTATATATAGTCTAATTAATGGTAGAAGCCAATATATGTTATGTTGTTTTCTTGATTTTAATCGTTTATATTTTATGTATGAGCTTATAGAAATATTAGGATCTGCCTGCAACTTCGAAATTGCGCGGGATGCTCGGGTTAAAAAATATTACACATCTTATTACAAAGAATTTGCTATCGACCTGTAAAGACATCACATTTGAATTCGATTATTTTTTTAATCTGCCCATTTTAAATCATTCCCAAAAACATTCTGTCACCCTCCCAGGATTAAAGTAGCACAGAGCATAAAAATTAGCTGTCGATCAACAAAAACGAAATTTCACGAAAATGAATCCCGAATATACAATCAAAACGACAAACAGACAAGAAATCTAAAAAAATGCATCATGTTCTCCATCGTTTACATAGACTATTCCAGCTGTTTTTGTTAAATAGCTGCAATGTACAAACACGGCATATTTAAAACTTTATAATTTTATTTAAATAAAAAATGCTTTTATGGAATTAAATAAGAAAAGAAATGTAATCTATATTGTTTGTAAGTACGTATATTCAAATTTTAACCATACTATTTTAATACAAGACCGATGTGCATACGTACTTAAAAATATTGATAAATAGGTGTAAGATGTATTGGTGGATCTGGACGGGCTCTAATAGAAGTTTGTATTTTAATTTTAGTTTTTCTACTATTGTATGTATATTTTTAAGTTAGGTTTATTTTTAGGATATTTTAGTTTTTGCGAATTGTATATGTTAAATAATATTAATAAATATCCATGTAGTAAGATGTATTTGGCTCTAATATCTATATACCATATTGAGCTAAACAATAATGTCACAAAGTTTCAGTGTAATTATCATTTAAGTACATAAAGCAGAACGATCTCATATAAATATGTTTAATAGAGACAGCACTTCCCGCCGACGTTTTCCCTCTGCGCTACGATAGGGGGTTATTTAAGAAGGGCCTTATAAAATTTCTTAGTGGCTAGCAACGCGTCGACAACGCCCCTGGTGTTGCAAACGTCGATAGGCGACGGTAACCAAGTTCTATCCAGTGGGCCGTCCGCCTGTTTGCCTGCTTCAGGCAATAAAAAAAATGATATCCAGTTATAATAAAAAATATTAGTACCCTCATTTGCAACTTTAATTACAACATCATTTCCAAACAGATTGAACGATCGTATGTGAAACAACACGTCGCTGCGCTGAAGACATCAAATTGAAAACCATCAACAGTTGCCGCTCAGTAATAATGCGGCTTTTATTACCTTGATATATTGCCTGTACAAATCGTGATTACGCTAGTGAAAATGTCGTTTCAACAAAACACTGTATTAAAAAAATGAATAATGACTTCTTTGCCGACAACGTCATTATAACGCGCGGTCACCGGCTTGTGGAAGAGATTTCTATCTGACTGTACTTTGATCCACGCAATCTTACATTAGCCCATATTGCAAAGGACATTAAGTTCAAATTCCCATATTTCGAATGCTGGAACAATCATTCCAATTTAAATTTTAAGGCTTACAGTATAAACCATACTTTTCTTGAAGGTAGTAGAAGACGATAAATCGAGACTTCCATGTGATTGTAGCGTGGCAAATTGGATTGACAGCTAGAAGGTTATTATTATCACATTTTACTTACGTGTGCATATGTTTACACCAAAACAAAGGTGTAATTTTGTATATAGTTTGTATATTTGAATTGAGAACAAACGAGACTGAATTAAATAATTGTTTAGCGGTACATGGAAGCTGCCTAGTTTCTTACTTCAACTACGTCCATGATGAATGTGTCACAATGACTCAAGTGCCTATGTCTAGTCTAGTTTCCGCTAGAATTCTATTTTTGGAACGAAGTTCCTTATCGCGCGTTGCTAAAGGGGGTTATATTTGTAAGCCGTGCGGCGTGCGCGTGTTTCTCTGTCTGTCTGTCTCTCTCTCTCTTTCTCTCTCTCTCCCATTATTACTAAAATTGAGCCTACTGATTAAGTTTGTATTACGTTATATTTGTTAATAATAATAAAAAATATTATTAAAGCTTTAAAAAAAATACAATTCCTGCACTATGTAGTCGAAAGGAACTTCGTTCCTTCCGGGTGTCCCTTGTCACCTCTCAAGTTTTTTTGTTTATTAAACGATTCAAATTAATCAAAGTTTAAGCTCTTTTAAAAAGTGTTATTCATAATGCGAATATGTTTTTTTTTCTTATAATATTCTGAAAGTACACTTGGAGTTGCCTGATCACAGGGATGAAAACAGTACTTTTCGTCCGTGAGAAACAATTTTCCCTGCTGTCAAAAAGTGTAATAACAATAATACATGCGACTTATGTCCCAACATTTTTTACAAACACTGTTAAGTCACCACATAAATTGTAATAAAATAGCAACAATTTTGTAGTATATTTTTATTATACATAAATTACTTTTCTCATATTCTAAACGAAAAGCAGAGTGTTAACTTCGGGTGTAAAGCCTATTTAGACACTAGAAGATCTATACTCAGCATCGCTGTACTCGTGTGCAGAACCTTCTCATACCTAAATAGGTCACTTTCACCTTTTGTATAAAAATCTACTATTTAACTCTTTTAACGAGTCTATAAAACTTGTACTACAAACTACTATAAATGTTATAACTACTATAAATGTGAGCAAAATAGGCTAACATGTGCAACATATATATCACTAATATCTAAATTAGAATTGGTTTAGCCTAGGTACACAGAAATATGTACATAAAATAAATTTAATAAAAAATAATCTTACTTTATAGGTCATAGACTTTCAGTTACCTTAACAGATGACTTTTTTAACGCAAATAGAATTTATGTAATGAATCTGGTAAAGACTGAGTTAAACGTCTGCCAATAAAAACGTTACAATGTTACTTATTGCTCACCAAAATAATTACGAAAATACATAAGTACAATAGTAACTTAATAAAACAAAAGAAGAATATCACGAAAAACAATTCCAGCATGTATTTAAGTGCTTGGGGCAGTCCTAACATTTGTATTCAATGATAAGTCATGGAAAGAACGACGTAGCATAGTACATAAAGTTTCTACTTACCTAAATAACCAGGAAGTATTAACATAAGCTCTACCTGACTTCTGAAATACATAAATCAATGTCTTCTTTATGTACTTATCACAACTAACTAAAGAGGCAACTCAGGAAGATACATACAATTACATTGCCCTTGCTTTACCTAATAGCAATCGTGACAGAGGAAATCATAGGTTACCCCAAAGAGCTTCTCGGGAGATCATCGCAACACCATAACCGTGAATACCTTTACCGACCATAAGGTTTTGTTCGTTAAACCTTCATGTATAATTAAGGAGGCGAACTTTGCCGGCCTCACTAAAACACATAAATCATAATAATTTAATGCGAGCCAAGCGTTTCTCGCGATGCACCGCACTGCTTCTCTCTTTTGGGTTCTGCAAGGAAATGGGGCAAGTTTAAACCCCTCAATATAAAATACTGATGCTGAGTTACGCAGGACTCGAATTAAAATGCCGTTGGAATTACTATAGAATTTATTAGAATTATACATACATAGTCAAGTCGTGGTAGCGTAATGGTTAGCGCACGCGCCCCTAAGTCGAAGGGCGCGGGTTCGATCTTGACCGGAACGCATGCACCTCTTAGTCAGTTTTCTGATCTAATGTGCATATTGTTACAATTACCACTTGCTAACAACGGTGAAGGAAAACATCGTGATGCAACCTGCACATCGAGATAACCGATGTGTCAAACCTGCCAAGCCGCCTTGGACAAGCGTGGCGGGTATACTGTCCATCCCCCCTATAATGGGAGGCCCGAGCCCAGCAGTGGGACATTTATGGGCTGATATTATATATTATATATACATACATATGTACATACAAATATAACTAGACACGGCGCACCACGGATACGTCAAGGGAATTAACAGAATACCAAAATCAGACAAACCTATGATTGAGAAGGTAGTGTCCGGCGATTTTGAAGACATAATAATAGCAGAATTTGGCCCCAAGATCCCGGTACTACGGCATAGCTGTCATCGAGATCCTGACAAGCACAGGGGCGAACTAGCGCTCATGTAGACGTCATCGTTGCCGCGGAGTGCTGCGGTGACACCGCTCCACCGCCGCTCTGCTATTCTATGATTGCGAATGATGACAGTCCCATATTGCCGCTCTTCTACTAACACCCGCTTGACGAAGTTAGAGCAGCGGTGGCAGGGTTGTATCTAGTCTACACAGTCACGACCATTTCATAACCTTACGTTTAGCGACAGGCGTCACGACTCGTAGCATGCTTCATAAATCTTAATACTTTTGCTTTATCTCGTTTAGCTCTCCCTTACAGCAACAAGATCATGACCGGGCTGTCAGGCGTCGCGGCAGTTGTGTTGTTGACACCAGGCTATACGAATATAATATGAAAGCTACCATTTGTACGGAACCCCACGTTTTAGACAGATGCACCCTCACTAACTTTTTTCCGTGAGTTACGAGCGTTCGCGCATCTGTGCCTCTTTCCACTATAACCCGAAATGGTATGGTATTTGACAGCTTTACAAGAAAAGGTTTATTGTACTATTCGTTTGATACCTTTTATATTTTTGTATAAATAATAACTTTTCAGAGATAAAAAGCGATACATTTCAATCTTTTAACATAGGTACGAAGCTATTACTGTTTAAACACAGGTTTGGCCAGACCACTGCAAAATTAGGTAAGGTTACTCAAAATAATATCTTATTATCCCCGCAAATTGTTATGCCCCTGGCCGCCATTTTGGTTACGTAACCGTAGCAGTACTGAGTGTTCAGTACTGTTATCATCACTGGCCGGCGAGTACGCGTACATATCGAGTTGCGGATAACGTCACGTGAATGTTAATTTGACAAGGTTCCAACACATTAGCAATTTGTGGGGATAATACAGGCAAACTTCATCGAACTCAAATACAAATTAAATAGTTTTTTAATTAAACTCATAAAATATTCAGGTCATTTTAGTATTACGCCAAAAGGAAGGTTTGCCTTGAAAATCAGCGTTGTGTCAGATATAATTCCGGCACAGTGATATGCTGAGTGCAAGCCTTGTTTGCTGAAAACGCGGCATACAAATTCTCAAAACATGTTTTTATTTTTAAGATACATGTCAACGTCGCTATTTCTTCAAATATTTTTTCTTTCTTTCTTTTGTATCTTAAGTCCCGTTTCTGCGTTTGGGGTGTCTACTTCGGAGTCCGGGGTATGCTTTTCTAGTATTTCTCCTGTATTTTACACGGTATACAACATTCCTTATTTGTAGTCCACATCATGTATATAATCGATTACTAATCTTTACTATAGACGATTTCTTGGATCTACCGCGTTTGACGAAGGCAGCCTCATCCTGGCCAGTTTCTATAAAACACAATACCCCGAATAATCGACTCTCTTTTAGCTATTTTGATGTCACTAACATGAAGGCAGCACAGCTGCAGATGATTTTTTTTTCTTCCTAAAGGCTTAGCCACTACCTGGCTATTCGCCTTAGTAATTAACAATCAACATTATATTTAAAGTAAGTGACGTGTGTAAGATATTTTTCTTTTTTGGCAGAGTCTAATAAGGGCTCTACCAAAATGCTAATGCACCAGCCTATATGAAATAAATATGGGAAGTGATTCTAACGCGATAAACTTAGACCCTTGCATCCGCCTAATCAATTCGAAAAATTATTTTTGGCAAAATTGTGCCTAAATTTTCTGACCACGACTGTAAACTACTTTGGATCTAGTAACGTATCTATTCTATGCTTATTTCACAACCACGAACAATAAAGATCGAAAATTTTAAAGGATTATTTTTAATTATCAGATAAAAGCTATGCATGAATTCAAAACTTGATGGTTTCACATCAATTGTTTTACAATGTACATACATACATAACTTCACGCCAGGTCCCTTGCGGGGTAGGCATGAACAACAGAGCGCCATACAGGCTTATTCTTACACACCTCACTTGCTTCTTTGACATTCATAGCTCTTGTCATGCACGCTCGTCTGTTATTAAGGCTCCTGACATCACCTTCTGCTAATACATGATCAATTTGATCATGGAAGGTGTGTCGTGGCCTTCCGCGACTTCTGCATGTTTTACAATGTAACTGAAATTTTCCAAGTTTTTGTATTATACATTATTCTATAAATAACTTTTCTTTGATGATTGAAAAATCTATCTAAAATGTCTATCAATATAAATATGGATTCCACAAAAAATATTACAAGTTAAATCAGAGCCTTGAACTTGTAAATCAAAAATCAAATAAAACAACAATCAATAAGTGTTAAAATATGTAAATATGTTAATTTTCATCTTTAATTTATATGTCGGCTCCAACGCTTGAGGACAACTTAGAAAATAATTTACGAGCGCCCAAAACCAACGGTTACAGATCGTATTAATTCTTATAGAAAGTTATACGGACGCCATTGAATATATATCATGGCGATAACAAAACAAATGTTAGTTAACAGCTCCGAGCGATAAATAAAGATAATGCAGTTTGAAATCATTTGCAAGGTTTTGTTTTGACTTGCTTTAATTGATCAGGGACCTGAAAGTGGCTGTGTTTGCAGATTCGTATTATGTTGAGTTTTAGTTAAATTGCAAGAAATAAAAACTATAAATACACTATTTTTAAAAGTGGTAATTAAACTATTTAATTTCATTATATTTTTTATTTCCTTGTAAAAATTTGGGCCGAAAACCGAACATTAATTAAAACATTGGTAGAGTACTCGGTCTCAGCTTATTGGAATTAATTTACACCGCCCATAATCTTATCACTCGTCCACTTGCCTTCGTACCAGTAGAAATTTTGACATTACGTGTATGGAGTTTACGTCATATCTTAACCGGTACTAAGGCAAATAAACGGTTAAATATAGAAACCGGCCATTGATTAATACACTCGTAGAGTTCAGTTATTGACGGCCTCTGTGGTTGAGCGTGTTAAGCCTTTGCCGGCCTACCTCACTGCAACGCAGGGGTTCCTGGTTCGATTCCTGGTATAAAGTATAAAGTATAGTAAAGTTCGGAAACGTATTTTCTCCGTTATTTACATGGTCTGGGTGTCTGGTCTCGGCCCCAGAGTGGTCCGTTGTATATTACCCATAACAAAAGCGTAACTTGCTTAATTTGGGGATATATAATGTGTGTGTTTGTCTGCCGAACTAATCTGCCGATTAGTTCACAGCTCTTCGGAATCAACTTATACTGTCCATAAATTGATATATTTTATATCTTACTATTCGTCTACTCATTTCAGTACCGGTAGAAATTTGACACTACGTATATGGAGTTTACGTCATATTTTAACCGGTAATAAGGCAAATAAACCGTTAAATACCGAAACCGGCCATTAATTACCACACTCATACAGTTCACAGCTCCTCGGAATCAACTTATACTGTCCATAAATTGATATATCTTATATCTTACTATTCGTTTAATTGCCTCACTCCCGGTAGAAATTTGACATTACATGTATGGAGCTTACGTCTTGTTTTAACCGGTACTAAGGCAAATAAACAGTTAAATATAGAAACCGACCATGAATTAATTAACTAATACTCTGGTACAGTTCAGAGCTTATTGGAATCAAATTATACCGGCGAATAAATTGGTATATCTTATATCTTACTATTCGTCTACTTTCTTTAGTACCGGTAGAAACTTGACACTGTTTGTATGGAGTTTATGTCAAATTTAAACTGGAAGTAAGGAAAATGAACGGTTATATACTGGAACCGGCCATGAGACGGTACCTAATTGCCATAAGAACGATACAATTTAATAAAAGAATTCGTTATCAAAATGTTGTCAAGTATTCATTAGCACTAAATCAAATTTTATATTATTCAAAAATAATTAAACGGTTTAGGTGCTTAAGCTTCGATGTCATAACGAAGATATATTGATACGTGTTTGAGCTCATTAACACGCTGCGTTAAAATTCATATTGAGTCTGTGGAATATTTAATTAATTAACAAGGTTTTGCTGCATTTTATGCTGCTGTTTATAAGTACTGTCATTTGTTCGAAATCTATGTGTAAATCTGTGGTGGAATTGAGTGTGTACAGTCATATAGTAATTTTTTTTAAATTGTGTGTTCACACGCAGTAGTAACGGCACAAAGCATAACAAGGGCTGGGGGATTCTAAGTTTCGTGACGTCATTTCATATATTGTATCGTTATAATATTTTTAAGCTTTAAAACACTACATTTGAAGTATTAACGAAAATCATCAAAACATTTCCAACATATTATCTCTTTTTTTAATGTTGTTTTTTCGTTTCATCGTTATTCAAATCAAACGATTCAAAAGAAGTTTCACTTCACAAAACTACATCGTGTTCTCCATCGTTGTTGTTTTTTTTAATAGGTTCAATGTACAGATACGGCATGTTTAGATTTTAGATAATTGAAAGTCTATAATTAAAATAATAGTTTAAAATACCATTTGCAACAAAAAATATACTAAGGTCCAAATATTGCTTACGATAAAATGGCGGTAAAGGCTCGACATGTCTTCAACAATAAAACGTCAAAAGTAATAGAAGAGAGATTGCTGTTAATCTCTCTTCTCTTACTTTTGTACCATCTAATCGTGTTGGATTTAGGGTCTCTCAAAGATACATTTTTACTAGGCTTTTCTCGTTCCTAAATTTTAATTCCATATTTGTATACTCATGCTCATTGCTGTCCTAAAACGTACCAGAAACGAAAATGCATGTATTTCGCTCCTCCAAGATTAGTTTGGTTTATGGCCTTCTCGCGTGTTGCATATCGTCTACATCGTTATTTTTTTTAATACTGTCATAACAGTAGGTTAGGGGAGTGTCTATTTAATGTCGCTTCTTTTTATTTTATACATGAAGTCTCACGGTTCCTGGAATAAGCTTGTATCAAATATATATTTTCTAAGCTGTAGATTTATTTATTTTTTTTTTTATTTATTTAATATCGTACAACAAATGGTGTAGTGCCATACTTCATCTCTCATTGATATTACCAAGGTAGACATGTGTGCAACAAGCGTCCAAGCAGATGGAAATACAGTCAAAAGGAGTTGATGAAATTATAAGGATCCAGTGTATGTAATTTGTTCGTGCAGGGGAAAGAATACTAATCCTGTAACTGGACGGCCAGTCGTAAGAGGCAACAAAACAACCTAGTTTGGTATCCCATCCAAGTGGTAGGGAATTTTCCCGTCTGGATGGACAATGGCCACGACCCCTGGTTTAGAGCATGCCGCCATAACAACCTTTTTCGAGGCAGACTGCAAATTGGCAGCACCTTTGGTGTTGCAAATGTACATAGGTCACAGTAACTTCCATCAGGTGCCGCTTCAGGCTATCTGCTGTACCTACAGCCAGTGTGGGGGATGAAATAAGTTGTGTGGTGCTTCTATGATGGTTAACCCGTAGGATAGGATGACGCACCACTGGCAAGAGACCATTGCCCAGTCATCGTGAAATGAGTACAAAATGAGGTAACGAGTTGTTTTACTCTCGATACAATTGTTGCTTAAATAATAACAATAATTTAACATTAAACTTAAGGGGATACTTGTATACGATAATCATAACTCCTACGTGATAATATTAAATAGTGATATCTCGAATTTGTTCATGAGATGCATCTCCTAAGGTTTTCTCTATTTTCTATATTGACAGATATTATTGCTAAAGATGCAGGAATAAATTAATTCATTCCTTACATAAATGAGGAAATATTTATCAATAAAAAAATTATCTATGAAAACCTAAAAAATACAATACCCGAGTGAGCCTTAAATTTACTCGTAAGAGATATTTTTCTGTTAGCTACGAGCCTTCGCTTAGGGTCACCGTGTTCCGTAACCCATCATTACCAGGGTTGGCGAATGGTGAGCACGTATGGACCCATGGATTTCAATTCACATAGTGTTGGTCGAAGATCTCGCCATACCAGCCTCAATGGCATCACCGCCTGCTGGCTCTTGTCAGCGTCAGCGTACCGGCTGTGTTAGAACCGAATGGCTAGATATGCGACGATAGCAAGAGGTCGGATTGTATGTAACTTATTCCTTGGAAGATAGGTCAGCCGCTTGTTTGGAACGCGACAGGCGTCAATACTCTGACTCTCCAATGACTGAGTCAGAGGCTGGCAATGCTGCTACAAAAGCTGCAGCTCTTAAAGGGCTCAAATATGCAACCTTAGAAACAAGTTACATATTTATGTCGTTTGAAGTTAAAACGTAAGGTCAGTGGGGTCCATCGGCAAGAATTTCTTCAATTAAATTTGCAAGAAAGTCTTCCGTGCCTGCCTTGATCTCTCGCCTTGAAGGCTGGCTCATATTTCGCCCAACGAATAAGCATCGCCATACAGCGCGGCGATGCAGCCAGCTTACTGGGCATGCCCCCATATAGCAGTGATTTGTAACAGTCTATAATCGCTTGTACTATTTATGAATTAATTTATTTTCAGCTTTTAATTGTATTTTTAAGTTATTTTTAGTTTCATACTCTCTTATTTTTTCAACACAATAAAAGAACTCTGAAGAGCTACTATCACAATACCCTACTAATTTAACATAAAAAAATCAATAAAGGTACATAAAAGTCATCTCCTAACCTCCATAAAGTAAAGTCATCTGGTTGTTACGTTTGCCGGCATTCTAAGCGGACATACGGGTGTTAATGTGATCGCGGGAAGAAATAATTTTCTCACTAATCCCAAAAATATAATCGACCATAAATTATCCCTCATATAAATGTCTGTCCCAGCCCTATTTAGGGATGCGAGTATGGCTTTAGAATCTATGTTTATACTCGCATACATATATGTATATGACAGGTGATATCGTTTGTCTCGATTAAACAACAAACTTTTTATCACACTTCAGATTCATCATACGTGTAAAAAATTAAGCAATTTAGAGGACCTAGAGTGTTTTAATAAAAGTAAGTAAGGAATAAATGCAAAAAATTCTTAATGCATTTCATTGTCTTAAAATTGTTAATTGTTTGATTTTCATAAAATATTGCATACATACTTAGTTCATAAAAAAAGATCATATATTAGGTAAAAATAACATGTATTACAGTACGTATGTCCTTTCCATAGCGATGATGAGTAGTCGTATAGTTGATCCGGAACATGAAAAGTTTTTAACAATATTTATTGCTGGTAAGCAAATTAGCAGACGATCGACTTGGTACCTTGTCGCTATCAGTGCTAGTGGACGTTTGATGCGTTGCCTATCTTGTTGAGACCAAGAACATTTTTCTCTGACAAGTACTAAGGTTATAGAATAGAGATATAAGTGTCAGCCTAAAAGGTTCTTAAGGGCGTAAAGATAGACGAATAAAATTATTTTCGAGTACCAGCGTCTCTTTTAAGGTTTTGAAAACGTCTGTCAGACCCTCGATATTTCGAACCGCATGGCGCGATATTGAGTCAAGTAGGCGCATCAGATACTGCGGGACCAACCAAGCTCTTTATAGCTCTTTCTATCTGGGGACTAAATTGGATTGGTAAAAATATAGATAAAACTTTCAATAATAAATTTGATGCAAAACAATGGCTTTGATGATAATCAAAAAGAGAGAGGAGAGTGATCTCGTATGCTTGAGTTATCTAGCCCTGTAGCCTAGGCCAGAAGCATAGACAACAATATTATTTATATTACTGAGGGATTGCTATTTCTTCTTCTACCACAACCTAGATTACCGCCTTATGTGGGGTAAGGTGTTCAAAAAATTAATTCCGTTCTCTTTGGCTCGCTGTATGTTATTTTTTACTGAATTAAAATATGTCTTCCAACATTTCTCTAAACTCTACATCATAAAAGAGGAAAGTTTCATATACTTAGTGTAATCCACATTTTAATCATTATTAAACAGTATTAAAACATTATTCGGTTTTCACTATAAAGAGTTAGTAATTTACGAGTTTGCTGTCACCGTTGTATTTGTTATTATCTGAAATTCGGAGGATTAATATATATACCTTGATTATATTTTTTTTAGAAACTATTTTTGCTAACTAATCTTTATTTGGAGCATACAGTTGGAAATGAATTAAATGTCAAACTAGCTTATTGTCCGAATTTGCTTGAGCTTCCTTGTTCCTTTTTATTAATATTTTCTTAAGTAGTATACCGTTACTATATAGAAATTATTTTTTTATTACATGAGTTCAGCAGACAGGTAAACGGCCCACCTGATGGTAAGCGGTTACCATCGCCTATAGATATTTGTAACTCCAAAGGCACTACCAATATACTGCCGCTCCTTAAAGGGAGACTGGAACTTGGCCACTAATGCCGGAAGGAATCTCGAGGTTGTTATGGTGGCATACTCTCCTATGTTTAGTCGCCTCTTACGAAAGGCCGCCCAGCCGTAGGAAACTATATTCTTTCTCCGTTCCTGCACGGATAAAATAATTTGGCACTTATGCCCTCATGACTCAACACTTGTGATTCACCGTGGAAAAGGAATGAATATCAGAACTGACAAACTTCCAGTAAAAGCAAAAAATTCTAATTCCTCGTATGGTAAATTATTGTTCCCTTCAATTTTATAATTTAAAAAATATTTCCAGAGCAAATCTGTCGGAGATTGAAAAGCCAGAGAGAAGAGAGACATAACACATTTACAATTACAAAAAGAGACCATATTCACAATATTTTCTAGTCAATAGGAGGCCTTTTCGCTCAATGCGACCTCTTCCAGGCCACTTAAATCATACTCGTTAATTACTTCCTGCCTGATTTTGATTGAACTTTTGCCTGATTTGCTCTAAAAATATGTTTTAAAGTTTAAAATAACAGAACGCCACATAGCGAGAGTAAAAATATGTCTAAGGGATGTTTATGGCCGGTTACTATATGAGGCCGTCAGCGCTAAAGCGGCCTAACCCTCAATTTATTATATTCGGAGATAAATACTGAAAATTATGTAAAACGTACTAAAATATAATGCAAGAATGGCCTATCTTTGATTTTGTCACTTGATAATAGATGGCGTTCCAAAGACTTTTTTGCATTTCCTTAGTTTTACATAATTTCCAGTATTTATCTCCGAATATAATAAATTGACGGTTAGGCCGCTTTAGCGCTGACGGCCTCAATCTTAATATTCATTCACTCGCATTACCATTTGGTAGAATATAGGCTTGTATCAAGCTTAAACAGTAGTAGACAAATGAATGGTTAGTACGGTATAGGAAGTGGCCGTTAGTATTATTTTTGTTACCAATTGACATTTTTAGTAGTGTTTTCTTCAACAAAATCAATCATATTTTACATTTTTAACACGATTACGAACGCGTCTCTATAGAATATTGGATACAGACAGCTGTCTTGTGATTTTGCTTAAATATTAAAACAGTAACTCCATGACGTAGATATAAAATAAAAAGGCTTAGTTTAATATAACTTAATTTTACTGTAAATACAGTAATCCTTTAAGTAGATAAAATATTCAAATAATACCTTATTAGAAAACGTAAACAACTTTACCTGAAACATTTATAGGTTATGTCGAATATGACCGGTGAATTATGTATGTATAAAAAGATAGTCAATCATCATAAAATTTATGTAGTGTTATATTAATCTGATTAGAAATACCTATAATATTTTGTCAGGAGTTCAATTAGACGTTAATTTACAACGTGTTAAAGATATACTCCTAGAAATTATTATTCATCCGTTATATTCCACGCTAAATTCATTTACATATTTGGTTGCGTATGGAAGAATCGACACTTCTTCGTACAATATCAGGCACAACCAGCTTCTGAGTAGTGACGATGTTTTCGTTCTTCATATATAAAAACAGGCAAATGTCGTAGAGCAAACAGCTTCGTCAGATATATTAAATTTCCAGGATCACTTCAGCCAGTTGGACTTTGACTGACGTCAGACAATGGAGCTTTTCTGGCCACTCGAAAATTCCAATTTCAATATAAACGCTTAATACTTATCTATCAATATACTAAAACCATTGTTCATTTTTAAGTTATATTAGACATTTTTTGAAAATGATGGGTACAGCGCTGTATGTACAATACTAATTTCTCAGCAATATTTCCCTTGTTCTACCTTTTCATAGTCTGAAGCAGGCAGACGGCTCGCATGATGGAAAGTGGTGTTGTTTTGGTTTGGTTTGTTGTTGTACGCCTAACTTTTAATAAGTTCTTGTCGATCCAAAGGTTGCCTGGAAGAGATTGCTTTAAGCAATAAGGCCGCCCATTGTACGGCCTTATAATTAAAACAGTACGTACTACTTTTCTTGTATTGGTGTACAATAAAGAGTATTGTTGTTCTTACCATAAAATGCAAACGGATTTTTAAAGCGGCCGAATATAAATCATACAACCATACACAGCCAATACCAATCATACACAGCTCATCAAAACACTCCCTTGTACAAACGGTAGAACACGCTTAGGAACGGTAGAAGAAACAGATTTTGAAATTTTGTACACCATAGTTTCAACAAAGTGTTACTAACGTTTATAATATTCCCATAAATTCTTATTAACAATGCAATTTAAATGTGTTATTAAAAGTGCCTATTACGGATCAAAAATAGTCAATCAGGAGCCTTTCAGTAATACAATATCGTAGTTTATAGTAACATCAAAAATAAACTTTTCAAAAAAGTTTCTACATTGAAAAGGAGTGTAACAAAAGAGTACCCGTGTATCCATCCGTATTTTATAAACACGGCAACAAACACGCCCTATTCTATTCTACGAGCGGTTAATTGAGCAATATAATTTGACACCTCACGCCGTAGTGAATAGCCAATTATTAATATGGACCCTTGATTAATTGTGATATCAGCATTTAATTTTCATGTTAACAGCGCGAGGCGCGAGGCGGCGTCGCCATTGTGCCTCACGCGCCTTTGTACGCCGTGACGTTTCAATTTTGAATAAATTAAATTTCGAACGCTTCGTTTTTTCTGTGACTTTTTGGCTTAACGGAATGAGCTCGCGGCCAGTGTTATAATTTATTGTCGTTTTTAAAAGCAAAGAATAGATGGTTATTTATGCCGTTTCGACTTTTTTCAAGTTTATTAATTACGTGACTTTGTTATACTTATCGACTTTAGTCTGTAATATTTTATGGGCGACCATTTATCTCTTTATAAGTAACTTCTTTAGGGTAAACGCTTCTACGAAGCTTTTATACAAGTCGATTTCTAAAAATCTTAAGAGCATAAATATATAGTAGATTAAACTCAATGCAAATAACGTTCCATGTTATATTTGTAAGTTATTTGAAAACTTTATCAATAAAAACCCACATTTGCTTTCATTTACTACTGGGCAATGAGCTGATCCAATTATCGCGTTTATGAAGACAATTTATAAGATGGCGGCCCCGTTCTGAATTCGAAAATGTTCTGTTTAAGAAAATTGGTTCTATTTAATAAATGGGTAAATATCCAACTATCTATATTAATATAGATAATTGGATATTTACGCATATACTACGTATAAATAGGACGCCTCCCCCTACCCCATCCCCTCTATCGCATTCCTCCTGTAAAAAAACTTCGTTTTAACGGTTTTAAGCGCGGTAATTTATTTGATTTTGGCTATTCCGGCGTTTCGGCCGCTTTTCAGTTGACATGATCACGGAAGACAAAGATGACAATTGTCAATGAGTATTGTTAAAGTTTTATTTAGCCTACCAACTTGTTCATTTTAATGATTTAATTTTGTGTTTTTATTTTCTCTATAGAAGCCTAATCTAATTTACCACCGCTTCACAACATGTTATGGTTTGGCGAGAAGAAGCGGCGTAAGAAACTCTTCAGCAAACATACCTACCTAGTTATTCTTTTAATAAAATATTAGAATGGGTGGAAGGATAAGGCAAAATTAGGCGTTTTGTGAGAAATTTGAACTGTTTAGTCACCTTTAGAGTTTTAACAAGAACTCTATTGAATGGCGTCATTTAAAACCTACAATTCCGCTGAGCAATACGAAGACGTATCAGAATTGGCTGTGTATACTAAACTTCCGTTGCCTACCATTGTTTGTGGCGTATACTACTAAGTACTACTACTAAAGTTAGTAGACTTTACGGCCGCATACGACATCTTGAATGTTTTATGGTTTTTACAATAGATTTCGTTGCCAACTTTTGCGTCATATTCATAAGAAAATCCGTCGTGGTTTGATGCTTATAAAGATTTATCTACTTTTCATCATCATTATGCCTCTAACAAGCCATAAATGTCTGTTACATTGTTCAGAGTTTCTTATGTAGTAAGTAAATAACTTTAGAGTTATTTGCGTTTACTTACATTATTTTTATGTAAATACTTCTTGGCATAGTTAGCTGAGATTAATAGAACATTAATAATGATAATAGTATTTAAGATTAAGGGCCGCTTGCATAACGTTCCTTAAATTTATTTAAGAACCACAAAACGTATTTAACACACTTAAATACGATTAGCGTCTTGCACAACGCAAAAAGTCAAAACGTTTTGTGTAAAACGTATTTATTTAATTTGATTAACTAATTTTATTTAAAGGCGATCGTTATGCAAGCGACCCTAAATGTTTTAGTTTAATTTAAACTCAAACGCAGTTTGCCTATTTTCACAGACTTATTATACCTACTTATTATCTATATAGTAGATATAGAAGATCTAAATGGATCCTAAGAAACATGGATACAGCAACTTTATTTTCATCCTTTGGAATATAATTGACGTCTAGCAATATACCCCTTAATGCCTTTTTAATCACTTGACGCTTTCTTTAATGCGGCATATACCTAATTACCCCGCTTGCCACCTGCCATAAATGTTACCAGGTTAAAAATGATAAATACTAGGACAACATTTAGATTCACAAAAAAACAAGAATCTGTGACGGCACTATTTTCACAACAATTGTTGCGCGTCACATCACTAACCACGGGGTAAAGCAATTCTGACAAATTTTGACATTCATCTGTTTTAAGAGCGAATTTAGATTTTTCCGTAGAAAAAAGATTAGGTAGTTGTTATTGTTACCTTCTGCTTTGGGAGTAAATAAGCATTACTTAATTACCACTTCCGGATTTTTATTTATCTCTTACCGATGACCCAGAAGTGTCTGCAACCTCCTTAAATCTGCGTCTATCTATCTAAACATACCGTCGTGATCCAACTAGGCAACGCGGTAATCTTGGAAACGTTCTCTCCTAACAGCGGTCTGAGAATACCTTTCTTTATTTATCTAATATAATATTTGTTTCTTTACCTATATATAATGTATTTTTAGGCTTTGTTGTTTAAACACCTGGCTTGCATCGCCTATATGTATGTAGCACAACAGCACACAAGCAAATGTTTTCTTTATATATACAATGCACTCTTTGAAATGTTTGTAGAAGATTAATTGAAACGTCACTGTCACATCAAATATGATATGTTGTCAATGTCACTCTCACGGAGCGTAGTGATTAAGGAAGCGAGGTGGCCAGAGGAAGATATATAAAACCCCTTCTAGAATATTCGACGAACCGCGATCCATTGCTTCAATCAAAGTGAATTATAACGTAAGCAGTGTTAATATCAAAAGAGATGATTGTTATTTAAGCAATAGAAACATTATTTTGTTAAAACTATAGATATTCACAAAAGATGTTAATTTCCTAAATATAATAATACCCACATACAACATGCCATGCCAGATGAATTCTGGCGAATAAAGCCTTCTGAAGTTATACGACTCTAACGAGCTTATATGTATGAAATATATTAATAGTATTATGATAGTTCAGTCAATGAAGTAATGGTAGTGAGAAGGGTTACATGATGATTTGTGGTGTTACAGAGGACATATATAAAAATAAAGAAATGTGGAAGGAAAATATTATGCCAACCCCAAATAATTGGGAAAAGGTA
The DNA here is from genome assembly GCA_012273795.1 of Dendrolimus punctatus. Classification (NCBI taxonomy): domain Eukaryota; kingdom Metazoa; phylum Arthropoda; class Insecta; order Lepidoptera; family Lasiocampidae; genus Dendrolimus; species Dendrolimus punctatus. Next base: position 16,252,916 of record CM022539.1, read on the forward strand.
AAAGAAAAGAGAAAGAGAGAGTACAGTCAATCTACACCTGCCTGTCATAAAAATGACGCATAAATCCTACAGGTTAAACCACTGTTCATATAATTCTTTCATAATATATAAATTAATTAAATTAAATTAAATATAAAAAAATATTCATGAATTAATGTTTCACATTTAGGATATTAAACATATAAACTATTTTAAAAATGCTTACTTAAATTTCAAGAATATGTAATTATTTGAAAAAGTCAATAATCTGTTCACTTGGTAACCCTAGTTAAGATTGAGTTGTTTCCTTCTATAATGTTTCTTTTTACTAACCATTACCTGAGTGCTCGTTTATATAAGTATATTAGTTAATGAGCTGCGCTTTTGAAGTGTCAACGCACTGAAATATCTGCCTGGGGTGTTAAATTGAACCACCTGGTGTACTTGTAATCATCATAGCAGCTTCGATGAAAATGTAGAATTATGCTATTTTCTATGAATTATAGTTCTTCGATATACTTTGCTAGCCCTAAATGTTTAGTATAGTAAATGAATTCAAATGATTTATTGCCTAAAAACATGGCAGCTATACAAATAGGTGTTGTTATTTTAATAATGACCACATGTTTTTTGCGGTTTGGCGTACAACTTTTTGAAACTTATATTATATAGGTATATACTATTCTTACTTCAATAATTATTTAGTTTTAATTATTATAGCTATACGTACCGCGATGAGATACAGCGGTTAGACAGGTGGAATGGGATATAATGGATAAGGAAATGGAAATACTATTGAAATTCAAAACACGTTTAGCCCAAGAATAACCATGTCACGCCGATATTCTATGAGAGCGTGGTAAGATAATGCTTTTAGTATGACTATACCACGTCAAAGTTTTTACTAAATAACAGGCTATCCGGTTAATTAATTATGGCCAGTTCCTATACCTTACTATTAATTTATTCATTCTCTTGCCCTGGCATCGGTCAATGTTTACCATTAGATACTTGTCAAAAAATGACCGATGGAGCTTATTTCAAATTTTAAAGGATAGTGAACCGGCTTTTACACAAATTTTCTAACCAGTCATCGTATAAACAAAAATATTTTCAGTTATTGTAAAGAATGAAGTTTCTAAAATCCTTTATAATATTTTGTAAATGATAGTCAATACCAAACTAAATGTATTTAATGACATTCAATAGTTTGACTGAAGCCTGTCATGTTATCATACATATTTCAACTTCAATACATTAATTACAAATACGTTATCTATTGAAAGTAACTGATACAATGTGCATAAAATGTAAAGATACAACTGGCATTGTTTTTTGTAAATATTGTATCTCACTTACCATAATTTTTAAGTCAATTTAGGAAGTTGTGCAACTTTTTGAAGTGATAACTTCTTATGGGAGGGTAAACCGCTTCGTTTTAAGTTATCACTTCTGCCGGGCGTCTCCAGACCCACAGACTTTTTATTTTTTAGGTTTTCATAGCTAAAACAGAACCGTTATAATATCATTATGTCCGTGAATCCATCTATAAAACTGTCTACTTGTATCTGTATTGAATATATTTGTTTATTGCTAATCTAGTGGCTAATCGAGCACACCTTCTTCTTCTTCTTCTTCTTGAAGTATGGACTTCTGTACACTTTCTACAGCTTGAAGAAGTTCATGGAATGTGAAGATTTACGACACCTTAATAATTGTAAAATTCTTAATAATATAACACACATAGTTACGAATAAATAAGTCTATTATATCTTTTAATAATCTAACTGTAATTCGTATAACTGCATACTTAACTGCAACTTGCAAGCCGTAACCATAACAACTGGAGTTAATGTAACCAAAAATCATAGCATGGACTTGACTCGCGAGTTTGGGAACAAATGACTAGACATGCCGCCTCCACCAGGTCGGTAAAAGGTAGACCCAAGAAATGCTGACTTGACGTTGTGAGGGATGACATGCATGCCAATGGTCTCAATACAAGGGATGCCGAAGATCGCGCGAAGTGGAGAAGGTGATCGCTTCGAACGCAACCGTGATTTAGCGCTCGGATGATGATGACGATGAATCGTTATTTTGGGTGCTTACATTGGTGTAGTTTATTTTACTACAAATATATCACTTTTCGGATTTAGAGGAGAAATTATTAATCAGTCGAAGTAGTTAGAAGTAGTAGTGGAACGAATAGAACGTCGTGGAAAAATATATCGCCTCTGCTTCAATAATATGTTAGTTTGAAGATTGACAAAGAAAATATTCGAGGCCATTATTTTTTTAAGTTATTTATTATTTAAATTTCAAAAATCTTCACGATAACTCATTATTGAAGCAAAAAGGCGATAGGTACTTATATTCGTACGAAATATTAACAATAGTTAGCTGTTTGTATTATGTTCTTATCAGAAGCCATTGGTCTTGCTCACGCCATTACAAAACGTGTCACCTTTATAATAAAACTACTTATAAGTAAAGAAGTGGAGATAGTGTCTACAATACCAACGGTCGTCAAATCAATTTCATTCACGCGAACAGATCATTAAAGTTGAATTAAAGTTGTTTTGTGAGTCGCCGCTCTTGAGCGCCTCGTGAGAGCGCTCTCATTCACTTTCTCACTCACGATCTGATAATAGGGTGGACTCTATTACATCACTATTCAAGACTTCGCTTGAGTTTCGGCGGAATGATTCAAAAACCTAGTTACCAAGCCATAAACTTAAAAAAGTTTTAGCGCGAAAGTCAAATTATATATTATGTTCAAACTGAATATTATTAAAAAAATACATATCAATTTTATTATTAGTTAAACTGCACAATAATTGTAGAATATTTATTGTTTTAAACGAATAATTATTATGTGTTTGTGTTGAAAATCTTAACTGTTTACGGAAATAACTGCTAATGTTTTTTTACCTGTCAGAAAAGCTCTTTCGTTAGGTGTCAGTTACAAACCTACAATTTTGTTGATGCTTTTACTTAACTTTTTTTTTTAGGTTACTCTAAAACTTAAATAAAAACTGTTCGGAAGTATATCTACTTATATTTATAATTGTTATAATACAATAACCTTGGCTTTAGTTATTGTTAGCCTAGATTTTTTGGTAGCCTGTACAGATAATGCTTTCGACGTAACTAGCCTAGTATGACAATATGACTTTTTTGCGATTCGACAAGTAAATATTCCAATTCAAAAAGCCACTAGTCGACGATTTTTATATTGTAATGTACATTCATTCGCCTCATTACTGCTTAAAATTTGTGATTACAAGTAATGTCAAATTTCTACCAATAGTAAGTTAGATAATTGGTGAACGAACCTCCTGAGCGCATCCTTATCCTCATTAACATTTTTTTAAACTTATACTAGATTCTTTATTTTTGACTACAATATCACTGTTTAAAGCTTATTATTATTACCAACAAGGCAGTGTATACAGAAAAATGTAAGTCTTAAAAAAGCGTGGTCCGAATAATAATGTGCTTAGAAGATTCACTCTAAACCTAAACGAATGGATAGTAAGCTATAGGAACTGGTGTTTAGTGATTTCTTGAATTGGACTATTCAATTATAGATGGACAAATCCCACGATACACCCACGTGATAGAATCCCTACTCGTTCTTCCGAAATGTCAATCGGTCGAGTGCAGTTCCCATATTAATTTAGTGGTTTCTGTCGCACTGACAGCTCGTAATGCTCCACAATTTGTCGACATGTCTTTACACAACACTACATTGTTAATGTTGAACCATTGTTAAGAAATCGACGCATCTCATCGGCAACACGCCTCTTTTGATTCTGTTGAAATGTATTTTATTGTATGTGCTTTAAAGTGTTTTGGTTGTTACTGACCCAGTTGCGGGTTGTATGAAAGTGGGATTGATTAAAGTCTCGATTCTAATTACAAATTGTACGCTCCAAGTAGTCTAGCTTCACTATACCTAATAGTAAACCAAAGTAACTGTATACTTACATACATATTGTCACGCCTGTCTTTCTTCTTTTCAAAGGAATTAGTAGAGATGGATCTCCAGTTGCTACGATCCTAACAAACGTATTCGCTTCACCTACTTTTATTAATCTCTACATAAATACATTTTTATTTTAGATATTATTTACCAGGCCTATTGTCATCGAAAAAATCTTCTATTCCCCGCACTAATGAAAATGAATTTTTTCCTTCCACTAGCTGATTACCTACAGTTCAGCTGTGCTACACATAGGCTTAAGAAAATGAAGAAACTATATTGTAAACTAAGATCTGGCTTAAAGGCCTAGCTGCCAAGCCATAAACCTAAATAAATTTCCTAACAAATATAGTCAAGGATGTTTCAACATTGCTTCGACTAGGCTCGTAAACGGCTCAACGGAAATCGTTGAAAATATAAGGGGCTAAGTGGGAATTTTATATATTTTTTAAATTTTAAAAGTAGTAGGAATTTTTAAATTCTTGTAAGTTAAAAATTCGGTCAAGTGTATGTCAGGCCACGAACATCAAGGGGATGAGGCATTTGTTGTTGATAATAATAAAACACGATTTTTTGTGGTTAGAACACAACGACATTAGTATAATAGACAAGCGTTTTTCCAGTAGCAACAAACACACAATAAGACCATAAACAAATGGAATCCTTCCACATCAGTAACTAAACAACAGGCGTTAACAGCATCGTCCGGGAAACAATAGTGGTTTGTCTGCGCCCGCGCATAGAAGCCGGGACTTGTTCGATTGTCTCTTTCTTCCACACGCATTATTGTATGCTAGGCTCTCTTGTATTGACATGTTAATAAAGCCTTTAACGGTCAGCCCCGCCCATAAATGCAAAATAAATCTGAACGCACACTGCGGCTGAAACTCGCTAATAAAACATGAACTTAGTTTTTTAAATAACGTTTGCTGATTACTGCAATGCAAGTATTTACACGTTAATATATATAAAAGTTTGAAATTAGTGTAGGTACGACATACATATGTATTCAACGAAGTTACTTATATTATATTCTTAAGGAATTATGTGTAGAATAAACCTATATATTACATAGTAAAATTAAACTATAAAATCTAGTACCAGACCGTTGTCAGTCGGAAACGTGCCCGAAAGACTGGCCACATGGCTGCCTCGCCGAATGGCAACACTAATGCGTTACCCAAAATGTAAACCAGTCTTTTGTTGACGTAAGACATGCATCAAGCGTTTGGCTATGTCTCGATAAAGCTTGTGTAGAATAAATTAGAATTCTACCTATGTAGAATAAGGTCTTATTTATCTAATAACAATTAATTCAGTTTACTTAAGATTGATTTTTCTTTATTGTATTACTTTATACTCATAAAATAAATACTATTTATATTTTATAGACATAATCTATTAGTTACGTCCCCTATGATGAATGTTGATGATACACAATTGGGCATATTTTATAATAGGTATATAATATTTTTCTTCAAATCTTGTTTGCACCACTTTGCATCCCAGTATTCTTTTTCTTAAAAGGAAACTGGATTTTAAGCTATCGTTTTAAACTACTGACACGCCACAAAACCCATGCCCTTACGACATTAAACCATTATTTCGTATTCAGGCCCCTCGAACAAAATTTAGCAGACCAGATATATTTATACATTCACTTTCTGATTATTGATTTGTCTAAAACTTTAGCTACAACATTATAACTAATATTAGTTTAGGTTACTTCTCTTGGAGTTTTTCTGCCAATCTATCAGTAATAGAAGACCTAAAAATTGCCAATGTTTTGTCTAATTTTATAACCGAGTATTTAAAAGAGATAAAAAGAAAAGAATATCACAAAGATGACATATAATAGTATATTATGGTACTAGTGTGTAACATTGGTGATTACCGCCGAGGCGCCATTGAGACTCGAGCCGTAGGCGAGGGTCTTAAAGAGCCGAGGACGGTAATCATCAATATATACGTGTATCATACGACGTTTTTCAACACACTTGTGAATAAAATAACAACAAAAACTCATTTTATTTAGTAGATAAATAGATATTTTCCTTGGAGTTTTCAGGTAGTAAACTTTCCATAACGTTAAGGGCTTCACATCTTATATCGGGCGGTGTACAACATAAATCATTTTCTTCGTAACTAGTACTTGTAGACATTTAATTAATAAATAACTATAATTTCAACAGTGAAAACGAGTTGTGAAAATGTTTCGCTATGGCGGGAAAAAATAATCAGTTTTCCTATGCGCGCGCATTGCGATCGGCCACAGACTAAAGGGATGAGGTTTTTTTTTTCGCGCATAGGGTTTGCGCCTATTCTGCCACGTACAAAATGGGGAATTTAAAGTTCTCTTTTATTACCAAGAAAAAAAAGTTATATATGAGTGAAAGTTTTATTTATTAAACACGTAAGAGTTAAAATTATCTATTTAAATAAGAAGTTGCATGAAATGAGCAAGCAATAGGAACATTAATTTATTTGTTCTATAGAACACGATCTTTTTTTTTAATAAAAACTTTTTTAAGGACAAAGCAACTCAACCAATAAAATTTAAAAAAAATCTATAACTCACTAGTGAGTAATTTTTTTACTTACAGTTTGATTATGGGTGTCATTATGCCTAATTGCGGTGACCATAGAGCCACTTTATGAGCAAGTGTGTTGAAAAATATATTAAACAATTAAAACAAAGATACATACGAGTGTAAAAAAGCTGCAAGAAGCTATTAATCCATGCAGCGTTTTCCACATCAAGTATGCGTTTTGACTAACACGAGCATATTTCTTGTGGTTTGCATTTATGTTTTCCTATTATGTCCTGAAGAACGGCTGAGCTTGGAATTGCTTATCTTACTTAAAAGCTTTTGTGGTGTATGAATACTTAAGATTGTTGTTGAAATCCTTAAAGGATCCTCTCCATAAAAATTTAAAGAGGCAAACGTTGGTACAACAAGATTACTTAAACTTTGCTATTGGCAGAAATGTTTGGTATAAGTCTTGGAAAAGGAATGCTTGGAGATATGATCGTCTAGTAAAAAGCCTAAACTGCTAGAGACTGACAACCTCCTTTTTTTAAAGTGTCTTGCTAATGACAATAATAATCATTAATCAGTTATTTTGAAGCCAAAAATGCATGTTTAATACATTTTTTTATATAAGTAGATACATACAATTTTATGCAATAATGAAATTTTGAAGAGATGTACCTTCTCCATGTGGGTACTATAAGATTTTGTTCTCTTGTATTTTTGATAAACAAAAAACACCACTACACTTTCAAACAACATTTTTAAACCTTTTTAAAATTATTCAATCAAAACCTTAATTTAAAAAAAATTAACTTAAACTTATTCAAACATTAAATTTTGAATTATTGGTCTAAAAAAATATGTATAAATAAATAATAAAATAGTGTTTGAAAATCTAGTCGACTTTTTTTGTATCAAAGCGCAAGAAGAGATGAAAAACGTAGCGAACTCTAGAAATATATGACTTTGGTGCGTTATCAAAGTTGCACCATTTTTCTAAACGATTACTAGGTATGAAAAAACATTATATTGTCACTTAGGTGATGATCAAATTTTGTTATTGTAGAGTCTCTTTCGATTCACATAAATAGGCTTGCCTGCTGCTGTAATCTGATTTCGGCGGCACTCATCCAGTCAGGATGACACGTGACCCTGGATCAGGTGGTTGGCGTATCATGATACTTCTTCGTAGCAGTTGCTGCGTGTCTGTCAATACGGTACACTTTGTCCGCAAACAATAGAGTGCAACCAAAGGTAGGTTACTAACTTCGCTGAAGGTTTTCTCCATATGATGGCCTCTGTGGTTAGTTGTATTGAGGCTAAGCCTCTGCCAGTCGCTTAACCTTACGCAGAACCTCATTACAACACAGAGACTCCGGGCTCGATTCCTGGCATGGTAAACTTCTTAAACGAACTTTCTATTATTCACTATGGTCTGGGTGTCTGGGAATCCCCAGCCCCAGAATGTTCCGTTGTATATTACCCTTAACACAAGAGTAACTTGTTTAATTTGGAATAAGCAATGTGCTTGTATGTCTGCCAATTTGTTATCACTAATTTTCAATATAAACATGACTGACTTAAAAGCCTAGCTGTCAAGCCATAAACTCAAAAAAAGAGTAAAAATGATGACGTTTTTTCCTGTTTCGGTATTTGATGAAAATATAATAAAAAATTGAGACAATATAAAAGTCTCTCTACCTCTTTCCTTGGGATAATCGTCGAGATGTTATGTATTAATCTGTTGCAGAGGTGCCCGTTCGCCCTAACTATGTTTTAATTACGGGCCACGGGCGAAACAGCTGGATAATAATAATTACAGGGATCATGCCGACAAAGCCCCGTTTGCATCGGACAGCAACTAAACGAAATAATTATTTTATAAGTTTTAATCAGGACCCTGAAACATGATGTTTTCTCTGTAGTTATACTTCGCTAAGCGATACCCTGTGATGTTATAACATTGGATTAATCGACTACAAGGATTGTAATATAAGCTTTTTTAAATACAAGCTTTTGAGATCCTGGGTATCATGTAGCAGCAGAGAGCCAAGACAAGTAAAACGAGCTCAAACACGACGGATCTATCTTGTTTGGTACAGGAATTCCTATGGCCACCTTCCGACTCTATCATCAGATCAGCTCCATGGCACCAAGCATTGTTATGCAATATACATATGTGTGCAAAATTTCAGCTCAATCGGAAACCGGGAAGTTGGTCAAATTTAACTTGCAAGATTCCACTCGAACTTACATTTATACATCCATTGCAAGTTAAATAAAAGCTTGTAATAAGTAAAGTAATAATTCATTTAGTGCCTACTAGTTACTTAATGTTACATCAATCTTATACACACAGTAAAGTGAGTTACTCCGTTTTTTGGGTTCTTTAAGTCTGCCTTCAAAATCTTCATCTGATTCAATAGCCATGTTTGCTCTATTTCCGAAAAGTTTAAACCTAAAACTGGTCACAAGGGATCAAACCTTTAATATGATAAGAGTGAGGGGTAATTTTATTAAATGTAAGTTTTATTTTATTGAAAATTTAAAACTTAATAAAGTAGAACAAAAAAGACATGTGCTGACATTTATTCTTGTGGAATTTAGAAGATTTTTAGATACTAAACAAATGTGGGATTAATATAAGCTTTGTCAGTAGGTATTTTATTTTATTTCTTATTTTATTTTATTTTTGGATGACTATCAGCTATTCACATTATAATAATAACACATTAGTGATAGTGAGCTATTAACAAGTCACCACAAATAGAAATAAATTAAGATATCTAATCAGAGATCAGAGAACTAAAAAACAAAGAAAAAAGAAATAGTAATTTAAACAATTTTTAAAAGAAAGAAATATTTAACATGATAAGAAAACCTGTTCATAACACACTAAAATTCAAAATATAGATTATTCACATTATTCCTAAAACTAGATACCGAGGCACCCGTTATATCCAAAGTATAGCTGCGAATTAATTTATTATAGGTAGCACACGATCGCTACAGGTATTCTATGTTTATGCTTATCTGACATAATATGAGTTATTATTATGACAACTACTTGCAAGAAAATACAAACAGTCAGCAAGTTGCCAGTCAAGTGTGTTCTTCCTTCAAACGCAGCTCCACGAGGGCGTATTGACGCCTACACTCCGTAGTTCGTGAGCTGAGCTTCTTGCTTGAGCTGGTATCATAATTAGCCGCGGATCTGCCTTCGAGTGATGCGCACGCCTTTTAATTGCTTAATAAATGCCGGGAACATAACACGTTACGTCACTAATTACAGTAAACGTAGATATACTTCTCGAAGGAGTGCTATCTAAATACTAGCATCTGTTTTAAGGGAGACTTCTTTGTTCTGTCCATGCTAAACTTTAGGCTAGCGACACACATGCCGAAAGTACGTCGCTTATAATTTGGCTGAATACACTTGGAGTCTTTTATCCAACCTGTGACACATCAGCCGAAACATAGCGTTCAACGTAATGCCGATCCTTTTGTCTAGCAGCTTTTCCTGTGAGAACGCGTTCAATGTATGTACAACACTATTGTGTTGTCATGAAACGCGTTACGCGACCGAATGTTCGGCGAACCTAATTGAACCATTTTATGTACCTACTAGGATATTATGCCCGCAACTTTGACCATGCTTCACTTAAAAGTCCAGTAAGAACACAAAGTCTCACAAGTTTAAAAAACGTCTTAAAATTTAAGCTGTCATTTTAGTGGAAAATGTGTCGGAATAAGCTGATTTTTATGCACCCGAACAATTTCAAACCGCACCCGGGAAAATTCTCGCGAGGTTCCCGAGATAAAAAGTAGCCTAAATTTTAAGTCTAAGAATTTGCTGTCAATCAGCGAAAATCGCATCAAAATCGACTCACCAATTCTTACGTGAATCCGTTTTGTGTATCATACCAACCGAATACTGAGGCCGATTATTCAGCCTCCGAACTTTCAGCGCCGTGTTTTCGGCAGATGTGTTGTTACACTTATATTCGCTTAGGTATACAGTAGCTTAGCTGTGCTTCATGTGTCTCACCATTAGCTCTTAGGATTTTGTACACATTAATTAATAACAAAAACCTTAGCATAAATATACCCAAAATCACCACCGTCAAGTCTACGAAACATGAACAAATAATAATTCGTGTATTGGAACGCACTTGTGCAGTTTTATTTATTCTTATAGGAGAGCGGACACAAATTGCAATAAATTCTAATAGTATATTCAAAAGAAAAATTCTAGTATATTCAAAAGAAGAGGCATTAAAATAACATATTTCCATATAAGTTTGAAATTATCGTTATAGAAATAATTTTAATTTATTTTCAGTGAATAAATAATGCGCTATTTGACTCCTTTTACTTATACCTAATTATGACGTCATAAATAGTTTACGCTGGTACAAATAAATCTATGAGGCTGCCACTGTCTGCATGTTTATAAATAGTATCTCAGTTGACTTGATTGTTCAATTCCCTGATTATTGTGTTTTATAATGGTGGGGCTTTATCTGTAATAATGTTACAGATATAGACCGTTTCACAGAGATATAGCAATAGACTTAATGTATTATTTGTGATGCAATATTGTTATTAACTGTTAATGACGTTCAATATTGACAGATAGCTATTCGTTAAGTGATATTTAAATACCTGCTATAAATAAGACGTATTTGGCCACAGTAAAAAACCATAACATTATCCCAGATGAAACCAGCGCATTAAAAAACAGGTAAGAAGTGCCTGCCAGCAATACAATGCCTCTATTCAGTGATGTCGAATTTGATTTAAGTTAAGAACTCAAATTTAAAAGAAAATAAAATATAATTAAATTAATTGACTTTCTATTAATTTCGTATGTACTCGTGTATTTTATTATTTTGACTTTGATTTTTTTATATAAATGACTTTATATTTAGCATGTATCACGATTTTTTTATGCCATGATAATCATAACTTAGGAATGATATAGATATATTGTATAGTTACTTTTGTGTGGTCTTGTATTATTTAATTCATTGTTTTTAAATCTAATTTTCCAATGTAACAAATACATACAATATATTATAACTTTCTTATAGTTGTATGAGCCAAATGCGTTACAAGATTTTTTTATGCAAATTTAGTTGATTTGTGTATTAATTTATATGTTTTATATTGTAAGAATTTTAATTATTATATGTTTCCCAAATAAATTAAATAAATAAGTAAAGTTTATATATCTATTAATATATACATACAAAGTTCGTTATAATTATGTAGGTATATAACCAAACCGCCAAAGGCACTCACTACTCTATAATTAGGGACGCGCGCGAATAGCGCCAAGCGGACGTTTAACTCGATTTGAGGTCAAACACTAGACGGAATACCTACTTGCGTTGATCGATGCTAATAGCTTTTATTGATATAAACTCGATTATTAACACCATCGGACGCTTGGTACAGTGGTTACAAGCAGTAAATCGTTGTAATATGCCCATTTAACACGATTGCAAGACTAAAATTTCTGGCCCTTGCACTGTTCGAATTTGAATTATCTAGGAAAGTAATATAATTTATGTTGTAAATACAAAGAATATTCTTTGTTATTAAATGTTTTTATCCCTAAGTTACATTTGTTGTGATACAATTCGTCACAACGACAGGCAAAGGAACTTCGTCCAAACAGCGTCGGTTGATGAACTATATCTGCTATACCTAAAGTTATATTTATGGAATTTACATTCCTCTCTCCAATATAGTTAAAAACCTGGATATCATCATTGACTTCCACTTCGATGCGATGATATGGGGCCGTCTAGGCAGTGATCATCGAATTGAGTAAAAAAGCTTTTCTCTCTCTAGGTCCCTGAAGAGGTTGAGAAACTTATTACCTACCGCCACCAAAGTTAAGCTTGTGAAATCCCTATTAGCTACATTCCATTCTTGATTTATGCCGATGCCAGCTATCTGGATATAACTCACGAAGAACTAAATAAACTTGAGCTCCTTCAAAATTGTTGTATAAGGTTCGTATTGGGTTGCCTAAATATAAACACATCCCTGAATTCCGTAACAAAACTCAAGTGGTTACCCATCAATCTTCGTAGGAATATTCACATGCTCACTCTTCTCTATAGAATACTGTAGGTAGGTACTTATATAATTTGCGCCCCTCCACTAAATACAGAATAAATACACCAGCAGAGACGTCCTGTTTTTATAATAACTCTTTCACCGACTGTCCGGCTCTGGAATCGTCCCAGAGCCGGACAGTAACTCATTCCGATGGGAAGCCTACCTATTGCTGTAAGACCAAGCCAAATCCTTACCACTTTTACAATCAGGTTCTGAAACACTTTTCTATTGTGTACCTATAATAATTCTTAATGCTATTATATACGTATATGTATGTTTGTATTGACATATATATACGTGACATATAGGTGTGTGTGTGTGTATATACACATATCTATAATAATACATAGGTACAAAGAAAGTTCACCACTAACACCGGGTGTCTAATTTCTATATCTTACTCTCAAACATACAAAATAGGTGCACAGAGTTCCGAGCTTCCAGAGCGAAGCCATTTTTTAAATAGGCTGCCGATCACGTCGCAGTGCGTTATTAGACCTTATCACATTGATTTATAAAAAAAACACCCTATCGTTAATAATCGTATTAGTACGGATATAGGTGTAATAGTTTCCAATATCACACAGACGTAAACCATGTGTATACTAGATACATAAGTTTACGCATCCAAATTTTACTACTATAGTAGAATTATTTTCTCCGTGCAGTTTGGGTCATAAATAATCGGAGCGGTGAAGCGAATATTTCGCTCTATCTTCCACTCACGGGCGTTATGGGCAGGCATAGTGATACGCATTATTGTTGTCGATAAGCGTTATCGATAGTGTATTTAGTTTTATCATTTTGTGGGTTAGTGATATAAATGAAAGAAAAAAATAGATAAAACAACCTATTTATTAAAATAAGAATTATAATTATTTAAAATAAATTATTAATTAGGTATCTATGTAAGAAAAACTATAAGTACAAAAGTTTAGAATGTAACAAGTTATATTAAAAATAAATATAAATACTTATATCTAAGTTTAAAATTAACAGCAAAAAAGATAATAATGATTTTTATAAGAATAATAATCTTCGATAAGAATGAGTTTTTATCGATAATGGCGTTGCGCCCGCGCAACAGGCTCACTGCCCTAGCCGGGCTCAGGCCGAGCTTTGATTTATGACCCAAACTGCACGGAGAAAATAATTCTACTATAGTACTTAGTTATTGTCAGCTTTTTCTAGTTTTATATTATTTATGTTTTATAACATTAACATATATCATATTAGTATAATTTTTATATTTTATTAATTTATGTATATTATATCATGTATGTAATATATTTATAAGTTTATAAGATTGATTCGGTAGTGAGAATAATGCAACATACGTCTGTTCCTATCAATTTTTTTATCCATCCAAAGGTTGTCTGGAAGAAATTGCTAATAGCGACAAGACCGCCTATTATTTGTAAAATTTAATTTCTGTTAACTGTATCATTTAAAACACAATAAAGCATAATCATTCATTTTATAAATGTTTCACTTCATTCAGCTCTTTTGTCATTACATTCATTCGTCTGATATTTTAATAACTAACTCTTTATCTTATTAGACGAATCAACTATATTAAATCAATTTGGTTGTAAGGAATCGAACAGAAATTACATGACTATATTCAATGATATTAAGGCTTCTAGTTTATAACGATGTGTATCACTTTGACCGAGTTGAGAGGTAGAAATGACCCGTCTAATTATCGACCCTAAGATTGGTAGAAAAATTAACTCGTATGGAGTTACTATAAAAATGTAATAGAGAGGCAAACGGATAGTAAGATATAAGAAAACCAGTATAAAAGAAATTATTACATCAAACATGAATCACGTAATGGCAGTACGTCCTCCCTCCGCGAACCAAACACCACATCGTAATTCGAAGTTGGTCAGAAACACCCCTAAGCACGGCTGAGCCGCCCCCCTCTAATTGGTTGCTCGGGCCTCTAAATCCAATTAGCAAGCAGAAAAGGCTGTCCTGAATTTATTATGCGGTCTATATTTAGTTTTCCCGTGACTTTAATTGAAACGTAGTGCGTAACTCGCGTTCGCAACTAATACGGATTTTGGGACTGTTTTAGACGTAAGGTCATTAGGTAATAAGAACATATTTTTACTGTCTTTCAGAGTTTTTACTGCCCTCCACTTCCAGATTAGTTTCCAATATATAGATAACTCTATGTTGGTACACCAAAGCATATACACAGACTAAACAATAAGAAATATAGATACAACGATGGACCTCACCTCTAAAAAGCGATCTGTTCCAAATAACCCTAGGCTAGGATTAATTGATTTCAAAAAACTGCTTATACGTACTTACCTACTAAATATAAAGAATAGTTAGAATATTATACATCAATGCATACTTGTATCATTAATTTGTATTAAAAAGCGGAAAATTTAAATCCAAAAACTCATAAATCCTACGAGACTTACATTTCTCCAGAGAGATTTAACATAAAATGAAATTGTATAAAATTGATATAATAAACAATGTTCTTACTTTGCCTCTAATACAGATTACTTAGTTTGTTTTAATTTAAAAATAAAATAAAAGCTGGATATAGTTGTGTCAACCAAGAATTTTGTATCTATAAACTAAGTATTTAGATTTTTTACTGACCTATCAGCTACTGGTCGTTTCTAATATATAATATTCGAGGGCAAATGTAAACTTTCTTTGTTTGTTTTCACATAAAACAGTAAAATATACCTACTGTGATAAACATAATTTTTCCTACTTTCAACAAATCAATTCTTCGATTTATGTTCTATAGAAGTCTTAGAAGTAATATTTTGGTATTACAGGCATTAAAGACAACTAGTGCCATCTATCTTCTACTAGCTCTAACAAACATTTGATTTGAAAGAACGAATAATTCATCATTCTTATGCTAATCTTTTCGCTGCTAGATGACGTATATTTAAATAATGTGCTTTTTAATATTTATTTATTAAAGTGTATTATTTTGTCATATTTGCGTAGTGAAGTTTTATTGTGTATTTAATATAATAATTAAATAAAATATTGCACTAAAATTCATCAAATCGATATGTCTGCGTTGTATCAGCAAAAATATTCGATTCCTATCATCATCGTTTTCGTTGTGAATTTGTGAAATGTGATCGTTGCTGTCACTAGCACATTTTTTGAAGAAGAATGTTGTTTGTCGTTTTCCATAAGTTATGTTTTTGGTGAGAAAAGCTGTGCGGTTTTTTAATATCTTCCTAAAAAAACTTTAGCACTTGCGTCGATATATTTTGACTTCAGTAGCAAAACTTCCTTTTGGTTTCATAAAACTACAACATGTAAGTAATCTCCTTTTGTACTTTCAAAAAGTACTTTCACAACAAAATGCAAATAAGTTTTAAGTAATTTAAAATATTTTATGTTAATTTAGGAGTTTTGTGGATCTCGCAACGTTGGCCATGCACCGGCGGAACGAGCTTGAGGAAAGGGTCAACGGTTTTAACGCAAAATGCGAAACTGCCATCAGAAACATAAAAATATTAAAAACGAAGGTAGGCAATCAGTATCAAAAGTTTCCTCTTTTTAGAAGGAAGTATTAGGCTTTTGTTGGTTAAACTATCCTTGACCTCGCCTTGCCCCTTGAGCAGAAAAATGACTAGTAATAGGTATTTGTGCTAATTTCTTCACCAAATACCTCACACTTATTAATATACTCTCTTTACTTGCGTAAATGCGAAGTCTTATTTGAATATATAGGTCACAGCTCTCATGTAGACAATTGCAATGTATAGTTTAGTTTACTACTTGAAATCCAATCTACCTACCTCACAAACTGACACAAACCATCAAACCTCAAAAAATAAAATATCTAAGGGACTTTATTAATCTAGTTAGTTGCTTTCACAGTTTGAAACCTAAGTCAAATATACCGTTCTTCATATGAGCATTCATATTACCAATTATTAATTAATTATAATAGCTAATTTACCTAGCTAGCTAATTTGTAAGAGTAATGTCTGTTAACATTCTTAGTTTAGTTTTACAATGGACATAAGTGTATTATTACATACAGCTACATAATGAAAATAGTTGAAATTTAAGTATACAATGAATGAACACAGGAAATAACCAAATTAAATTTTAACCAAGCAATTAAAAAGCCAAATGTATATTATAATATATATACCCAGTTTAATAAAATAATGCCTGAAGAGCACTTTTTTAACAAAGACCTAGAAACACTAATAAACACTCTACATAAGAGAGCTATCGCCCAAAACCTATTCATCACAAATTGGGCAAACAATATGTACAGCAAGCGCACAACTTCATATTTAATTCTGTGCTTGTTAAATGACTTCCCTGTTGAGTTTAAGGATAGCATTACATCAATAAATATTCAAAATAAACTTAAAGAGAGGTTTATGTATAATTCAACAAGTTGTAATCATTTTCTTGTCTTTTAAATAAAGGACTAAAAATATAAAATCAGTATTAGATATGCATTGCATGGCTGTTGTCAGATCCAAAGACAATATTTATTAAGTTTTTTGAGATAATGTGAGGCAAGCTTGTGTGGTTATAACCCAATATTAGTTTAGCAAATTATAAGTTGGTTAATTCAAGTCAAACTTTAAAAAATTGGTTCAACATATTATTATTATACAAGTGTAAAAATCAGGGAAATGTAATTAATTTATACTTTTGAATCCTGTATACAATAAATCTATAAAATTTTAGTATTTATCTTGAATTTAGAAAAATATAGCTCAATAATAAACTTTCCGCTCGTGTATGGAATGGTATGCTTCTTGCATTAACTTTGCTTACTTATGTTGAATAGTTCAGCACTCTTCCATCTGACTTGATTGAAATTGATCACCTGCACATGATCAGGGGTAGGGTCTACATGACATGAGCAGATAAGTAAAATATATGTCACAAACTTAGGGAGGTTTACGTGATCTACATCTGGCAATCAACATTAATTGGCTGAAGAAGAAAAATTTTAGTATGTAGTCAAAATATATAAAAGTAGTGTTCTGAATTAATTTTAAATTCTTCAAGCCATTTTTATTAGCACAGCAAGGTCAAAGGAAAAGATCCAACTTGATAGTGCTATTCCTAAAATATGTAAAGAATGTTTGTTCATTACATTAATTTACTTAATTAAACAGTATTAATTTAGAAAATAATACATTACCTTCTGGCGGATTACTCAGCATCTCATGTAAAAAAGTGAAAATTCAGCTTATGTCAAATATGCTACTTGCCCACTGCTTGGCTCTCACCTCCCCTTTCTTAGGGAATGGACGGATTGGGGGGTTGGGCATATTGGTTATCTTACTGTGCAGGTTTCATCACAATATTTTCCTTCAACATTTATTGATGACAGATGTACCATAATAATTGTAACAACATGCATGTTACACGAGAAACTGCTTCCTGACTAAGATTTAAACTCACATCTCTTTCAAAACATAAATTTGTGACTTTAGAATGTTCTTGCTAGGCCACCACAGCTTTAGAAAAATTTATGTTATCAAACAATTCGTGCCCACTATTGGACATAGATTTTGGCACTCTTATCTTATATTGCAGAACTCATATTGCAGTTCTTCTCTTTCTTCATCCAGCCCTATCCAGCAATCATCCTCAGGTCATCTGTTCCATTGACCATTGGTCCTGTAATAGCATCATGTCTTACTTCAACTTAAGAATACCTGCAAATTTTCCAAGCCAATAGTTGCTACAATTTTTTTCATAGGAATGTATTAGTTGTTTTTAATTTTATTGTTTAAAGGCACAAGGTTTCACTCTACAACTGAACTGTGAGCCAACAGACTTGAAGGAGCGCTTTCTGCACTGCATGCAAGAACTTGAAAAATACACTTACCTCATGACAGACATTATTCTTGCTACTGAAACACTAGGTATGTGTTATTTCTTTTTTCTTCTTCAAACTAATATCCATACATCCTAGTCTACGGTAGTGCGGAAGGCATAGCTCTTTAGTGATAAGAAAACTTGTTTTTGTTTTTTCTTATGTTTGTCTATGCATCGGAATAGAAAAAAGATATTTTTTTTATTTGACTTGACTTTATGTTGTTGGTCCGAAGACCTCACAACTTTACCGGGGTTTTTGGGGCGAGCGCCTTCGCAAGGCGAAGGTGCTCGAGCCCGGGGGCAACTTGCTTGAGGGAGAGCTCCCTAGGGAGTTTTACCTTGCTGGACTGTTGCATGAGAGGGGGATGAATCTGATGATGCCCGCCAATGGGCGACACAATGAACTAATTGGGAACGGGCGACGGGTAATATAAAGCCCGAGAAGAAGGATCCCGGCCGACCGGGATCGGCGGTTCGCGGCGGCCTACGCTATCTTACTGCCGTTTCGCAACGTGTTATGGCTAGGAAAGAAGAAACGGCGAAAGAAACTTCCCAGCAACACCCCTAGTCTATCCTGTGGGGGGGCTATGTCTATTGGCGTCCCTCGCGAGGACGCGGAGACATCGTGATTGGCGTTGTCTGAGACGCCGCCGTCTATGTCTGTCTGTCGGTGCCTGCCAGCCTGCCGTCCTAACCGCGGGCGGGCTGATCCGGGCCAGCCGTTTTGTGATAGCGTCGACCTTGTCCTTAAGGATATTACGCGGTCGTCGCACGAGAGCCTTTCGCCGAGGCTTGTAATCGGACGCGAATAGAAAAAGAGTTATCTATCTGAAGGGAGTTTTTATGCTTCTTCTCCAGAATTTTGAATAGGACCTGTTTTACATGACATTTGTTATAATAAATTGTGTAAAGTAGCTGAATACAACAAAATTACTTATTAAATGTGTAAAATTGTTAAATGCACTCCCGGAATGCGAAAAATGCCCCTCGAAACCATCCCGGGTGGTGCACAGTTTTAAGTCTAAGTCGCATTTATTTATTACGAATAGATCTGAACTTTTTAATAGAGGTTAGAGGGCGAAGGCAGGAGCTCCGCTTTGCTTCGTTCCCGCTGTAGCCTAGTTATTTGAAGTGATAACTTCTTATGAAAGAGTAAACCACTTCGTTACATAACAGTTACTGTGCCAGACTGTCTTAGGTTCCCTTTCTCTCAAGCAAGTTATCATTTCCTTTTTTTATAACCACCCACAATTCACTTTATATCTCAAATTGCGCCTTATTACTATACCACACTTCCATCCCATTGTCTGGGATATTTTTTTGCAACTCCACATCCTGATTATGCTGATTTGTATATTATATTGGATGTGTATATATATATATATATATATATATATATATATATATAAAAGAAAGTCATGTTAGTTACACTATTTATAACTCAAGAACGGCTGTACCGATTTAGCTGAAAATTGGTTGGGAGGTAGATTAGAAACAGGAGACAGACATAGTATACATTCTGTCCCGTTGGGACCGGTAGGTGTTGCTGAGATCGGGTTCTAAAATCCTCCTAATAACCTGGACCGATTTTGGTGATTTTCTTTTTGTGTGTTTGAGTGGGTCCCCGGATGGTTTAAATCCACAATTGGAACTGGTAGGTGGCGTTAGGATCGGGTCCTATTTTCAGAACAGGACAACATCTGCCGGGCCGCTAGTATAGATATATTAATAACTCTTTATTATTATACACCAAAGCATAGACAAACATATAATGTGACGTTTTGTAAAATAAATTTAACAGTCAATCTATAATCTGTGTTAAATTTCAGATTTTTTCATATAATTATGATGATTAACATTTTTCCTTTTTCCATGATTCAATATATATTAGTGTCTAACTAAATAATAAAGGACTCAAAACATGTAATTAGTAGTTAATAAAAACACAGATATGTCAATTATATTTGCCTAATTGAAATTTTAATTGGACATGCACCACATGGCAATTATACACTTTTCGCGTGTCTTATTTTACTATTAAAGATAATTAAAAGATTAAGCAATTGCTGTAATATAACAATATTATGTAAATGATTTATTTCGATTTGCTTTTTGCCTTGCAAAAGTGCATTATATTAAATGCGTTATTATTATACTTCATATAATATTTTTATAATAAAAGCGCTTATCATAGTGATAGTTTTGCGATGACCTAGAATTCTTTCATACTGGCTGACTCATATTATATACTATACTAATATTATACCAGGAAAGATTGTACTTTTGTATATTTGTAACTAATAAACTCAAAAACTACTGGACCAATTTCAAAAGTTCTTTTTCCATTAGAATGCTACACTTTCCCTGAGAAACATAGGGTTCTAAATTTTTTTTCAAGGCAGGACAGCGTCTGCCGGGACCGCTAGTTATTATATAGTAGCTGCGCCCCGCGGTTTCCGGTTTTACCGCGTGGTAGTGGAAAATCGTTATATTTTGGATGATTCACACTATCCCTATTATTTATTATTTATATTATTGATTATCCCTATTAATATTATAAATGCGAAAGTAACTCTGTCTGTCTGTCTGTCTGTCTGTCTGTCTGTCTGTCTGTTCCGTTTTCACGTAAAAACTACTGGACCGATTTGGCTGAAACTCAGTATATATATATTTTCGATACCGAGGATGAACATAGGATACTTTTTATCCCGAAAAATGGGAGTTTTTTTTTTTTTTTATAGCCTTAAGTAGACAAACAGGCAGACGGCCCACTTGATGAAAAGTGGTTACCGTCGCCTATGGACGTTTGCAACACCAGGGGTGTTGCCAACGCGTTGCCGACCTCTAAGAAATTTTATAACGCCCTTCTTAAAGAACCCCATGTCATAGCGCAAAGGGAAAACCGCGGCGGGAAGTTCCCTCCAGATCATTGTTGTACGCGGAATAAATGTTCTGGAGAACCGTTGCGTAGTTGAGCGTGGGAGCTCAAGGAAATGAGGGTGAACATCCCGTCGCTGGCGAGCGGTGCGGTGGTAAAAATGAGGCGTTGGCACCAGATCAAACAGTTCCTCGGAACACTCTCCGTTGTACAGGCGGTAGAATACGCAGAGAGACGCAAAGTCTCTTCGAAGGCTAAGCGATTCTAACCCGCCTGTTAGTATGGGATCGTCGACGATACGAACGGCGCGACACTGGATGGAGTCGAGGGGGTCAGTCTGGTAAGCTGGTGCTCCGGCCCATAGATGTGAGCAGTACTCCATATGCGGTCTGATTTGCGCTTTGTACAGCGCAAGTCGTTGCCGCGGAGTGAAGTACTGCTTGGACCGGTTTAACACACCAAGCTTTTTGGAGGCAAGTTTAGCCTTGCCTTCCAGGTGACCCCGAAACTGCACGTCGTTCGTTATGTCGACCCCAAGGATCCCGATACTATGGGAGATAGTAAGTTGTGTTCCTTGGAACTGTGGCGCAGGGACAAATGGGGTCTTTTTGGCAGAAAATGCGCAAACCTGTGTCTTTGTGGGGTTAAACTGGACAAGATTTTGTCGTCCCCATTCAGAAACTCGCTCCAGGGAGTTCTCTACTTCAGACACAAGTCTAACCCGACTCTCTTCTACCAGCGACCGAGGGGCATTGGCGCGACTAGTGTATCTAGCGTCACCGGTACTGTCATCCGCATAGCAATGAATGTTCTCTATAGACAACAGGTCATTTATATGCAGGATGAACAGTGTCGGCGACAACACGCAGCCTTGTGGCACACCAGCATTGATAGGCTTGGTGGATGAGCAGCAGCCGTCGACAGCGACTTTGATGCTGCGACCACCAAGAAAGCTGGATAGCCACTTGCAAAGCCCCTCGGGTATCCCGTATGATGGCAGCTTCGTGAGAAGTGCCCCATGCCAAACCCGATCAAAGGCCTTAGCGATGTCAAGGCTAACGGCCAAGGCCTCTCCCTTGCTCTCAATGGCTTCTGCCCAACGGTGTGTTAGGTATACCAAGAGATCCCCAGCAGATCGACCATGGCGGAAGCCATATTGCCGATCGTTAAGTAGCTGAGAATCTTCAAGGTAACCCAAAAGCTGCACGTTGATGATTCGCTCCATCACCTTTGAGAGCAAGGAAGTTATCGCTATAGGCCGGTAGTTGGATGGGTCGGTCCTATCACCTTTTTTAGGAATGGGATGAACTAGGGCAACTTTCCACGAAGACGGGACACAGCTGGTAGTGTAAGAGAGTGTGAAGAGACGGGCCAGGACTGGAGATAGCTCTGGAGCACAAGTCCGGAGCACGACAGCAGGTATACCGTCTGGCCCAGACGACTTCTTGATGTCGAGGGAGCTAAGAGCTCTACGAACCGCTTTCTGTGTAAAGCGGACTTCTTTCATAGAGCTCTCACACCGCGGGATAGTAGGCGGGGTTGCTCCTCCGTCGTCAAGAGTCGAATTGGCCGCAAATATATTGCCCAGAAGTTCGGCTTTATCTTTTGCGGTATGAGCCAGTCGGTCGTCTGCTGTGTGCAACGATGGAAAGGACGGCCGACAGAAATTACCCTCGACAGCTTTGGCGAGCGACCAGAATGCTCGCGTTCCAGAAGGAAAGCGAGCAAGCCGTTCGCCTATTCTGCCGATGTGTTCAAATTTTGCTCTTGCGAGCCGCTTTTTAAGGGACCAGGTGGCGGCATTGTATATCTTTTTTAGATCCGGAGTTTGCGGATCCTGACATTGTTTAGCTGCCTTCCATTTCCGATAAGTTGCCCGCTTTTGGCTTACAGCCTCAGCGCACAGCTTATCGAACCATGGTTGGCTTGAGCCGCCGATTGGGATTACAGAGTTAGGAATATAACACTCCATACCCTGTAATACCACTTCAGCGACTGAGTCTGCACAAATGTCAGGATCATCCGTAAAGAAACAAAGCCGCCCCCAAGGGTAGGATGCATAAAACTCACGCAATCCATCCCAATCTGCTGACCGATATCGCCACACCTTTCTTTTCCCACTGGTACAAGCCCGTTGGGGAATAGAAAGGGGCAGTTCGGAAGATACCAAACAGTGGTCAGATGATCCCAGAGGAGCACTGACCGAGATTTGGTAGTTCTCCGGGTGTGTGGTCAGCAGAAGGTCCAGTAAAGAGGGCTCATGGTCTACTCTGTCCGGTATGCGGGTAAATCCCGTGACCAGTTGAGTGAGGCCATAGGCAAGAGCAAAATCGCGGGCAGCAGTACCTGGCAGATCGGTCCTTGGAGAACCCAACCATTCAGCATGGTGGGCGTTGAAGTCTCCAAGGACGATTACTTCTGCGGAAGGGTACTGCTCGAAAACTCTGTCGGTCGCGTCTTGGACATGTCCAAAAAAGTGGGCTATCTCAGTCCTGTCGCATTCTCTGCCATGGGACCGGTATAGACACGAATAGACTCGGGTGGAGCCACCGAAATCTACCCGCACCCATAAGGTAGACAGGTCCCTATTTTCCAGGCCATGGAGACGGCGACAACAAATATCCTCGCGGACATATAGGCATACCCCGGCTTTGGGAAGGAATTTGTGTTCCAAATTGTAACCGGGGTAGTTTAGGTATGATATATCCGCTGGGACGGATATTTGCGTCTCCGTTAAAAACAATAAGGCCGGCTTAGTCGTCTCCAGATGGTGATGGACGGCGTTAAGATTGGCATGAATTCCCCTGATGTTGCAAAAATCCACCTTAAATGTGGAAGTCAGGTCCGCTGAGTTATTCTTATTGCTTTTCGTATGGCTCATTGGAAATATTATTTTAAGAAGAGAGTTTTGGAAGTGCTTTATTATCAGCGAAACGAGGACAAAGCGGAGTGTGTAATTATCCACACAACCCTGCAGGTAGTGTGAATAGCTGGTGCGGGGCACGGAAGGGCCCCCGGTCCTCCCCGGAGAGCACTGCCGGGTCCACGTCCGGTCACCAACCGGCACGACAGTACTCCCCAAGATTATGCGCCAGTTGGTGGGTAGCAGCCTCCATGGGACCGGTTAATCCGGGTTCGGGACCCCTACTACCTGGCGGGCGGCCAGCGGGCAACCGTTTCACCGGGTCTCCCTAACCCCCGCCCCACCTCGTCACGCCTACAGGGATGAAGTAAATTTTACATAGATCCTGGTCCAAATTTCGCTGATAATATCTCACTTCGGGGAAAAGGGGAGCTGGAACCTGGTCACTAATGCCGGAACACAACGCAAGGCTGTTATGGCGACATGCTCCAAACCAGGGGTGGTAGCCATCCAGGCGAGCATAAAGCCCTACCACCAAGCTGCGGGTTGTTTTGTCGCCTCTTACGACAGGCCGCCCGGCCGCAGGAAATTGTATTCTTTCACCGTTCCTGCACAGTTACCGGGATAACATGATATTTGTCTGTTTGTTTGTTATGCTTTTACGGAAAAACTACTGGACCGATTTGGCTGAAATTCGGTACGTATGTAAATTAAGTACTGAGGATGGACAAGGGATAATTTTCATTTTGGCCTTTTTGGTAATTTTGGCCTTTTTAGTCATTTTGGCCTTTTTGGTCATTTTGGCCTTTTTGGTCATTTTGGCCTATTTGGTAATTTTTCCTTTTTTGTCATTTTGGCCTATTTGGTCATTTTGGCCTTTTTGGTCATTTTGGCCTATTTGGTCATTTTGGCCTATTTGGTCATTTTGACCTTTTTGATCATTTTGACCTTTTTGGGCATTTTGGCCTATTTGGTAATTTTTCCTTTTTGGTAATTTTGGCCTATTTGGTAATTTTGGCCTATTTGGTCATTTTGGCCTTTTTGATCATTTTGACCTTTTTGGTCATTTTGACCATTTTGATTATTTTGGCCTTTTTGGTCGTTTTGCCTATTCCGTCATTTTGGCCTATTTGGTCATTTTGGCCTATTTGGTAATTTTTCCTTTTTGGTAATTTTGGCCTATTTGGTCATTTTGGCCTTTTTGATCATTTTGACCTTTTTGGTCATTTTGACCATTTTGATTATTTTGGCCTTTTTGGTCGTTTTGCCTATTCCGTCATTTTAGCCATGTCGGTCACTGTGGTCTTTTGGTCATTTAGACCATTTTGGCCTTTTTGGTCAAGTGTTGTAATTTATTTTGTTGACAGATAGACGGGGGATGGTATATATAATTAACGATATAAAATGAAGTGAATCTTCTGTGCGCACTTGCTCTATAAACAAGAGACATGCACTAGAGGTTAACCCGCGGCGCAGCCGCGGCGTAAACTCTAGTTTATAATATTATAAATGCGAAAGTAACTCTGTCTGTCTGTCTGTCTGTCTGTTCCGTTTTCACGTAAAAACTACTGGACCGATTTGGCTGAAACTCAGTATATATATATTTTCGATACCGAGGATGAACATAGGATACTTTTTATCCCGAAAAATGGGATAGTTTCCGGGATAAAATGATATTTGTCTGTTTGTTTGTTATGCTTTTACGGAAAACTACTGGACCGATTTGGCTGAAATTCGGCACGTATGTAAATTAAATACTGAGGATGGACAAGGGATAATTTTCATTTTGGCCTTTTTGGTAATTTTGGCCTATTTGGTAATTTTGGCCTATTTGGTAATTTTGGCCTTTTTGGTCATTTTGGCCTTTTTGGTCATTTTGGCCTATTTGGTCATTTTGGCCTATTTGGTCATTTTGGCCTTATTGATCATTTTGGCCTATTTGGTCATTTTGGCCTCTTTGGTCATTTTGGCCTATATGATCATTTTGGCCTCTTTGGTCATTTTGACCTCTTTGGTCATTTTGGCCTCTTTTGTCATTTTGGCCTCTGTTGTCATTTTGGCCTCTGGTAATTTTGGCCTATTTGGTCATTTTGGCCTATATGGTCATTTTGGCCTATATGGTCATTTTGGCCTCTTTGGTCATTTTGGCCTCTTTTGTCATTTTGGCCTCTTTTGTCATTTTGGCCTATATGGTCATTTTGGCCTCTTTGGTCATTTTGGCCTTATTGATCATTTTGACCTTTTTGGTCATTTAGGCCTATTTGGTCATTTTGGCCTTATTGATCATTTTGGCCTATATGGTCATTTTGGCCTCTTTGGTCATTTTGGCCTCTTTGGTCATTTTGGCCTATATGGTCATTTTGGCCTCTGGTCATTTTGGCCTCTTTGGTCATTTTGGCCTCTTTGGTCATTTTGGCCTTATTGATCATTTTGACCTTTTTGGTCATTTTGGCCTATTTGGTCATTTTGGCCTTTTTGGTCATTTTGGCCTCTTTGGTCATTTTGGCCTATTTGGCCATTTTGGCCTATTTAGTTATTTTGGCCTATTTGGTCATTTTGGCCTATTTGGTCATTTTGGCCTATTCGGTCATTTTGGCCTTTTTGATCTTTAGGCCTTTTTGATCATTTTGACCTTTTTGGTTATTTAGGCCTATTTGGTCATTTTGAGCTATTTGGTCATTTTGGCCTCTTTTGGTCATTTTGACCATTTTGATTATTTTGGCCTTTTTGGTCGTTTTTTCCTATTCCGTCATTTTAGCCATGTCGGTCATTGTGGTCTTTTGGTCATTTAGACCATTTTGGCCTTTTTGGTCAAGTTTTGTATTTTGTTTACAGATAGACGGGGGATAGTATATATAATTAGCGATATAGAATAAAGTGAATCTTCGTGGGCAAATACATAAAAACATTGTAATATAATATAAGCTGTAGCACTTGCTCTTTAAACAAAAGACACGCACTTGAGGTTAACCCGCGGCGCAGCCGCGGGGTAAACTCTAGTATCTTTATAAATGATAGCCTATGTGTAGTTCTGCTGTATGAGCTATATAATTGTAAAGTTTCATCAAAATCCATTTAGTAGTTTTTCCGTGAACTAATAGCTAAATAACTAACTTACAAACTTAGGCGTTTATAATACATATAAGTAGGATAAATATTTGCGAATTTCATTGTGAGTATAATATCCTGATGTCCTGAAGGAGCCGGAGCCGCTTTGGAAGAATCGCTTAGTGAAATAACGGCAAAAACTTGGAAATAACGATTTCAAATTTTTGGTTGCTTTTCAATATTGATTTTGGCCAAAGACATATCTGCCAATGGTGCTACCAATTTTTTTCTTATATTATTCCGCCGCGATCATATCAAGAAGATATTGTGGATTTAGTAATTTTCGATTTCGTATTTAATGTTCGAATTTTTTTTTCTAATTTTTCACACTATTGCAATGGAATCACACGCATCGCTTTAGGTCCCCTGGGCATGGACTCGTGCTTATCAACAAGCGAAGTTTTTGAGCGTCGCGCACAACGATACATGACATGCTTCATACAAACAGACGAAATTTCAGATGATCCCCAATCAACTCGAGATTGCACTCCAGTATTGGACTTTGCGAGTGTGGTCTCTCAGCCCTTGCCTGTAACACCCTTCAACATAATGGACGCGTTGAGTGAGGCGCAACCATCGACGTCCTTGTCTTGCAACCGCTGTCCTCCCGAGAAACCCAAGAGACAGAAGATACCTAAAGAACAGCAGGTCCTAATCGAGTTCTCGAGCACCTCCTGTTCCCAAGAGAGTGTCATGAATGACAAGAAAGAGGAACCTATCAAAACTGAAATGGTGGCTAAGGAAGTCCAGTGTAATATCACTGAAGAGATCAGTGGCATCAAGATTGAAGGTACAGTAGACACAGCCGCCGCGGAACCTGTTATGACTGAGCAGACTGAAGCTGGTGTGTATTCATTATATATATACTGGCAAACATCTTGAATGTATATAGCATCTGTCTGTCTGTCTCTACTTTCTAATTACCACAATCAGTCTAATTAATATGCACATATTTAACTTGTTTCCGGTCATTTGTTTTGGAAGTCTAATGCAACAGAATCATCCACGAACTGTTAACGTAACCGCATCCGAGTTGTAAAAGTTCGCATGGCTACAGTATTGCCTAGTAATGGATAGCAGCAAATTCAAAATCTTTAACTATGCTTGTTAGTTGTATGAACGGAGAAAAAATACAGAGAGCAGCATTTTGCACCTTTGGTGTTACAAATGTGCCATAGGCGATGGTAACTGCTTTCCATCAGGTGGGCCGTCTGCACCTGTCTGCTGAACTCACGGATTAAAATAAAAGTAAAATAAATAAAAATAAACTAGCTTCTAATTCGTTTCTACTTGGCCATTGCTTATCGAAAATTTTCCACAAACTCAACACGCTAAGAGATTTTGTTTCTTTTTGTTTTCTGACCAGTGTGACCATGTCTTAACTACAGATCCTGCCTTACTTTGGTTAAAAACCTGCCAAAGTCTGTAGTAAAAAATGCCTAAATCTTGCCAACATTATTCACCCTTGTAATTAACCAAAAAAATAAAAATACACATACAATAAGCTATATTTTTATTAAATTAAAATTATACATTATAATTAGCATCATATTCTTCATTTCCTTTAACTCTATACATGGTCTTATTTATTAGACTTATCATATCTCTCAAGAACTAACAAGATATTAGCACTTTAAAAAAATCTAATTGAAATCAAAAGTATGTTTCTATGACTATAAGAGGGGAATATGTTCTTTGTTCTCTGACTGATTGAATTAAAATATCAGTCATGAACTCGTGCTTATGAATACTTGTTTCATGATTATCAAATTTCTATGCGAAGATTTAAAGTTGTTAATTGAATGAATACAAACATAACACGAGAAGTATAGGGAAATCCCCTACATGCTCGTGAAGTATCTTCAGGGTTGTCATTTTCGATATTTTGGTGAGTTGCCAAAAGGATTTTTTTTGTATCTCAATACTGCCAAAAACTGCCAGGCTTTATAAAACGTCTGCCGATCATGCCAGAATCTAAAATAAGAGGAGAATCCTGCCAAAATGGCAGGAACCTTCCACATATGGTCACACTGTTTCTGACATTCGTTTGACAGGTATGAGTGTTGCCATAGGAAGACTTGAATAAATAGCACGACTCGTTCACCTGACTGTTCGGAGTTTGTGTTACTGTAATTCTAAATATATCTTTTTACTGTCCACTACCCCCCTAACTTTATTTATGTTAACTTTTAGAGGCGTCTGCGTGTGATATGAACCCTCGAATGTTGCCAGCACAGGATATTCTGGAAGTGGACCACTCGTACACGGCAATGATCACAAATGTCGACGGATCGACCTTCTGGGTGATCACAGAGAACATGAATGATGTACAAGCGTATGTTGTTTTTGTTTGGATTATTTAAATTTGATTGTCTCCCTTGATGAACTACAAAAAGCGTCCCATGCCCACCCGCGTTATTAAAATTACATACATACCGAATTTCAGCCATATCGGTCCAGTAGTTTTCCCTTAAAAGCATAACAAACAGAAAGACAAATATATTTATAAGGAGGAGGTTCTTAGTATTACTGTATGTTTTTAATTTCAAATTTTTACTATATTTCGATACAATTTGTATGTTTATGTATTTCTTACAGTTTTTTGATTCGATACTCTTGCGATACATCTTCAAGAATTTTGTTCCAACTAGGTGCCCCAAAGGCAAATAATTATAATTTAATTATGCTTATTGAAACTTTTTTTGTCAATTTAAGAAACACCTATAATAATATTATTATACCTGAATGTCTGAAGACCACGGGAGGGCTTGACAAAAATATTAATTTAAAGTTGTCTGTCACTGGCCGGCGATTATCCCTGTCTATACCATATAATAATATCTTTATTATTATTATTATTCCCTTTATGTCATAAGCAAAAACCGGTTATTATTGGTAATTTCTATTCTATAGTAGTTTTGCAATAGTCACCACATCTTTTTTTAAATTTTATCTCTATCATTTATTTTGTTAACTGGATTATGGGTAGAATACAATACAACTGTTTTCTTTTCTTTTTCTTCATTGTACTAGCTTATAATTTATGTATATTTTTAATATATTAAAATTCATTTTGTAAACTATTGTTATTACTTGTTGTCCATTTTGTTTGTTTTGAAATTATGTTTTTTATTGATGTTGCAAGTCGTCTATGAAACAAAAATCTCGTAAGTCAAACAAACTCGCTGTAATCCCTATTAATATTATAAATGTGAAAGTAACTCTGTCTGTCTGTCTGTCTGTCTGTCTGTCTGTCTGTTCCATTTTCACGTAAAAACTACTGGACCGATTTGGCTGAAACTCAGTATATATATATTTTCGATACCGAGGATGAACATAGGATACTTTTTATCCCGAAAAATGGGATAGTTTCCGGGATAAAATGATGTTTGTCTGTTTGTTTGTTATGCTTTTACGGAAAAACTACTGGACCGATTTGGCTCAAATTCGACACGTATGTAAATTAAATACTGAGAATGGACAAGGGATAATTTTCATTTTGGCCTTTTTGGTAATTTTGGCCTTTTTGATCATTTTGACCTATTTGGTTATTTTGACCTATTTGGTCATTTTGGCCTATTTGGTCATTTTGGCCTATTTGGTCATTTTGGCCTTTTTGGTCATTTTGGCCTCTGGTCATTTTGGCCTATTTGGTCATTTAAGCCTATTTGGTCATTTTGGCCTATTTGGTCATTTTGGCCTTTTTGATCATTTTGGCCTATTTGGTAATTTTTCCTTTTGGTCATTTTGGCCTTTTTGGTCATTTTGACCTATTTGGTCATTTTGGCCTATTTGGTAATTTTTCCTTTTTGGTCATTTTGGCCTATTTGGTCATTTTGGCCTATTTGGTCATTTTGGCCTTTTTGGTCAGTTTGGCCTGTTTGGTCATTTTGGCCTATTTGGTCATTTTGGCCTTTTTGGTCATTTTGGCCTATTTGGTCATTTTGGCCTATTTGGTCATTTTGGCCTATTTGGTCATTTTGGCCTATTTGGTAATTTTTCCTTAATGATCATTTTGGCCTATTTGGTCATTTTGGCATTTTTGGTCATTTTGGCCTATTTGGTCATTTTGGCCTATTTGGTCATTTAAGCCTATTTGGTCATTTTGGCCTATTTGGTCATTTTGGCCTTTTTGATCATTTTGGCCTATTTGGTAATTTTTCCTTTTTGGTCATTTTGGCCTATTTGGTTATTTTGGCCTATTTAGTCATTTTGGCCTATTTAGTCATTTTGGCCTTTTTGGTCATTTTGACCTATTTGGTCATTTTGACCTATTTGGTTATTTTGGCCTATTTGGTCATTTTGACCTATTTGGTCATTTCGGCCTTTTTGATCATTTTGGCCTATTTGGTCATTTTGACCTATTTGGTTATTTTGGCCTATTTGGTCATTTTGGCCTTTTTGGTCATTTTGGTCATTTTGGCCTTTTTGGTAATTTTGGCCTATTTGGTCATTTTGACCTATTTGGTCATTTTGGCCTTTTTGGTCAGTTTGGCCTGTTTGGTCATTTTGACCATTTTGATTATTTTGGCCTTTTCGGTCGTTTTTGCCTATTCCGTCATTTTAGCCATGTCGGTCACTGTCGTCTTTTGGTCATTTTGACCATTTTGGCCTTTTTGGTCAAGTTTTGTAATTTATTTTGTTGACAGATAGACGGGGGATGGTATAATTAGCGATATAAAATGAAGTGAATCTTCCGTGGGCAAATACATAAAAAATGTAATATAATATAACCTGTAGCACTTGCTCTTTAAACAAGAGACACGCACTAGAGGTTAACCCGCGGCGTAGCCGCGGGGTAAACTCTAGTTCTTTATATATTAATATGTTCTCACATTTGCAGGCTTATCACAGACATGTCGGAATACTACAAGAAGAACAGCAAGAGCATAACAAAGGCAGATATCCCATTGATGTCGTATTGTGCATTCTACGACGATGGCAGCTATTATCGCGGACTACTTGTGAAGTATCTTGAGGTAAGAAACTTTTATTACTTTAATACAGCAGTTTCCTTTCATTTTTATTGCGAAGCTGTCGAACGGGCAGACGAACCACCTCATGGAAAGTGGTTACCGTCGCCCAGGGGCCGTCAATAAATTACGTCGACGAAGTGTGTCATTGTATGACAAACGGTGGAAGAGGTCCAAGTTTCGTAATATCACATTTCAAAATCTATACTTATTTCACTTCTAAATATTCCTAACTCTATTTGTATTATCTTGCTTAAATTATCTCTATAAATATTATAAACATACAACAGGCGCGTTTTTTTCACGTGGTATCTCCAGTAGGCCTACTCCACGGACGTCTTGCTTATAAGGTAAACCTTGACATCATTATATTTTTAATCACTTCTTAGCTAGCCACTCTAATCAACTTTTCTTCGATGGTCCAGGCTGTGGCTCAGAATCTAAATCAACGTCAAATGTGAAAGTTTGAGGAATGACAGGAGTTAAAATTGGAGCCATAGTTGGAAGTTCATCTACAAATTCATTTTCTTCCATTTACTTTGATATCTCCATAATGTGCTGCATGTTTAGCCAGAACATACATAAAAAAAGGCGCGTACGGAATCTACCTCATAGGTGGCGGGGAAAACGTATGTTTAATTTGGCAAGTTGTATGGTAAAAGTGTAAAAAAGTGTTTTCACCCCTTTTTCCAAGACTTCTTCTTTTTTTTTTTTTTGAGGTTAAGCTTCTATTGCCCCCACACATGTCCCAAAAATAAAATTGCGTCCTCTAAAAAATGCAATATTCGGTCCTTAAATTGTAAGATTTCAATGAATTATATCCCATTTATTTCATTTTTATTACTGAAGCACAGCAGACAGGCTAACGGCCCAACTGTGATGGAAACTGACTTACCGTCGCCTATGGACATTAGCCATATCCCTCTCTCTCCCTCCCTCCCCCCCTCTCTCTCTCTCTCTCTCTCTCTCTCTCTCTCTCTCTCTCTCTCTCTATCTCCCTCTCCCTCACTCATTCACTCTCTCTCTCCCTCTCTCCTTCACTCTCTCTCTCATACTGTACACCAGCGGTGGTAGCCTTCCAGTCAAGCAAACGCTTAACCACTTGGCTGTAGATTGTTTTGTCGCCTCTTACGACAGCCCGCCCGGCCGCAGGAATGAGTATTGTTTTTCCGTTTCTGCACGGAGAGTTTGATCTCCTTGATCGATCGTCGCAGGATAATACGGTGGAAGTGTACCTGGTGGACACGGGAGAATGCCGCTACGGTCCGCTGGAGTACATCCAGTGTTTGCCGCACCGGTTTGCGACCTTGCCCCCGTTAGCGAGGAGCTGCCACCTGGCGGGCGTCAACCTCTCCGCCTACAGCGAGGATATGATCCAGAAGCAAGAGGAGTTCATGAAGAAGTATATCGAGGGGATCACTTGCACTATCGACGTTGATGATAAGTGAGTGCTTATTTTTCAGATATTTTTTTTACATATTAAACATGAGCGTTGCTTGCTACTTATATCTTACTGGCCATTCCTTTGCCTTTAGTATTGGTTCAAATTTTACATAGGCTCCATACAAGTAATGTTAAAATGAAACCGATGATAGAACATCTGAATAATACGGTCCTATACTCGTCAGAATACCTACAATGCATTCGCCTGTCTTAGTTTACTAAAATATAGACACATTATTTGTATGCAAAATTTTAATAAAAACAGCTTTTCTCAAAACTACCAGTATGTAGGTTGGTTCCATTTTGCATAAATAGGTGCAATTTGTCTTTAGCTCTCTTAGTTAATAACTTAATTGCTCACCAACTCAATCTCACTATCCAAAAATCACTTTAGTTCGATTGCTGACACAGAGCAAATGTCAACCAGTCAATACTGACCAACCTGATCTTCCACTAGATCATCACTACGCTTCTATGCCAGGTAGTAGGGTAGTTGCCCGACTGTATGGCAACCACCCCTGGTCTAAAACATGCCGCCATAACAACCTTGAGTCGGCATTATTGACCAGGTGCCAGTCTTCCTATAGAGAGGAGCAGCACGTTTGTAGCATCTTTAGTGTTGCAAATGTCCATAGGCGCTGGTAACCGCTTTCCATCAGGTGGACGGTCTGCCTGTCTGCTGAATTTGTGCAATAAAAAATAAAAAAGATCAATTAGATATTTTTACTATCCCGTTCTTTACTGAACTAACTAAACTAAAGAGTTGTTCTGTCTGGAAGACCTGTGTCTCTCAATTCTTTTCAGTGAGCCATTTCATACATATCTAAAGCTAACTTGCTGTTATTTACTCAAGTCTGGAATCGGTCTTAGAATCCGTTCAGTATTTCTTAACAACACAAACATAAGCTCAAAGATAAACAGCTTACATTTGTGTTGTTAAGAACAAAGCGTATGTTTGGCTGTCGATTTATATTAAAGTTTTAGTGATTTGATTGTTGGTAGTACTTCAGAGTCCTTGGGTGTATACGTGAGATTATCCAGCAATGAGACTCTTAATGAAGTTATGGTGCGAGAAGGATTGCTATTACCAAGTAAGTTTGATGTTACATATATGAAACTCTATGTTAAACATAGTCTGATGTATATTTTCTTCCATGTCAAATGTAGAATACATTTTACTCCCATGTAAAACAAATACATTTCATTCCGGGTCAAACAATATTAGTTTGAAATACACTTAACTCCATGTCAAAATTAGTGTGAATTACATTGTATTCCATGTTGACTTTAGTATGAAGTATATTTTACTCCATGTCAAAGGTAGTGTGAAGTATATATGTTGAATTTAGCGTGTTGTGCTAAATTAATAACGTATGTTGTATTTAGTTGACAAACCCCCGTCGAACGTTGTTCGTCATGGCCCTCCTGAAGAGTACGCTGTTGACGACGATTTGGACATCAACGACTGTCCAGAGTACGAGGACCCCGTAGAAGCAGTCACGGTAACATACAAGGAGAATTATGAATAACACCAGTAAAAAAAATAACTTAGAAATGTTCCTGAATCTTTGTTGTTAGATGGCCTAGTAAAAAAATGGCTTTCAAACACTCCCAGTTTAACTAAATGAACAGAATGGTATTATTTACAAAATTACGACAAAATTGCTGTCGAAATGAGTAGTCAGAGGAGGAAAAAAATGAACAAAAATATATGTCTTAACAAGTTTCTTTTAAAAAATGAATTCCAGTTTTGATTGATTTCATTTAAATAAAGCTCATATTGGATGGTGCATTTATGTCTTTCAATTTGTATGAATTGACCAAATCCATATAAACCTAAATGTCATTGAGTACCACTGTTTCCTTTCAATTCTGTGTATTAGGTTATATATTGAGTTGAAAGTTTAGTAATGTTTTATTATATCAAAACGCAATAGGACAAAAGACTTGTAGCGCCCTTGAAACCTTTATGGTACTTAAAGAAGCCTACAAACTTATTCAAACTTAATATCAATAAGACCTTAAGGTGTAGAAACTATTCAAGAGGTTCATTTTTTATTGGGCAATATTCATTTCTAGTTTTGTAAGGAATTTTGAAATTGGAAAAACCTGTTACTTAATATTTGTCTGTGTTGATTTTCTCCAGTCTGATTAAAATATATAAACAAATTTTAGGGCTACCACAACCGTGATGAAGCGGACATATGCAAACATTACAAGGGAGGACCTGAGAAAACGTGCTTCAAAGGGTCCCTTTGCACCAAAAAACATATTATGAAACATCCAGGTGAGTTATTAATAAAGTCGATACCACATACAAATATGAAAGTATGTATTTGGTGACCGAAAATGGGAAATTAATAAATTTTACATACATTATGAACAAAACTTCTATGCGTCTCTGAAGCTCGTACGCGTTATTGCGCAGATCACAATTATAAGGGTTACTAGGTGGTACGTGTTGAGCTGAGAAGGGGTAGTATGCTATCTTGCTCGGCCGCTATGCTGACTTGCATGCCATCTCTTTCGCACCACACAATATCAAGGGTAACTAACTTTCATACTTGACAGGACCTGTATTGACTAACAGATATAACTTCTCTCGAAACGCATTTAAGTTTTGCGCGTATTGGACCAGCGTGGCCGGACCCATCATCAGTTAGCTACCCCCCACAAAGGGGCGCCAAATTGTTACGTATTATATGGTTTTCGAAAAAGGCGCTAAAAAGGTATTGTGCACTGGGTGCAAGTTAAGCTCTCTGCGCCACTAGCTGAACGGTACTACATGGACTATACGGTTTTCAGTGTGTGGCTTTATATTTGAATATTAATAGCCAAACAGATCGATAAAACTAGTATCAGTAAATTAAAAGAGGATACTCACTAATGAACGATATTTATTCAAAGCATGTTACCTCTACTACCATTCTAAGGAAAATTCGCTACCAGTTTCAGTGTTGCCACCTGACGTACATGATGGATGGATCTGATGAATCTCTTTGTATTCATTATACAAAGAGATTTATCATGTTATTTATTTATTTATTTGAGAAACATAAACGATATTCTTAAATATAAAACACAAAATAAATACATTTCTCAATCAAGATTTCACTAAAAAATAATTTATATAGTGAAAATCAAAATAGGCTCAAACAGGGAATTTCCAATTAAAAATATGATACCATAATAATTACTAGTAAAATAGGGATAAAAAAGGAAAATATAAAGTCATTATTCTAAAGTCTAAACAATCTAAGTCATCGGATCATTCTAAATTACAATATTCTTTATTTGGTTTTTAATTGATATAAGTAATCATCATGAATGAATTTGATTACAATAACTCGACTATAAGATAGATAACACTTTATCATGCACCAATACAAAAATGAACTTGCAAACTAAAACTATATCGAATTATGTATAAAGGGCGGTCTTATCGCTAAAAAGCAATCTCTTCCAGACAACCCCAGGAACGACTTGAGATTATAATGGCGATGGTGCTATACGTAACATATAGTATGAACTCTTACTTTTTAATTATAAATACTAATACCTAAATTATTATTAAAAAGTCAAGTAAATTGCTTGCATAATAACCACGAGCACAATATCTATCAAGGATTCAAATAACTTTTTAAAAATTTGCGCGCTGCCCACTTCCCTCGTTGCTCTCCTGCTTGTTGCCTTGGGCATAATGTAGAATAGAATATACTTTATTGTACAATAAAAATTATGAAATAATATACAAGAACAGCTTAGAATTTGGTACAAATGGCGGTCTTATCGCTGACAGCGATCTCTTCCAGACAACCTTGGGATGGAGAGAGAAATATGGCACAAAGCTAGGGTAGGGTTTGCTGCACAATATTTTAAAAGAGTTACATATTCTATATATTATTATTATTACACATATGGATTTATATACACATGATTAAATACATATATTAATGTATGTAAAATACTGTAATGTCATAATGTAAACGAGGCTTAACCTAAGTGGTTTCCGTACTCAGACGGTTGGACGTTGGACCGCGTGCCGGTGATAGGCAAATGCAAGCCGATACCCTTGCCCGCCCCTGACACGTGGCTGAGGGTGCTCGTCACCACGGTCGCCCACTTCAACAGGCTGTTCGTGCAGATCGTCAACGAAGGGGAGAAAGGTATTCAAATTCAAAACTTTTTACTCAGAATAATTTCCACTGGAGAACACCTCTTTATCTATATACTTATGACGAACAGAACTACTCGATATTAAAAACAAAAATGTTCCAAGTCAAGTAAAAGTGACCAAAATTATATTTTGGGGAAAGAACCAATCATAGGTTAAGCTGTTGATAGGTGAATCCAATGTCCATAATATCTTTTGATATGTACGTCTCTTTCGGTGTGTAATGCGTCCTCTTCACAATCGGCCATGATCGTCACTCGTTAATTATCTGCCATCGGCAAGGTAATCGTCACGATCATCGTACAAGCATCCACACGATCGATCGTATGAGCACGTAGACACAACTATTATCTCCGCAAATTGCTAATGCGCTGGAACCTTGTCAAATTAACATTCACGTGACGTCACCCGCAACTCGATATGTACGCGTAGTCGCCGGCCACTGATGCTAACAGTACTGAGTGTTCGGCTACGGTTACGTCACCAAAATGGCGGCCCAAAAAACCGACAAGTCACCGATCGCCGCGATCACGATGGCGTTTAAGCACGATGATGGGCGATCGCCGCGATCACGATGGCGGTTAAGGACGATAATGTGCGATCGCCGCGATCACGATGGCGATTAAGGACGACGATGGGCGACTACAGACGAGTAGCCCCTCTACACGATCGTACCCGCGTGTAATCGTCTCTGATCGCCGATTGTGAAGAGGAGGCATAACAAAAATTATAATTTTGTTTCTGTCGTCCATATTAGACGTGCGTCCCGGGCGAAAACTTCATAAAAATGAGATAAAATTTGCCCGAAATATTTGCTGTGTGGCCTAGATGACATTCAGCCGAATTTATCTCGTGCAGTGAGAATTCGCAATGCGCACTAGGCCTTAATCTTGTCAATATTTTACTCACTGGTCCAATTTTCAAAGGACCCCTTATGTACTCATTTCGCACCTTATCAATTTTTGTAACACCACATACATTCTGATCTCAGCTGAATGGAGATGTTTACGGTCTATCACTTTAGTGGCCCAACATTGGGACCCGTATTACATAACCGATTTATATATCTGACCTATTAGTTTCAGTGGCATTGGTATGTCCCATGTCACGCAATATGTCTTTTTCTTCCATACTCCTGTATTCTGACCTACCTCCTCATCTGTCACACTACAAATCATCCTTCACACAATCCATTCATCTCTTCTTTAGTCTACCATTATATATGTGTATGTATCATTATTATTTCTTACAACTCCAAATGGTATCCCATGTCACGCAATATGTCTTTTTCTTCCATGCTCCTCTATTCTAACTTACATCCTCTGCTGTCACACTACAATCATCCTTCATACAATCTATACATCTCGGTCTACCATTATATTTGCATCCATCAATCTTGCCCTTGTCCCATACAACTCCAAATATGTAAGAAACAATCGTTTAAATCGACAGAGAAATTGCCGTCGTTCGGAACCGTGCTGCCGCCGCGCACGTTGGCCGGCTTGGTGCGCGACATGAACAGCCCCGCGAGCAGGGCGGCCTACAAACCACTCACGGTATGTTACAACAACCCACTAAACAGTTGAGATTTTCAACACGAACGTATGTTAGAAATCTTCATTTAAAAATATGTAAAAAATATCCTAGAAGTATTGCTTACATTTAACTAATATTACATACATACATACATACATACATAACTTCACGCCAGGTCCCTTGCGGGTAGGCACGAACAACAGAGCGCCATTTAGGCTTATTCTTACACACCTCACTTGCTTCTTTGACATTCATAGTTCTTGTCATGCACGCTCGTCTGTTTTTAAGGCTCCTGACATCACCTTCTGCTAGTACACGATCAATTTGATCATATAATATATAATATATATATATAATCAACTAATATTATATATACTAATATCAGAAATGCTAAAATTATGTGTGTTTTCTATAAAGCTTTAACAGACAAACCACGGTACGAATTTTTGTTACATTTGGTATATGGTTGCCTGGAAGAGATCGCTTTGACCTTACAGTTATTGCAGGCAATACAATTATTAATAAAATTTGTAATTGTATATTATATGGTGTGCAATAAAATATTATCTCTGTCTCTCTCTCCCCATATGTGTATGTGTGTAGTCTCAGTACCAATTAATATATTGTCGTCCAGAATAGCAAGAGACAGGGTTATATGTAGAAAGTAATAACTATTATTTATGAAACTTAATTTCAAAACTATTGTTAGTAATAAAGGCTAACTCGATTTGTCTGATTTCATTGACTTTTAACACCCAAAATGGACATAGAATACTTTTACGGAAAATGGGATGGTTTTTGGAATAAAATTAAGATTTTTCTGAAAGTGATTAGTACTTAGATAAAAATTTACTGCAACTGTGCCGTATGAATTCTGGACGTATTGGCACATGTATAAAAATAATAATACTAATAATAAAACTGAACAGAAAAACACCATTTTACATATTAAACAACACTGTGGATATGTATTACAGGTTGCGCCCGCACCTGGTGAGCTGGTGGCGGCGTTGTTCCCAGTGGATAAGAATTACTACCGCGCGAGGGTCCGAAGTCTATCGAGGGCAGACCAAAATGTTGAGGTACCCATTTTCTTTTCATTCATCACATTCTGAAAGTACGCTTGGAGTTGTCTAATCACAGGGATGAAAGCAGCACTTTTCATCTTTGGGAAATGATTCTCCTTGCGAACTCTATGGGAACCATAGATAACACATGCTACTCAAGCCCCAACTTTTTTTACAGCGACTGTTAAAGCGCGGCATAAATTGAAAAAAAAATATCAACGATTTTGTAACAATTTTATACTTTAAATTAATTTTCGTTAAATTATGATTATGTAATTTGCAATAAATTTGAGCTAAATATTTACTATCGTCAATGACAAAAAAAATACTGGCTAGTAGAATGCCACAGAAAAAGAAATATACTTGACGTTTCATATGTGACAGACGCGATGACGTTTTATCAGATCTAGATATGGATTTGGCGCCTGATTTTATTAGAGACTAACTAAGGTTGACTGACTAAGGTTTTTAATTATCCCACGGAAACTCTTTAAATTTCGGGATCAAAAGTATCCTATATGTTGACCAGGGATATAAGCTATCACCATACAAAATTTCATGTAAATCGATCCAGTGGTTTCGGAGATTATCTGGTACAGACAGACAAACAGAGAAACAAAAAATTTAAAACAAATCTTAATTAGTTCTATTTCACTTCTTACATATCCCTGGCTCAGTTTTTAGCTTTTTCTTTTTCATTGTACAGAAATTTGATCTCTACAATTTTATTATATGTATAGAAGTAGTTAGAAGTAGTGTGTGTGCGTGCAAAATTTTAGCTAAATGGGAAACCGGGAAGTTGGTCAAATTTAACTTGCAAGATTCCACCCGAACTTACATACAAACATTGCAAGTTAAATAAAATCTTGTAAAAAATACCTGTGCGTCTTGGGACGCCCGACAGAAGTGATAACTTGTTTGAGAGATAGGGAAGCCAGACAAACTGGTGCCGTAACGCGTTACTAACGAAGCGGTTTACGCTCCCATATGAAGTTATCACTTCAAAACTTTTTTTTGTAAAAACCTGTGCATCTCGGGACGTCCGATGGAAGTGATAACTTAGCCTGCCTACCGCTGCCGTATGCTAGAGTGAAACGGAAGCGAGACAGACTGGCGCCGTAACGCGTTACGTAACAAAGCGGTTTACCCTCCCATAAGGGCCTGCGCAGACTAGGACGGCATGGCAAGGCATTAATTTTTTTACTAATGGACATTCAAACGTATTGATATAGAAATACTACATAAATTGCTGTGTTTTAAAATGATGCCGTCCCATCAAAAGGGATTTCATTGCACGGCATTGAAAGACGCGCCACGGGTTCCTGCAGCGGGATGCCGTAGCGTACAGCGGGTAGGCAACGGCAAACCAAGGACTCCGGCGCTCGTTTTGACACATGATCAAACTCAACTGAAGTCTAAATGTGTATTGGGCAGCTGGAGCTTTTTTATAATATTTATGGCTTGGCAACTAGGCCTAAAGGTCTTAATTAGCAGCTGGAACTGCCGAGGCGTGCTTTGTCGCGCCGGAATGCCGCGGTATCTAAGCGGCTAATGTGCGCTGAATGACGGCTAAATCCCTTGCCATGCCGTCCCGGTCTGCGTACGCCTTGAGAAGTTATTCACCAACATGGGTGATGTTCCGTTGTGTGCCAGCTGATGTACGTGGACTACGGCACCGTGATGTGCGTGAAGGAGAACGAGGTGAAGGCGCTGCACCCGCGCTGGACGGCGCTGCCGATGCAGGCGATCGAGTGCGCGCTGGGCGGCGTGGCGCCGCGCTCCAGCCTCACGCACCAGTGGGCCGCCGCCAAGAAGCAGCTCGAGATCCTCACGCTCGACAAGGTGTTCAACGCGCACGTACTGTGAGTGTCTCCCGTTTCCATACTGGCTGCGCCCGCCCATCCCCCTCGCGACTGCGCGCGTATCACTTAATAATTATCATGCTGCGATGTTAGGCGTCGTACAGACGAGCAGCACTTTGCTGTCGACAGAGGCAACTGCAACTGTCGGCGTTTGCCGTCGACTTCAAATACGATGAAAGATATCGTCTTTTTTACGTTAACTTCTACGGAGCAGAAGAAGCAACAGTGTTTCTTCCTCGAAATTCATTTTATTACTGTCTGTATCTGTCTCCCTTTTACAATAACGTTCACGGCGCACTAAAACAATGCTGTCTACATGGTGGGCAGCAGTCGGCGTGTTGAATACTGCAGCAGTTGCTTCTGTCGACAGCTGGAGTTGGTT
Source organism: Dendrolimus punctatus (assembly GCA_012273795.1). Lineage (NCBI taxonomy): Eukaryota > Metazoa > Arthropoda > Insecta > Lepidoptera > Lasiocampidae > Dendrolimus > Dendrolimus punctatus. Next base: position 16,295,694 of record CM022539.1, read on the forward strand.
CTGTTGACATCGAAGTGCTGCTCGTCTGTTTGACGCCTCATGTTTATGGGAGCTGCATACATCTAGTCATCGCAGCGAACAACTAACTGCTGACTAGCGCAACGCAGATATGAATAGTTGCTCTATTTCACTCGCACATAGTCCGTCCCGCTCACACACTGTGCTATATTCATTGTACTATCAGTACGACCTGTTAACATTTGTACTTGAGGTTACTGTTTCCAAAATAAATAAGTTCACTTCACATCAGCATTTGACAGTGAATACTACTCTCTATCATCTGAATTATTATTTCGACGGGTGCAAAGTAAATAAAGCTGTCTACAAAATGATGATTTTAATTTATTATACAATCGTTTTAATAAACAATTCTTTACAATATGACATATTTTTTCATATATCACATTATTTCAATAAATTTTCGTACGTAAAAAAAGCCAGCTACGTATATGTTCTTTCAAATACTACTAAGTTTATACGACCATCTTTTCGCTCTCCTGTAAAGTAGCTATTTTGCAGATATTTTTTTTACTTTGCACCCGTCGATTTAACTCTACCATCGCTGTTACATTTTCAAACTGCGATATCCCCTAAGACATTCACTGAAATCGAATTATGTAAATGATAATTTTGTTTTAAATTAAATATTAGTTATAGTATTTGTTTGGAAAACACTTTCGCAAATAATGCATTATTTTAGAACAAATTTGGTTAGCATAAAAAGGTTAGACGAGGTTAAAAGGTTAGGTAGTGAGCCAACATAAATGATAGACATATGCTGTCGCTGACTTTTTGTAGAACTTTCAAAGGGGAACAATTCTGTCACGCGTGATATTTGTGAAACTTTAACCGTTTACGCCGCGCACGCAACGGAAACTCTCAAAAGGAAAAAGAAAACCCGATTTTGAAAATTTTTTCATTGATGCTCCGCTCCTATCGGTCTTAGCATGATGATATATTACAGCCTTTCTCGATAAATGGGCTATCTAACTGTGTGTGTGCGTGTGTGTGTGGTGTGTGTGTTTGTGTGTGTATATTTGTGCGTGCATGAATATCTCTCTGTGTGTGTGCGCGTGTATATTTGTGCGTACATGAGTGTGTGAGTGTGTGTCTGCGTGCGTGCATGAGTGTGTGTGTGTGTAAGTGTGCGCGCGCGTATGTGTGTGTGTGACGAGCAATACAATGTTATCAACGTGAAATTGCAGCGCCCGCGACTACGACGAGATCACGGTGGCGCTCTTCGACGACGACGGGTACAACGTGGCCGAGAAGATGGCCGACCAGGGGCTGGTCACCTACGAGGAGTGCGACGTCGTCGACGACGCCGACCAGCGGCAGAGGATCGTGGTGCCCTAACAACGCAATAGAGTACCCCTTACCTCTATACTCTATCGTATAGCACGTTTGGTAATGACAGTGGACTAATATTAACGACACGCTGTCCAGGGTCCCAACTCCAGTCTGCCTCTGTGGTTGAGCGGGCTAAGCCTTTGCCGGCCTACCTTACTTCAACGCAGGGTTCGATTCCTGCTATAGTAAATTTCGGAAACGTATTTTCCTCCGTTATTTACTATGGTCTCGGTGTTTGGGAGCGGCCCCAGAGTAATCCGTTGTATATTACCCATAACACAAAGGTAACTTGCTTAATTCGGGGATGTACAATATGTATCTTTGTCTGCCAATTATTATTATTATTAGTCTCGTAATAGTTGATTACTGGCATCATAACGGTTGTTTATAGACGTCATAAATATAGTACCCTTTTGTCACAATGGTAGTATACTGGCATCATTATTGTAAAACACTGGCATCATAATGATAGAATACTGGTGTCATAATGATAGAACACTGGCGTCATAATGGTAGACAACTAACACCAAACGGTTGCCTATTAGTATACTAACGGTTGTTCACTGGCTTTATAATTGTATTACACTAGTGTCGTAATGGTTGTGCAATGGAGTAATAACAATGAATTATTGAAACTATGGGGTATGATGACTGGTGTCGTAATGTTTGAACAATCGCACCACAATGGTTGTTCTATGGCGTAATAATAGTTGATCGCTGAAGACTGGTTGTTTACTGGGGTCATAATGATCGACGCTGACACCATAATAATTGTTCCAATAGCACAATAATGGTTGCTCTTGCATATAATTATGATGTATTATGACGCCAATGAATGAACATTCCGAAATATTGTAATAACAGTCTTGGGGCTTATATTAATATTAATAATACGACTTAACGAATACGAGTCTTCGAATAGATTGACTCTCGTAGCAAGTCGAGGATCGAGTAGATTATCGACTCGATTGTAATTTTTTTATATTTATATTTTATATACGTAAACATAAAAAATACATGCTAATTATCTTAAAAAAGAAGTCGGTGTGATAAATTTCGTAAATGAATTTTCGATTACTCTTAGTCTGGATGTTATTTACGTTAGTTGACTGTCGTTCTAAACGTGTCGCATGTATGTTTTTTAAATGAGAAATACTGTATATTCCACTTGACTGATTAGTTAACAAAGCTAATTGCTTAACTATAAGTATGTTTAATAGTTTATATCGACGACTTGTAACTTCGACAGTTATATTTTTTCGAACTGGCAATCGGGGTATGAGGCGAGTCCCCGAGCCGTATTAATGGGCCCATACACTTTCCTGCATGGCAGTCCGCATAATGCAAGATTGAGTATGCTATTGCAGCCTACATTGCGTCCTACAACTTCGAACAGACTGCCTCTAGTCCTACAAGCTCCGCCCACTGCGGGATAGTGAATGGGTCTCTTTAGTTTTAGTGCTGCACGTTTATCGATATCGATCTCACTTATGTTATTGTTTACATATTAGTTATGTATTGGAAATGACTTTGGTTGTCTATTCGTCACGTCTTAAAATAATTTAAAAAATACAGAAATAAATTCTTAACCACGAGAGTTAGTCAGAAAAAAGATGGCGTGTAACGGAAAAAATGTGACGAGTAATTTTTTTTCCAAAGCGATAAAAAAGTTTTTCAAAAAGTATTTAAAAAATTTGACTATTGGTGGCAGTTGTCTACTTTGAATAAATTATAGATATTCACTATAGATACATACATGTAGAAGAGAGAGGGGGAGGGAGGGAGAGAGAGAAGATCAATGCGTAAGAAATAGTGGAGTAAAATCTATATTTTGAACCTCCAAGGCCGCCTCTTAAGTTTCATTACTCGTCCGACGCCTAGCTGCTAACTGTGCTAGCCACTGGCGTCGGCGGTATACGGGGCGCGAGGAAGTTGTACTTCGGCATATCAGGGGTACTCTCCGTCCGCAACTGTGACATTGAACGAAAAAATATTTATGATACTCTCCCTGCCAATCAGGCACTGGAAGGCTGTTTGAGACTAAAGAAAGATTTTTTTTTTTAAGAAATAGCAACGTACTTACATTGTTTACATGTATCTTAAAAATAAAAGAATTTTGATAATTTGTAACTTTGCTGTGACGGCTTTAAATATTAAGAACATGAAATAAAAAGTTGTTAATAACTCATTTTATTGCGGACCAAAAAAAACGATGTCGACTATCCTGTATGTGACATCACTAGAAAATTGTTATGTCGACCTGTCGCGAAGGAGTTTTTGGCGGGAACTGAAAGGAGATATTGTGCTGTGCAGTTTCATTTTCTAGAAATGTGTAAAATTACTCTAAAATAAACAATAGTTGTAGGATATTGATAGTTTTTGAGTAGTAATTATGTGTTTTGTGAGAAATGTGAACTGTATAGTCAAATGTGACCTTTTGAGTTGTCTCAAGAACTCCGCTGAATGGCACTAGCTGATTACCTACAGTTCAACTGTGCTACACATAGGTTTAAGAAAATGAAGAAACTATATTGTAAACTAAGATCTGGCTTAAAGGCCTAGCTGCCAAGCCAAAAACCTAAATTAATAATAATAAACTGTCGCGAACTTTACGTGCACAAAAAGTGTTCAAAATAAAATACTTTAGTCTGATTTTTAATTATCTGAACCAAAATGACAGCTGCGATCGAGTTTTTTTTTTGTTGCAACTCACTACTGTGAGTTGAATCACAGAATCTTATATAGTATTCAACTCAAAGGTGAGTTGTCGATTCACCTCACAGTGGTGAGTTGTTGATTCAAGTCTCACAGCTAGCTTATTAATCAAAAGGTTGAGCGCAGCTGTCATTTTGGTTAGATAATTAAAAATCAGTATATTTTCCCCGGAAATTACCATTGCGCCTGGCCGCCATTTTGGTGACGTAACCGTATCACACGACATTGGCAAAATCAATGCATAAACGGCATTGCAGCCATGAGTTAAAAAAAGACGTAACCGTAGCCGAACACTCAGTATTGTTAGCATCAGTGGCCGGCGAGTCGAGGTGCGGGTGACGTCACGTAAATGTTAATTGACAAGGTTCCAGCGCATTAGCAATTTGCGGGGATAATACTTCATATCGAAGTATACTGATTTTTAATTACTTGAATTATAATTAATAACTTCATCGAGAAGTCGTGGTAGCGTAATGGCTAGCGCACGCGTCCTAAACTCAAAGGTCGCGGGTTCGATCCTGGCCGAAACGCATGCACCGCTTAGGCAGTTTTCTGACCTAATGTGCATATTGTTACAATGACCACGTGCTAACAACGGCGAAGGAAAACATCGTGATGCAACCTGCACATCGAGATAACCGATGTGTCAAACCTGCCAAGCCGCTCTGGACAAGCGTGGCGGGTATACCGTCCATTCCCCTACCGTGGGAAGCCCGAGCCCAGCAGTGGGACAGTTATGGGCTGTTGTTATTATACACTTCATATGGTGTGTTTTAATGAAGAATTTAATATAAAGAAGTGCGCGCTCTCAATGTGTCTGGCAAAATGTAAAAACCAGCAAAACTGTCCGATAGAGGTAACAATTTTTTTATAGGTCCCAAGTACCATATATAAAATATAGCTTTTATACTATAAAGTATAATTTATTCAAGTTTAGGGGAAGGCAGGGGATAATAACTGTGATAAGTGTCCGGCAGTGGGTGACGAGATTTTTAAAGTTTCGAAGAAAATATAAAAAAAATAGAGCTTTATACTTTAAGGAATTCAAGGTTATATTTTATACACCTTTACTAACTACCTGTTACCTGCCCAAGTAACCACAACCCAAGCTGTTATTGCTGGTCGTTTTTATCTGTATAGGGGATATGCACAGAAAAACTTTCAGGTTTTATAAAATGACGAATCTCTGGCAGTCCTGGGCCTTAAGCTATAAACAAAATCAAAGGACAAAACACGTTTGGGCTAGAATTCTGAATCCTTTGAAAAAAGATTTCTACTATTAGTACACACTCAAAATGTGGGAGTTTCATTTTGTATTTTAAGGACGATTAATAATATCTCTAGTCTTTCAATCTTCATTTGATCGGTGTTTAATATGATGAAATCAAGATTTTCTTTTATTCTCCATATATCCACTGTAATGGCTGAATATGCAGTTTTTTGTTGTCACTATTACTGATTGATTAATAATTGGTTTTGTGATTTATGTTAAATAGTATTAATCATGTCGAGGGCTTCATAACAAATGGGCGTACAGACAAAAGTGCAGTTTTACACAAGGAACAAAATTGTGAATATAACTAAACTAGTTGATTGTATAAGGCTGAAATTTGGAATACCCGTCTATTTAGGTACACTTGAATACTGGTGAGACTTTCTAAATTGTTCCCACTTATGCAAAATGGAACCAACCCACACAGAGTTTTGAGAAAAAGCCGTTTTTATTAAAATATTGCATACAAGACAAGGATCTTGGAAAAAACGTATATTATATTTTGTCCTATATATTCAAGTACACCTTGTAGGTTTTTGGATTACCATGGGTCATGGATCTTGTTAGTTTATTATACTCTTGGTGTTTTGTGAGTTAGGGGGCGTCCATAAATTACGTGAGGTGTTTAAGTGGGGGAGGGGATCGAGATGAGATTTGTCATCTAATCTTACGTTGGAGAGAGGGGGGGTCTCGGCAAATATCACGCAATTTTTTTTCTGATTGAAACAAAAAAAAAATATACTATTTTGGTCCATTTAATCCAGATTGTACATGCTTAAGATTTAATCTTAAGCGTAATCGTAATACGATTAAGATCATTTACTAATTCTTTCGAAAGAAAATAATTTCATTCATGCTTCAACGTTATACATTTACTGACTGTCAAACCACCATATTTGTTTTATACCAAATAGCTCAATTTGAAAAACTCACATTTTGAAAAATCTCACGTGAGATTGGGGGATGGGGGAGGGGGTTGAATAAAATCTCACGACATCTCACCAGGGGGGGAGGGAGGGGTAACAAATTTAAAAAAACACCTCACGTAATTTATGGACGCCCCCTTAGCTACTTTGCGATAAAAATGTTTTATTCTGTAAATGTCAGATCGTTATGGTTCTTATTGAGTCGATAGAAGGTGCATTTTGAAAGCCTTCTGCAACCTTAACCCAATTTTGGCATTTTTGTGCATTGGTTCTGTTTTGCATAAGTAAGTCCAATTGTTACAATTCATAGATTTTAGTAAACGACAAAAGTCATTTTTTCGTAAACACCCATTTGTTATGAAGCCCTCGATATATAGGTGATTTTATATTACTCCATTCTAGAAATATAGGAAAGCTTGTCGTGGTCAAAATTATCCTAGATATATTTTACACCCAACTTAGAAATTATGATAAGCTATATAATTATTTAAATTAAGTTGTATATTACCGAATGAATATTTCTAATGGAGTATATATTAATACCATTTACCTGAATTATAGTTCCTTTATATAATATATAAATGTAAGTAATAAAATTACGAGGCATTAGATACAGGATCAATGAAAATAATTGCCCTAATTGTAAGCATTTCATTTCAATTGTTACAAGTTTTATACTTAGCATTAAAGAGAAATAAATGTTATATCTTATACAAGATTTTTACTTGTTTTTAAATTTTGTGCCTATGGAAGAGTGTACTGCCCTACCAAATGCACTTGCAGTAATCATCATTTTTGGGTTTTTCATTTTTTGTAGATATGGTTCCCAAGACGCTAATCTTATACTTAATGTATAAAGCTGAAGAGTTTGTTTGTTTGATTGAACGCGCTAATCTCAGGAAATACTGGTCTGATTTGAAAAATTCATCATCAATCAGTGTTAGTTAGCCCATTTATCGAGGAAGGCTATATGCTATACATCATCACGCTAAGATCAATAGGAGCGGAGCACCAATGAAGAATGTTTCAAATACGGGCGTCATTTTAACTATTCAACAGCGGACGAAGTCGTGGGCAAAAGCTAGTCGATACATAAAGATTGATTTTTGTTTGTTTTTAGATACTGTTACGAATTTATAGGGATTTGTAGGCTGTAAATTTAAAATGTCGTTGGATTATCACAAGTTTATTAGAAGTACACAGGGCAGGTTTTATGAGAGATAGCGCGAACAATAGATCACTCAAATTCGAAGGGTTAATAAGACACCTGCAAAGGATTAGTATTGGCTTGCAACAATACAGTGAAAAGTTACATAACATGGACATGAAAACGTCATTCACAAGAACTGCGTTTACTATAAGGATAGCAGTGTATATTATACCGTAGATGCAAGTATTACTGTTAATCTTTATCAGAGGAAATCATGGTATATACCAGAAATAATAACAAATCCTCTACTAAAGAAGTGACCATGAGTTTTTATTTTTATAGCAAATCTGGCAAATTGTCAGACATGCATATTGTTGCAATTACTACGTGCTATTAAACGGTGAAATAAAACATCGTGTTGAAACCTACACATCGAGATAAGTGATGTGTCAAACCTCCCAAGCCGCCTTGGACAAGCGTGGTCGGTATACTGTCTGTTCCCCTATAGTGGCTGCCCGGGCCCAGCAGTGAGACATTAGGGGATATTATTATTATGAACATGACCTTACAGTATTAACATATAAGTATGAATTTTTCTTCAAAATATAGAGTTGATGACATCAGAACGAAATATTGTATGTTATGTATGAAGTTGATAACCAAGACTAACAAAGCATATGGATCTGGTTTTGAACGATATGAAACATATTTTACATGGTTTAATTAATTTATTAGTAACTTAAAATACACACAGCAAACTATAAAATAATAAATCCCTCTATTTAAGGCACTTACAGAAAATATATAATGTAAATAGGAATTCATTCTTTAAATAGATTGTGCCACGGACAAATAAAATGAGATTCAACACGGAAACAGTAAAATTTACCATCCTAAGTACTATCTCTTACTAGCTAATTTTCGATTTATAATTATTTAGTACAAAAACTAGTAAAAAGCAGGAACATACAATAAATACAGCACATGCATTAAATTTTGATACTTTATCTCAATTTTGTTGACAATAAATATTAATTCATGCACTATTTGGCTCATTTTATTCGTACATACTTATGTCGTCATAAGTCTCTATACTCTGATATTAATTACCTTACTAAAATGACAGATGCAATCGCGTTTTTTTTTTATGTTGAAAGCTTGAGTAGTGTTGTAGAATAGCTCATTCATAAGTGAGTTGTGCGAGTCGTTACTCCTGAATTGTTGATTCCACTCCGACACGCCACTTACGAATGGGCATACTACAACACTATGCTCCAACTTTCAACATAAAAAAAATATCAGTCAAGAATAGAAATCGAGTATGCAAGAGTTAACTTGAGACCTGAGCGGAATGCGCGCTCCCCCCCCCGACCCCCGCCTTACCGCTCTCGCCATCGACGCGTGCGCGAAGTCTCAAGTTAACTCTTGCGGATTGTATAGTACAAAATTTAGGAGGTTGTGTCATTTTGTAAGATAATAAAATATATCTCAGTTGTTTTGATTTCCCCATACTAACAATTTAGTCTCTGCAATTAAAAACGTAACTAACATTGAGGGGAAATTTCTAAATTAATAAATAATACATTTATGTTAAATTCCTTTGGTATACATAGAACTTACTATCTACTAATATTCAGACTCACAACAAACCTTATGCTAATTTTAGTGTTAAAAAATTGTTTTGTATCATTCCAGTTTAATATAACACCATATTCTAACTTTTATTGCGGACTCACTGGGATATTTTTAATTCTTTATTATAATACAGGACAAACATGTGTATAAATCCATGGGGTCATTGGAGCAAATACCATAGTTAACGAAGATTACTGCATCTACACCACCATAAAAAACCCAAAAAATAACCAGCACCATATGGTTCGATGTTGTTATAAAGTCCACAATGTGTTAATTGTTTGCCCAATATTAATATGAAACTGTTCCAATATAACTCCAAACAAGTATAGTAACATTTTACAGGCAGAATTTTTTTTCTTAATGTCTATTTGATAATTTTGAAGTTATTTAATTGGTTGACATATGAAAACATTTTTTATGTGATATATTTATGTAAAGTATTTCATTAAAATCGATTGAATCAAACCACTATAAATTATCCTATATTATGGTTACATGATAGTATTGAACACTCCAGGCAAATAATATAGGTAATAACTTCTTTGTACAGTAATATCCTGAACTTGCTACAACTGTTATCTTCTTGTGTAAGTCGCAGCAGTTTTTGTTTATGAAAAACCTTATATTTGATAGAATCATTTCATATATGCAAAGCCAAACTTTACACTTTCACTGCATAACTTTACATATTAATGGTTGATTACCAGGACCCCCTATGTTACATTTTTAACAGCCTTCTTTTTACATATTGAGTTTGATTGTTTCTATGGTTGAGTGTGCCAAGACTGCAGGGGTTCTGGGTTTAATTTTTGGGATTGTAAATTTCATAAACTTAGTTATTTACTAGGGTCCGAGTGTCTGAGACCCGCCCTATAATTGACCACTGTAAATTATACCCATAACAAAAATGTACACATAAATTACCTTGGAGACATTTTTGTGTTTGTAGAAGAGTACTGTCAGCATATAAACAAATAAAGTAATATAGGCAGGTGTTTAATATTAAACAATATTAAAATACTAAATTACTATTTAGTATTATTAAACATAATTTTTAATATAAATTTCAGGGAATTGTAATTTCAAGTTAAGGAGTCCTGTAACTATATAAATACAAACACAAAAATGTCTCTAAGCTAATACCTGTAACTTACTTAGCTTGGAGGATATACAATGTCTGTCGACATTTATTTTCCTGATTCTCCACATAAACATTCTACTTCAGACAATACACAAGTCTTCATATTTCTCTTATTTATATTTAAAATCGAAAAAACTATGTTAGTTTTTACACTTGTCCAACTTAGGATATTACTGTATTATATGACTACTTGATGAGAATTACTAGCTAGCTAAATACAGACATATTTGGCAAATTAACAGTTTCTAACAGGCTATTGAATATCAGCAACAAAAAGTTTAGGCAATTCAGACTCTAACCTAATAACCCTAACTATGATGTAAGCCTCCAACTTTCATATACATTTAAGTTAGCATTCTTAGAATTGTATGTTTCTGGAGCTACAAATGTACTGTAGTACGAGATTAATTCATGAGAATTGTCACCATCTAAGTCAGCAATCATCAATGATTGCTCTTGATACTCCAAATCTGGTTGACAGAGAGGCAACGGGGCATTTGTATCGATGCCACTATTTACACAAATTTGTACAATATCCGTCTGACTTATGTTTACATTGTGCGTTTGTAATTTGTCAAATGATACCAAGACTATCCTTTCGGAAATGTATTGAGCTGAAAAATTTGAATATTTAATAGAGGATGAAATCGAAGCAATGTTTATTGATGGCCTGTAAAATATATCGTATGGATTCTTTGGACTTTGATTCTGAACATTATATTTGACTTCCTCAAATTTAAGTGCACCATTTGGTATGTGTGCACTATTCCACTGTCATAATTTTATCACAAAACCTCGTATTGAGTTTGTAAAGGAAAACGAGCTTGGCTTCATTGCATAAACATGCTTCGCAATGTACTCCCAACTGACATTTGTTGTGCCATTTTTATCTAGCAATAATGTAATATTTACTCTACATGAATTTGGACATTCACCAGAATTCTCAACTATTAGTTTGCCTCGACCGTTAAGGTACACTTCTCTAGTGTTCCCTACACTCTTTTTCAGACTCAAGTTAACTCTTTTACTATAATTTGTCATTGAGTGAACTTGATTTATGTTGCCTCAGATTTCGTCAACTTGTTTAACTCTTCATATTTTATATGCCTTATTGATTCAGTCCTGCTATTTTTACATGTGTATCCTATGGTATCTCCTTCCAGCAACAGCTTGGCAGTGAGGCAAACATCTATGATCATAGGGTCACCGATAATGTTTCCTGTAGCTCCAGATATAATAAGTAATGAATTATGGTTTACATTAGGATAGACTGTTGCAACAGTTAGTAAATCATCCACTTTATCTTTATCCATATCTTTAATAACTATTGGAAAGTCTATTGCCACTATATTACCAAACACTTTCCCATGTTTATGAATGTACCAATAATAGGTCCCTGACAATGGGTTGAGAGCTGCGAGCAAACCTTCTGAACCAGACACAATGCAATCCTTCTTCTTGTCTTTATTCACATCAATCATATGACAATTAATTTCAGTTGGTATCCTACTTTCTCTAGTATACCAACCCACTTTACCAGAATTCCCTACTATTAATAATACACCATTTACATTATCATTGCTGGTTTTATCTTCCTGCTTCATGTGATTGCCTCTGTATATGAATATTAGGTTCTTTGTATTTGGTATCGCCCCATCTACCACTTGTACAGCTCCTGACAGTTCAATTTCATCGTATGGTAACTCCCAACTTGTTGTTTTGTCTTGCCATTCGGTATTTGCACAGCTGCCGACTTCCGAGCAAGGAATACCCCATAAAAATATTACTACGGTAAACACGCACGTAAGGATTGAAGTTATGAAGGCGCAACGTCGTGGGAAAGACATTTTATTTGAGATATCAGACTGTAAGAAGCTTACATTATCCATGGTACTCTCCATCGTATTAACGTTCGTATTGAATTCATCCATGTCACTCATACTGTAATTTTTGGATGACTGTAGACCGCTGTTATATTCCAAGTTGTTGCAGCTGTCCGTCGCTTTGATATGCATAGCATTTTCCAACTTATGATCTTCCTCTGACTCCGAGTCTGACAACATTTGTTTCAATGGTGCATAATTACCGCCATTTCCATTCGTTGACATGGCGTAATTATAATGCAGTTAGTTACGAGGTAATTTTAACATTTTCCTTTAACTTTAATATTATTAATAATTACTTTAAATATACATTTCATCTTCAACTATTTTATGGGAAAGAAACACATACTTTACGTACCGTACACCTTTAAAAATCAATACACATTCTTGAAGTTGACATTAGCAATCAAATAAATTTGACATTTTTGACAGATATCATAACTTTAATTTTATTCAGTTTATGGCCTGAATACAGGTGTTTATAATATAATAAACCCTGTCCTAGTAAAGAAAACGTGAACGTTAAGTTTTCGCCACTTCTGGCTGCCGCGAAAGTTGGCCTTATGTAAACGACTGAACGAGGTGTAAGGCCATCGACGCGGATTCACCTGGGACTAGTTTGTATCTAGCAGGAACAATTGCATTCTTCGGGATGAAATTAATGGAGTGTATGTACACTATGCGTGCTGATTTAATAATATTGTCAAAGTATCCCAAGAGTTTCGAGATAACTTTTATTCTCTCACAGCTCACACACATACTACTATTATTCTCTGTTACTAAGGGCATGAAATAAAAATACTAAAGAATGACAATTGCCCAGTAAAAAACGTAACTCATAACTACTCATACCTGCAATCACAGTGGGTTAAAATATAACCACAATAAAAAAAAATGTAGTATATTCGTAGCCTAATAATTTTGTGACCTGTTTTTATTTTGCATTCTAGAAATAACTCGCAAACATTAGAGTTGTTGTACATTGATCCAGTTACTGAATTTAAATTCCAAGGAAGCCCGTACTGAATTCATATCGGCATCGTATATACCACATCAATCATTTTACAACCTTGAACTAAAAAGCACATGTATGTCCATTTTCATGCATGATGTTCGCATTAAGGCCATGAAGTACCCATGTTCTTTGTCTTCTAATTTGTTTAAAAGTATGTAAAGCTGATTTTGTCAGTTTGCGAACTAAACAATAAAAACTAGGAATGGGCCGAATGTAGTTTGAACCGAATACGAACTTCGGCCGAACATTCGGTGAAAATAAAAAGTTCGGTCGAAATTCGGCCAAACTTCGGTATGTTTTCGCCACGCTTTCTGAAGAGCTTTTTTACACCATAATCTGCCTCTACTAAATTTTAAATGTGTAGGTGGATATGAGAATAGATTTTTAGACCTTTGATTTAAAAAATCACCATTTCATAATCCTAAATTATGTGTTGTGTATATATAATGTTTAATTTGTAAAAAATATTTCAATCAAGTAATTTTATTCAATTTTGGACAAATTCAATCAAGACAATTTTTTTATCAAATTGCACGTTAAGGGTTTGCATGTTCCTAACTAAAATAAACCATGAGTATTTAAACACGTAATTTTTTATATTACGATTATGATAGATATGATTTCTATTAACTTCAGTCAGAATAGTGCAAGTAAGTATTTTAGTTTTGTCTTGCACCAAATGTTGAGCATTTAAACCGAATTTCGGCCGAATGCCGAAATTCGGCTTAAGCTACCGAGATTCGGTCAAACCGAATGTAAAACAAATTTCGACCCATCCAATAACAACTGCAATATATGCAGCTAATAAGTGTTCAGAAAATGTTTTAACTTATGACCTAGAACTCGATGCGGGGAAAATTTAAATAAAAACCAGATTTATAGGCAGAATGTATATTTTCCTTTTTGTATATAAATTATTTATAGTTCTTTTCATACATTAGTCTACAAAACGTTTAAACAATTTGTCTATTATGTCATACTTATTTCATTGGTGCTAACCCCTTACAAAATTTTACAAAAATAACTTTGTATTGAACTAAATTATTGAATATATTCAACGATAAACACATATTAAATGGATGTACAAAATAATTTTCAGGCTGATTACACCATTTTGACGAAACAATGAGTTTTTCCTTATTAACATTATATAACATGTTGATGATTGCTACTATACTAATTGAGATTATTCAAGGTACACGTATATGACAAATGTTACATAAAGTGATCAACACTATCCAACCACTCTTACCAAATTATAGGTACCATTCATACAGGCTTATCCAACCATTATTACATGGCTATGGGTGCTTTTAGCAGAAGAAATATGAGTTATGTTTTTTGATGATCTTTTGAATATATTCATAGTGTAATCTGCATCATTATTCAAAACATCAAGAAATCTTTTTTTTTATATTTTAGCCATACAATGATGATGATATAATAATATTGTTCTACGACTACAAAATAAAATAATAATAAGAATTCTTAATATCTTGAATAAATTGACAGGGTGTCACTAATGGTATATACCTTACATTATTATTTGTTTACATGTAAAAATAAATTGAATTAATATAAGATGATATCATGCAGTCTTTTATTAAGCAAGAAAGAGTCACGAGGTCCTTCAAGCCGGATACAAGATTTAAGCACGATTTTAGTATCTGCATTTTTAGTCCAATTTTTAACCACTTTTTACAGTGCATTCCATTAGTAGCTCACAACGCTCAGATTGCTCCGTTAGCCGTTCCACAAGGCGACCGCGGTCGTTGTGGTCGTGGTGAAAACTGCACTAAGGACGTCATCATTTTCGATCACACAACGCTCGCAACGACCCATGTGAAGAGGTGGGTCGAATAACTGTTCCATCCGGGTTTACGATTGTAACGCCTGCATGCAAGTGGAACGGGAAAAATCGTTCGCTGTGAGTCCCTAATGGAACATAGCCTTAGTAGTTGTGATTAAATTTAATACAAACTATTGAAAAACGAAAGAGTGTGCTGACAAAAGTGGAAAATCAAATTAAGGACGCACTTTAAATCATTAATACATAGTTTTCAGAAAGAAACTCATCAAATTTGCTCTTCAATCATTTAATGTTTCCTCCATTTTCTTCATGAAAATATATGATTAGTATATTAGTGGGTGCCTTTATTTATTATTAAATTATTATCTTCAGCTAAAACCACCCAAAAAGAAACATTTACATCTACATTACGATAGGTAATAAATAGAAAACAAAAACAAGAATATTTACAACATCTACAGCCTCAAAAATGCTTCCTTTCGATACATTCAAGCTGTGTCACAATTCGATTAATAATGGTTTGATGGCACTTTCATTTCAAACAAATATCATTTCACATAACCATAGTCAGACGCCGAATGGGGACGAAAGAATTCCCGGACGATACAGCAGATAGGAACAAAGAAAGAACTCTAACCTAACCTAAACGAGAAATAAATAAATAAAAATATAGCTCTTTAAAATAATGTGATGATATCTTAAGACGATGGACAAGATTAGGCATTTTAGTGAACATTATACAATAATAATATCAGCGGGGAAGGTCTACGGTTACACAGTATTGCTAAATTTGAAACACTTAAAAAAGGTATCCATTAATGCCTACATGAGAGAAAAATCTAGCAAAATCTCTCCAAACCCTGTTTGATGGGGTCAATAAAATATGTCAAGTTAATTTAGAAAAAAAAAACAGTAATTACTGACATAGACAGTAATAGTATTTTTGATCTTCTTAATTTGAAGAACAGGCAAAGATTCCAGACCATACAGCATAATGATTTGTCACCAAGGAGTGGAAAGTCTCCTCTAGATTTCAAAAATATCAGGACATTTAATGGACACCCCCTTATGCCCCCTGCCCACCTGCGTTGGTGTTAATGACTGACCAAATGCGACTTTCTTATTTGGCCACATCTGCGTGACACAACCACTAACATTATCCAAGTACAGCAGAGGCATTAGTGTCTGACGGATACAACATCATCACATCAAATAAGACGTCCAAGGAATCAGTCTTGCTTTCAAAAACATCTCTATATACAGACACAGAATTGGCTTAACAAAAGAAAAATCTGCAATAAACACCTTCACTAAATACCATAGTTGAGTCCCATAGTCAATACTTACCAATAATACAGTTTACAATTTAACTATCATAAATTAAAAATTTGTTAGTTGGTTATAAGGAGCCCGCCTTATCTAGTAACCTGTACTAGATTCAATGTATTTTGTACATTAACTAAATATTATGATAATCCACAAGTCCCTAAACCCCACACACTAATATTATCTTCTATCTTCACTCAAGACCAGATCTATAGGTTAGACTGAGTAGGGGTATTCGCCGAGATAGTCTATGAGCGTCGAAGGGAGCGGCAGGAGTCTGTGTTTTGGGGCACACCAAAGCTTCGGCGTAAGGGGATTGGAGTCTAATGCTTTGTGTATTGCGAGTCTTGCCGAGTGGAGTAGAGACGGTGGACTTTTCCGTAATGGTATCTTCAGGAGTACTGGGGAATGAGGGCAGCCTTCTCGGTCAACCCATACGGTGCCAGCAGCGCCTCTTTCGCCAACACGCGCGTAATGCTGTACTAGTTCAACAACGCATCGGAATCTTGGCATATACCTCGCTAGAGGCCTGTCGCAGTCTAATCTGTAAAGATAGAAACAATGTCGTTAAAAAAAGAAACACCCAATTATCCATAAATAATAGTTATTTAGTAAAATAAACAATAACGAATATGCATATTAATAACATGTCTTTGACAAAGTGAGGTGTGTAAGAATAAGCCTGTATAGCGCTCTGTTGTTCGTGCCTACCCCGCAAGGGACCTGGCGTGAAGTTATGTATGCATGTATGTCTTTGACAAAACAATATATGCAGCTTAAAGCGATCTCTACAGACAACCTAACATTCAGTGCCCGGAAAACCTAATTGCGCTTCGAGTGAAGTTAGCTCGGTGAGTTTGCGCAGGTCCAGTGAAATGTTAACAATTATTATACCTCACGGCGTGTTTTGCAAAAGAGATGGCATACGATTCCGCATAGCGGCCAAGCGAGAGCGCAACACTATTTCAACTCTGTGAATCTTATAATTGTTTCGCACAATGACGTGTACGAACTTCAAGGCCTCATTAAAGTATTGCACCTACTGTAAATGATATTCTCCTCTAACCCATGTATAAGTTTAAACGTTTTATCATGTAAAACATATCATTTTACACACCAAATCAGACAAAAATTGAAATTCTTAGAGCGAAACAGGAATAACCTGCAGCACCGTCTAATCATATTGGGCTTAGGAGTCTTAGAAAAAACATTTTTACTGGATTATTTCTGCATATTTTTCTTTCATGCATTCAGGAACCTTGAATGACCCTTATCTTCCCGATTTGGAGATAATTGAGTTTTTAAAACAGCTATACAACTATCGTAAAAATCTGTTTTTCTTTTAAAGAAACATTTATTAATATAAAAAATATCCACTATCGTATATATTATGATAACTGCCTTTCTCATAAATTATGATCACAATATCAGATACAACGTAGATAATATATAATAAGATACACATACGTTGATATCGGGGATTAGAGCCTGTTATTATCAACAGATGTAATCCAAGAGGAACATAGATAAAAACACGAGTCTGATACAAGAAAGATTACAGGCAACGAAGTAACCTGTCAAAGTTTTACCTAAACAATATAAAGGGCCATATATTCTATGCCGGTAATCGAAATCTATCTTTAATATTGTTACGAGTTGCGAGACTCGAATTAAAATGCCGTTGGTATTATTATGGAGTTTATTACAACTATACAAACACGTATAACACAGGTACAAATATAACCGCACACAACAAGTCCAAACGTAATGCAGAAGGTCGTAATTCAATAAAACGCGCCAAGTCCGTCACTGTTAAATTACTATAGCCAGGTGGTAGGCATTTGCCCGACTAAATTGCTACCACCCCTCGCCATAACAACATTTGATTGCGTTCCGGCATTAGTGGCCAGGTTCCAGTCTCCCTTAAGAGAGCAGCAGCGCATTTATAGCACCTTTGGTGTTGTAAATGTCCATAGTCGATGGTAACTACATTCCACAGTGGGCCGTCTGCCTGTCTGCTAAACTCATGCAATAAAATTGTCAAAAATGTCTAGTGGTATTATCTTAAATCAAAACGTAAGATTTAACTTGTTGCACCCTAGAAATGTGTCAAGTGAATAATCAATCTTATTTTACTGGACAATTGTAATCTTAGTATAATGTTTATTCCCAACATACATATTTGTTGGCGGAAATAGCATATTTTCTCTATTTTCCGTATTTGTTCTATGGCGACTATTATCACGCAAGAAATATTCCCTACTGAACAGAAATAACTTTGCCATTAATTGTATTTTTCGATATTTACAGGAACTAAAATATATATCTATCATTATTTCTAATGACACACACGCACCTACGCAGAGTGAGATAATTATGTCTCCCACACAGTTCCAAAAACAGCATTTCAAAATATTACAAAAATAACACTTTCTTTGTGTTTTGGTGTTACATCGTCATTTAGCGGAAGTTAATGTTATGTACCTATACATATCATTTTACAATAGCTATGTTTTTATTCCTTCCTGTCCACACTTACAAGTGGTAGAAATTTAACATTACTTGTTTACAGTTTATATGTCAATTTTTAAACAGTAGTAACAATTATTTTAATTTAATTGTATGTCAAATTTTATATAGTAGTAACAATTCCAAACAATTTCGTTGAAAGGTACAAAACTGAAAGGAAATGACGGTATTTAATATGATGTCTTTTTTATTACGTTAGTCCAGCAGACAGACAGACTGGCCACATAGACACGTGGTGGAAAGCGGCTATCGGCGCCTATGGACATTTGTAATAACAAAGGTGCTACTAATGTGCTGCCTGCTCTCTAAATGACCACTAATGCCAACAACTCATGGTTGTTATGGCGGCATACTTTAGACCAGGGGTGGTAGCCATCCAGACGGGCAAATGCCCTACCACCCGGCTGTGGGTTGTTTTGTCGCCTCTTACGAGAGGCCACCGCCGCAGGAAATTGTATTCTTTCTCCATTGTTGCATGGAAAATGATGATCTAAGTATATGTTGAGATTAATGTATTAAATTATCTAAATGAACTGTATACTATATTTAAAATAATAATATATATTCATAGACCTTAATCAGAAACAATTTTCATTATGTATTCTTCACTTTGAGATATTTAAATGAAAAAAGACCATCATGTTAGTTCTCACAAAATCTTCATTAAAACAGATAGCTTTTTACACCTATCATTTTTCTCTTTGGTCTGCTATACATTTCATCACTTTGTTTAGCATAGATATTTCTTTATTAAAGGTATTTTGAATAATGTCGAGAATAACTATACATAATACAAAAAAAGCACACTAAAATAATTCTTATTAAATCTCACCTAAAATAGCCCTGTTCATAGTGCAGCCTTACAGAGGTAGGGCCACGTTCAGTCTGTACGGATAGTGAAAATATGAAGTTCCTGTCACCGGAGTCTCGTATCACGAAGGCGCCGACGCTCGCGTCTTTTAACAACGTTCTCGCACCCTGCAAACAAGAAAGCAAACGTGCATCAAGCAAAGAATTTAGTTAACAACATAAAACTTAACTATATAACAATACTATTTATTATATATACTATAATCTGCGGAGTGACAGTCGCGGACTGCGTTCGTAATACCGAAGTAAGAAAGAGAGTTGGTCTGAAAGAGAGTCTCGGGGTGAAGGTAAGGAAAGGAATGCTCCGGTGGTTCGGGAATGTGGAAAGAATGTATGATGAATGACTAAACAGATATATAATGCAAAAGTGGATGGATGTAGAAGACGCGGAAGGCCACGACACATCTTCCATGATCAAATTGATCGTGTGCTAGCACAAGGTGATGTCAGGAGCCTTAAAAACAGACGAGCGTGCATGACAAGAGCTATGAATGTCAAAGAAGCAAGAGAGGTGTGTAAGAATAAGCCTGAATGGCGCTCTGTTGTTCGTGCCTACCCCGCAACGGACCTGGCGTGAAGTTATGTATGCATGTACTATTTATTACATCACAAAAACTGTATATTACTTTTCTATGGTTGAATAACTAAAGCAATGGGCATTAATCGCCTCTACGGTACTCTCTACTGTGTTCCCATATCTTCTGTTAAAAACATATTATAAATAGCTTTATTATTATTTTAAGTACATTACGATAACTTCAGTATGTTTCCTCTAAATTAGCTGGCTGATATAATATTTGTACTCACTGGCTTACATAACTGCTTATCATGTTATGGCTACACTACAAAAATACACTAATAAATCAGAATCTTCTTAATATAACTACTCTTTTATCATTATTTATTAATGTTGTGAAATTAGACAAAATAAAAATACTTTTTTGAATGTTTTCTTTATTTACATTGTACTAGCATTAGAATAAAATTCCATGCTTTTTTTATTAGCATAAACTTTGGATTGACATCCCACAGAACCTATCCCATTTTTAGGATAGGTTCTGAGAGAGATGTTTATTGCTAATATGGAATGTATATATTAACAGATTTGTGGGTAAGGTCCATGTTCAGCAGTGTGATATTTAAGTACTGACTTTGACTATCAATGATGTAATGTTTTTAACAAATAATTTGATGATTAAAGTTTTGTAAGACTGTGACTCCTGTAAGTCAATGACTCTTAATTAATATATACTACTCTTAAATTGTCAAGTTTTTATTTGTATTCTAGGCTTATAATCAGACCAGCAAAATTCATAGAATTGATAACATTGAAAAGATAGATTCACAAATAATTTCTTACATTTAAGTATAATAAGCTTATGTCACTCTTTATAAGGATGCTAAACTAAAGAAACCAATTACTTCTGGAATGTATGTATAAAAGACCAACGTCATTTTGGGTATTTCAATGTAGTAAATTGTATGTAATAAAGTACAAATGCCTTCATTATTATGTATGTAATAAGGAAGGAAGTTACAGCATTAGATATCCAGTTTGCTAAGGGAAATCTTAAAACTCATGAGGAAAATAACCATAGATAATTTTGAGGAAGTTCCTTAAATTATTATGTTTTTGGTATGGCGTGTCATTGCTCCATTATGACGTAACATACTGAATAGATTAATTTATTGTTATGAGGAAATTTGACTTTTAAATTGATTTACTACACATATATTGAAATTTCTACCATTCTGAGTTTTTAAAATGTAGCCAGGAATTGCTTTTAATGACCAAATATACGTAATAATAATTTTCTTCAAACTCTTTTCACCAGAGTTTTAGTGGGCACAAAAAGACCTACTTTCATAAAGTTTCAAGAGATGGCGCTAGTTGGTGTGTCATTTGTAATGACAAGTTAAAAATTGTTATTAGGTCTACACATACATCTCAGTGTATTATTCACATGTTTATGTCTGTATTTTATTTCTTCTTATAACCTTGTCCATAAACTAATTCCCATGTATAAGTCGTGCGCAGAAGGTTTGCCATTGATCACCCCTTTTACTTCCTATGACTGGGACGGGGCTTGTTTAAGTAGTACTAAGAACTAGACGACTGTGCAAGACTTATAATTTTGTGCATATATACTTTCAATGACTGGAATGAACATTATATTTCATAAATTGAAAGCCTCCGTGGAATACTTAACCAGTGTATTTGTAGAGAAAACTACATTGCAATTTTTACAGGTCTGCAAGTAGAGAGGGTGAAATGAGTTTTAAATAGGTTATGAGAGACAGTGGCGTAGCGAGGGAGGGGCAAGGGGGGGCATCATCTCCTGGGCGCAACTCCGAAAGGGGCGCCAAATGGTTACATATAATATGGTTTTGAATGGGGGCGCTAAAAACCTATTGTGCCCCGGGCGCGAGTTAAGCTCGCAATGCCACTGAAGAGAGGTCTTTGTAGAAAGACAGCTGGAAAACAGGCAAAATTGAATACCCAACAATGTATGAAATAAATTAGTTTAAGTGGAACATTATTTCAGCAATGAAGTCTATTTTTATCTTTTATTTTAATTTATATTGCTGTCTCAGAGTCATAGAGTATGCTAGCTCTCAATAGTACTAAAAGATACTGACCTGCCAGTCCAAACTTCCATAGTACCAGCCAGATAGTCTTAGTGCTCTCAATGTGTCCGCTAGCCTTCTTAACTCATCATTGTAAGGTGTTGGTATTAGTGGAGATGATGGCGTTGCGTATAGTGGAAAATGGGGCAAGTATGTCGGCTGTACGGTGAAGGGTGGCGGTGTGTGGGGAGTGTGGCACTTTCCGCCAGCGGGTGCCAGAGACACCCGCAGCTCGTGCCTACAATTTGGCAGCATGCAACACCAGTTGACCAGTTGCTGAGTGGCACACCTACTTCCACACATGCATCTGGAACAAGGAGAATGAAAATTAATTTCCACTGTGAGTTTCAGCATATTTACTGTTGAATGTCATAATAACAATACAGTTTCTTTAGAGCTGACTATGAATACATTATCCAATAGATAACATTTTTTTTTATTCTATAGGTTGGTTTCTTATCACTTGTGTAAAACATCATATAATAAAAAACCCCAAAGAAGTTCCTGCTACAACTACATTATAATACACAATATTATGAAAATGTAAACTTTTTGAAATAAGTTTTGACTTGGCCTTTAGAATTGAAAAATAACAATTTATATTTATGACATTGTATAAAATTATTACAAAAAACATATTTTCAAGGAAAATATTTCATCCTTGAGACTTCAAGTATCAAGATTATGAGGAATGAGCTTCAATAAATAAAAAACAACATTTGCAATATATAAAAAAACAAGAGAAACCTAGAACATAGGTAATGAGTTTTCTAAGAAAATTACAAGTCTAACTCAATAAAAAGTATTTCCACAAAACACATATACAAGTTAAATCACATTACTGGAAAAGAGCCAGTAACTGATTATTCAGAAAAATGATAAACATTGCATTCAAAGAAATGGTTTAAAACATACTTGACCAGTTCAAGTGAAAAATGATAAATGCTTCATTTCTTGTTCACATTCTAACATATGTTGATAAGACTTGAATGAATGAACATATTTGCTAATTGATTAACACAAGGTTTTAATGCCTGAATTTATATCTAACAATGCCAAATCTTAATTAAAATGACCTACAAATTATATGTCTTTTTTTTTAAATTATATGTCTTTTTAAACACTTATTGTCTGTTAAAAAAAAAAAAAAAAAAAAAAAAAAAAAAAAAAAAAAAAAAAAAAAATAAAACACTTTCTCCTGTTAAAATACATAATATTATCAAATTTAATACATATATTGTTGCTCAATCTGTTGGAATTTAAAATAGATATTAGATATGTTAATCAATTGTTAAACAATCTACATTTTATTTTTAAATTTATTTAACATTTTGAGTCTTTCCTTCTTATTGTAATAATGTATTTTTCAACTAAACTTTAGCATATTGGTCACTGAATTTTAAGTAGTGGGGGGGTGGAGGGGTTTGGAGAAGCAGATAAATTCTCCATTCTTCAACACCTATATCTGGGAAACATGCAGTTCTTGAGATATATTTTTTCGTTAGCTACTAACATTGGTTATTAACCTAACTCACTGTTCTAGTCACTGGTCGCAGCTTTCAACTAAAGCACACAAGCAAAGTGAGCTTGCCAGAGCAGCAGTCAGCGGGTATAACAAATGATTTGTAACCATTGTTGCAAAATATAAGCAAATTTTTTTTATATTTGATAATTAATACAATTGACATATTGATTCATTGACATCTATCACGATGCTATCTCTATACTTTGTTATACAAGTAAAGTGATTTAAAATATAATAACTAATTAGAAACTCAAAAACAGATTTAGTGTTTATATATAAATTGTAAGTGTATTCCTAAACACAAATCACACTTTGTTATCAACAAAAGTGATATAATCTTGTTTATCCATCATATTTTTGTTTTTCCCACTATTCATTCAACTTTTTGTGGACCTTAAAAACTAGTTCCTAACCCAAATAACAGATCTAGTGGCTATATGTAAGGCATATGTATACTACCCCTACTAAACTCAAATTACCCTTAATCTCATGTTTTTAAGTTTCAATAAAACATAGTTGGGGTCGGGTATAGTTATAGAGGCATTTATTTATTATGAACAGATCAGATCTTTTTCATATAGGTTAGAAGGCCTTCGTGGTTTCCCAAAATTCACTTTATATATCAATTAATAAATAAATGCGTCCTATAACTAAACCGCAAACCATTGTTGATTTGTCATGTATTCTTAAAGTTAATATCGAATTAAATCATATCTTAAATTCTCAGTAACAGTTTATAGACCAGCTAATCATCTCAAATAATCCAAGAAATTTAGTTATAACCTAAAAATCGTCGAATAACTTACTTTGCGGATTTAATCTAGCAGCTAGAGTCATGTTTAAAGCGCTGATATTCGTCTGCCGCCTTTCAATCAAGCACATTTGTTGAATATCCGTGGGGCAGCCGAAGTTTCCACGAATCTCGTCGGAGGCCACGGCTTAATTACTACACCATTCAACACGAGATGAACACATGATACACAAAAGGTCTGGCAAAAAACTTGCCTTTCCGATTTATCAATAATATTTAACACGTTTAAATAAAAATCACTAAACAACAAACATTGATCCAAACCGAAATCCTATTTCCCAGTGAGACCTGCCAAAGTCAGACACCAAAATAGTGAGGTGCTGATGTAGTCGACCAATTAAAATTATAAATATTGATATAAAATTATGCAGTCCGTCTCTTGTGACGGCTCAACGCGGAATGATATGCTTTGCGGACGGCACGGGCACACACCGTCTGAACAGAGCGAGCGCTATTCACAAATGGAATGGCATCAAGTTGGAGGGGGCTTCCATTCGGACAGACGCCGATGACGCTGAGCAACAGAGCGCTACAAAACTCGAACGTTCACCGACTTCCAAGAATTCATTCACCAGGCAACATTAATTAACCAGTTGTCTAGATATTTTGCTATCTCATAGTATGTTTTGTACAAAGTAACGTAACTTGATGGTTCTGTGCAGTACAAGTTACTATTATATAAAGGGTTTTCATTTTACAATATTTACGATACGACAATAGTTACGGATTATTATAATGTATTTAAATATAGTGAAACAAATGAAATGAATATTAATTACTTTGTAATTCATACATATACTCACCTATTGACTTGTATTCTATATTTACCTAAGGAAAAAAAATTAAGCATCCTACAGAAACCTAAATCCATCCCATTTTATATTTATCTACAAATCGTTTAAAATAACTGTTAAAACGAAAAGGACTATTTAAAACATTAATTGTGTATCTTCATAAATATAAATAAATAACTTAAATTCAAATATTAATCCTTATATAAAACGTTTTCTAGTAAATTGAAAATGTACACTGTTACGCAGATTAAAATAAAAATATTGTTCTTAGGTTACTCCTAAAAAGCGGTTCCTAGTAGAACGTGACCCGGTTACTAAAGTAAATCCATACAATACATACCTATATCAACAGTTACGCATTTTTGTTTCATCATCTCTTTGTTATTAGTATCACTGCGAATTATGTGAAGCTAAATCAGGTTTAATAGTTTATTACTCTAAAATTATTTATTCTGTTATGTAACGTTATACCCAGATCCGATTGTAATACGTGGTACCTGTCGTAACAATTATTCCATACAATATTCATTTCTAACTTTTAAACTATACAAAGTAAAAAATATCATATACATAGACATAGACAACACGTTATTGTTTATCAAAACAAAAATTACAAAAATGCACAAGACAATAGTTACTTGGTAAAACAAATGGCGGCTTTATCGCTAAAAGCGATCCCTTACAGACAACCGGACTCAAAGGAAATTCTTAAATTTGTAATTATTATACAAGAAACAAAAATGAAAATTAAATACATGGACAGCATATTACAGTCTAAAGTACTCTAAAGTATAGTAAACTAGCACAAGGGAACACTATTGCGTAAGACTAACATAATTTTGCCTGAGTGAATTTTTATGGCAAAGGACTTCGCTTTTCTGACGTCAGCGAACAAAAAGTTCCATAGAAAGAGAGCCTGCATGGCGAAGGAGTTAAAATAAAATGTCGAACAGTGTGCAGGTACAAGCCACTAACAGGAGATTATAAGTAGAACGCAAATTGAGGGTATGTGACGTTTTTAAGGAAGTTGAAACCTTCCTTAAGATAAGGAGGGTATAAGGTATTAACAGTAAACGATATAGTAAATTGAGAAGATGAGCATTTCGGCGAAGTGAGATAGGCAACGACTCGAGCTTTTTGCGGTATCGTTATCGTTGCTACTTAACCGGCGATGTTAACATTTAAAACAATTTAGGTACTTTTTGAAGTCTGTTTCCATTGATGTAGCAATTACATCAATGTCTGTTTTACCCTGTTAGCGAAGTATCAGAAACAAAAGTAGTTTTCCGAAAGGGAAAATATAATACTTACTACATTAGATCAATATTTTTTTATTAGAAATCGATAATAGATATCGATACCTAGTATCAATCCCTATTGGCCTAGTAAATCACAAACATTCATTTTTGTTTCTTTTACTGTTAAGCATAGATAATACACTACTGTCAATTTGTCAAGGTTAAGGCTTAATAACAATTTACATCGAACCTATAAAAAAACAAATTATTAATAAATATGTTTGAACAACATCTACAACGCTACCGAAAACCGAGATTGATAAATAAATGACTTTGGACTGTGAATATTTTAAATCTCGCTTGTTGATTATCTTAAGCGTTAAAAAAATGCTGGACTAACCAAGCCAAGCTTAAAAGTCTGATTTACATTTGTATAGTTAAGTAGTTAGGTAACTTGCGACTTAGTCTTGACCATTTTTTAGACAAGTGATGGCTAAAATTCATCATGGAACATGCTTAATTTCACGTTTATCTACATATATGATCAAATATAAGAATTAATTTAATTAATTAATTAAAAATAGTCTCATGGCCAGTACCTATTATTCATTCACTTTTCCATCGGTAGAAATATGATATTACATGTATGGTTTATATCAAGTAGGTAACCTATACAAAGGCAAAAGAACAGTTGGTTGATATAGGAATTAAGACTAGCTAATAAACTGTTTCTTAGAATATTTGCATCTCGAACATTGTAAGGCGTATAATTTGAAGGCATCTTAGCAGTAATTCTAGAAACGTCTATAAATATTCAACGGTTCCTTTTACAGAATTAACTCCATGATGGTAAACCTTTTATTAAAACAGTCTTATAAACACATTCTTATTATACGATATAACAAAAGGATGTTTTGTGAGAAATCGAACTTGTAGACAAGAAAAAAACTTTTATAATCATAGCCGTATTTAAATTTTATATCTTAAGTTCTTTTGATGAGAGATATAATACGGCCGGCGTAACTTGACAGTGAACATAGGCTCTGCGAACTTTAGAGCATGTACACTCGTGTGATGAGTGGGCATACGACTCGTCAGTGAATGCAATTGGTCGCCCTTCATCCCTGTATTTTTTCATTGCTTTGTACTAGTTGGTCACTGTATTTTCTTCACGAGTTTACATGCGCTAAAGTTCGCAGAGCCTATGTTCACATTCGCCAAGTTACGCCGGCCGTATTATACATTGGCATTTTTTCAAAACCTGCTGTGTATGTTCTAGTGGTTACTAAAACTGCAAAATCAAAAAACAGCTTCCATTTAACAATACAACGTAGATAAATGTCATTCAGGCTACTTTTTGGATTCCAAAGCCTTGTTTAACTGTCCATCTACCAAGACAATGAATCATTTGTAAAAATGATTCATATACAAATCTGATAAAAATCAAGATAGCAAAATCTTTAGTTTTAAAGATCCTGTTTGTTTTCTGATTCACCGTTTGTACTAAACTTCTACTGATGCATTAAAGAGGCCCGCCCAATCACTATCCTGCAGTGGGTGCAGGTTGCAGGACTCAAGAAGCATTCTGCTCGATGTCGTCGGATGCAATGCAGTAGACTGTTAGGCGGATTGCAATGCAGGATAGTGAATAGACCTTTTAGACTCCGATAATGATCCGATGTGAGTACCTACTAATTACTCTGTGCTGTTGTAACTAAAAAAATCATTAAGTTGACAGTTTGTAGATGGGCGCTATGATATCCATAGCCAGCGCTAACATAAACGATACTACTACTTAATAGGACAACAATATAGATATACGATTATAATGTAAGAATATCATACATACATACATAACTTCACGCCAGGTCCCTTGCGGGGTAGGCACGAAAAACAGAGCGCCACACAGGCCCATTTTTACACACCTCACTTGTTTCTTTGACATTCATAGCTCTTGTCATGCACGCTCGTCTGTTCTTAAGGCTCCTAAAATCACCTTCTGCTAATACATGATCAATTTGATCATGGAAGGTGTGTCGTGGCCTTCCGCGATTTCTGCATCCATCCACTTTTGCATTGTATATCTGTTTAGTCATTATTTCATCATACATTCTTTCCACATGCCCGAACCACCGGAGCATTCCTTTCCTTACCTTCACCCCGACACTCTCTTTCAGACCAACTCTCTTTCTTACTTCGGTATTACGAACGCGGTCCGCGAGCGTCACTCCGCAGATTTTGCGCAGTGCTCGCATCTCGACCGCGTTTACTCTACTTTCATGCTCTCTATTCCATACCCAACTCTCGCTTCCATACGTGAGCGTAGGTACCAGAACCGCATTGTGTATGGTAAGCTGGGCCTTCTGGCCGAGGTTCTTAGCGCCTAGAAGTTTACCTAACGCTCCATTCACACTATTCCCCAAATTTACTCTTCTCTCTATGTCAGCGGTGTACCGTCCATCCCTGCTAAAAGCACATCCAAGATATACAAACTCATTCACTTGTTCCAGCATAACATCATCGACCATTATACTTGCATTCGTTCTGATTTCTTCTCTTTCAAACACCATAACCTTTGTTTTCTTCGCATTCAAAGAATATCATAAGAATATCATATTGTATGAATAAAATAAGAAATGTATTAGGTAGATAGATATATCATAAGTAGAAATTAAGTAAAGATATGTAAAAGGTTAAAATATATAAAAGCTCTCTTCCTTGTGTATGAGAGTAATATGTTCCTTGCTCTGCCCACAGAGACGGAAGATGGTGAAAAAAGGAAAGAAAAAACACATACCACCTTTACATAAAAAATCTTTTAGCGTGGTAAAAACCAATTTAAAAAAAGTTTGTTGTATTCCTTACTTTTTAAATATTCACGAATATTTAAGTTTTAAAGTATTATCTTAAACCATAGTCGTGTATGCTAAACCACTCATTTCAACATTCGATACTCGCGCTGCCCACTTCCGTCGCCGCTTTCCTACTTGGGTGTCGTGAAAGTGGGCGTAATGTAAACGAGGAATACACTTCAAACAAATATGCACTATAGTACCAAATTGAATTGAGTAGCTTATCCAGCCTACCCGCGTGGATCTCGAGTTAAAAAGCTACAAACTGCTTCTGTACTGCAATTGAATCTATCATCTATGAATTGAATAAATGTAGTTTATAAAATGAGACCGCAATGTGTAGTATGACTAGCAACTAAAACATACTCTACAATCTCGCAAACTTAGTAATCATAGCTTGCGTCAGGCACGCAGGTGTTCGCTTTACATCCGAGCGTGCCATAGAGAGCGAGTTCCTCGTACACCGATTATATTCGGCGTTCTCGGAATCCCTTACCTGCGCCCGCGCAGCTTTCACAACCATCTGCCGGCTGTCATTCGCACACATTCACTATCTACATGCACGATCCAAAACGACGTGTGTACATTACTTCTGAATAGCGAATAGGACGTTTTGGAACGCAGTTGATGTACGCAGCTGCTATACTCGTGAATGCAATGAGCATTAGGGGGTTTACGTGGATGATTTATTTATACGGCTTGATTATTATCGGGGTGCTCTTGTATTTTGAGGATCTGGGGTAAGTATAGGGACAGATGGTACCAATTATTCCGCGTATAACAGCATGGAGATACGTTATAGTCGTTGGCTTTAGGGCCACGTGTCGTTATTTTTTACACCGGTTGTCTGAATGATAAAGACCAAGAATGAGAAAAATCTATTAATAATTCATAAATAAGATAGTTAACGCTGTAAGAAATCAGAATACGTAGATTTTATTTTGACCGATAAATCAATATATTATCTTCGGAATCCTGACTTAAACCATGCCTTTCTTCTACTTCGTATTGTGTTATTGTGTGTTCGTATCGGTCGGTAGTGGTGGTGGTGGCTTTTCTATATACTCGCCTCCATCTAGCATGCAAAATCACTTACTTATGGCACTTACGGGTTTCATATTAATATTAAAATTCCAGTGGCTTATCATGGCCATAATTAAAGAACCAACTATAACATTATAAAAAAATAATGTATTAACCTGTTATGTAGTTTCAATTCTATTTTTAGATTAATAATGTAGATATTTTAATTGTAAAATGTAATGGAAATTGTGCAATGTCGTAATTTATAAGAAATTTCAGACATTTATTGATGTATAGAGGTACTCAGTTCCTTTTTTGGTTTTATATCGTACGGACGTTTATATTGTACTGACATTTAAGTGGTACTATTTTTTTAGATAAAGATAATTTAAAATAACTTCGAAGGGTTGCAGGTGAATTGCAGATCCTACACAATAAATTTATCAAATAATTGAGCATGAATTAGTTGAACAAAGTAGAGTATTAGTTTGAACTTTACAATAATTTGTGCCTTTTCCCTATTATAAAATATTAATATGCAATAATAGTTATTACATAGCGGTTAACAACACACCAACCGTTATATAATTATAATATCTTATATACCATCCAAAGACTTACAAGAGCCCTACTACTAGAGCTTAGATCCATACATTTGTTTAACAACAGTCAAACTTATGCTATTTGAGATACCTTTCGAAATCTAATCTAAAGCATAGTTTTCTTCTTCTATAAATAGGTACAATTTCCACAGGGCCTCCAGATTGGGGGTTACCCCCAAAATTTTTGTTTGGAGACAAAAACATTGTCTCTAGGATGTAAAAATCCCAGCTAAGCACTGAAATGTATCTAATATTGACAACGGTCTAAACATCTTGTTATTTCTGGTATAATACATTTATCAAATAGAGGATTTCCCAAAACTCCATATAGACCAGGCTGTCCAAAATTTAAAACAAAACCAAATCTGTAGTACATACGTAACTTCACGCCAGGTCCCTTGCGGGGTAGGCACGAACAACAGAGCGCCACACAGGCCCATTGTAGTTAAGCCAATTTAGCCCATTGCCCAAATCTGTAGTCATGAATAAATTTAAAAAATACATTTAAAATTAATTACTGTCTACGATAAAAAACGTAACTGGCCTTCTGGGCACCTTACCCATAGAAGACGGTGACCCAGGCTCAGTCACTTGTGGTTTTGAGGGATTCTAGGTAAAATATAACTAGGTAAAGTTTTCTTTTATTGTATTGTATTAGTTTTTAATGTCTTAATGTGACATTTTTCGCTATTATTGTCTTAGTAAACATAATATTCTGCTTATGTACATCTGAAATCTTTGGTAGAGTAAAACGGTGCAATGCTCATTACTAACTTGACTCATTGAAGTCATTATTCATTACTATTAGATTGTAAGAATAAATTATTCATTGTTTCCACAAACGAGATTGGGTAATGTTGTTTGCATTTTCCTATAATAGAAATTCAATGTGTTTTAAATGACGTAAATTGACGTGTTCATTGTAAAATGACACACCTACAAACAGTTGCTATGCTATCTGTGGTTCTGTTAAAATGTGTTATTTTAACGCAATTTCTTCATTATTTTGACGTATTATTTATACTCTCCTATACCTGCGCCATAATGTTTTTAAAGAAACACATGATGGAAACGTAACCTAGATTTTAATGTGTTATTGGAGATTTTTTAACGACATTAAATAGGTATTAACAGTGGTGGTGAACGAACGTAGCATTGTTTTAAAGCTGTAAATAAGACGCATTTGGACACAGTCACTAACACTATCGTTAAAGCAGGTGAGTAGGGTATAACAATTAGATATAGCGCTTTGAGTACTAGCGACTTGACTAAGTTCCTATCTTTATTCTGCTTCTAAAATATGGTTTGCACGGTTTCTGTATCCAGCCAGCATCAAACGTTCCACTAAATCACAGGTCTTACACGAATGCCAAACGAGCTTTAGCCTTCTTTTCATAACTTCATTTTACTTTTAAAATTTCAAACACACTCCATATGTTTTCT
Source organism: Dendrolimus punctatus (assembly GCA_012273795.1). Taxonomy (NCBI): domain Eukaryota; kingdom Metazoa; phylum Arthropoda; class Insecta; order Lepidoptera; family Lasiocampidae; genus Dendrolimus; species Dendrolimus punctatus. The sequence goes on from CM022539.1 coordinate 16,328,236, forward strand.
TATAAAAAATTATTTCTTCTTGTTTGTTCAATTTTGACTTGGTAAGGATTGTTCATCTAGCCAGAATTACGTGGAAAAAACACGAACAAGTGGCTATAACACCGTCATATTACTTGAAACAAGAAATAGAATTGTCAGTTTGTCTAAAGTTTTAGTAAGGCAAGTACCTGTTCTGTGAAGCGAGAGCGACAAATGATGTCGAACGTGGTTATTTATTTAGGGAGGTCAAACGTCTTCACGGAACTCAATACCTCTGACATAGTTCGTCTTCATTTATGCTTAGTACTGTATAAGTCGTTTTTCGCTGTCATGTGTATTATACTCATGGTCCGTTCTTATATCTTACCAACCGTTAGTTATTATCGGTTAAAAATTACATATACATTCATTTGTCTTACCATCGATTGAATTTCACCATTGCTTGTAAGGAGGTTATATCGAATTATAACCGCTAATAGGGGCAATGATACGTGGTAAGACATAGGAACCGGCCTGAATAAATAGTATGATGTAGGAACCGGTAATTGCTATGCATTTTCACGTGTTAGCTCACCGAAGCATGTAAAGACTGTATCAAAATATGATACCGTTCCAAAAATAGTTTTGAAATGGTATATCATTGAAGTTCACGATGTTTATTTTATAGAATTTCTTGGAATGCATCTACCTACTAGGTTTTAAAATAGTAAATACTGAATTGAATAATGGAATTCTTGTCGAGCTCGAGAAGTCACATTTCATTTCACTATATAATTGAAGGTTTCCACGCAAGTATACCTTATTTAACAACAGTAAATATCATTATTTTTTAACTAGAGTTCACACAGTGTCGATGTATAATATCTCTAGAAAAACAATTTATTTTAACCAGTTTTTTGTAAATGAAACTGCTTTAAAAAAATATCAACACAATTTAAGCACAAGCACGAGTAGGCATGGAGTATTGTTCTCACCTTTGGGAGGGGTAAGCGAAATAACAACTCGAAGGAGAAAACCAGAAAGCTGATAGACAACGATCAGAGCTATTCAATGAAAAAAATCAAAGTATAAAACATCGACGTAGGGTAGCCAACCTATCGGTTTTTCATCGGATACACTTAAGAGAATGTACATCGGAGCTTTTCATATCTTGAACAATATGACAGGGTGGCTTTCACTTGTGCCAATAGTAGTTTTGACATAAATATAGGATATTTTAGTTTTTAGAAAGTGGAACAGTTTCCAAAAGCTACAGATAAAGTTAAAGACAGCTAAGCTGAGTGTAAATATCTAGTTAAATAAGATACAGTACTAAGTCACCCTAAAATCCGGATCTATTCAAACCGCAATTTTGTTCTGCTTAATTATAAATTAACTATAGATGCATTTAGTTTTTTAATTTTTTAAATAACGTACCTCAATGTCATTATAGAAATATAAAATTATATATTTTTTGCTTTTTATTCTTCCCTTCTAAATAGTCATTTGTTTTGTCAGAGTTTATTCTTCTTATTTCCCAATAACTTAGTAACCTTTATTTAGATTTTATTATTAGAAGCCCACTCAAATACAGGGGTCATCTTGGTGCCTGCACTGATACGGGTTTTGCAGATTTTTAGCGGTAAAAACCTCCTCATACGATCTATGGTTTCTTTTTCTTTTGACTATGTATGGCGTAGATACAATAAAGAGAAATCTATAATCTATTATTATGTCTATGATATTCTTGCATGCTTAACGGATCGCATCCGGCAGACTTCGACGAAAAGGCAATACGAGTTTTGCTTATTAACATGACTAATTTTAACGAGTTTTTGCAAGAAAATAAATGACTACAAGTTCCAGCAAAAGGTAATTGTATAGTTTACTATTTGTTCACACTATTGTTGCATTCAGAGAAGTGCTATAAAACGAGAATTCATCGGTTTTGCTTTGTTAAGTTCAAAAATATGGACCGTAATTAATTACAATTGGTGAATTAAATCAAAAACCCGTCTGAATTCTTGTTTTACAAATCGTAATCATGAGTTAAACTCATATTTTAAACCAATAGTACCAGCGAAACGTTCGCATTGCCATGACAATGTGTTGGTTAGTGCGTTGGAATAACGGCACCAAAAAAACGCGACATCAGCACCTACACTTATGTATCCTAAAGAAACGAATTTAATTATCGAACTAACTCCGTTGACTCAGCGACCCAAAGTGAGTCTTGGCCTCCGAAACGAGAATACGCCACTTGCCTCTCTCCTGCGCAGTGTCTTGCCAATTGTGGGCTTGTAGTGCGGTCAGGTTCACTCCCCGATCCTCCTCCATCCGCTCTACATGACCGAGCTAGCGGAGACGGTGAGATTTTATCTCCCCAATTATGTTAGGCTCAGCCATGAGGTCTTTAATTTCGGAGTTGGGTCGGACCCTCCAGCTGCCATCTTCTTTTATTGTTGGGCCCAAGATTTTACGAAGAACCTTCCGCTCTGTGACTTATCGATATAAATATAATCTTAGAACCCGGAATATAATACGTGTAGCTCTTTGTCAGTTTCCTTTAAATCCATTTAGTAGTTTTCAGTTGCAAAATAAAATAATATTACCTATAGTAAGGACAATCTTCAAGTGCTTTGAAGGTTAGTTAAACCTTCAATGTTAAATCAACAAACATACCTATAAATAGTCTGTTTGTTCAGAATATATTGACAACTAACAAGTCACTCATGTTTATATGTATCCAAATTATTAACATAAAGAATTGGTGACCCATTTGGTAATTGATGGCTGGAAATAAAATGATAAGTCAAAAAGAGATGGATAGACTAGGTGCGTGAAAGATGACAGATACGTGTGATAAGGACCCAAACAAGTATAAAAAAGTTTTGTAACAATAAGATATCCTGTGCCGGGTCTATTCATTTTCAAGTGCACGGAGTTTTTGGTGGGAACTGAAAGGTGATGTTGTACTGTGCAGTTTTTTTTAATCTAAAAATTAAAAATTACTCTAACTTGAACAATAGTTGTAGGATATTGATAGTTTTTGAGTAGCAATCATGTGTTATTGTGAGAAATGTGAACTGTATAGTCGAACGTGACCATTCGGGTTGTCACAAGAACTCCGTTAAATAGCGTCAGTTTATAACCTACAGTTCGACTGAGCTATACATAGGCTTAAGAAAATGAAGGAACTAAGATCTGGCTTAAAGGCCTAGCTGCCAAGCCACAAACCTATATAAATAAATAATTGTCAAGTAGACTTAAGATTAAAGTTCTGAAACTTATTTTGTTCCTATAAAATTATATTGTATCTGCGAACCGCTCACGATGCGCTCACGAGCCACATACACACTATGATTACAGTAACGTGCAACGGTTACAGCATTGATATACAAAACCATTTATATATCAATAGGTTGCAGCTACAAAATGAGATCGGGGTTGCCCTCGGCTCGCTGCGAGTGCAATGGTACACGTTATGGATTTTAGTTACACACGTGCAATAAATACTTAAGGTTTCGGCTCGCAGATAAGTACGCGGCTTAATAGTTGAACACCATAAGCGATTACTCTGAAATGACGTCCTTGTTCGAGTGCGCTCTGATTGCTCATTTAATTTTAAAATACGAGTATCATCCTAATGGATGTATGAGAGTATTCGGTGCGAGCATACTACGTTTGTGTCAATGCAACTGATAACCGGTTATTATATTGTTACGACCGACAAAGACCAATTCACACCTGCAGTTTACGGTCTTTCGGCATCTGGACTTCTTTTTTACTTTGTGTTTAAAATTTGTAATTAGAAATAGCCCATTGTATATTGTAAACTCTTAGGGCCTATTGTTGTATGATAGTCATTAGCCAGGTGTGATTCTTGGAAATTAAATCCATGCGGTCGAGCATTGTGTCGAGACATATTGTATTTGTACAAAGCAATGCCCGAACGGAGGGGTGAGGCAGTCAAAACGATAACACAAGCGAGGCAAGACGTGTGTACATTTAGTGACGGATTATGCGCGTGTTATTGAATTGTGCATAACTTTTGGACTTGTTGTGTGCGGTTATATTTGTACCTGTGTATACGTGTTTGTATAGTTCTAATAAATTCTATAGTAAATCTAACGGCATTTAATTTGAGTCCTGCGTAATTTGTAACAATAGCTTACTATTCATTCACTTGCCTTTCCATCAGTTTAATTTTTACATTACTTGTATGGAGCTTATGTCAAATTTTAACTGATTAGTATGGCAAAGGAACCGGTCATTATACGATTTGAAAAAGTTAAAAGAAGACAGACTGACTTATTTTTACTAAACTATAAGTAAGTCTTAGCATATTTTGTATAAGTACATGAAAGACACTAGTATTACTACAATACAATAATAAATTACTATTTAAAACACATGAACACGAGGCGAGGCATTATTGTTGTTGCTTCTGAGAAACAGCACACAAGTAATAAGTCTTTAAAGCGACATGTAAAAATATGCTAATGGCTGATTACACAGTTTAAATGGTCGATTGCTCGGAATTTTAAAAATAAATTGCACATAGTCTGTACTGTGTTTCATTTTATGGTTGTTTAACCATGTAATTGTTGCAATACCTGGAAATCTATCCGTGCAGAAACGGAGAAAAAATACAATTTCCTGCGGCCGGATGGCCTGTCGTAAGTGGTGACAAAACAATACACAGGCGGTGGTAGGGCGTATGCCCGTTTGGATGGCTACCACCCCTGGTCTAGAGTATGCCGTCATAACTTGGGTTGTGATCCGGCATTAGTGGTCAGGTTCCAGTCTCCCTTTAGAGAGCAGCAGCGCATTTGTAGCACCTATGGTGTTGCGAATGTCTGTCTATAGGCGTTGGTAACTGCTTTCCACCAGTGGACCGTATATGCCTGTCTGCTGAACTCATGTAAAAAAAACAATTTAAAAAAAAAAAATTTAATCTTGTTTACACATTTGTAAATGGAATAATGTCTAAAACTAAGTGTTATGAGGATTTTGAAAGCCAAAAAGAAAATGTATATTTAAAACAACCCTTAGTTTAGTGGCAAGACATGCTGCGACTCAGTGCAATGACGTGAGTTAGAATCTTGGCCAAAGCAAGCACCAATTAGCCGAAAATTCTTTTCAATGTGCCTATTGATATGCTCAGGGTTCACCTACGATAATGTTATAGTTATTGACAGTACTTAGCTAAATGAGTCTTATTTATAGCGTAAAAAATAACATTAGAAACATATTTTATCTGGCCCATCGCTACATCTGCGTGAAACGGTCAATAACTATAACATTGTCTCAGATGAAGTAGTAGGAATAAAAAGAAAAAAATGCCCCAGAATACGAAACAAAATTACTATAAATAAATTGTACTTATTTTAGCAGCAAGCAAGCAAGTAATTATTTAAATCTATACAGGTAAATAAAACTGAAGTGTCTGTTTGCAATGTCAAAATAAACATGTGAAAAACTCAGGGGCGGATAATTCGGATCAGAAAAGGCCGAAAATGAATTTTATAAAAAATAACGGACATGATGCCGGTTAATATCTGAAACAGCTATATTGATTTTGACGGGACTTTCACTGGCAAATAGATAATTTTATGACAAATAACTTGGCTACTTTTTTTTAAACTTACGCGAAAAAATCCACCCTAAAAAACTCGCAGACACAGCTAGTAATTAATATAATTTCAATATTATTTATTCAAGTGTATTTACCTCTAAGTTTTCCATAAATAAAAGAGATACAGTACTATTTTTTTTAATTCAGCAGACTTCAAATCATAGATAAGTATTAAAAACTGTGTAGATGCCTATACAACTGATAGCACTGTGACGTTATTACATATCAGACGATGATAAATCCGTCTGGCAAATGAAAGGTCACCATGGGTTGTGATATGATAACCTACGCGAAATATTTGGAGATGCGGAGGAACTAAACCTCTGTTGGTGAAGTGGGTCACTCGCTTCAGGGGGTGACTCAGGCCTTGATGCGCGGATGAGCATGGTTGTAATACGTTCAGAAACTCATTTACTTCCAACTGAACCGCGGGCGCATGGGGGGCAGGTTCAGGTTTAGTGGTGTAGACGCTGTAGTTGAAAATGTCTATATCAGAGTCCCACACAAGACGTGTGGCGCTTAATCTCGCCGTGTAAGTCTAACCCCCTCAAAGGCCCGGTAATGTACGAAATGTTGTACGAACCCTTGCTTCAACAACAAAAAACCTACGCGAAATATATATAATTGTACACATATTTTCGCATAATATTGTTTGACAACCAGGGCCGTATTTAGCCGAGGGTGCAAGGGGTCCATGACACCCAGGCGCAACTACCTAGAGGGCGATGTCGGCCATCAAGGTTTTTTTAAATCTGACTAAGGACATCTCACATAACTATGTATATATTTTTTAATCAACTCTCAGTTAAAATAGACATTAGTTTCCTAGGATACTTCATTTATATACACCTAAAAGTTTCTGAATAAAAATGGCTGTGGCATACAAAGACAGACAGACAGTCATGACAAATGCACAAGGTTTCCGCTTTTACCAAAATGGTTTAGGACCTTATAAGACACAAATGAAATGCCATTTTTTATTGTTGGTAAATGGGGCACAAGTTGATTTTCGTACCCCGCCGCCCAATGTACTTAAAACGGCCCTGTTAGTATAATATAAGAACGTCTTTTATTACAATAGAAGCTTAACGTAAGCTATAAAAGGTTTCATTCAACGTATTGTACGGTACCCAAGTCCCGCCTTCGGAGTACTTTGTACAGTTACAAAGAGGATTTCTTGAAATCTTATGTCTTGTAAGGAATGAGATTCTTGGAAAATGTCTCTAGTCTCCGTGCACATCGATATCTATGTACATTGTAAATGTGTTTCATTATTATCTTTACTTAGAATTTTATGATTGCTAACAATGATTCACTTTATGTATTATTGCTGGCAAAAACTGCATTCAAGTACTGAGAATGAATACTTCTTCAAATAATAAAATTATTAACTGGCTTTTGTTTTTAATCTTTACTTAATAATCTGTCTGTACTTTGATATCTTATATATAAAAATCAATTGCTGTTCGTGAGTCTCGCTTAAACTCGAGAACGACTGGACTGATTTGGCTAATTTTGGTTTTGAATTATTTGTGGAAGTCGCAGGTCGAAGGAAGGTTTAAAGGGTGAGTAAATATGAAAAAAATGCTTGGAATATAGTAAAAACAACAATTTCGCTTACATTTGAGTTTCATCCAGTCGTTTAGTAGAAATCAATTAATTTCAAAGTGAAGTTTTTTTTTTTCATTTTTTTTTTGAATGACAAACATTTGATGTTCGTCCTGTCATTCAGAAATCAACGTTTTTTATTGATTGATTCTGAGGCGGTATGAAGTGTGCCTGGTCAGCTTATTAAATATTTAATATTTTAATTTAACAAGTAAAGTAAATTTAATAAAATACAAATTATTGTACTATTTTATATACAACTTTGGTCTTTGGTAACCATGAATTACTACAAAAGTAAGTCGTTAAAGATAATATTATTACATACCTATATATAATTCAATATTTAAAATAAATTGCATCCCTTTCATCAAACACATCTAGATCAGCCGGTTCGACGGCGGAAACAGCTAAATCACTCAAGCAACAGTAAGAGTTTATGTGTGCCGTTTGCTGTTGAAACGCTTGGACCGTGGGGTCCTGAGGCCATGAGCATCTACCAAAATTTATCAAAACGACTCACTGACCATCAACTGATCAAAGCATACCTTGGACAAAGGACTAGGACCTAGAGACAAATGTATAGCTGACCCCAGAAAACAAGAACATAGTAAATAACAAAAAGTTAATTTGCGCAATTTACCAATATCAAGAATCGAACCCTAGACTTCTGCGTTACAGTGATCCAGATGGGCTAAGGTTTCGACCACAAACCACAGAAGCCGTCAAAAATGTTATAATAAAATATATTTTATTAAGAAAATAAATAGGTATATCTTGTTTTCGTGATATTACTTCGAAAATATATATTTTTAAATTCTTATTTAATTTCAAGAAAAGGGTCTTAAATAAGTGTACTGTAAGGCAGTACTTTACAATCTTTTTGAATACGCGACCCCTTTACAGGTTGAAAAATTTTGGCGACCCCCTTGGGCCATAGACAGACAAAAAGTTAGTAATTTAAATGAGTACGTTTATGTCTTCCCTATTTTGTTACCTATATTCATTATTACGGCCTATACTCTGCGAATAGCTGCAGAGCTTAGAAGGTACCTAAGCATGCGCGACCCCCCGAGCAAGACTCTGCGACCCCCCCGAGGGTCGCGACCCACAGGTTGAAAAACACTGCCGTAAGGAATGCTTTAGGTGGGCCGTCTGCCTCCTACAGGCAATAGAAATACTGCAAAAGTATCACATCATATTTACTGCCAGTTTCTATATGACGATGTTATCGGTTTTCTAAACGTACATGATATATTACTTCTTGTGTACCGATAACACCTTAGCAACCTAGAGATATAAAATTAAAGATAATATTATCTGTATGTCTTCAGTACAACTTTGTTATCTAAAACACTTCCACAGAAGTGATTCATTTCTCGGGAATAACTATATTTCAGCGATTTCATTTTTATTGGAAAATAATAATTGATGATAATTCTCATAAGCACGTGTCTATTAATCATACAGAAGTTATTAAGTAAGATGACAATGACGAATTGAATTATGGTTTGTTTACTATAAATTGTAGGTACGAAAGAAAAATAGTACTGTTACAACCTGAATGCCGACTAAAAACAAATTCACACCTGCATTTTATTACCTTTTCGGCATTTGGACTTTTTTTGTTTACTTTATGTTTAAAAATTGTAATTAGAAAAACAGCCCATTGTGTATCGTAATCTTCTATGGTAGTCATTGGCCAAGTGTGATTCTAAGAAATTCAGTCTACGCGGCCGAGAGACATATTGTTTTTGTGCAGTATAAAGCAATGCCCCCAATGGAAAGATAGTCAGTCGAGCGATAAGCACAAGCGAAGCAAGACGTGTGTACTATATTCGGTAATCTATTTAAGGACGGACTTTGCACGTGTGCAACTCTAAATAATTCCAACGGCATTTTAATTCGAGTCCTGCAACTCGTAAGAATAGAATACTTCATAGGGCTTGATTGTAAAATTTAGTGAAGAAAATTTGAAATTAGATTTTAGTTTACTTTATAAAAAAATAAATTCACAAGTTCGTATTGTAGGTATATTATATATTCTACAAACATACCTTACCTTTATGTTTAAAGATGTTTAAAAATGTATAATAATCGAGTTCTTGGAAGTGGACGTTAACAACTACAACGCAGTATTTTACTACAGCAGTTGTTTACGAGACCATGTTGTTCTTTGTATACGTATGTTAATTTTTTAAATAAAAATGAAATTCTTTTATAATAGGGAAATATGAAAAGATGATAATTATGCATATCTACTCCATTGAAATGTTACATGAGCTTTGCATTTGTTAGAGGCCGCAATTTTATTTTTGGGACATGTGTGGGGGGGGGGCAATAGAAGCTTAACCTCAAGTTTGTGCCACTCTTGTCCCCCGGCCGCCATCTTGGAAAAAGTGGTGAAAACACTTTTTTCGCGATATCTCGGAAACTATGCGTCTTACAAAAAATTTATAAAGACATAATTTGTAGCTAATTGCCTACAAATATGTTTACATAACTATTTGACCTAAATTAAAAATTAAAGTTATATACATATACACATGTCCCAAAAATAAAATTGCGTCCTCTAACAAATGCAATATTCTGCCCTTAAATTGTAAGATTTCAATGGAGTAATCAGTGGTCTTACGATACAAGATGCCGGAAACTAAGTAAAATAAAGAAGGAAAAAAGAAAAGTAGACCCAACGAAGAGAACGCTCTAAACACTTTCTATATTTCTAATAAAGATACCTTCCTGTAAAACTAGTTAGTCCATATTACAGTAGTGTAAATAGAATAAGCATCTGTATTTCTGAAATGTAAAGGTCCGTTTCCAATAGTGAACTATTATTATTATGTTTCAACAAATAAATCCACGAATCCGGTGAATGACACAGATTACGTAGTCGTCTTGTTATATGACATCATACAATGACATAGAAGGCACAAGAACCAAGACAGCTGATTTCATCATTCATGATTGTTTAACAGGCAGACATCAAAAACCGGTTCAAAGGAAAATCTTTAAAGAAGAAATTAAATAGACAGTACCGTTTTATTACATGTACCTATCTTTTGATTTTAAAGTGGTAAATCTTCTATTTTACAGAACTTACGAAGTTGTAAGTCTGTAGCAGTTCGGGATCGACAGTGGTCGAGTGTGTGAATTATAAATCACTATGAAATATGTAAAGGCATTTAATAAATTCAATGGTACACGATTGTCGACAGACATGACGGGACAAATAAATACATGAGAAAAACGTGGTGTAATTTTTTTTTTTTATATATTGACATCTGAGGTGCCAGTGCAAAGTTACACGACCTCATTATAACAGAATCTAACGAAAACTTTTTTGTTTTACATTCCAATAAAAGGATACACGAAAATAGGATCAGAAACTACCCAACCTAGTTTAGTATTGAATAAAAATTACCTATAATTTGATCCGGATATCTTCAATTGAATAAACTACACACAAACAAATGGGGAAATAACTAATATTCGTTTACTATTTTTGTTCTATCTTTAATTGATAAATTGACAACGTATTTGTGTTTTTCTAGGTAAGTGCCCGCGACAATGTCATTAAGCTATGATAGAATTTGAAAATTGCTAGCAGCATCATTTTAACTATGTGGTGCCATAATTTAAACAAAAAAATAAATAATTAAAGAATCAATTCCCAGAAGACTAACTCAGAATTTTTTAATTTTGTTAATCGTACATTTAGCGCGTTTCATAGATTTAGCCAGTGTTAAGCATTTATAGACATTTCACTGTTTAATATTCCTGGAAGAAATGGGCCTAATATACCAAACAAATTACAAGATGTACTTAAATATATTGGAAAAAAAATGTTACCTATATAAAACTTACCAGGCACCGCCAAAAGGTTTGAGCTTACTTTTATTTCGAGGTTTTAGGTCGATTTTAGGTTTTAGTAACCAGGACATAAACATATATTTTTTTAAATTTTCAATAAAAAAGTTACAAGATAATACAAACAATTAATTAATACATTGCCAAACTGCAGCCCAGTTTGTCGGCAGCCAATAATCAATTAATTAACCATTATTAATGACCAATGAAATAGAAGAGCGTCATTTTCGCAAATCCGATAAACGCCTGATATTAAAAAAAAATACGATTATTAAAGCTCTATCTGTCACTTTTATCTAAACTGGGTAATACCAGTCGTCAAAAATATTGTCATTTCACTGTGATATCCTTTTTCACTGTAACGGCTTAAAGCTTATTACAAGATAACTGACGATAAACAAAGACATTCAGCAATATAGTAGTTATATCTCTTTGCATTAATAAGAAAAATATGTTGTTGTTTTAAGATTTTATCTATTTCATGACAAAATAATAATTACAATACTAAGCTTTTTAAGGTGCTATATAATAATGCTCTATAAATACGCGAACCCTTCACAGGTTGAAAAATTTTGGCGACCCCCTTGGTCATAAACAGACAAAAAGTTAGTAATTTAAAAGACTACGTTCAAGTTTTTTCTCTATTTTGTTACTCATATTCATTATTAGGGCCTTATACTCTGCAAAAAGTTGCTGAGCTTAGAAAGTACCTAAGTACGAGGCAGAAACTATTTATTACCTTTTTTGCCGAGCAAGGCTTTGCGACCCCTAGAGCCAATCATATTTTAACCGACTTCCAAAAAGGAGGAGGTTCTCAATTTGATCGGTATGTTTTTTTATGTAAGTACACCGATTACTCCGAGATTTATAATCCGATTTACGTGGTTCTTTTTTGTTCGACGCAGAATAGCTGCCATTTGGTCCCCTAAAAATATAATATACTTTGGCCCAGTAGTTTTCATGTTATGAACATTCTTCATGTAAAAAATTTTCACTCCGTTCCATATGTACACCGATTACGCTGAAATTTATGATCCGATTTACGTGATTCTTTTTTAGTTCGCTGCGGAATAGTTGCCATTTAGTCCCCTAAAAATATAATTTACTTTGGCTTAGTAGTTTTTATTTTATGAACATTTTTTATGAATAAAAATTTCATTCCGTTCCATATGTACACCAATTACTCTGAGATTTATGATCCGATTTACATGATTAATTATTATTTTTAGTTTAATGTAGAATAGCTGCCATTTAGTCCCCTGCAAATTTAACATAGTTTGGTCTAGCAGTTTTCATTTTATGAACATTTCTTATGAAAAAATTTCCGTGCCGTTCCGTATGTACACCGATTACGCTGAGATTTATGATCCGATTTACGTGATTCTTGTTTAGTTTGATGCGAAATAGTTGACATTTGGTCCCCTAAAAATTTGACATACTTTGGCCCAGCAGTTTTCATTTTACGAAAAAAAATTTGTTCCCATTTCGTGGACCTATATTTTTTAAGGAGCGCGGCACCTTTCGTTGGTCTACCCATACATATATAGACACTAAAAAGTAACAAATAAAAAAAACTTCGTTAAAAAAACCGACTTCAAAAATAAAAAACTATAAAGTATAAAATAACTTATTTCTAAAGCTATTATTATTATATATATTATCTAAAACACCTTGAAGTCGGTGCAAAGTAAAACATAAAAATTACTAGTATATTTTGAAAATTACTAAGCACCGACTTTAAGATGTTTTAGATAATATATATTAATTATAATAGCTTTAGAAATAAGTTATTTTATACTTTTAGTTTTTTAGTGTTTTAGTTTTTGAAGTCGGTTTTTTTAAACGCAGTTTTTGTTTTTAGCTATCTATAGTTGCAATTTTTAGATATAAGCTCGACAAGGGCGGTTTATTCCATGGAAACAGGAATGATAAACCCAGTAGTGTTGCTGATGAAATTGGTTGGAATAAAGAGCTTTAGTCACTAAGCTCTCCTATTACCACTATTCTGGGTGCTGCATATAAATGCCAAACATATTTTCGTGCACATTTGAAGTGCCGCTTGGATGGATCCCTGCAACTAAAATTGAAAATGACTGCCAAAGTAAACAAATCTTTTAAGGTGATTGTTGTTTTATTAAACTTATATATTTTTTTATGATGTGTTATTATTTTTATGAGGTTAATTTGAGTTTTTTTTTTCGTATTGCTTGAGTTCAGCAGACAGACAGACGGCCCATTTGATGGAAAGCGGTTACCATCGCCTATGGACATTTGCAAAACCAAAGCTGCTACAAATGCGCTGCTGCTCTCTTAAGGGAGACTGGAACCTGGTCACTAATGCCGTAACACAACTCAAGGTTGTTATGGCGACATACTCTAGACCAGGGGTGGTAGCCATCCAGTCGGGAAAATGCCCTACCACCTGGCTGTGGGTCGTTTTCTACCTCTTATGACAGGCCGCCCGGCCGCAGGAAATTGTATTCTTTCTCCATTCCTGCACGGATAAAATGATAAGAATCTGTTAAAAAACGATCGTTATAAGGGAAGCTTGTAGATTGAAAGAGAATGTAAGATAAGAGTTGAAAAAGGAATGCTAGAATCGTTTGGTCATGTAGAGAATGGATAAAATCAGAATCATAAAAAAGTGTGTAACAGCAGTGTGAATAGTAGATCGGTGCAGTAGACCGCGACATACGTCACTATGGCCAATCTGAAGATGTTTTAAAAGTTCAGATAAAAAGCACATACAATAAATGGGTATGCATGAAGAGATTAATAAAAGTACATGAGGCAAAAATTGATTGTCAGAATCGTCTTGTAAGTAGAACTCATCTTACCCGCTGGTGCTCCCCAATGGGAAACAAACGAGACAATGTATGTTCATATCGTATCTTTTTCGTATTATTTATTGAGGATTCAAAACGATAAATTATGTACATAATACATATATCTACCCCTAAGGTGGTGAAGAAGGGGCTACCTTTTGACTACTCAAACTATGATTTTCTTTAATCTACGCTGGCGGAGCCGTGGGCACGGGGCAATAGCTAGTATTACTATAATTAAGTATGGTTTAAGTTCATTGGATTCTCGCACTCAGCGCTTTGACTCTCAGCGTCAAAATGGCGCCATCAAATAGGCATAGCAACAAAGTGAAAGCAGCCAATGCAGTGGTAACAATAAAGGTCAGTCAGTGGCTTTAATATAATCTGCACAATAATAATTCGATTTTTAAAAATAATTGTAAAAGTCATGTGTCATTGCGGCGTCAAAATATCGTCCTATCTCTAGAAATAGCTCGGCCCTCGCAGTGTGCGAAACCAGGCTTGCCAACTATACTGACTCATTGTGTCTAAAGGGGTAGTACGTTGTACATCATGTTATTTATACGCCGGCCTTGTAATATAAAAAACAAAAATAAAATATGTTTCACTCTGAACGCAGCATGTGAAATTATAAATAGGTAACTTTGAGAAAAGAACACGTTTTAAAAGTCTTGAGTCATTTTATTATTATAGTGCATGTTCTGTTGACAAATTTTACATAGTGTACGGAGTCCAAAATTCTTGTTATACTTCTTAACCAAATTTATTAACAAGTTCAACCAATTTTGTGGTAGGTAACTGGGTAATGGTTTTTTTTATTATAATGAATGAATACTACAGAATTCCTCTAAAATTAAACAATATGAACTACACCAATCGCAGCTGTCATTTTAATCCAGGTAATTACAAATCAAAGTAAAGATACTGTGGTTTCGTTTAATTACTAGTAATAATAATATTTATTTATTTGAAACTTTACATTGATACACAGTATTTTTATTTATAATTAAGTAATTACATACAATATCAGTAAATTATAAGAATTCCGTTTTGTAATTTGGCTACAAATATAATAAAGAGTTTACAAATTGTTAATTTGCTACTAAATTCAAATCTGTAAAAAACAAATGTGCATTTGTAATGTGATGACGGATGACAGATAATTAATTTTACTAGACAATACAATATAACAAAAGTAAAGTGTCTAGCGTACATGTCTAGAACGCTAGGTATTAAATTTCCTCTACATGCACAGTTCAGCCATTATTTATGCTAACCAAAGCATTATAAACTAAAGGTAACGTATACTTAACTCATGGATATCACTATACGCGTGTGAATCTGATTAAAGCTATATAGACAGGAAATACTAATATTTGTAAGACTAGATTTTATATAGCAGTTGTGTTTGGTATATGTATTTGACAGATAATATTGAAGTGTATGGGCGTGAGATTACTTGCTGGAATATATGCTTAGCAGACAGCGATGAAGTGAAAGGCTAAATAATAATAATATATAACCTTCTGGGTTAGAAGCGGCACTCGTAAAGACTTTAATAAAGTGGTATTTCATAACAGAAAAGTCAAAATGATATTGTTTGGTTTGCTTGGTATTGTTTTGGGCATTTATGGGTATCGCCGATCTCGGAGGATCTGACAATTTATAAATAAATACATTAGCCGTACGAAGTCAGACTTAAAAGAAAACTAAGTTGATAATAGGATAAAAAATGTAAAAAACAAATAAACCCATTTGACCCACAAAAAATTAAAAGGACGATTTATTATATTAAAAAAATCTAATAAGCTCATAAAATTCTGTTTTATGTTATATGCTTGTTATATTCGTGCGAAGTAGATAAACGAACTCTAGGCTCCCAAAATGGATGCTCGGGATCCAAACAAGAAATGACGGAGTAATTAGATTTTTTATATTGTTCAAATTGTAAGTATACAACTTTCCCCTTCAAGCCGCGTGAAGAAATCTCTTAAATATAAGTATTTTTTTTAGAAATATTCCTTCATTGCAGCATATGCTTTCCTGGAAGTACAGACGGGTACAAATAACCTGCAGTTTATTTTCGTTTCGACTAATATTGGAAACATTTGGGTGAAGTATGAACCGTTGAGAGACAAACGTACTGCCATCACTCACGTTATGATGAATCAAATAAACATCGGTCATTTCTCTTAATTTTTTTGTGTAAAGAAAATATTTGAAAATATGAATTTAATGATTACTGAAAGAATTCATTATATATGTGGCGACACAAGCCTTTTCGCTCAGTCTCTAGGCGGCCATAGACGAAGTTAATTGTAATTGACAACTGGCAAATGTCAAACAGAGTGATATCCACAGAGTACATTAATTTATACCACAGAGTAAATTAATTTATATTAATGTACTCTGTGATTAATATGATAGGTGCTGTCAAAAATGTCATGAAAAATATATCCCAGAGTACATTAAAATGTATATTTAGGTAAATCCGTATTCATTCTTAAGTTTTTCGACAATGTAAATACAATATAGAAAATTATCTATACTAATATTATAAAGAGGTAGTTTATGAGCTTGTGACGTTGTGGGGGTAATCTCTAGATCTACTAAACCGATTTTAAAAATTCTTTTTCTGTTGAAAAGTTACGTTAACATGACGCTATAATATATACCACGGGAGCATGGACGAATTATTTTTTCCCTTCTTAACGATCCGTCATATTATATACGAGTATATGATATAATTATTATATTAAGGAATAGAGTAGATTGTAGTTTATGTATGTCTCTACTTTTGAATGGCCATGAAGCGTGACTGGGGTTGAACGACATAACAACAGCTGCCTGTCACAGTGATGAATATGCTGCCTTAGACAGGGGTAGTCATGCAAAAAAATGCGTTAGGAACTCCCACACCCGCGGTAGCCGTTATGTCCGTGACAATAAAGTGCAAGATAGTCGCCTAAGCTAGGCTATGCAATTTCAAAAACTAGCAAGTGCATTCTGAGAAAGTCAACTCACTTAAAGTTTCACATACTTCAACGATATGCCATTTCGAAACTATTTATTAAGCTTATTGGGAGCGGTATGATATTTTCACACAATCACATAGTATATCAGCAAACGCCCAGGAAGACAATATAATTGCTAGGTTCTGAATTGCACAGCTGAGCTGGCACTGGCACACTTATGTGAGGAAGAACGTGTATTTATATGCCACGACCGATAGGAGTAGGCCAACAAATGGCTTGAAGTCGTAATGTGCCACTTTCCAAAACTTTTAGGAAACAGCATATCTTGGTCAATTGAGTTTTTATATTCATACAGATAAAAACTTAAAGAGAACATTTTAATACTGTTTCATGATATTTTGAACAAATGATTGGCAAGTAATTAAAATATCAAACGGTTTATAAGATGACGATGTATCTGTCAAACATTCTAAGCAAAAGGTGTATAAAACTGTCTTTGTCTGAAAATTCGAGAATTTTGACACATTTCGCCCTGTTTATGTATGTCACTTAAATCTATTTTTGTGTATTTTTTGCTTGTGAATCTATCAAAAAAACTACCGGACCAATTTGGCTGAAATTCGGTATTTTTTTATCAACATCGAGAATGCACTTAGAATACTTTTTATAAAATAAAAAAAACCTACCGCCAACGTGTATTTTATAAATGTGTTTTTTCTTTGTTGAACTAAATATATAATGTGTCGTTTTAAATTCAATAAATCTCTTTTACTCTTTCTTTTCTTTTGATTTGCTGAAGGATGATATTTAGTTGGGAGATAAGGAAGGATACTTATATAGCTTTAAATTTTCTACATGACGTAGAAGGCCCGCTTTTATTCTAGCGTATAAAAAGGAAAAACACAATCGATAAAATTGATGAAACTCGCGATCCTGTGACTTATAATCGGTTCGACAATATTTTTCAATTGGGCACTATATTATCACAAGCACATAACACACATTATGTGTACAATTCTGCCTGAAAGAGGCACATAAATATTTTCGTGATTTCCCTTAATACGAATTTGTAGTGTGTGCAATCGATTTTCATTTAAAGAACACTGTCCTTTGACATCACGACTCACGAGTGAGGTCGGCGCCGGCACTGATCTCATCAGTCCACCGACCACCGCCCAAGAAATTCCTTAATGACTCGTGTAGAAAGTACCAAGATTTCAGATAAATCTAAAACGTAAAACTCAGAGTATTTTCGTAGATGAACGCAATGCGATTGCAGACGGCGTAATGTTCGGCTTGGCCTCAATTGCATATGATAGCGAGCTATAAAAGCTCTAATGCAACGCCGACGCCCGTCACCGACACACAAAAGGCTTTGGCAACAACCGTTCGCTTCCAATGCAATGTGAGAGTTAGTTTCAACCTTCGCGTTTTCCGAGAAGTTCAGCGGCGACCGGTCGGTAGATTTGCAACGATATTACTTTGAACCAATATTTTCGATTGCAAAATATCGATATATTCTAAACTTTATCGATATTTATAACATCGTCAAGCCTTAATTATCAATTATCATAAACTACGAAGTGCTCTTTACATCCCCTCGCCGCGGGCCGGTAACTTCGCATCGAGCCATCAAAATGTCCTTTCCCAAAAGTATCACATATTAATGCAATGCAAGAATTGGGAGCTTAGAAAAACACCTTTAAAATTATTATATTACTTTATTTTTCCTAGATAAAATTCAATCACTCTTTCAGTTGCAATGCTCTTTGTGTATACTTAAATAAAGGTACTACAATATTTTTTTATTTAGGTTTATGGATCGGCAGCTAGCCTTTAAGCCAGATCTTAGTTTACAATATAGTTTCTACATTTTCTTAAGCTTCTAATGTGTAGCTTGTAAGTTATCTAGCTGGTGCCATTCAACGGAGCTCTTGTGACATCTCAAAAGGCCACATTTGACTATACAGTTCTCATTTCTCACAAAACATAATTACTACTCAAAAACTATCAATATTCTACACCTACTACTATTGTTCATTTTAAAATAATTTTACACATTTTTAGAAAATAAATTTCATATAGTATAGTCGCGGAAGACCACGACACACCTTTCATGATCAAATTGATCATGTATTAGCAAAAGGTGATGTCAGGAGCCTTAAGAACAGACGAGCGTGCATGACAAGACTATGAATGTCAAAGAAGCAAGTGAGATGTGTAAGAATAAGCCTGTATGGCGCTCTGTTGTTCGTGCCTAACCCGCAAGGGACCTGGCGTGAAGTTATGTATGTATGTAAATTTCATATATCGACATTTTGATTTTAATTCGATATTTCTCTTCTTTTACATCCCTACCGAGCGACTGTTCCAACTGCAACGCGGTTCCTAGAATAAGAAACCGTGGCCGGTTCGATTTTTAAAATAGACGCGTTCCGTTATACTCAGGACTTTACCTACATATACAGAAGCTCCGATTTTATGGCCAGTCGATTAGATGTTGTGTAATCCGTAAATGAGTGTTACTATTTTTATCACGGTGCCAGACTCGTTTCCGAGTGAAAGGGGTTTCCTACTGTGAACTTGTCAAACAGGTCGTGGCGTCGAACTTTCCAACTTTGATGTTTCATTTCTTCAATCGCTAAAGTGAATCTTTACGCGACGAGCAAGATGTTTATATGGTAGAAAATATTTCAAAGCTGTTTAATTATTCTGTAAGACGACGGAACATTACGCGGCATCACGAGCCGTATGTCGTGGTTGGCGTTAGTCTAGACTCGTCATAATAGTGATTATTAAATGAATTATTCAATGCACAGTCTACAATATGTTCACGCCCCTTGCGCTGTAAGTGTAATGACGTCACGTTTATAAGTACCAGGTCGCGAAGAAACCGCAGGGGTGACCTAATCAATTGCCTTCACCGTATTTCACCTATTTATAGAAGTTACTACCTAAACATTTTATTGAGACGTCTGATACACATAAATAAGACTGCTCGGCGACAAATGTTGTTTGTTCAAACAATTTCTACATTTCTATATTAGAGCAAACATTTTAGAATATATCGATAATATTTACCCATGATTTGTTACACGGATGTAAGTTTCGATGATTAAGGACACACCTACTTAATATTACAAAGAGTGTATTGAGGTCACAGAGTAATAAATAATGACGTGTAATTCTCAGGAGTGAAATAAATCTTATAATTTATTAGTGACCTGCGACTTTATTCGCATATTTTTTTAAATTACACTTAAAGGAGTGTGTATATTTAAAAACATTTCAAAAAAATATACGTAACCTTACCTTGACTTTTTTTTATCTTACTAAACACCAAAACTTTTATGTTTCTAACTTGAAGAATTATAAACATATAATAAAACATATAAATGTTTATCCCTTATTTCACCTTCTTCACGGTTGATTTTTGTGATAGGTAGCATAGATCCTTCTCCAGGACCCAACCTATTTCCATGTAAAAACGTATTAAGATCCGTATAGTAGTGGAAAGGTAAGAAATAAAATGAGTTAATATAATATAAATATGTACTTGTTTAAACAGTTTGGAAGTTCGCATTATAGCAAGGAATATTAAAGTAATTCCTTTCCATTATTAGTAAACTAAGTAAATAAATTGTATCATACACTCTATTCCTTCATTTTACAGTTACTGTAAAATATATATTATTTATTTTATTTATTTATTTATTACATATCCAACAGCTTACTTATAACTTAAAACAATCAACTCTGTTTAATATGAATGTTGCCAATTACAGGATACTTTACAGTATATTTGTGCAAAACCAAGACCGCAATAAACAGTTTGCTTATGTTAAGCTCTATATGAATGTAGTATATTTAATAAAATAAAATAATGTAAAATAGTGCCAGCTGAATTATCTCCTATATAGTATATGTTATATATATATATATATATATATATATATATATATATATACATATATATATATACATATATATATATACACACATATATATACATGTATATATATATATATATAGTATATAAGTTAAACGAAAATAATATATAATAAATAGACACAATATAAAGATATATTGTGTTTTTATTTGTATATAAATAGTATAGTTCTTTTTTAGCATATATGTAATTTATTTTCAGGTATTATTACTTCGAAGAAAAATGTTTAATAATACCTATAAAGTTGTAGTGTCGTCATAATTACAGTTTTAAAAAAATCTGACGGTACTCGCTGACGCGTGCCCACTTCGCTGAGGGTCATTAAAAAGCAAAAAAAATATTCTCAATCAAATATAGCCTATGTCACTTAGAAATAATGTAGCTTTCAAGAGATTACTTGCTACGAAGAAGTTCACAAAATTGTATAATATAGTATAGATAATAAGGTTTCACGTTTGTAAGTGAAATGAACGAGAAACTATCATTCAATATGACCTCTAATAATTTGTGAAAAAACGGCGGATTTTCCGGGGCATTGCACCGAGATCAAAGCAGTATTTCAATAGGACAAAACCGTCGAGGCGGTTCGCAGTAGTCGGCCATTGAAATTTAAACTAGCCGCCTGTTCTGGGAAAGCGCTGCAGGCGGCTGTGTTCTTTTACCTCTTTTACATTGAGCCCAACCCTATCCCAACAAGCCGAGTGGTGTGGCGAATTGAGAATTTCATGGCATTAGAAAACTCACTGGTGGTCTGGTTGAAATAACGATGATGCAGTAAAACCGCCAAAGATAAAATATTAATTGCAAAAGTTAAAACGCCAATTGAAAAGTTATTAGACATAACACTTCATTACACAGCAAAATAAACAATTACAAAAGAAATCCAATGTACATACAATACTTTATAGGTAATACAATAGGCTGTCTTAGCGCTTAAACGATTTCTTCTAGGCAACTTAATCTTTATTATAATAAAATAGAAATACCTTAACTATATTAATACATAAACGGAATCCTTGTAAGATACCCCACCTGTTGTAAAATGGAACGCATTGTTTTGTGAACCTGTCAATGTCAAAATAAAATAAAAAGTCTTCTACAGCGAAATGGTATACGATGAATTGTGTTGTTTTATTTAGTGGTCCTAAAATAACTTTTTTAAATAAAATATTGTATCTTACAGTATTAATAACGTGCCTCTCAACACAACCCAATAATTGGCATCCAGTCAATTTATTCCAGATATTAAAAAAACCTTAATATTTTGTACCCATACAATAATGTTATTATTATCATTGTATGCCTAAAAAAACAATAAAAATATTGAGATTGTTTTAAACAAAGTAGGTGATTATTATTGTACTGGGGTGCCAACAGTTGTATCGTTTCCCCTATGTAAAATCGCAATGGACGGGCTATTCTGCTAACGGCTGATTACGTTAGTTATTTTTCTCAGAAACTATAATAGCAAGGGGTAGTCTATAATGTCGCAACATGGTCGCTACACTATGGTGTAAAAACGCGGAAAAACAAAAACAGATATAAATTCATTATCCATATTAGTCTGGGATATCGCTATTCAGACCTTGAAAAATCAGTTTTTACAACGTTGATTTAAGTAAATATTCGCTTACAAAATAGTGTAAAATTGCACCCCCCAACTTATGTCGTACGGAACCAAAGGTTCTAAACTAAATCGAAATGGTAATTAACTTATTGTTGTCAACAGAACAAATTGAACAATATCCGTTGAGTGTTTTGAAATAATGGCAAAAAGAGTGAATTACAAATCAGTTGCATAGTTATTTATATCTTAAATAGCCATTATCAGAGTACATTAATATTAAAATGAGTCGTAAGTCTTATAAAAACACTCAATCGTTTCTTGGAAGTTTCATTATGTAAGCATTTCCTAGAGCTAAGGTCAAAGGAGAACGCTGCATTAAACTTAATGGCTGCGCATATACATACGGTACATACGCGGGGGTATTGTTGGACCTTCTGCGAACAATAACCCGTGCACAATTTTCGAAATGAGACAATGCAAAAAATAAACAAAAATGAAGTCATAATGCTGGCGATTTCTTACAACAACCCTCGGGTCGGAGGCTTCCAAGGATTAATTACGAGTTCCGAGTAGGCCCGCCACCGGGCCATTCGATTCTCGGTAAACTCGAATCGAAAAAGGAGCAAAAACGGACGCGGCGCTTTCTGAGAACCCGCATACCTGCGCCCGCGCAACCATCCCACCTTGTTCCGTCCGCAGCGGCACTGCATTGAGCTTCTCTCACACACATATAACTCGTATTTTCCTAGTATAGATTTCATAAAGTAAATCAACAATTCACATTACCCCTTTTATATCGAAGGCTATTGCTGACTTAAGGCTCAACGTCGCTCGTCGCGGCCAATTATAATATTAAATGTAAAAATATTATAACCAAGTTTCTTTACAAAATTATTATTATGTTACGTCTCATAACAAAAATCTTATTAGGGTTCCGTAGCGTAACTTTTTTTAAATTACGTCTTTTCGTCTGTATAAAATATGTATGTTTAACAGTAATTTTCTTTCAAAATCTATCTGGATAAAATGTAACAAAAGGGTAATTATATATATCTACATAACGGTCAGTGAAATTAAAAAATATATTAAATCCTGTTAATGGCCGCCTTACAATGTAAGTGATGAAAAAAAATTAAGTGTGCATCGTATCCTCCACGATCGTTGTATATAAGTTAAAAATAAAAAAAATGTTTCTTGGTGACTTTATTAAGTAAATAGCTGAGAAGATTACCTATACAATTTTAAAACCCAGCAAGTGCATTCTACGAAATTTTACACCAAAAAATAAAAAAACGTCATGAACTATGATATGCTGATATAATTCTGCGACATATACTTTCCTCCGTTCAGGAATGGTGAAAGTATTCAATTGCTGCCGAGGGGTAAGAGGCGATAAAACTACCCACAGCCAGATGGTAGGGTATTTGCCGGCCGAGATGGCAACCACCCCTGATGTATGCCATAACAACTTTGAGTTGAGTTCGGCGTTAGTGGCCGCATTTGTGGCATCTTCAATGTTGCAAATGTCCATAGGCGATGATAACCGCTTTCCATCAGATGGGCCGTCTGCCTGTCTGCTGAATCATAGAATAAAAAAAAATCCGTTTCAATATTTTTTCTTAGGCTTATTAGAAACAATACCATATATTAACATAGTACTCACATATTAGGTAACCATAGATCAGCAAATTGTGTAGTAAGCAAAATGGAAAAATATTCATGTGAAAACATTTTCAGTTGCTAGATTTTGGATTAGCACAGCTGAGATGTTTTATTTTGAAAAAAAATATGGTGTTAGAATTAGAAAATATATTTTATTACATTTTTATATTTCTTTACCGGTTATGATTGTGACGTGTAGCCTTAAGTAAGTATCGTGTTTTTACAAATTTTCGTGTACCCGCAGCTACTAGAAGTATGTCAGCAATCGTTAATTTCCAGTAACATAATTTCAACATTTTTAAACGCAAACAATGTGGCGTTTCCTAGTATTTATAAAAAAACCTATCGTTTCTAAACAGCCATTATTTATTTTCCTAGAACTTGTATTGTTTATTTAATCTTTGCACTGAAATACAATTTAAATATTACGTAGGTACTTTAATTGTTGTGTTTATTATTATTATTAATGGAAACTTTCATCATTGTAAAGGCGCTACTCCATCTGGGATAATATTTGTGTTAGTGACCGTTCACACAGTGGTAGCGATCAGTTTAAGGCGATATTTGTGATACGATATTGTTATTATCTGTTAATGATAAGCATTGATAGTTAATTTTGTTACATACCGACAAAGAAATGCGCACCTGGTTTATTACCCTTCCCGCATTTGGAATTCTTTTGCAATTAGACAATTGCCTATTGTTATTTTTTTCGACTTTGTGGGCCGTTCGCAGGAGTAATTAACCAGGTATGCAGATTACGGTTTCTCGGAAACCCCAGTCCACGCGGTCGATTTTTGTATTGTATAGTTACTATAAAACAATTCCTGAACGGAGGGGTGGAGCGGTCAAGCGAAGATTACGATACGAGCAAGACGTAGATTCGATGACCGATATTGTGACGGACTTTGCGAGTGTTGTTGTGCAGTTTGTACTAGTAGTGTCTAGTTATATTTGTACCTGTTTTATACGTCTTTGTATAGTTCTAATAAATTCTATAGTAGTTCCAACGGCATTTTAATTCGAGTCCTGCATAGCTCGTAACAATATGGTATGTAAATACACCGATGTAACTAATCACCTTGGCGTTATTTTTAATGCTATAAACAAGATACATTTTTGTCACAGTCCACACTAAGATTATCATTATTATTACATTATTAATTATTAACATTATTCCTCCACCTAAAGTAGAGACAGGTAACAGGTGTGACATGCGACAAACTAATGCCACTAAAACTAAAAGGTCAGATATATAAATTTGTCATACGACTGTGTCATGCTTTGCGGGTCCGAATGTTGGGCCACCATCTCCACTCAGCTGAGATGAGAATGTTAAGATGGATGTGTGGTGTTACAAGAATGGATAAGGTAAAAAATGAGTACATAAGGGGATCTTTGAAATTTGCACCCTTGACTAAAAATTAAGAAGAACATTAAAATGGTACAGGCAAGTAATGAGAAGGGATGAAACATACACATTTGTGACTACACATTGCGAAGCGGTGTACACAGATTAGGATAGGGTTGCAAACCATACTTTATAATAACGTATCCTACTTCATTTTTGGTAAATAAACTTATCTTATAAAATAAAGTATGTGAAAATACTCAAATATTTACTCTGATGCGTAAAATGAAATTCTTATATGGATTATTACTGAACTATTATCGATCCACTGAAAGAGTTTATTCAGTTTAGTCAGGCGAGGAGAAAGGAACAGGACATCTATAAATTCAATAAAAAAATATATTGCTTCTTTATTTAAATTTAAATTGGGAATGTAAAGATAGCTTCCAATAATTTAAGGACAATGAAACGTTGAGTGTGTGCTAGAAGGACACAAAAATAGTATCTCTAGGAGAAGCAATAAATAAAGTTTTGCAAAATACTTTTTTTACAAAATGCTTCAAATTTTCCCTACTTAAAAAAATAATACGTCATATTTCTCAAAAATAGTTGGCAACCCTAGACTATGGACTAAAATTAAATAACAAATTAACAACTAATATATATGACAGTCAAAAAGTGTTCTCCAGTGGAACTTATTTTGAATAAAAACTTTTCTATTTGAAGTGACGTGACAAAAATAAGGTTAAAGTACAAGATGGATGGGTACAAATGTAACGGTAGACCCATAAAGGGATGGATTGTGTGAAGGATGATATGATGATTAGTAGTGTGACAGAAGATGTATGTCAGAATAGAGAAGTGTGGAAGGAAAAGACATATTGTGCCGACCACAAATCGTTGGGAGAAGGTGAAAGAAAAGAGAGAGTGACACGCACATTATCCCGATATAGCAGATAAAAAAGAAGTATGAGTACTGTATAATAGTTTTTCATGAAATCTATAGTTTACCTACAAAAGTATAATTGTAGGTATATATTTAATAGTCGTCAAGTGGGAGTCGGTCCACTTAAAAGTATATAATCCAAAATACCTCATACCTTAAAAACCAATCAAAGGATTTTATTCACAAATCGTTGAAAGTACATTTTACGATCTACTACATTATTTTTTTAAGAATGTCCCCCTTTAAGATTCAGAAGATAGAGGAGGTACACTTTTCACGATTTTAGAAGTAATTAAGTTCCTACCAAAAATAAGTATAAGCTGCTTTTTCCCTCGCCTCTTTCACCGTTCCTGCACGGAATTAACAGTCTGTATTTTAAGAATTAAAGAAATAAACGTTCAAGCATTACAGTTCCTTATCTTATTTTTTTTAAATTATGCGTATTTAGCAGCAAGTACATAAAATATTTTAAACCTTCATCGATTCACATTAGTATAGCAACGAGGTCAAGGTTTCTTGCTGCTAAAAGTAAAATTAAATGACTCAGCGTGTAAGCTGAACGTGTATTGAAGCTACCAGTATATTTTACACCCGTATCAATGAACATCGAATGATATCAGGAAATAATAGGGTTTCTCTGATTGCTTTCATGAATATATTCGGAAAGTGTATACTTGAAAATAAAAAACACTACAGAGATATGCCGGGCATTTTTTTGTGTAGCTGTGTTAATATTCTATGATTGAAGAATGCTTTCAATGGTCGCCTGTACGTCACGATATTATTGATTTTAGCAATTACACCGAGTCGTAGAAGCGTAGTGTCGAGTGACCCTCTGTCGTTGACTCTTCAAGTGTTTCCACGAAACTAATAGCGTCATAGAACATTAACCAGTAACAATAGCCACTGGCTTGTTACACAGTCGAATTGTGGACAAAAAATATAATTGTCTCCCTTTGTAGGTAAACAAAGACCGTCCGCTATTCCAGGTAAACCGATTTGCCTCGTAGCATTCCCGGTAAAATACCACAATAGGGATGTGAACACGTGTCACACTAAATTCTAACATTACTCACATATCAAAGACCATGCGTAAAGTAATATTTTCTTTACTTGCAAAATTTTTTTACGACTTTCTAAACGGCAGGGCAGAAGATCGTTATAACGTAAATATGCAGTCTGTCGATGTGAGATTCCCGTTCCGAATTAATTATTATTATTAACGCCTCTATCGCAGTCAGAACTCGACTAACTAAC
Source organism: Dendrolimus punctatus (assembly GCA_012273795.1). Taxonomy (NCBI): domain Eukaryota; kingdom Metazoa; phylum Arthropoda; class Insecta; order Lepidoptera; family Lasiocampidae; genus Dendrolimus; species Dendrolimus punctatus. Next base: position 16,355,839 of record CM022539.1, read on the forward strand.
TCTGTTTCAACAGGCCGACACTCTTTTCTTTTACTTTCCAATTATTTGGGATCTGTATAATATGTCTTTTCTTTCCATACCCCTTGACCAGCCGACGATATATACATTTGTAAAATAGCCATGATATCCCAATAAACATGCACCACTTTTCATCCAAAGCAGCTTGGCTTCTAAGAGTTTGAAATGAAATTTCAACAGTAAACACTAATGGGTAAAATGGCCGCTAGGAGGTAAAGCTCTTTCTAAATAAAGATTTAAAGAAAACTCAGTACTCAAAGGCCAGCCATAAATACAAAGATCAGTGATTGACAATATATGATTACTTAGAAAAGTGCACGACTAATACAGTGAACAATTGAGACAGTCATAAAAAGAGGGAAAAATAGTTTAAATACCAAGAGTAATAAAACGCCTGCTTGGTAAAGAATTATAGGGATTATTAGTATACACGATTCGAAGCAATACTGCTACGAAAATTATTCCTATGATAATTACAGTTATTACACAGGAGCATTCAAAATTAGGAATGTATTTACCATTAAAGAAGACATCGCCCCGTGAAAGCCGCGGTTTGGACCTATGTGTTACGGCTGCAGCAAAAGAGGGCATATAAGGATAGACTGTCCAACGTTCAATGCCCTATTTCGACTTATGCATAATAAAGTACCTTGTACTAGGTACTAGGCATATGACTGTATTGTATATAGAATGCTATATACAACACAGTCTTATACAGAGTTTCTGTGTTACTTTCAATTCCTTTCCCTTACTCCATACAAGTAGAGTCATAGACAGTAAGATATTTTTTTTCTTTTGGGCATACGGCCCTCCTGACAGCGATGCAGGACAAATTTTCTTGTTTTAACATAAAAATTTAATTAAAGATAGATAGAGAGAAAGAGCAATTATGCCATACAATGTTTATTATATAGCCACGTGTATTATATTATAGGTATCATTATGTACGAATACCGTCCAAAGTTTTTTTTGTTTAAACTACCTATGCCACATTAACATTCATATGAATTCATAAAGAGTTAAGTCAAATGAAGTACAGGTATTTACAAAATGTTAAAATTCAGTTCATCAATTCAGTGAATTTCTCCGTAAAGCAAGACGTATATTACCTACTATTACTTTGATTAGAAACAAAATTTAGTAATATTACAGCTGTATAGTTCGGTCGCGCAGGTTTTTAGCGGTAAAGGAGAACACCTTGGGAAAAGAAGGTCCTGTCTATGGTCAAAGACCGCTAATTCGTCTCGAATCAACCGGATGCGTGTTCAGTTCTCAAAAATATCACGTGTTTAAACCTCATTTTCAAATGAAACATTGACACAGTCCGTGGTCTCATTAATACGTAAAACACGATTTAGTGGTAAATATCATTATATGAAACTTGTCATTCACGATAGGTACATTATCATTACATTTTAAATAATTTATACTTTGTCAGTATTGAATCTCAAATATACAACAGCAACCATTGTGGAACATTCATCCTAAACGAGACAAAAAATATTCTATAACCATCCCAGGCGACCAAGAAATACATTTATGGCCAGCTCCTATATCTTACCGAACGTTCGTTTGCTTTACTATCGGTTAAAATTCGTCATAAGCTCCATATAAGTAATGTCAAAATTCAACCGATGGTAAGGCAAGTAAATGAATAGAAAGATATATGAACTGGCCATAGTAAAATTCAAAACAATCTTACGTACATGTAAGTATACACACATATGTACTACACATTCCAAGTATTGTAGTATATCTACATGATAAACATGTACAGCGTGCCAAACTGTCTTACAAACCATATACAAACAGAAGTAGGAAAAGATAGCACAAGGGGCGGCCTTGTCGCTAAGCGATCTCTTCCAGGTAACCCTTGGTAGCGATTGAAAGAATTTTAATACAGAAATACAGATATGGATATATATAGTCGACATATTCGTCGAATAGTTGTAGGTATGGTCGCAAATATTCCTTGGCTATTCGGCTAGGAGACTAGGCCTTTATTAAAATGATATTAGACTTTGAGCGAAATATATTATTTGTCATCATCATCAGCCAAATTCAGTCCACTGCTGGACGTAGGCCTCCCCAAGTACGCGCCACATATCCCGGTCCGCTGTCTTCCTCATCCAGCCCCTGCCGGCGATCTTGCGCAGGTCGTCAGTCCACCGAGCTGGCGGGCGTCCTACGCTACGTTTGCCGAGACGTGGTCTCCACTCCAGGACTCGTTGCTCCATCGGCCGTCGGTCCTGCGACTGACCTGACTGGCCCACTGCCACTTCAACTTGCTAATTTTGCGAGCTATGTCGTTTGTACAACTCTAATTTTCATGTCTATAGTGTGATGTAATAACATAACTGCGAGACAACGTTATTATGTTCTTAAAATGTTTATAACGAAGCTATAATTACTTATCAGTTAACTGCCGAATATAGTTTTACACCATATCGGAACAACTTAAATTTAGCGCGAAATAAATATAAATTACGTCAGTCATTAACGTTTATCTTCGTCCTTATCATTTAGCAACGCATTGACCCGAAGACCCGAGTGATAACGATAACAGCTGGCGCCGACGACGATTGTTGTTTTTTGCTCTCTTGCACGTGCTCTTTAATGGTAAACAAAAAAAAACCTATTTATAGTATATTCACTCTTGGTTTCATCGTCTGAAGATAGCAGATGCTGTAATGACGAAAAATCTAAAGAAGGAATTATATCTCACCTGGTAGTTTGACCACCATTGGAGGTGTGAATTGTTGATTGGGATCCAATGTAAACGCCTTAGATAACACTAAACACGGAAACACAAAGGCTCACTTATAATTACTTATATTCCTTTAAATACACTTTACGACTGTCCCGCTTCTCGGTAAAACTCTTTATAAACAGTTTCGTAGAAACCGTTCGCACTGGAGAAATTAATTTGCAGAAATGGACGTCGGTCGCCGTCCGCTTGCCGTAACAGAAACGCTTTCTAAGTACGCGAACATTCAATTTCACTGTACGAGGTCTAGACACGGATAGCGATATCGCGGCGGGAGGTGAAAGTTCGCGATTTTGGCTCACTCTGCGATGACGTTCCCGTAGCGTTCACGAGAGCGTACTGACTGAAGTCTGAAACACACGATGTATGATGGAGAGCGACGCGCAACGCGCACCGACGACGCCGTAGCGAAGTAAAATGCGTGGCGGCGAGGGCCGAGGGACGCGGCGGCGCAGGCCGAGTGGCACACGGGCACATACGACCGACCGACACGGAGCTAACACACCGACCGACGGTACTCTTCGACGAGCCGCCACTTCCCAGAACGACCAACCTTGGCACTTCCACGAAATAACTCAAGGCATTGTCACTAATTTATAAAACTTATGTTCTTCCGTCCGAGGCTGGCGAGGCGAACGCGGTCACCGGTTTCCATACACGAGTTCGTGACTCTAACGTTAAGCACATAAACATGTTTCGAGGAGTGTTGACCTCGGTGACCGGCGCGCCACGGTAAATTAGGTAACTCGTGGTATCTATGCATCCATCAATCAAAGCCGAGACCAGCCGCGGCCCCGTGCCGCTTCAGTCTTGCCACGCACCACCATCAGCCACCTCGGTTATAAACGTTGGAAAGTTCATTCACTTATTGATCTATTTTTTGTCGGCGAATGCGTCCATGAGCCCATGTTATCACAATATACAGGTAGAACTGATTAATGAAAGTGAATTGAAATGCTTTCTAATATATTTAATACTTTCTAACCTAAAAGCAGGATATTAGATGTTGTTAATAAAATAATATTTCTGCCAATTTGAAGTAAACTCAATTCAAACTCAAAGAAGATTAACCGAAACAGCTTTGAGAATAAGAAAAAGTATGTCAAGATCTTAGAATCTAAGATGATAATGATCTAAGACTTAGATCATACATGTTATAACCTCAATGGTCAAGATATAGGTAGATACTGCAATATATTAATATCTATATTATAGGATTCTTGATAATCCAAGACAGTTGATATTCAAGGTAGAAAATGCTTGATGGAAGTTGACCATAGATGTAATTTAAACATGATCGATTATACAACAACGACATAAATAATGAATGAATGAATGAAAACACCTTATTGTTCACCAAAAATTAAAACTGTTCTTAAACTAACAAAAAATAATTATATCAGTTAGCCTTGCTATTTTCTTTCTACCAATGGTCGAGAAGGAAGTTGTAGAATTCCATTAATTAACAAATAATGGTAGACAATAAAACTACTACTATCGCATCAAGGTTTAATACGGATATGTATGAAATTATATTAATGAAATACTGAATTAAAACAACCTATTTCTTAATACGTGGTTTTTAAAGAACATTACAAAATTAGAAGAAGAAAATATGACAGCTTACAGCCGGGGAACTACAAAGCAGGCAAACAAATTAGTCCATACAGCGTTACAGTGAAATACAATTAATTAATCCTAGAACAGATATAATAACGATGTGAATACACTATAAAATATATCAACCAAATAGATTACCAATGGACAAATTGCAATATATTAGAAATTAGATAATGTATTTTAAAACCTTAGATCATATAAACGTCTATACCTCAATGTTTAAAACATATGCCTATTAAACAAATACTGATAACAGGTTAGATCGTAATATTGAGATATAAATCTTTAACTACCTTCATATATAAAATCACTATGATAAAGCACGTCGTTTGCAAATTTAACGTATCTCCTGCATGATTGTATATGCGTAACCTATTTTCTGGCTGTAGCCTGACTTTAAAAAGTAAAAAAAAGGTAATAAGGGTGCGGTCTCATAATTATATCACGAAGATATTTGAGAATATTCTCGTATTCAATCAAGCGAGGATATCCGAAGAAGAATCGAATAACCGCCATAATTACTGAAAATCATCAAGCTTTAGTCGCAGTCACATTTGTATGTCACAGAAATAAAGGCTGTTGGAATACGAGGACAAAGTTCGAGCCATAAAATTTAAATATCATCCTCCATTCATCAATTAACTGAGCCGCTAACCTCATTTTTAAAAGCGAAGTGCCTAAAACTTTATAGAATTTCTAAACTTTTTTTTTTTTTTGAGGCGAGGGAAAATGACTAACCGATTTACGCACTCTCTGGGCCCTCACTAGGAAACGGCACGAATCCACGGGGGGCGGTAACGCTAGCAATTGTATGCTTTATTTTGCGCTCCGTCCGCTATGGACTACACAGAGGAGTGTGGAGACTCCGAGTGATGCCGCACGGGCGAGCAACCTCAATACCCACTAAAAACCCCCTCCTCCCTTCGCGGCCCTGCGCTTTTGTGTGTTGGAAGGACTGAGATATAGAACATAGTTACGCAACAGTCGATCCAGCGCAATAAAGTGCTTGAAGTGTGCCCTGGGAGAACACACTCCACTACGGAATGGGGGTAGATGTTAAATCCCTTGCTTTACCTTGTAGCTAAGGGTCCCCATCGTTCCGGATCCTAACTCAGGGAGGGAAGTAATGCGCGTACCTGCCTCTCCGGGTGCCGGCTGAAGGCCGGCGACCTCGAGAAGAGACCGTAGCACGCGCCGAAGGACTTCGCTCCCTATCCCTTTCTGCGGCCTCTTTCAGAGACATTACTGCCTCACAAAAAGAAACCGCAGCATCCCAGCGGTCGTCGCTCTGCAACATGGCCGTTACCAAGTCGCCGAGCGATCCGACGGCTCCTACTTTTGTCTCGAGCTCGAAACGCTGCGGCGCCCAGGCAGCGCACTCGACAAGCGTATGAAACGCCGTATCGGGTGCGCCACACTGTCGGCAATCCGGAAAAGGCAAGCAGCCCACAATGCGAAACAGATACTGATCGAAACAACCGTGTCCGGTCAGTATCTGCGTCGTCGTGAGGGTACCGCTAGTGCGGTTGACCCATTCCTCCAGTTGTGGCCTGATTGCATCCACCGTAAAGCCGCCGGCCGCAGGGTGTTCGAGGTCACGAGACCAGTCGACGAGGCAGCAAGCGGTTTCCCGCTTCCTGACCGTCTCTATCTCGACTTGACAGAAGGTCAGTCCTCTAGCTAGGGCATCCTGCTGGGTACGACGAACCCTGGACAGGACGTCTGCCTGGAGAGGCCAGGGCAGCTCGCCTGCCAAGAGTGTCGCCGCCGTCCAAGACACTGTACGATACCCCCGTATGGTTCTCACGGCCAGAACCCGCAGCGCCCGGTGCAGCAGGGTTCGGTTGTGGCGGTGAAGCGCATCGAACCAGATGGGGGCACCGTAAAGGGCCATACTCCTCAGGATGCCAGAATAAAGTTTCCGCGTCGCACCCCCCGGCGCCCCCACGTTGGGAAGAAGCCTTGAGAGTGCGCCCGCGGAACTCACCAGTTTGGGAACTAGCTGCTCAAAGTGCGCTTTGAACAGCCATTTCCCGTGTAAAACTAGCCCAAGATATTTCATCTTGGGCCCTACTCTGATCGTCACCCCTTGAAACTTTTTTATTTGTGTTATCGCTTTCCAACTATAAAAAAAAACATTCTTTCGTTTTTATTTATTTGGGGTCATGGAGGAAAGGAAAAAAATAATTTGAAAAACAATTTTGGTAATATTTACAAAAAGTTTTGGATTTTTAATAGGTTACAATTATTCAAATACAAATTCTAATCTATCTTTCCTGAACAGATACCACGTCGCCTCACACGTTATGTGCGATGCTCGTCAAGAGCTAAGAGAGCTTAGATTTGCAAAATCGTGATATAAGCCTAAAGAGTGCTAATCAGAACATGATGGACTTACAAAATTCGAGAATTAGTGTCCCCTCCAAAAATAAATGACAAAAAAGGCCTGATAACGCCTATCTTAGCTTTTAGGAATTTACAAAACAAAAACTATTTCTAAACAGAACATAAATAGAAAATATTCTGACGCTTTATAAAATCGCGATAATAATGCATATCGCATAATACAGAGAATCGTGCCAGAACAAATGGTTAACATTCATTTTCATAAGGAATTCCCGGAAATAATCGCGTTTCAATTTATTTGAAAGGCTCATAAATTCGCGATACAATTGTGCGTACTTACTATGGTTTCGCGAAACTATTTTGTTTGCTTCTTCGAGTTTTTGTACGTGATTGTGCAGAATGAAGAATTTATGTGGATAACGTTCATTGTATACTGCGGTTAGTGTTGTAATCCTTGTTTAGTTGTATTTATAGTAATAGCCAATATAACTAACAACTAGCTGACCCGTGCCCACTTCGTTGGGTGTCATTAAAAAATACACGTCCACTCATGCACGCACGCACACATGCTTATCAAGGTTTAATTAAGCTTTGTAACCTTTAATTAATTCATAAACGCAGAAAGCACTCGCAGTGCCTTGTACGAGCATGTGCGCAATACCTGCGTGGAACTTTATTGCTGTAAAATATTTGACAGGCGTTCCCGTGCCCACTGCGTAGGTTCAAAAACATGTTTGCGTTTTTGATTCATTAATCACAACCAAATACTGCCTATGTCAGTCGGGAATAATGTAGCTTTCTACTGGTAAATTATTTTTTGAAATCGGATCAGTAGTACCAGAGATTACCCCGAACAACCAAACTCACATACATTATTTGCCTCTTTACAAGATTAAGTTAAGATTAGTGTAGATAATAAAATTACCACAAAAACGGAATCCGGATCTGAAGTTTATTTGACCCGTAATAAATATAAGTAAATTGCGAAAAACAAATTAAAAGGAGGTAAAAAATGCATATAATTATGGTATGGGGGTATGTTTTTTAAGTAATTTAATTAAAAATACGCTAAATCCAAAGACAGCTCGTTTGGCACGTACACCTTTAAAAATTGGAGTAAATGACGAATAATCGTAAAAAATAGCCATTTTTAGGGTATTTTCTCAATTTATTTGAAATTTTGAAGGTATACGAGTAAAACAGAATCGGAATCAGCGTGTTGAAATATATGAAGGTAGTTGGGTCTAGTCAAATGTAAGCCTTTTTTATTTTTGTATACCGGTGCATTTATTCATCATATAAAGAAACACAATCAAAATGATGTAATTACAATTAAAAAGCTTTATTAAGTTCCACTAGAGAATATTTTAAAAGGTTATTTATATAGACGACTCACTGTCATATAGTCACAAACATTTCTTCATTCAGCAAGTCTCTTATTTAGTATTTAAAATAGGTATATATTAATGTTTACATTTTATTAAGCTTTTGAAATAAGAAGAATATGCGAATAAGCTCTGCGCGGCTATGTAAATTCGAAATCAGAAGAATTATAAATATAAAGAAACATTAAATGATTTGCGTCGCGTCGTATCAGTTCCGTATTATTAAACCGAGTTGATTTAATCTTGTTAACCTGTCTAATATTAACTCATCATGAATACTTATTTTTTGAAGTGAAACTTGTTGTTAATGTATTACTTGTCCAATTTGAAAACCTACCCGTAAAACTTCAAGTTAAAATTTTGTTGCGATTCATTTTGTCACTTGTCAGTTGAAGTTTTTCCACTTGTACTTTGCGATTCGTTTTTCTACTTGTCCGTTGCGATTCATTTTTCCACTTGTCCGTTGCCATTCGTTTTTCCACTTGTCCGTTGAGATTCGTTTTTCAACTTGTCCGTTGAAGTTTTACTTCTAATATGTGTCCCAGCACACACTACGATATTTTTTTTCTAAATGGTATCACATATTTCTTTAAAAAGCGGCGGTAAAAAACCGCTTTAATAAATATAAAACACAACAAAACCATACTCACATCATTAATATTTGTACGAGATCATATCTGCTTCAGTTGTAACGTAAATCTATAACAATACCTATGTGATTTCCTCTCCCCAAAGTACAATGCAATCAATAAGAGAGATAAACGAATTCTCCGAAGAGCGACGCGTGTGACATGACATGCTCTGGCCTTCTACGAAAGAGCATTTCTTCATACAATGTACAGGCGCGTACACAATAGGCGAGCGCACAGGGTTCCGATTTTGCTACTTCAATCTTCCATCACGAGTAATAAAAATTTCGTATTCTATTAAATCTACAGTATCTTATCGATATCCTCGCAGCAAAGTGATAATAGAAAAAAAATGGTATTACCAATAGCCGAAATCGCGTTATCTGGAAGGAATATTGAAAAGCTACCAACAATTTTGTACATTTATTTTGCGATTCGCAAACGTTTGCAAGTCACATTTTTCGGTTACGCGTAACATATTTCGGTTAAACGTCATATTTTTTCCGTTACGCACCATCTTTTCCTTCCCCTATCGGTCGAATCGACTTTATTTATTTAACCAATTTCTGTAAAGTTGCATAAAGTAGAGATCATTCTTCAGAAAATAAGATCATAAAGAAGATCACTTCTTACGTGTGTACACTAGTACACGCACACATTTTTATTATTTTTATAACTGTAGTGGATTTAGATATTTGGAATGAATTAATCGTCTGTAACAAGTATTTTTATTATTAATTATTGTAGTAATTCATTCCCATAAAACGATTGTTCTAAGCGGTAACTTATTACATATATATATTAATTTTTATTCTTTTTGTATAAGTAGTCTCGACTATAGTAGAAAATATTTATTTTTACTTTTTAATTATTTTTGAACTCGATATTCATTTTTTCTACTTTAAGGCTATTTTAAAATGATGTAATTTATTTCTATCTCTGCCTAAATAAACAACCAATTAGAACCTCCACCCACGAATCAGCCTTGAAAGTCACATATCGTCGAAAGCATTAACGGAAAAGGTATATTTATAAATACGATTCCCCAAATTTCTGCCTTATATTTGCTTTTGTACTTTTACACGTGGGTTACACACCTTGTAAAAATTGAATATTTGTAGATATTCTGTTATTATACAAATATTTGTACCGAAACGAGCGTAAGAGGTTTAGAATTACCAAAACACCCTAAGAAGTCCTTCATATTAATGAGGGTATTACGGGGGCGATTTCAACTTTATTGCGTAAAAAAATTTACAATAAGAAAATAACCCAAGTGTCCGTTCAGTGAGTTGTAACAATATTTTTTTGTTTGTTACAACTCGAATATTTTTTAAAAAAGTAATCGTAATGCAATTTCTATATGTACTTTTAAAAAAGGAGCCTGAGATAGATAAATAATTATTATTTTAAAAAAGTTGCTAGACATGTTGCTGGGGAGTTTCTTGCCGCTTCTTCTCTTTAAACAGTGATAACACTTTTTGAAGTGGTGTATATAGAATAAGAAGTAGCTTTAAATTTTGACTTACATGTATGACTTTCGCAAAGTGGTCTCCAGTGGAACTTATTTTGAATAAAAATTTCAAATTGGAATTCTATCACAATTAATTAGGTAATAATAGGTAGGTTGTGATGCATATGCAAATTCAAAAGTTTTTATTCAAAATAATTTCTACTGGAAAACACTTTGAAATTCATACATATACGTCAACATTTGAATCTATTTCCTTTTCTATGTACACCGTCCGGTCCATTCATTGTATTATCTTTAAAAAGTGTTTGACGACGACAGCATGAACGAAAAGACCGATAATATTTTCTTATTCATACATAAGTCACGGGTTTAAATATATATTACCATTCTTTTATTTGTGTTATTACTGGTTAAAACTTGAACTAAACAAGACAAGTAATCTCAATTTTCTACCAATGCAAAAGCATGTATTGTTAGATATAGAACATCGGTATTTATGGCGTTTAATTCAAACTACTTTATCATACTGCCTCATAGCAGCACGCAGTGCATTCCAAAGCTGTATAGCCTTGATGGTAAAATCTTGATTATAGAATTATGTGCAGGGGTGTTGTACATACAGTTCATGGTTAGTGGAAGGGCATACATTATGACAGCGTGTAAGAAATTCAAAGCGTTCTTAAAAATAATCTGGAGTATGTATGTATGTATGATAATCATATACATATTACTAGCAGCATTTGCCCGCAAGTTCATCCGCATTGGACAAATAAAAAACTTAAAATTACTTTATCAATATTTAAAATCAAATGTAACTCAGATTTTATGTCAGAAAATTTGCTATCGATCAGTAAAAATATTGCATCGGGATCATAACAATTTTCGACCTGACTACTTTAAACCGCTCGCGCTCCCAAGAATTAGCAATAACCGTAATGAAATCAACCCAGTAGCCTTTACGTGAATTCCGAACAAACTGACAAACATAAAGAATCTAGAATCAAAAGATTACACTTTTACAATTTTAAAATACTACTAGAATGTACCTATTGATGACAAGCAGTAAGACAAATGAATGGACAGTATACAAGAACTACTTAGTATAGTTGTAAGTAAGATTAGCCATGTGCGTCAACTGTTCCACACGCCTGTACTCGACACGACAGATGGTGAGCATGTGCGCACAACCTCACGGAACGTCATCAATAATGACATGTTATAAAAGTTGAGTGCTTGCCGCTCTGTTGCCCAACAGTGGTAATGATTTGGCGCCACTTAGTTTTTTAGTCCTACACCTGGCGCAAAGAAGTGTGGGACAATATTTTTTTTTCTTTAATTGTTAGAGTTCAGCAGACGGCCCATTTGATGAAAAGCGGTTACCATCGCCTATGGACATTTATAACACCAAAGGTGCACACAACAAATGCGCTGCTGCTCTCTTAAGAGAGACTGGAACGTGGTCACTAATGCGGGAACAGAACTCAAGGTTCTTATGGCGATATACTTTAGACCAGGGGTGGTAGCCATCCAGTCGCACAAATGCCTAACCACCTGGCTGTGGGTTGTTTTGTCGCTTCTTACGAGGCCGCCCGGCCGGAGGAAGTTGTATTCTTTCTCCGGTTTTGCACGGTAAAAATTCACATGACGAAACCACTGAAATTAAAGATTTTGGGAATTAAAAATATCAATTAATAATAGTTCGTTAAACTCGTTGCAGTCGCCCAAATTCTCCTCTTGTATATTGTGTTCTATTATTTTCCTCAGTACCGGTTATCGGTTATTCAAGAGTGAATTTGTGCTGAATACATTTCTTTCATGGTCTTTTCGTCGCAGGCCCAAGGTGCCTCGCAGTGATCGCGGACAGAGAGCACTGGGCGCAACTGGAGGAGGCCTTAACCCGGACGGGGGTCCAAAAAAGAATAATAAATAATAATAATATTAATAAATTGACAAATGAAAAAAGACATTTAAAAAATATTATATATTGTAATATGTTTATTAAATAAAAAGGTTTTTTATTTTATTTTATTTATTTTTATTTTAATACATTTCTTAATTCAATTCAAACTGAGTGTCTCAGTTTGAATAGAATACGTTTAGCAGTGGACAGCAGTTAACTGACAACGACATAATAAACTCAAACCAATTCCAAGACAAAATAACTGCGCGCAATAATATTTACCGATTCATATGAAAAATTCGGTTTTTGTTCTTAACTGCTTCCAAATACTCAAAAGATAACAGCCCTAAGTGTTGTTTATTTGCATTCCAAATACTTCAGCCAGATATAGAGACTTTTCCTTTAAAAAGTTTCGGCGTAAATAAGCAGACGAGATAGCGGGAATCCCGTATTTGTTTACACCGCTGTTTACACTAACAAAATTACCCGTTTGCAAAAAGTACAAATTAAAAATAATGTTAATGGTTTTCTGGAAATGAATATACGATATATCGTGACCCAATTTTATGGAGTTAATTATCTTTAGTAAATCCACCCATAGCTCGTTGTTATTGTTGCAAGATGACGTTTGATGGCCTCTGTGGTTAAGTGGTAAGCCTTTGTTCATCTTTTTGTTTGACGAGGGCAAATCCGTTTGATGACATCGCGGAGGAGTCGCGATGGGGGAATGTGGGATTCCCGCATTATGTTGCTAATAGCATTTCTGCTATGCCCACCCAACTCGGGGATACCCACTAAAACTTCTCGGTGTTGTTTTTATGCTTTAGGCCAGTGTCGTAGAGAGATAGCGTAACCACTTCCGCGAGCCCTAGCTGGCGGCGGCTTGCAGGCCACTTCCATTGCGGCGGGAAAGTCGAGCTCTTAGCACCTTCAATGGCCTTACCTGTGTGGAGCCTGAAAGACGGCTCCAGGAGAAGTGAACGTAGCCCTTGATCACCTTTTTTTGGACTAGGAGAATCCACGTATGGAATTCTCACCGTGTGGGGTGAGGGCGTGTAGACACTCGTCGGCCTGTTGAATGAATACCCACTAAAAGAAAACGACGGGAAGTGGCTATCGTCTACTCCGCATAGGCCCTAAAAGAGCCTTTGGCCACCTAGAGTAGCTAGTTCACTGGAACGAAGAGGTTCCAGAGCTGGTATGGTAAATTGCGTAAAAGAACTTTCTGTTATTTACTATGGTCTGTTTTACTGGAATCCAATAAACGTAATTTGAGGCTATACAATGTGCCTGTTTAATTGGAAAGAGTATATACCTTACTCTTGTTTTTAATAAACACCTATTCATTGTTGATTTCATTAGAAAATTAAAAATAATACAGAGAAAAGTTCGACGATCAATAAAATCGTTTTCAAATTCGATAATGTATATCAACGAAGGACTATTTTTGTCATGAAAACTGGAATAGTTTTCCTTGAAAAGATAAATCAAGAGACAAGAAAAAGCTCTTTATCTACAGGGGCCTACTTTAATAATTTGATAATAATTTGGAGATATGGAATCAATAAAATTTCACAAGGTAATATTCGTAAGAGATGTTTACAGAAAACCAATTGCGTTGGTCAGAAATAACCTTTATCACCATTGTTTTTCACGGAAAGTTTACACACTTCGGCCGCAGCAGAACGTGTGGAAATTCTGTGTATGTTGTTCAGAGAATATTTGAGCTGCGACAAGATATTTAATTATAGCATTGGCTTGGAACCGTTGCATAAGTAACAGTCAAGTCAATTGAGATGGGTACTTTTTGTCAGCTTACAGACCGCTGAAGCCCCGTGGGTTTTGTGAATGGCAATTTATGATGTCATAACTTTAAAAAATCAATTAAGAATTATTGTGAGACAGATATTAAAATTATTTTATAATAATTTTAAGCTATAATACAATAGTTTTTTTATAGGGATGACTTTGTGTTATTGGTCGAAGATCTTACAGCTGAACCGAGGCTATCAGGGCGAACTACCTGGACGCAAGACTTCGTCGCCGGATTCGATGACGTCTGGCCGCAGTGAAACCCAGAGGAGTGGACACCGGCAACAGCCCGTACTTAAGGTCGCTGAATGAGAAAGCGGAGTTCTTCCTCGTTCCCCATTCTGTCACCCCAGGGTGCTTTGCGCCAGCCTGAGTTAGCCAGTGACCATGGATGAGACCATTTTAGCCGACGCTTGCCGGGGCTTAGCGGAGCAGGCGTCTCCACGTTAAAAAAAGGGCCATTCAGGCGAGCGTCTGCGTCTCACACGGACGGCGCTTGCCGCAATACAGTACCCTACCTAGGGTTTAACGCGTAGCGAAGCCGCGAGGAAAACTTATATCTTCCCTAAACGTCACTTACTTCGGAAGATCTCATCTCTCTTTTCTTTCACCATGTCCCACTTATTAGGGGTCGGCACAGTATGTCTTTTTCTTTACACTCCTCGGAAGATCTCATATTCGAAGCTTAATAATTGCGCAGTTTATAATTCCAACAGTATAGTATCTAGGTTAAGCGATAGGGCCATTTCTGGTAATTTAATTGTATGTGTAAATATAATAGGTGTCAGATTAGATTAAGTAATAAGCCTAAGCTAATTACACGTATCGTGTATAAACACTATTATACTACAGCGATTATGATCACTTCTTTGAAATATCAAATCAATAACGCTACCGCTTACGAGAATAGATAAAATTATATAGGTATTTTTCATACATTGCGTCAATTATCCTTTTGACGCTACAAAATGATCACAAATTCATCAACGAATATTAATGATTCGAATAATTAAGTAGTAGTAGTAAGTAGTACTAGTATTCACTACAATGGCAGGCAACATAACTTAGTCTATTCAGCTTTATGCGATGTAGTAAATCTTCAGTATAACTCAGCCAAATTGTAGGTTGCGATCGATCGATCGAGAATGTATATAAAATTATATGTTCCTGCGACACAGGCCTTGCCTAGTGCAGGGTTCTTTAGGAGCCATATCTTGCTCAGAATGTGACAACCAGGATAACGTGCCTTAGCACAATCTTTGTTAAAGCATTGTCATGCAATGAGAAGATTGGTTAAAAAAAATGAAATTTGAATTTGAATTTTAAATTTATTAATCCTAACCTCTATTCTAATCGATGGTTTAAAATAATAGGCTACTTTAATTGTTAACATGGAATCGTTTAACATATTTCTGAGAAAATATTATGCGTGACGACTTCGTCCCAAATAACATTTAATTACACGCCAATTAAACTATCATTAACGAACGTTAATGATAGGTTTGTCTGATTCTATAGTATTACGAGTACAGAATTCCTTTCGGCAATTTTCGTTTGCGCACA
This sequence comes from Dendrolimus punctatus, assembly GCA_012273795.1. Classification (NCBI taxonomy): domain Eukaryota; kingdom Metazoa; phylum Arthropoda; class Insecta; order Lepidoptera; family Lasiocampidae; genus Dendrolimus; species Dendrolimus punctatus. The sequence goes on from CM022539.1 coordinate 16,371,353, forward strand.
TAAAGCGCTTTAGTTTCCGACATGTAACTTTGTTCTATATTGAACTTTACTCTGAGGAACAGGAACAAAAGGTCGAGTGTTGCTTACTATTTGATCCGTGCAGGAACGGAGAAAGAATACAATTTCCTGCGGGCGGGTGGCCTATCGTAAGAGGCGACAAAACAACCCACAGCCGGGTGGAAGGGCATTTGTCTGACTGGATGGCTACCACCCCTGGTGTAAAGTATGCCGCCATAACAACCTTGAGTTGTGTTCCGGCATTAGTAACCAGGTTCCATTCTCCCTTAAGAGAGCAGTAGCGCATTTCTAGGACCTTTGGTGTTGCAAATGTACATAGGCGATGTTAATCGCTTTCCATTAAGTTGGCCGTCTGCCTATCTGCTGAACTCCTGCAATAAAAAAAATAAAAAAACTATACATTCTTAGCTTTGCCCCGCTTACATAATTTCGTACACTGTCGTTTGTGTTGAAATTGGTTTACTGCGCGCGCAAGATTACAAAAAACAGTACTGCTTGCATTGAATAAATAATACCTTTATAAAATAGTAGCTGCCCCGTCAGACGTCGTCCTGCCCGGAAAAGCTTCAGGCTTTATGCCGACAGCAGCGCAACCTACCGGGTCCCATTATGAACCAGTTCAGAAACCTTTGACTCATGCATAATTACTTTGCTAAAATCATCACATGATCAAATGTATAGTTTACGATTCTATAAAGGTCATTTATTCATTTTTTATGTATAAGAAGAAGTTGATAGGATAGAAACGTGATAAAAATTGCAATGTTGACAATGACAGACATTGAGATTAATTATTTATTTATTTATTATTAAAAGTATCCGACAGTATATCCACAATTTGAAGGCTTAACAATACATACAATAAATCTTAACCAAAACTGGATACTTATAATCTTCCCCCAGGGGGTGCCACCCTGGACTCCCCCCCGTCCAGGTAGCGGTACAAGGGAATGCGTCCCCGGGGCCCCGAGCGGCCACTGTCACATTCCCCCCTTCACTCCGTGACAGTGGTGTCCCACCTTTCCGCCTCCAAATCCTAATGCCTTCCCCTCCTTCCCAAACCTCCTCCCCAAACACCCATCCCTTCCGTTGCGACCGCCAGCGTCGAGATTTTCTCCGCTGGCCGTCGAGGACGGCGGTGGTGATGTCCACCCCACCACCGCCCGCCTGACCGGCGGACCTACCCTCCCCCGCTCCGTCCGCCGACGCTGCTGTGCGCGCGAGGCGGCGGGGAAAAGGGGAGGAAGGAGAGGGGGGAGGGGTGTTGGCGCAGGAGCAATCCTTCGCAGCCTCCCCTTCCCCCCTATCGCGAGAAAATTAATTGAAAATTAATTTTGAAGTATTAAAAATGTCTAAATCACTAAAATATGTGTTGTAGGTATTTGTACAAAGACGCAGATATTCATTTTGTCCGTAGTTAGTTTTCGAAACAGGGGTAGCAAACAGTTTGAGTGATAATAAGAAACAAAGAGGTTATAACCACGACGCTAATCATAAATATTAAAACCAATAAAAAAGTTTTACATCTCTAAACAATTCTTAGACAAGATAGAAAGTCAAAAAACTTCGATCTTACTAATTTTATACTTTATTATCAAACAGTTAAACATAATTTTTCTGTGGAACAGTCTGTTCTGTGACAGATTGAAAAGGTAATATATACATCGCAGAACGTTGAATGAATCAACTTGGAAAATGGGGAACTTTTTAATACCGCAACTGTACATCAGGAGGTATTATTAGGTGTGTAATAATACTATGCTATAAGCAGTGAGAAGCGTGTACGTAAAACTCTCGTCGTTGAAAGTCGTAGTGTTTTTCTAAATAACCTATGCAATAAGAGCCGAAATCACGTAGCGTTTGGCGCAATTTGTAACCTTTTTTCTAGCGACTGTTTCCGTGAGAACGCATTCAATATATCAACAGATCAAAACATAATTTCATCTCTTTGTATTGGCAACGCTGATAAAATTTATACTTCATAATAGGTAGATTTATATAAGATAATAAGATGTTTGGAGGAAAGTTTTGTACCGTACTATGTTTTTCCATTGCCTAGCGCGTTGAACCACACGTCGCGCGGCGCGTAATTCCAACTATTCGACTAGTGTGCCATGGCAACCGAATACTAAGATCAATAATCTAGTGGCGGAAGTGTCGACACTACCTTCGGCAGGTGTGTCGTCACATTTATAGAACAGAAAATTATCTTACGTGACGAAAAGGAAAAGTGAGTTGTTTTGTCGCTTCTTACGACAGGCCGCCCGGCCGCAGGAAGTTGTATTCTTTCTCCGTTCCTGCAGAGATAAAAATACAACCTGTATTATAATAATTAATAATTCGTATAGGATTTGGCCCTTAGGACTCACGTGAATAATAAGAAATAATATTACTATATTTTATGTTTTCCAGCTATAAGAAAATTCCTAGAAACTAATACATAATAGACTTTGATTTATTTTCAAGAATTCTGCCTCATGAAGGTCGATACCTCAAAGTACTTCACGTCGTCAGGTGATTATAGGGCTTCTTGTTTGTGAAATCGAAATGCTTACCTATTTCTATTGGCGATTATTTTGTGTGGCTTTATATAAAGTCGCGTATAATACGGCCGGCGTAACTTGGCAAATGTGAACATAGGCTCTGCGAACTTTACAGCATGTACACTCGTGTGATGAGTGGGCATACGACTCGTCAGTGAATGCAGTTGGTCGCCCTTCATCCCTGTATTTTTTCATTGCTTTGTACTAGTTGGTCACTGTATTTTCTTCACGAGTTTACATGCGCTAAAGTTCGCAGAGCCTATGTTCACATTCGCCAAGATACGCCGGCCGTATTATACTCACCTTCGAGCCGTAACCGTAATCGTTGCAGAGGGTTCGCTGTCAACCGTCTTGCCTCGTTCGTTTTAGAAATAATTTTGGTTGTTTTTTTTTTATTATATTTAAGTATATTTTCCATTCTATGTTCCATTTATTACTGTGTTATATAGACTTTATAATTGCAGTACAGCAATATTTTTGAAGAGAAACTTCTATATAGATGGGGGTGTTAGGATTTTTTCTGTCTGTCTGTCTGTCTGTCAATGTGTCAAATCTGTCAAATAGTGTTTCTGAAAAAGCGTAACGGCCGTGTGGAGGGGTAGAAGGTATATCGCATGGTGAAAGGCGGAGGAAGGCTATAGGCTATATAGCATCACGCTAAGACCAATAGGAACAGAGCACCAATGAAGAATGTTTCAAAATCGGTTTTCCTTTTGAGAGCTTCCGCTGCGTGCCTATCACCTTCTCCGTAAACAAAGTCGTCGATTAAACTTAGCGTTAGCCCAAAGTAACTATTCCACGCGGACGAAGTCATGGACAGAAGCTGGTATTTTAAGATAGATGATGATTGTTCCGACTGTTTTCGGCCATGGCGACCACTTTGACCCCTAGTCAGATAATTGGAACTGGTGCGCGCGAAGATGGCTTATGTAGCCTATCTTGGCGGCGAAACTCCGTACACATTGAGGGCACGTGAGTACGCCGTTGTCATAATGAGTATTGTTCACAAAAAATTAGCCTCTTATTTTATATTTTTATTACGTAAAATAGGGTATTTTAAGATACTGATTTGAATATTTTTGTATTTTAAGCGTTAGTTTTTTTATAATTCGATTTTAAAGTTATTTCTCCGATGACTTCATAAGGCACAAGTTTATATTGATTTCTTTGCCTAGAAAACAAAAATAATAAAGGCAAGTTTTATCTATATCTAATCCTTAGATCATATAAACATCTTTTGCACAAAAACGGCCCCAAAAACAGTGCACCAAATTTGGTACACGCTCTCCTCACGCCGGTCGCGCCTGTTAGTGTCGTTTTGACTACTTTGCTGGCTGGAGCTCTCACGAAAAAAATCTTTATACCGTCCAGCGCTATTAAAATGTGTCAAAACTATTTTAAAAGAGGAAAGGATAAGGATATGATGTTATTTCAACGAAAAACTTATCACCTTTTTCATGATTTCTTAGTAAAAACATGAAATTTAATTTCGATATTTCCAAGGTTATCGAATTGACTAATGTTGTCAGGTGAGAAGTGGAACTTATTTTCCAAAATTTGGGGAGTTTGTTACGATTTTTTTTTTGTAAAATACGAATAATTTGAAAAATCTATAGATAACAGACAAGTAATGTTTGTGGGTCCGTGGATTTCTTAAACCAGTTTATATTACGATTTAAATTTTCTACGAATCCAATTGTAGCAATTCGTTGGATAAAGAAATCTGGGAATCGCAAGATGTCCACCACTGGAATCCAAACAAAAACCGTTTGTGTTTTCCAATTATTTTGAGGAATATATATATTATTTTAGAATATATAATAATATTTTCTATTTATTAGTTTGGGAAATGAACCAATTTACCATGAATCTCGACAATACAAACTTATTTTAATACTGTCATATGTATATACTTGCGGTAATGGAAATAAACATAACATACTTTTTAAAACAGAAAATACGGGATATTTTAAGTATCATGAAAGCAAATTTTAAATAACCAATTATATATTGTTGTAATAGTGCTTGTTTTTGCTGGATAGAAAATTTACAACAAATTAACAAAGAGTAACTTTTTGGTGCTCTAAAATTTTAATTAACTTTTACTGTTTAGTTTCTTCTAATGCAATTTTAGTTATCGCTAAAGAGGAGAAGTAGTGAGAGAGAGGGAAGGATTTCGAAACTTATTTTTTGTATAGCTTTATTTAATGTTACCTAAAAACATGTAATGAATTAATGGAGATATGGTGTATTGACATTTTTTAGTAGATTATTGTCATAATTAAGAAATTAATTTTGTCTATATTTTGTTAACTGCATCTTCATTAATTCCTAATCAATAATAATTTAATATATTTATATGTTAGAAAACAAAATTTAGTTTATGAAATAATCAAATCGTAAAGTTTGAATAAAAACTTTTGGATATGAATATTTTTATTTTAATAATAGCCCTTTTCAAGTGGTTTAGTTGCTCTTAAGTCGCTGCATTAAACTATTCCGTGTACTTACCCCTTAGTTCCTACTACTGATATAAATTTACATTACATATAACACACCCAGTATGAACCCATCAATTCATCCCAAGTCCACTATTAGAAATTATTTCATTGATTTTTAGGGTAGAATAATCTTTGGGCCATAACTAGTCGTCTAATAACCATCATGAACATATTGTGTAACACAAAAATAATTTTCCATTATGGATATTTTTTTAGAATCGTTAAATTAGTATTGGTAATTAACAGACTTATAAAAATGTAATAATTTTTTTAAATTTAATTGCGAATTAAAATTACTACATATACTAAAATGTGCTATGAATTCATTTGTGCATGTATTTTTTTATGATTCGGTCCAAGACACACACCTTTAGTTGCTAATTTTATAGATTTTTATTCTTTAATTATAGAAGAAAAACTGAAACCTCTGATTAATATTACCTTATAACACAAAGAGGGATTAAAACATTACGATCATTTAAACTTGTCACTTATATAAAAATATTTAATTATAAAATATAAAAAATGGGGTAATTTTTTTAGCTGATATCCCGAAATCACGCACACGTTGATAGTTTTTCTAGAGTGAATATAGCAACGCTTCGCGTTTTTGATGCCGTTTTTGGTGATGTTGTTTGTTCACAATGCTCTCTCTAGACATGTTATACCTCAATGATCTAATCATAGTAATCTGTGATGCTTATTTAAATATCACTGTCATTACTCATTACGTATCGTGATAATTTTAGTGTATTTTGTCGCTAGGCTTATAATTTTTCGTGTTCAACCATTATTATTTTCTATAGTTATCGTTAATTTTTCAAAGTGGTCTTTAGGGAAAATCCATGTTACATAACTTAAATCAAATAATGTACAGCTAGATTTTTTTACACCTGAAGCAGGCAAACAGGCAGACGGCCCACCTGATTGGATTTAGTAAGGTCAAATAAAGGTCAAACGCATTTCTTACAAAATACAAGGAGATCGTACGTTTTTTGGAATTTTAACTAGACAGAAATGATTAGGGACACTATTCCTCGAAACGGTCTTTCAAATAGCCAGATTGATAAAAAGTGAACAATCCCCATTGTATATAATGGCAGCAGGTGGGTGGTCACGTATATCGTATGGCAGAGGAAGGACAAGCCAAGCGCATCTTCTTTTCTGACCTGGAGAAAGGAAAACAGAATCATGGCGGTCCCCTTCTCCGGTACAAGGATGTCCAAAAGCAACACATGAAAACATGCAATATAGAGCCCTCTCAATGGGAAAGTTTGGCAGCACAGCGGCCAGAATGGCGCAGGATGGTGAACAGCCAAGTACATATAGATAGATAACACTTATTTGAACACCAGTATTATTCTGGTTGGGTACAAAGGGCGGTCTTCTCGCTAAAAGCGATCTTTTCCAGACAACCCGTGGCAAGAATATTGCTGATTAGGAGTGGTATACATAATTATTGTACGATTACTTACATTTTAATAAAAAATATATAACTATACTGTATATGCAAATATACACATACGTTATATAAATATACAAGATGTTGTAATAAAATGCAACTAAAAAAAATTAAACACTAATTATACAATATACATACATACATACATAACTTCACGCCAGGTCCTTTGCGGGGTAGGCACGAACAACAGAGCGCCATTTAGGCTTATTCTTACACACCTCACTTGCTTCTCTGACATTCATAGTTCTTGTCATGCACGCTCGTCTGTTCTTAAGGCTCCTGACATCACTTTCTGCTAGTACATGATCAATTTGATCATGGAAGGTGTGTCGTGGCCTTCCGCGACTTCTGCATCCATCCACTTTTGCATTGTATATCTGTTTAGTCATTCTTTCATCATACATTCTTTCCACATGCCCGAACCACCGGAGCATTCCTTTCCTTACCTTCACCCCGACACTCTCTTTCAGACCAACTCTCTTTCTTACTTCGGTATTACGAACGCGGTCCGCGAGCGTCACTCCGCAGATTTTGCGCAGTGCTCGCATCTCGACCGCGTTTACTCTACTTTCATGCTCTCTATTCCATACCCAACTCTCGCTTCCATACTTGAGCGTAGGTACCAGCACCGCGTTGTGTATGGCAAGCTGGGCCTTCTGGCTGAGGTTCTTAGCGCCTAGAAGTTAACCTAACGCTCCATTCACACTATTCCCCAAATTCACTCTTCTTTCTATATCAGCGGAAGGTACACTTCCATCCCTACTAAAAGCTCATCCGAGATATACAAACTCATTCACTTGTTCCAGCATAACATCATCGACCATTATCCTTGCATTCGTTCTGGTTTTTTCTCTTTCAAACACCATCACCTTTGTTTTCTTCGCAATCAAACGTAAGCCTCTTGCCTGACAGTCATCTTTCATCATTGTGACTAGTGTTTATAGTTCTGATGGCGATTCGGCTAAAAGCACGGCATCATCCGCATAAAGTAAGCTGCTAACAACTAGATCACCCATCCGCACCCCAACATCCATCAATCTTAATCTCTGGAGACAATCGTCCAGATATAAGATGAACAGCAAAGCCGACAGCACGCAGCCCTGCCGGACGCCAATATTGTCGTCAAACCAGGGCGACAAGCTCGACGACTGGGCCGGATCTAGCGGATAATCAGTTTGGTTTCCGCTCAGGGCGCTCCACTTTGGATGCCATCATGCGTCTGAGAAGCTTGGCGGAGGACGCAGTTTCCCGGGGCGAGCTCCTGCTGGCGGTGTCACTCGACATCGCCAACGCATTCAATACTTTACCCTGGGCTTGCGTTAGGGAGGCACTCCGGTATTTTCGGGTGCCAACCTACCTCCGTCAAATAGTCGGGGCATATTTAGAAGACACAGCCGTCATCTACCCGGTCCGCGCAGGGTGGAGCCAACGAGCCATGGTATGCGGTGTTCCACAGGGATCGGTATTAGGCCCTCTTCTGTGGAACATTGCATACGATTGGACTTTACGATGTAGGGTCCTCCCGGGCGTCAGGGTTATCTGCTACGCAGATGACACGATGATCGCCGCAAGCGGGAGGACCCATAGGCAGGTGTGCATCCTGGGCACGGCTGGGGTGTCACAAATTGTAGGCAGGATCCGGCGACTTGGTCTGGAGGTGGCTCTGCAGAAGACCGAGGCCGTGATTTTTCACGGCCCTCGAAATCGACCACCTCCGGACACAAATATCGTTGTAGGAGGCGTCCGCATCGGCATCGGGGAAACTATGAAGTATCTGGGATTGGTCCTCGATAGCCGATGGGACTTTTCGGCACATTTTAGGCAATTGGCCCCTATGCTCAAGGGGGCGGCGGGTGCGCTTTCACGCCTGCTGCCCAACATCGGGGGGCCCGAAGCCACGTGCCGAAAATTCTTCGAAGGCATCGTGCGGTCTATGGCCCTATACGGGGCCCCTGTATGGGCAGACCGCCTGACGGCCAGAAATATAGCCTTGCTGCGGCAAGCGCAGCGCGTGCTGGCCGTCAGGGCGATAAGGGGATACCGTACGGTGTCTTTCGAAGCGGCCTCGCTACTCGCCGGATCACCACCATGGGACCTCGAAGCCAGGGTCCTCGCGTCGCTATATCAGTGGCGCAAAGAGGCCCAGGCGAGAGGTACAAGACCGGCGCCTCAGGAGACGGAGGCTTGCCGGTCAGAGTTCCGCGACGTCGCCATGGTGGTATGGGAAGAACGCCTCAGATACCCCAGCGCGGGCCTCGCCACCATCGAAGCGGTGAGGCCCGTCCTGCAGGACTGGATCGGACGAAGACACGGCACCCTGACGTTCCGGCTGACACAGGTCCTCTCAGGGCACGGCTGCTTCGGGAGGTACCTGTGTCGCCTTGGCCGTGAGCTAAAGTCAGGGTGCCATCATTGTGACACCGGCGACGAGGATACGGCGCTTCATACACTCCAGGTGTGTCCTGCCTGGACAGAGCAGCGCCGAGACCTCGTCGCCGTTACCGGACATGACCTTTCGCTCCTGGCCGTGGTACGTGCCATGGTCGGGAGCACAACAGGATGGGACGCCGTCTCCTCTTTCTGCGAGCGCGTCATGCTTGCGAAGGAGGAGGCGGAGCGGGAGCGTGAGCGCACATCACTGCTCCGCTCCCGCCAAAGGAGGACGCGTCGGCGTCGGAGGGCCAGCCAGGACCTTCGGCCGCCATAAGCGGACGGCGCGGGTGGGGCCTCTTGGGGTATAGAGGTTCTCACTCACCTGCACATACCGTCGAGATGGGGGCGCGGCGTGTTCCGCGCGCGCTCACCTCTCCTCCCGTGGGGCGAGTTACAGACCGCCCCACGCCTAGAGAGCTTGACGATGCTGGGGGAGAAAAGTAATCCCTCGGCAGTGGAAGAGGCCTCTCAGGCCCACGCCTGCCAGGGCTGCGGAGAGGCTAGGTCATATACCCGTAGCCCTGGCATAAGGCGAAGGACGGAACACCCAGGGGTTTTAGTGGGTATCCCTAACTGGGGAGTGGCAATAGCATGGCACCAGTTCTGACTGGGCATGCTAGTGCCACCCCCAATCTGGCGAATCCCACACTAGGTCGCGAATTATCCCCCAAGGTTCTGCCCTTGTCGCGACTTAGTCCTCAATCGGATTTCCCCTGGTAAAAAAAAAGGGCGACAAGCTGCCGTCCACCCGCACGCATGTAAAAATACAATATAATATCTACTAATTATCTATACATCTAAATAAAACTGGAGTGTCTGTTTGTAATATTAAAATAACCGCTTTTTCCTACATGCATATGAATATATATAATACGGTACATACACTACACAAATAACATTTTTTATAATTTCTGTCTGTCCGTCTGTTTCTTCCGGCTAATCTCTGAAATGGCTGGACCGATTTGGACGGGACTTTTATTGGCAGGTAGCCTATGTAATAAGGAGTAACTTAGGCTACTTTTATTTTAGAAAAAAATTTATTTTGGAATTATGACGATTTTCAATCACCACGCGGTAGAGACCGCGGGGCGTAGCTAGTAATATATAAAATTACATATCATTATATTGCAGATAGTATTTCTTGACCATGTTCTTAAATGTAATTAGATTTTTGCAATTTTATCAACGTGTTAGGGGCGCGTTACCATTATGTCGTAACGATTAATTTATCGTTTAGCGACTATCGTATCTAGCTGTTCCCCTTGGATTGCAACAACATTTTATCGTTTCACGGCAGTCGCTTTATTGTTTACACATCATTAGCAAGCTACAAATCTACAGTCGGCTCTATGTTCTCTTGGAGATCAGTAGTGCGTTTATGCTCCTGAGTTCAATGGATGAAGACGAAATTTTAATAATGTATTACTTTTTTGAAAGAGTATATCGTGGCTACGATAGATTTGCCGTCAGGATTTAGTCGTAAAGATTTTTTGTCGTTTTACGACTGTCGTGCTTGCCGTTCCCACTGTCACGACAACCTGTCGTCACTGTAAAAAATGTCGTAGACGACAATAAATCGTCTCGTTCTATATGTGAACACCTCCATGTAAACGTATAAGCCAGGACACTTAAACTACACGATTATCTGTCGTCACGGCAAAGTGGGAACACGCCCTAACATGGCCATAGCTATTCCAAGTAGTTGTTGCGTTGCTTTGCGTCGTAATGACGGTCTAATTACGCGCGTTCGTGGTAGCCGCGGCGGCCCCTCTGTCCCGGTAATTACTGGCCATACGAATATGCCAAGTTTCGGAGAATTAGCCTTTGCTGTTACAAAGAGCTTAATATCGCAATTACATGCCTCTCGTTTGACTATGTCGTTGCTTTTACACCCTCGGTGCAGATTTTAGTTTAGTTATTACATAATAACTTCTCGCCAGGTCCCTAACGAAGTAGGCACGAACAACCGAGCGCCATTCAGGCTTATTCTTACACACCTCACTTGCTTCTTTGACATTCATAGATAGCTCTTGTCATGCACGCTCGTCTTGTCTTAAGGCTCCTGATATCACCTTCTGCTAGTACAAGATCAATTTTATCAAGGAAGAGAATATAACAAAATGAGAAGAAAATTAATTTACGTGCGATCTGAGGCCGGGAAGTGGAAGGGGTGAGTTTTTAAGAGTGAAAAACGGTTTATCTCGATTTTCTGCAAAACTACAAATCCTATTGAAAAAAGTTAAATTGCAAAGTTGTAGGTAATAAAAAGATCTAAAACTTTTTACACTTTTTTCACATAACCTCAAAATTTATGTGAAAAATAGAAAGAAAAAACTTCATTTGGAGAAATAGCGAGGTACTGACATTAATTAAGTATTATGATTTGAAAACACTCACACTCTCTCCGTTGGCTTAGCGACCCAAAGTGGGGGGGTCTTGGCCTCAGAAAGAAGAATATGCCATTTTTCCCTGTCCTGTGCAGTTTGTTGCCAATTATTGGCTCGTAGTACCGACAGGTCAGCCTCCACTCTGTCCTTCCAACGATATTTGGGACGGCCCCACAGACGCCGGTCTACAGGCCGTCCCAAAAGTACTTTCCTCACGCTGCGATCTTCACCCATCCGTTCTACTTGATTGCGCTGCAGAGGCGGTAAGCGTTTATTTCTTGGCTTGGCCAAGAGAATTTATATGCCGCATTTTCAATACTTATAATATAGTTTATTCGAATCAACTTACGTTGTAATGGCATCAATGGCGCCGACTTCAACGAATTCCAATCAAGCAAATTAGTTTGTTATTTCCACTCTCCGTTATGCGAACTATAATAATTTTATTGTTACGAGTAACGTGTTCGATTAAAATCAGCTTGTTCTATAACGTTTAATTAAATTTTACATCACTTAACACAAAATGGATTTCCCAATATTCAATAGCAAATAGCGGTCTATTAAGCGAGAGAAATCGCGATTGGGACGTGTGGGATTCCCACGTTGGGGTGGTAATAGTGAATAAAGTTCTGAAGAGATAACATGTTCACCCGAGTCGGGGATATACACTAAAATCTCCTCATGTTCAATTCTTCATTTTTTCCAGGGCTACAGAAAAAAACAAAAAGTAGTCTCACAAATTCCAACTCTCTCTCTCGCAGGTGAGGGCCGAAGTGGCCTCTTCCATTACGGAGGGTGAATTCCTGTTCATTACATTCAATTCAGTGAATTCTTGTAGGATGATATAAAGTGTCTCATTTATCAATGTCAATCGATAGAGAGAATTAATGCTCTGTAGTCAACGCCCACTTCGACCCACCTCTTGACATCTGTCGTTGTGGGCGCTGTGCAATCGAAAATAATTATGTTATTAGTGACGATTTCGCCACGATCATAATGACCGTGGTCGTTATGTGGAACAGTTGACGGAGCAATTTGGGCGTTGTGAGCTACTAGATGAACGCGCCCGTTGTAGCTTCTCAGAAAAAATTACAGTGTCATACAAAGACAAACGGACAGACGGTATGAAAGGTCATGACGAGCTCATAAGGATTCTGTTTTTACCAAAATGGCTAAACATTTATTTAATTTATTTTCATTTAAATATAAAAGCTTCCATCCAAGAATTAATTACTCCAATTTTACTTCGAAAAAAATAAATTTGCAAAACCGTTACATGCTTTTAACAATTTGTAAATATACGAGTTCGATAAGAAAGATAAGAGAGTCGGAGATCTTTTAGAGCGATATCTTTGTAATTAAGAGAACTGCAAGAACCTTGCGGTTTTTTGTAATTTAAGTTTAATTATCAACCTAATGTGTGAGCATTTTTAATAATATACGACTACTGTTCTTTGTAAATGTAGTATTAAAGCCGGTTTTAGACATTTCAACCCAATTGAATCAATTGAATTGCACAAATCTGAAAGATAAGCTGATATTAGACTTTTCAACCTAATTGAATCAATTTAATGGCAAGATCTAAAGGTAAGCCGATTGTTGCGGGGGCGCTGGGTTTTGTGATAAGCGGACTGCTTCAAGGAAAAAATATGAGATTGGCACAATTTTGAATGGGAATCGGAGAATAAGTACGCACTCACCTGATTGATGGGCATGAAATACACTTCATAGGTCACTATTACTTGATATATCGTTTATTTTTATAACATATTTATTTATTAATAAATGCGGCGAAATAATGGGTTTTATATTATTTAGAGTATTTATTAAAGATATTTACATTGTCCATGTAGTAATTATTTAATGTAGATAGTTTGTTCAATTTACAGTGTGTTGCGGGCGCGATATAATATTAATTATTTTATTTTATGATATGTATTTCAATAGCGGAGCAATAATATTTTAATATGATGATATGACATGACTGATTGACGTGACGTGCGAAAAGGTAAAAGCTGTCAGATTTAAAGGAAGAATTTAAATTAACAGAAGAAAGGTTTATATATGCTGAAATAAGGTTACTTGGTGATACCGCCGGTATTAGACTTTTCAACTTAATTGAATCACGTGAATGGCAACATCTGAACGGCAAGCCGACATTAGGCACTTTATTTATGTCTTTTATATATTCATATTTGGACGAATTAATCGACGTGATCCAGGATGAAAGACAAACATAAATCATTTGATGTCAATGAATACCGTCGTGTCCACTTTCAGTTCAGAGTCTTTCAACCAAATTAATTCATTTTCATTGATCCGTTAATTATGAAGTAATACAACGACCATCACATTGAATAACTCAATTTTATGTTGTTTCATTCGGATTGGATGACAAAAGCGAACCGTGTAATACCAGCGTGACTTAGGAAAGTTTTAGTAGAATATTCTGTTACTGACTGAAAATTACTTTGTTTGTTCACCGTTCGGTTTAAAATCACTTTACCAAAAGCAAGAACCTCCAGCATGAAGAAAATGAGTACAGACGAAGACGTATAAATATTACTCATAATAAAATAAGATTTTGCCTACCTTTCATATTTAGACTCCATTGAAATTTAATCAAAAGAACTGTATTTCTATACTTCAAAGACATAGCGATTTCGAAGAATCCTTAAAAAGACAAGGAAAGGCGTCGTATCGTATTTTCTTGCGAAGAAATTCATATTATTTTGGTACCATTCCATGTCTTATAGATTGTCACGTATTTGCGGGATTCGAAGTTAAAACGCCGTTAGAATGATCAAAGACTTTATTAGAAGTATACACAAATAATAATTCACAGTTCTTACAAATACAACCAAATACAGTAACTCCAAATCGCAAGGCAGAAGATCCTTATAACATAAAACGAATGTCTACGTAAGATTCCACTTCCCAATGTACTCTTAATAACGCCTCGATCACAGTTTAAACTCAACTAACTATATATCACCAGGCCGGCCTTATACTTTCGCAAAATAAGCTTGGGTCCCCAATAAACACGCACAGACATTGATTGGAATTTTCAACTAGGAAGGCTTTAATCCAATACAACATGGTTTCTAAGAACTTAATATTAGGAGATTAGGACGATTAACCCGATCGCAGCGCCACCTACCAGTTCCAATTGTGGCTGTAAACCATCCCGGGACCCACTCAAACAAACACACAAAATTTCATCAACATCGGATGTATAGTTTACGATCCTATAAAGGACATACACACAAATATTCATTTTTATATATCAAGACGTTAATCCATAGTATATGTACAACATTATACAACTTATATAATACTAGAGTTTCGCCTAAAACCCTGGTTGTTAGCTCTATGTTACTTACATATACTAATAACAAAGTTATTATTTGGGTATAACCAAATTCTACTGATTATATTTGATACTAACTACGAAAACGATTTGATTTTTAACCGACTTCAAAAAAAAGGGGAGGTTCTCAATTCGTTGGGATCTCTTTTTTTAACCGACTTCGAAAAAAGGAGGAGGTTCTCAATTTGTCGGGATCTTTTTTTTATGTATGTTCACCGATGACTCCGTGATTTATGTTCCGATTTAAGTGATTCTTTTTTGTTCGACGCGGAATAGCTTCCAATTAGTTCCCTATAAATTTTACATAGTTTGGCCCAGTACTTTTCATTTTATGAACACATTTAAAAAAATCCTTTTTGTTCCATATGTACACCGATTACTCTGAGATTTATGATTCGATTTATGTGATTCTTTTTTTGATCGACGCGGAATAGCTGCCATGTGGTTCCCTAAAAATTTGACATAGTTTGGCCCAGCAGTTTCCATTTTACGAACATTTCTTTATTCCCGTTTCTTGGGACTTGTATTTTTTAAGAAGCGCGGCACCATTCGTAGGTCCACCCATACATAGCTAGACACTAAAAAGTAACAAATAAAAAATAAAACTTCGTTTAAAAAAATCGACTTTAAAAACTAAAAAACTAAAATGTATAAAATAACTTATTCCTAAGCTATTATTATTAATATATATTATCTAAAACATCTTGAAGTCGGTGCAAAGTAAAACATAAAAATTAATATAATATTTTGAAAATTACTAAGCACCGACTTTAAGATATTTTATATAATATATATTAATAATAATAGCTTTAGAAATAAGTTATTTTATACATTTTAGTTTTTTAGTTTTTGAAGTCGGTTTTTTTAAACGAAGTTTTTATTTTTTTGTTTTTGTTTTTTATGTATGTTCACCGATTACTCCGTGATTAATGATCCGATTTACGTGATTCTTTTTTTTTCGACGCGGAATAGCTGCCATATAGTCCCCTAAAAATTTATCATAGTTTGGCCCAGTAGTTTTCATTTTACGAACATTCTTTTGTTCCCGTTTCTTGGGACCTATATTTTTTAAGAAGCGCGGCATCATTCTTAGGTCCACCCATAGCTAGACACTAAAAAGTAACTAATAAAAACTTCGTTTAAAAAAACCGAGTTCAAAAATTAAAAAGTATAAAATAACTTATTTCTAAAGCTATTATTGTTAATACATATATATTATCTAAAACATCTTGAAGTCAGTGCAAAGTAAAACATAAAAATTATCTACTATATTTTGAAAATAACTAAGCACCGACTTTAAGATGTTTACCATGACCGTGGGATTCCCGGGTTAAAAAAAATTACACATTTTATTACATTAAATTTGATATCAGTAAAAAAATCATATTGGAATTCGATTTTTTTTAATCTGGCCATTTTAAATAAATCTCAGAAGAATTCCCGAGGAGTTCCTAGGATAAAAAGTAGCGCAGAGTTTTTACATGAATCCCAAATGAACAGACAATCACACAAACAGACAAACAGACTTCATTTTAATATTATTATAATATACGAAACAATTTATTACAAAATTTACTCAAGTCATCAACCAGACGGAAGACCTTCCCACCGACTATAACAAATTTCTAAGAAGCAGAAAAAATTGATTTATTAGTTTATTACGTACCGTATCTTATCAAAAAACACGTTCTAGGAACGCGATCATTTAAATCGACGTAGTTAGATCATTATATAAGATGCGATGCAATAGCAAAACATTGTTAGTAAACTCTTTGATTTAATTGCTATATATTTTATGGAGAGAGAGAGCGAGCAAGGGGAGAGAGATAACACTTTGTTGCCCACTAAAATATCCAATTACAAAAACATGTATTTACATTATTTTCTAGCCAACACAATAGGCGGCCTTATCTCTCAAAGCGATCTCTTCCAGGCAAACTAAATTGAAAGATAACCTAAATCAGGCGGTGTACATAATGCAAAATAAGGCAATAGATACATAATTACTCTAACTAAATTAAGAAGTAAATACTTATAGAAATACACACGGGTTGTCTGGAAGATATCGCTTCTTAGCGATAAGACCGCCCATTGTGCACATAAGTTCATTTGTGTTTTCTGTAATGGTGTACAATAAAGTGTTATCTATCTATCTATCTACACACATATACATAGTCATATACGCATATACAATAATATATTTCAAAATACATAAGTTATTAATTATAATAAATGTATTAGCATAATTATATTGTGTTATTCAGACAGATAGGAATCTGTGGACATACAGTGATTTCTGAGTAAACTTTCTATAGCCTTACTTATAATCGTTTGTTAAATTTTAAGAAACTTCTCAGCGACTGATAAACGAAAATCTTACCCATAAACTCCTCTTAAGGATAAGAGGCGGTGGTAAAGTAACTCATAAATAACTGTCAAAAATAACGAACATCGGGAGGTAGTTTAAGTGACTGCTAAGAGGCAAGATGGCAAGTTTTATTTGAAACAGTCATTGATTAAGGGCTTAAGAGTCTCTTATTTAAGAGATGGCTAATCCTTTCTTAATGAGATTATTATAACTACAAGTAAGGCCTCTAAATGTTGGTAAGGATTTGGCCTCTCGGACAGCAAGAAGTAGCATATTCCAAAGTTTGAAAGCCTGCACTATAAAAGTATTATCATAATAAAATGAAGTGTGTAAGGGTTCATAAGTTTTCGATAGGTAGGTATCAGAGCGCAAATTGTGGGCAGTGGATAGGAAAAGGAATTTAAAACGTCCCTTTAGGTACCGGGGACTATTCAGAGTAAATAATATGTTATAAAGAAGAGTGAAACTGTTAGTATTCTGGCGAAAATGAATAGAAATTGAGTCCTTTACGATATTTTATATTATTGTATTGTTACGACCTAAACGCCGACAAAAGACAAATTGACACCTGAATCAGACATTTTATTACCTCTTCAGCATTTAGACTTCATTTGTTTACTTTGTGTATAAAATTTGTAATTATAAAAACAGCCAATTGTGTATTCCAATATTTTATGGTAGTCATTAGTCAGGTGTGATTGTAAGAAATTCATTTCACGTGCCCCAGCAGACCTATTGTATTTGTGCAGTATAAAGCAATGCCCCAATGGAGAGATCGGCAGTCGAGCGATAACCATAAGTGGAGCAAGAGTTGTGTACATTCCGTAATCAATTTCGTGACGGACTTTGCGCGGATTATTGAATCGTGCATTACGTTTGGACTGGTTGTGTTCAGTTATATTTATACCTGTGTTATACGTGTTTGTATAGTTCTAAAAAACTCCATGTTAATTCCAACAGCATTTTAATTAGAGTCCTGTAACTAGTAACAGTATATTGAATAAGGTTTTATTTTACGTATTTACGTATAGATTTTTGTAGGATGCCTGCCTGCGAAACAGGCTTTGCCTAGTGCAGAGTTCTTTAGGAGCCACATCTCACTCAAAAAATCTGGATATCTAACCTTAGCACAATCTTTTGTTAAAACTTTGCCATATAATGAGAAGTATAGTATATGAGCGCGCTTACCTGCGGTGGTCAAATAAATAATAAATAATCGGCAGACAAACACACATATTGTATATCCTTAAATTGAGCAAGTTACACTTGTGTTATGGGTAATTACAACGGACCAGTCTGGGGCCGATCCCAGACACCCAGACCATGGTAAATAACGGAGAAAATACGTTTCCGAAATTTAATATACCAGGAATCGAACCTCGTTGCAGTGAGGTAGGCCGGCAAAGGCTTAGCCCGCTCAACCAGAGGCCGTCGAAATGGATTTCCCCTCTTTAAAAAAAAGGTTGCATCCATTCCAGAAGCTGGCAACACCACCAGAAAATCGTATCGACTGAATTGATACACCACTGACAGAGTAAAATCAATAAAATATATATTCTGAGAAATCAAATCTCTGAACAGGTTTCAATGTAATCGCTCTATATGGGTAATTTGTGTGAAATATTCGCGGAATTACTAATGGCCCCGACCGATAGGATTTGATGTAAGACACTTCTATTAATATCAAATAACTGTGAAGTATTTTGTGATTGACTTACAGTGTATCTACGTATAGGCTATAGGTATATTGTTTAATTTGGTTTTTATAGTGTTAGCAGGGCCGACTTTTCCCAGGGGTGCAAGGGGTGCGTGGCATCTGGGCGCAGGGATTTAGAGGGCGGTAATCAACTGAATTCAATAGAAAAGTCAAGTTCAAAATCTGACTCTGACTACTACTACTAACTATACTAAAACAATGTGTTACGCCATATACCCTGCCAGCATGACAAAAGTGTGTTTAAGATGAAGAAGAATTCAGCAGCTGTCTGCACACAGACGGCCCACCCGATGGAAAGCGGTTACCATCGCCTATGGATATTTATAACCGCAAAGGTGCTACAAATGCACTGCCACTTTCTTAGGAGAGACTGAAACCTGGCCACTAAAGCCGGAACACAACTCAAGGTTGTTATGGCGGCTTACTTAGGCCAGGGGTAGCAGCCAACCAGACGAGCAAATACCCCACAACCTTGCTGTGGGCTGTTTTGTCGCCTCGTACGACAGGCCGCCCGGCCGCAGGAAAATGTATTCTTTCTTCGTTCCTGCTAGGATATGCAAGGTGTGAATTCTTAAGCATTCGCCATGAATCTTAATAATTAAATGCCATTTTATTGCTGATAAGGGCGCAAGCTGATATTCGCACCCCGGCTACCAATATGCTTAAAATAGCTCTGGTTTTATGCTAACTGGTGTAGGTATTATATTGTGTAATATATAGTTTAAAAAAATGTCAATGACACTCCGCGCAAATCGCAAAAACTGCTCAGCACATTTGTCCCAACAAAAAAAAGTCAGTATTTTTAGCTATCTACTATATCTTCACAGTTTGTTCACAATTTTTCACTGCAAAGTACAAATAGGGTAGACACTTTTTAAGAATTAGAAAGCCAATATCTTTCTTTACTTTAAAAAATACAAAGAACCGAAAAAAATTACTAAAGAACAAAAGTATCGTGATTTTATAAAACCAAGTAAATGTTAGCTCAGACACATATGTATTACTGAAAAATTTCATTTACATACGTTGTCTGTCAACTACTAGATTTTTCGTAATTTACTAAAAAATGTAGCAGCTTGTAAAATAAAACTACTAAATGGGTCAGGGACTTTTGGACCAAAATGTAATAAGTTGAGATTTGGCTTAAAAAGGCCTTGAATTTTTTACATCAAAATTAAAAATATCAACCCTAAATTCTATCTGGAAAAATAAAAATCTTAAAAATAAGGTCACTAATACAATAACTGATATGATCAATTTATACCATGATACTGATACCATGATCAATTTATGGGAATGAATTTAAACAATTAATATATTAAAAGACTTACACAACACTTAAATTATTCAAAGTAACTAAAAAATATCCACACAATGAAAAAAAATCTTAAACCACTCATCATTTTACAATCAGGCCCAAGAATGTATGAAAGCATATCCGTCTCTTATATTCATATAGTGATTCATTTTAAAAAACACCCGACATACTCCGGTTGTCTGGAAGAGCTTAGCGATAAAACCGTCCTATATGCACATTTATAAAACTTTTAGGCATAAGTTTTTCTGTGCTTTCTGGAATAGTGTACAATAAAGTGTTATCTATCGATCTATACTCTTACATACAAAACGGGCAGATAATTGCCCAAATAACTACAGGTTCATATTATAAATACATCATTAATAATTATAATCTACGGACAACAACAATCGATTAGTATGCAAATCAGTTGATGTATGATTATACAAACATGTTTGTTGTTATTCATAAACAAGAGTATGAGTGAATCATGTTATTTGAATTTACTTACATTGGATTCTCAGGATACAAACGTAAAATTAATCATTACAAAGCTAGCATTGACATTGACAAAACATGTCAAAAATAATAGGCAGCCTTATCGTTAAAAGCTGTCTCTTCCAGGCAACCTAACTTGAATCTTCTTGACTACAAAGGTGGAGCAAAAAATGTAGGTGTAGCAAAGAAATGTACTTTGTATGTCATTGTAGACCATGGGCAATAATAATGACCCGGCCTTTTAAGGGCTTGCGTGGAACCATAGGAAGGCCAAAACATAAAGCCCCTTGACAAATTTAATGTAAATGTGACGTGACACTGGCAGACGATTATCTTTGTCTATACTACATAAAAATTCACTCAAGGATAAGCCCCGGTTAGTGTAGGAAGGATTATTGCAGGAAATGAGAACAAAAAATACCGGGATATTGGAGTGAACTGCTAGTGGATTGGGGATCTGGGACTATGGTAAAAATGACCACCACTCACTGCATGGGCCCCTAAAAATTGCAAGATTGGCGAAGGGCAACATGGTTGTGAGTGGCTAAGGGGTGTCGAGAGGTGGGCTGAAGGTTCATCGAAGCTACTTACGACGTTATGCCATTCACTTTCACCCCTGGAGCTTGAGTCTTAGCTCTAGCGATCTCCACTCATGCCGGCTGGCAAGCACGGAGACGGGAGCCTTGTTATAATAGGATTTATTATTATACCATTATTATACAACAATTATAAAATTATTATACATTTGTCATACAATTATTATACCAAATGTATAAAATATTGCCCCCAAAACGTTTTTTTATCCATAGAGCTATGGCAGCCATTTATTTTATTTTGTACGAACCTACGAGCTCTTGTATTAATTTAGTCATTACTTCCTATGCAAGGGTTGTAATGATATAAAAAGGATTCAACATTTCATAAGTTTTGCAAATCAATAATAACTACATTATATTTATTTTTTCTATAGTCTGAAAATAATTGCTTGAATTGTATAGATCAGATTCTGTATATATACCGGTCAGACGTAACGGTGCACTGCGCAATCAATTTCCCAGAAGTTGGTTTATCTGTCTTTTAAATACTCTCTTTCAAGTCTTTAAACAGCGAGATCAAGCAGTTTGCTATACCTATATACCCCCATTAAACATATAATAAATGGATCTCGTGTACAGTTTATCTTTACGTTGTTATTGAAGCGGGCACGGGTAGTTGTGTTATTCTTAGAAGTTCATTCATGCGTATTATTATCTATAGACCGAACACTCTCAACTACGAAGACAGACTAGCTATAAATTTATAGACCAGCGATAATAAAATTAATATCTTGTCCGCGGTTACTGAATTTCATTGGAGTCACACTTATCCATAATGGTTATACGAGGTTTATAGGCGCGTTAAAAACGAGTGACAAAAGATGTTATTCATAATCGCATTATTAAATTTTTTTTAACTTATAATCCTCGTATAATGTTATGAAAGACGGTCAAATTAAAATGTCTGCCTGTGCTTTTAAAATTTTAATAATTTATCTGAAAACTGCTAATTCATTATATAAATAATCGTTCTGAGATTTTTTGGCTGTGTGTCTCAGGGAAAGTTTGTTTATCTTAAAATCGGACGGGTTTCAAAGAGAATTTTAAAGACGACAACAGTAATCACTACTTAGTATAAAGCAAAGTCGCTTTCCGCGTCTTTCTGTTTGTATAATCGCTAACTCCTAAACCAAGTAACGGATTTTAAGCGGTTTGCAGCATTAGATAATTTTACACAGAAGGCTTATACTATATACATTAAAAAGAAACTATATTATTGTGTTTATGTACCTAAGTAAAATGGAGTTACTGCCTTTGAACCCTGGTGTAAGTACTGGACAAACTCTCGTATTATTTAAAACCTTCATATACGTTTCATTTCATAAACTTGGATTATTTAAAAATGATGGCTTATGGAGACATCAAACTGCCACCCGCACCCAAGCCCTGAGAAGTGGGTGCTTCGATGTTCCGCGCTCTCAAGCTCGACTGAGATAGAAGAGGCTTGGGCTCCAAGTCCGTAACTAAAAAAAATCATGCCAGTGCATGTAAGAGTCATTCGACTGACAGATGATCAAACGTCGTTATAATAGTATAACGACACACCTGCGGAACGGTCAGCGGTGGAAAGTTCAGCTAAAGACGCTCGCAATGTTTTTTGAATAACCTATGACACATCAGCGGATTTTTTTTATTGCAGGAGTAGAGCAGACAGGCAGACGGCTCACTTGATGGAAAGCGGTAACCGTCGCCTGTGAACATTTGCAACACCAAAGGTGCTACAAATGCGCTGCTGCTCTCTTAACGGAGTTTGGAACCTAGTCACTAATGGCGTAACACAAATCAAGGTTGTTATGGCGACATACTTTAGACCAGGGGTAGTAGCCATCCAGTCGGGCAAATGCCCTACCACTTTCCGCGCAGAACGCTCCGCAGGTGTGTCTCTTGGCTACGTCTGTAAAATTCACATTCACTCAATCTCTGTCAAATCAAGATTTAGCCAAGACTTTTACAGACTTTCAAAACCGTTAAAAGTTACGATTCCGATTTGATTTAATTGCAAATTTGAGTTACAGACTTGAGGGCCTGCCCACGCCAGCAAGAGCCGCGGCGTAGGCGCTGCTTTATTCCCGGTAACTCCGACATTTGCCGACAGGGGGATAACCGGGGAGATGAGATTTATGTGGATATTCCGACGAAGTCCCCGTGCGAGATGTCTGTAAAAGATTTCTCCACGTAAAATGTTTAAGCGCGGCAGGCTTCCCATAGACTAAATAATAACCATAAAAAATAATATTAAATCATTAAAATAACCAATTTGAGGGTAGGCTAAATAATTTCTTTAACATTACTCATTGACACTTTTTCTTCCATGATCACGGCTACTGCAACGTGCCCAAATCGTCGAAAAACAATCAAATAAAGTTCCGAGCTCTAAACCGGTAAAACGTAGTTTTGATTATTATATTTCGAAGATTGTGATACTCAAGATAATTATTTGATTTACATAATTATTATAATAGTTCAAAAGTTATTAAATACGCCAACTCGACATAGGTTTTCGTATAACTCTGAGTTGCAAAAATGATAGCAAATTAAGATTGCGAAATTGGTTTTCAGAAATAGTTTTTATATTGATTGAACGTAAATAAGACCCGTAATCATGTTTATGGCTATTTTCTAAGAATTACATTAGCATTAATAGCAATTTTCATGGTAAAGTTGCGGCCGCAGTGCGGGCGGTTTGCCTTATTGAAACTATATTTATAGATTCAATAAGACATGCCAGAAAAAGCCTAAACTGGAACGAAACTAAAAGTGACAATCAAAATCTTACAAAAAGTCACAGCCACCTTGATTTTGTTTAGGTGTATAGCGTTGTGACGTCAAAATTCTAACGAGTTATGAAATATCTTTGGACATCATTCCCGCGCCATATGGGGGAAGGCAGCGGTTAAGGCGTCCGTAAAGAGGGACTTTTGGCGAACAGTCCCTGCACGCGTGTTTCGCCAGGGCAAGGCATTAGTGCGGAAACCGATAGCCAAAACTACCCACTAAACATAAATCTGCAGCACCCCATACCTGCAATGTGCTGGGATGTCACGGAATCTAGAACAGAGTTACTGCACGGTGTCGGCTCACAGCTAATCACGGCCACCATTAAGCTCCTGAGTTGAGGTAGAGCAACAGACAAAGCGGCGACGATATACTAGCCAGTGGCATGCACTCTTTGTGGCGCGAAATTTAATTGTATTCTGGCTTATTACGTTGTGAATTCAAATGTAACTAAATGGAATGTCTGTAGATATTTCGGCTGTAGAAAATTATTTGATTTCAATCACTTTTGTTTTAAAATTTCTTAGGTGTCCAGCCCAGACTTTTGTATCAGTAAACCAGCATCTTGGGGTAGACTATACTGGGGTGAGCACGACTCACGCCCCCTTCTATATAAACCTATGGGCACATTCTTTTTATATGTATTGATTTACGGTTTTATTTATAGCGTATTTAGAGTAACTATGTAGGTTTCTTTAGAGTTCCTAAAAAAATCTACAAACTTATTCTAATTTAATATGAATAAGACCGTTAGAATTTATTGTAAGGTGTGTGAAATACCCAATAGCAAGTTAAATAAATATTTGGTGGGATAACCTCCACGAAAACGTTGACCCAATATTGAACGTTATTGTATCAAGTGCCCTCTTAGTATTATATATAAGTATATCTAATGTATAAATAATTAACATTGTTTTGTTGTACATGAGTTACTTAGAATTTTTAAAGGTCCTTCATAAAATCTTAAACGAATGTTAAGACTAAGACATATTATATAGATAGACTGGTTTGTAATAGAAATCACATGTGGCTATCTAAATACATATGACAATTTTCTTGCGTAAACTTCCTGAGACATTGAGTTAGCTGTGACTTACGGAGAGAAACACTGGTGTGAGATCGTAAAAATTCCTTTTCGCCTTTAGGTATAAGGTTCCTAAAATAAATAAGGTCACTGTTATCATTATTTTTATGTCATGTTGATTATTTTTTAAAATTATTCCACTCTAAAAAAATGTAAATATTAATAACACCGATAAGCTATCGCTGCCAATGTGACCCAACCGAGGTCGCAATTCTATGAACACGTAGGACAACAACCGGCAATGTCATGCAGAACAACCTTGAATGGAATTCCGAGAGAGCCATCAGCATTGTATTGCAGCCATCTGGATAGTATAGTACAACTAATATAAGTAATACCACGCAGTGAAATAATTAACTGTGTGTAAAGTTGAATAAATCTTATTTGAATCTCTAATACATTATAACAGAATGCCCGCATATTTTTGAAGTGATAACTTCTTATGGGAGGGTAAACCGCTTCGTTACGTAACGCGTAACGGTGCCAGTCTGTCTGGCTTCCCTTTCTCTCACGCATACGGAGGCGGTAGGCAGGCTCCTCCTCTCAGTCTAACCCACAGCGCTAGCCGTGTTTCGGTAATTAGATTAAATAATGATACTAAATGTATACATACACAAAATTCTGATGAACATATTCAAGAATTGTTATTAAGAATAAACTATGTTTTACAATCAACAAAAGTTTATATTAATAAATAACCTTTCCTTACATTATCATATTAATATACATCAAATTGAAGTAATAACCTAAGCTTTTCTCAAGTTAAACATTTTCAATATTAGTTCAATTTAGGTTAGTTTAAGTCATTACTTCTGGCGGGCGTCCCGAGACACACGTTTTTTTTATTTCAATAGGACCAGAAATACCTTTTTATAGTAGTATAGTTTTGTTTATAAAACCAGGTTCATATACAAACAATACTATTTTTTATTTTATTTTTATAGCTGGAGTACAGCAAACAGGCTCACCGCCCACCTGGTGGAAAGCGGTTACCGTCGCCTATGGACGTTTGCAACATCAGAGATGTCACCAACGCGTTGCCGGCCTCGAAGAAATTTTATGACACCCTTTTTGAAAAACTCCATATCGTACGGTAGCGCTGTGGGAAACCTCTGCTGGGAGTACATTTCAAATCCCCACGGTACGCAAGAAAAACGTTCTGCAGGACGAAGACACCAGTCTGAACAGTTCTTCGGAACACTTCCCGTTATACAGTCGGTAGAATACGCAGAGAGAAGCAACGTCTCTCCTAAGGCCAAGCGTATCGTATACTATACGAATATAGCCTGCAAGTCTGCAAATTTTGGACGCCTGTGAGAACGAAGATGGATGTCGTAAAGCAGGAGATGCAAGCCATGCAAGATCGTTCAAAGTGCTCTATTAATAAGTATTGTTTATTATTTTCTTTTATTAAATACTATTATAATTTTTTATTCTGTTCTTAATGAAAATATTTAAGCGCAGTATCTATTATTCTAGCAATACAATATAGTAATGTAATAAAATATTTTGGTATGATTATTATATTTTGTAGTTAATGAAAATTAAGTACACTAATTTTGTTTACAATTCAATTTTAATACCAATTTTATGTCACTTAATGCGTGAAAATATTTTAGATACTTGTAAATACAATAATATTTAAGGTATGTACATTTTGCTTAAAAGAAGATTCCAGCAACTGTTTACAAATCGTGCATGTATTTTCGAAGAAATAAATATTGTCATTTTTCATTTTCATTTTCAATATGTGAACGTGGTGGTACTGTACAAGTTGTTTTTATTGAACAATAAAATACATCTACGTATATAATATGACGATCATTTGTTCAGTATAGATGATCACCTCAAAAGTTAAAGTTCATTCACATCATGAGCAAATACTTATCGTTTACGATAATTTACTGTGAACTCAACAATACGTTGTACAAGATAGGACAAGAATAATTTATTGCTTCTGTTAAATCCTATTCTTTATGATATCTGCGAAATTCAAAAGAAGCTAATCAGGACTTTTTTTTTATAACTGATTTGAATTAAAAAACATACTTTAAATAATAAGACATTGATTGAAAGTTTTCTACAAAAACAACAAAAGATTAGTAACGTCAACTAAGTTTGAGAATCATATGAGAATTCTGAGATAATGTTGTAGTTATTGACTGTGGCCAAATACGTCTTATTTATTGATTTAAAAATAATGCCATTAACCAACAGCATTAGTATATATATATATATAATATATATTATATATATTATATATTATATAATAATATATATATATATATATATATATATATATATATATATATATATATATATATATAATATATATATATACGTTATCAATATAACAGTTACCCTGAAAGTCAGGAAAGAGAAACAGGCAGAAAAACTGTAGAATTAAATAAAAAAGATCAGAGTAGAACAGCGTACATCATACATACATATATAACTTCACGCCAGGTCCCTTACGGGGTAGGCACGAACAACATAGCGCCATTCAGGCTTATTCTTACACACCTCACTTGCTTCTTTAACATTCATAGCTCTTGTCAGAACAGTGTAATATATATAAATAAAATATATAATATATTAAATTGTACTAGGAAATAAGGAAACGTACGAGTAAGAGTGTAATGTATAAGCAAAATAGATAGAAATATAATATTGTGAACTAGTAAGTAAGAAAAATTAATAGTAACAAAATGACTCCCCCATTTATTTGCCCAAAAATGGCATTAAAAGAAAGAAAAAATACAAAAGACAAGGAAAAGAAACACTCTGTCTTAACCCATGACGGAGGAAATCGGCGATATATAAAAATATATTAAACGTCAGTCACAATTAATAACAATATCATATCACCAATAAAGCATTAAACATCGCTACAAGTGCGTGATCCGGTCAATAAATATAATATTATCATAGATGATGCAGTAGCATTACAAGTTAAATTTTTAATGGGTAATTATCATTCGTTCATTATTATCCCCGCAAATTGCTAATGCGCTGGAACCTTGCAAATTAACATTCACGTGACGTCATCAGCAACAACTCGATATGTACGCGTAGTCGCCGGCCAATGACGCTAACAGTACTGAGTGTTCGGCTACGGTTACGTCTCCAAAATGGCGGCCAGGCGCAATGGCAATTTGCAGGGATAATACTGTAACTAGTATTTAAGAAAATAGTTTTAATTCATCGAAAATAATCAATTATTGAATTATTCACATGCTTATGAACGACCGATTGTATTTTGTTGCTTTCTTACTGGTCTTTGAAATTTTTTGATATCAACAAAACTGTCCTTGAATAATCTGTGTATTAGTACAGCTGGATGCAGTCTTTTAGACGTGATAAGAATAACCCAACTAATTCCATGTAAAGATTACGTGGGTTTTTAAAGAGTTACGCGAATACGAGATTATCTCTATTGATAGGGGCACGGGGAAATCGATACACAATATAAAAGCCACCTTGAGTTATTCGATATCTTTTGACGATGTTTTTTATTGTTAAGCTGGCAAATACGTTTGTAACACCAGAGGTGAAGGCAATGCGTAGCCAGCCATCGGAACGCTCCGGTTTAATATCCTATTACCCTACTAATCGTCGTCAGCCATTCGCAGTCCACTGCTAGACGTAGGGCTCCCCAAGACGACGCCACTCATCCTGCCTTCCTATTTCGTCGATCGTCGGTCCGGGCTGGAGCGCGTCCGACACTACGTTTACCGAGACGCGGTCTCCACTCGAGGACTCGTCTGCTCCATCTCCTAAAAACATAGTTCAAGTGGTAGGGCATTTGCCCAACTGGATGGCTGGTCTATAGTATGCCGCCATAACAACCTTGTGTTGTGTTCCGCCATTCGTGATTAGGTTCAGTCTTCCTCAAGAGAGTTGCAGCGCATTAGTAATACCGTGTTCCAAATATCCATAGGCGATGGGAACCGCTTTCCATCAAGTGGGCCGTCTGCCTTTCTGCTGAACCCATGCATCAAAAAAAACTATTTCACTCAAAAACTACTGAATGGATTTTGTTGAAACTTTACAATTATATACCTTACACATCAGAATAACACAGGGTATATTTTCTAAAGATAAAGTGTGAATTATCCAAATATAACGATTTTCCATCACCACGTGGGTGAGACCGCGGGGTGCAGCTAGTATACTAATATTCCTGATATTTTCCGTCCGCAACCTGACACAATCTAACAAATAAGTGAGAGAAGGCAAGAAGATCAGTTTGCTCCTCTCTCATCCAGAGGGTAACAAATATTCTAGAAATTCCAGCAACATCGAAGTGAAGTCTCATAAATATAATTTTATTAAGCATAAGTACGTAAAAGAATGTTTTGATTGAAATTTGTTCTGCGAAATCGGTTATAAAGTTTTTTTACCCAATTTCTCATTCGGTAGGTAATTGAGTTTCCCAGTATTGAAATATTATTTCATAATCTTATTTGGCCGTGTGAGAAATTCTCGATATTACATTATTTTGCTAATGCACTTATTGGTGTCAGCAGCTGCATTTGCTTGATATATACCAGGGTTTTTCAAAAGTAGGAATGCGGACCCCGGGCTTCGAGGCGGACGCCCCGAATGCAACCGGGATTTAACGCTAGAATAATGATGATGGTGATATAACGGTTTTTTTCAAACTTATGTACCCCAAATATATTTTCAAAACTATGACGTACAAAACAGGCTATATATATAGGACAACATAAAGTATTTCATTGATAAAGGACTGAATACAAAATACCTAAAATTAAAATATACAATGAAACTAAATGATTTATTAAATAAACTAAATAATTAAATCGAAAATAGATTATGTAATAGATGACTGCCAGCGAGCAGTGTGCCAAGAAGGCTGGCTGCATTGTACGGCAAAGCTTACTTGTTGGGCGAAATGTGCGTCGGGCATTGATATATAACATGATCTAAAGCGCCAGGCTTCTGACCATCAGTATTGTCAAAGAGTTTCTTACAGATATCTCTAAAGAAACTTTGTATCGATGGACCCCACGGTTTCAATGCTTTTTTTATTGCAGGAGTTCAGCAGACAGGCAGACGGCCCAGTTAATGGAAAGCGGTTACCATCGCCTATGGACATTTGCAACAGCAAAGGTGCTACAAATGCGCTGCTGCTCTCTTAAGGGAAACTGGAAACTGTTCACTAATGCCGGCCGGAACGTTTTAAAGTTTTCACGTAATGCTCTAACAGACAGACAGACACAAATTCTAAAAATGGTTGTTTCGAAACCTGGTCCGAATTATTATTCCCACTGATTTTTGAAACATATTGTACGAACTCGAACCATTTTCAAATTTATTATATTATACATAGACAAAAAGAAAGCCATAATATAATAATATTTTAAGTGCAAATTGTATTTTTAACTGCGTTCCAGTAAGAAGCACGATAATTATTTAAACTAATTAAAACCAAAGATCCTCAAAACCAGTCAAATTATAATACGCTCATATTCTTAAAACTAATTTGCTACAGTAAATAATAATTAATCCGTCATCAAAAAGGAGTAAGTAAAAAACAAATTTCAAAGTTAATTAACCTGTAAAAAGTGAGACAAAAAATGGTGTAATTAATTTCACAAAAACCATCGCACGATTACAGTCTTAACATTCCGAGAAATCGTTTATACGCAAGAAATTTGTTCGTTTGCATGGAACTGCGACTTTATATTGTATCATAATAATGTTACACCTCAATTTCAGATATGTAATTATTGTATTGTTACGAGTTTCAGGACTTGAATTGAAATGCCGTTGGAATTACTATAGAATTTATTAGAACTATACAAACATTGCATGTTTGCATGGGAAGGTCAACACGTAAAGGCCCTTGACAAATCTAATCTAAATATGGTGTTACACTGACCGCTGATGGTCCTTGTCTACACCATATAAAAATGCACCCAAAGACAAGAACCGGAAGAGTAGGAACCACTATGGTAGGAAATTAGAACAAAAGGTTCCGGGCTATTGGATTGAAAAAGGGTAACATAAACCTTCTGAGAACACAGCCACCTTATCGTAAGATTAATATAAATTTATCATGGTTATTCTCAGAATCCATCATAATTAACCCAACAGTTACGGCTATCGAGAGGAAATATTTCAAACTAAAATGAATTTTATCGATCAGTGATTATTATGAACCGAATGAATTCTTGGAAGCAAATAATTGAATTCAAGTAACAAGAAGTTGTAGTAAGATGATATAAAAGTAATACCTACGAAATTGTTATATTATTGTTTTGATTGTTATCAGAATATTAATCTAGAATCACAGCCTGAAGTCCGATGCGACAAACAGACCATCATTATCTATTAAATGGAGGTACGAGTATTATGACGTGGCTTCATCTGCTTTAGGGTTAAAGAGTTATGGTTATTCATATAGAGTGAGAGTAGGTTATAGGGTTCTTTAAGAACCTTAAAGAAGCCTACAAACTTACTGTATCTCAATATGAAGAAGACTGTCACCGTATACATCTTGTTTAAAGCGTTAAAAAGTTGCTGACGCCTAACTACATTAGTGGATATATATACGTTATCTGTTAGCATTTTACGTCATTAACAATCAATGTCGGATCTCAAATTCCACATTACATCCATCACTACATCTGCCTGAAGCGGCCTATACCTTTAACTTCATCCCAGACTAAGCCGTACCATTATAGAAAAAGAATAATAAAAGGACAATTTTCTAGTTTTGATTTTTCCATTTTATTACTTAAAACACTTATTTATCGAATAAATCAGTCAACGTATCATAAGAAGGCAATAAATTTATACAAGACGCAATTTTCACGACTGGTCTAAGATCGTCGTTGTTCCACTGTTAAATACATGCCTCCTCGAGTTTGCGACCCTTATCACAATCCTTCACCTCTTCATCTTCATCCAGACACAGCTGGCGACCTTCAAAGGCCATCGGCCACCCAGTTGAAGGGCGTTCTACACTACGTCTGCCGAGTCATGGTCTACACATCTGTTCCATTGGCCATCTTCGTCACTTGTTAAAAGAAACAATAATACGCTCTAATGCTCGGGCATTATTGGGTATAATATTATAGTTATTAACTGTGGCCAAATGCGCCTTACTCATAATGTTAAAAATAACGCCGTGTATATACATATGTTATCTGTCAATAAAATAAAAATTACGCATTAAACCCATCGACACATCTGCGTGAAATGATCAATAACTCTAACATTATGTACCCTTGTACCCTCAGATAAAGACGATCCTGCCCAGAAGGCTGAATACATTGCCACACTGGGTATAAATGCGCAGTGCGACGTATAAACCAGCCTTCTGGGCATTGGTGGCATCAAAGAGTTTCCAACAAATTTATTTATAGAAATTCTGCTTATTAAGTGCCAGAGTTATCAAATAGTTTCTTTTCAAAAACTTTTATTTAGAAGAGTTGATCCGATAAAAAAAAATACATTTAAAAAAATAATTAAATAAGATATCTTACGCAATACAAACGCTGCTCAGACTTTTATATTGTGAAATCCTTAAGCGGATCGCATTAGTATTATGCTTGATTTACAAGAGCTTAGTAACGAATGCTTAGTACTTCTCACTTACACTAATAGCTAATGGGTAAACATGCTGAATAATGCTTAGTATTGGTGTTTGTGTACAGTGAAGGGAATAGAATTCGATCCCATTTACGTAGTGACAAGTCGAGAATCCATAATTTACTAAGCACTTGTCACTTGCTGACTGTATATTGTGACCAGTGACTTAGTGACAAATTGTACCGGAAAGTGAAAATACGTGTCGTTGTTTATTTACGTACCATCGTAATTCTTTTCGTGTTTATGGCGGCACAACGGTAGAATTCTGAAACGACTATAAAATTGTTTATAGAACCACTAAAAACTAGTTTATGGAATTAAACGCAGTAACCACTGTCTTGTTCACAAACGTTTTTATTTTAATGCTTCTCTTTCAAGCTCCTCTAACATCTTTGACATAATTATGTATGGGAGATGCATACATCTAGTTATCGCAGTGGACCACCAATTACTGACCAACAATGTACTCTTTGCTACTGACTAGCGCGGAAGCGCACATCTAATTAGTTGGTCTATTATAATTGTCTTTGAATAATGTTTAAAAACGTACTACACAAAATCAAGCGGTGTCGTTATATTTCAAATATCTGGTCACTTATACCTTTCTACTAATTCCAACGTCTAAACGGTTACTTTTCACTGACCAATATGCGGGTTAGTACTAATGACAAACACTAAGTCCGTGTAAACATAGCATTATGTAAATAAGATTTTTTGTGCCCCGTACAAGCGCACAAAGCGAAAATTTAAATTCTAAACAGCAGTCTCCATTCTGTTCTTGTACACGACAGTTAGATTGTATCGCAGACAACATTCCATGGTTTTAGTGAATGGGAATAGGCTGCCGCGGGTAGAGATTAATGTGGAGTTCACTAATGTGTACATAATTCCGTTTTTAGTTGGATTTTAAATAGTCTAAGCCCGCTTCGATATCCTTTATCATCCCCCTTCCTTACTTTTTTATAGAAAGTGGGTTACTGTCGCCTATGAACCTTAGCAATACCAGAGGTGCTGCCGGCCATGAAGGAGGAACTGGAACCTCGGCACTGATACTGGAACAGCTCCAAGTTGTTTTGGCGGCATACTCCAGATCAGGGGTGGTAGTCAATAGGGCAAATACCCTACCACCTGGCTGTGGGTTATTTTCTCACCTGTTGCGACAGCGTGCAGGAATTAGCATTCTTTTTCCATTCCTACATGGAGAATATCATCATCTACCTAAGTATAATTTTCTATATCTCATATGCCCAGGTTACACAAGGTTAGTTTTTTAAGCTAGGTTAGCAAGCTAGTGCTGTAAGCTAACAAGCTAGTAACTGTCTTCGTGTTTACAGAACTAGCTTCATTTCTAGGCTAGTAAGCTAGTTAGAAATCTAGTAAAAAAGCGTCTCAAGCTAAGATAGTTTGATAGGATGTGGTTCTATTATTTGCACTAGTAGCATCCCACATCACGAATTTTACTAAGGTGGCTTGTGTTCTAGCCTTGTGTATTCAAGTGAAGCCAGTATCCGATTGGTTTGTGAGCAGTGACTACACGATTTGTCTTTCTGACCACGTCATTTCAGAGTTAATTTCATTTAAAGATGCCCAAACTAAATATCGATGTTAATTTAAAATTCGTACAATTTTACCGCGAAGAGAACTGTCTGTGGGACGTCTCCATTCCATCCAGACTTAAACTCATCAAAATCTATTCAACGGCTTAGAAATTCAGTGAAATACACACATACAAATAATGATATGTCTAAATATTAAGATGGTCTATGTTTAGAAAAAAATTAATTAGACAGTCGCCCGGCCTGCGTTTGCCTACAAAACTGCTGACTACGCAGCTCTCAGTTATCGTTAAGGCTTATAAAATTATAATTTGGGCTAGTTTGTAAAGTATTAATTCTGGGTAAATTACCTAGTCTTGTAAGAGCTGTCCGTGAATAAAATTGTCTCGATAAATTGTTTTTAAGACATATCTGTGCCACCCTACTTGTCTTCGTACAGGAAAATTATGAATGCGTGGAAATAATGATGTCACACTGTCCAATTAGAGGAAGATCCGTGGTCTCCCTAATGCGGCACACGATCGTTACGTGGCGTGTGACGTGATAGGAATTATTTCATTCACAATTTCAAGCGAATGTCGTTTCCACCTACTGTCGTTTGTGTCAATATTGTTTGAGTTTGTAAATTTGAACGTTGTTAATGAACGGTTTGTATTCTTAAATGAGCACGTGATATATATCACCTAAACTAATTTTTGTTACAACAAATTCCATAATTATTTACATATAAAAAATAGACGTTAAAATAACATCTTAAGTACTAATCTATCTTCATATATTTAATGAAATAGAAGAAAATTTAATTATATTATATTCTATACATAGTTCCTCAAGACTATAAATAGAATACTAAGCCCTAAGTCAGCATCTTGTATAGGTAAAGTGCCTAGAAGGCTGGGTATGTTTCCTCAACGGATCGCTGGATTGGATGGTACATAAAATTGCGGTCACGAATGCGCCCTAGCTGTCATTTAAATTTCATTTATTGATAAGTCAAATAAATCAAAATCAAAAATCATTTATTGAGTAAAACCATAATTCACAATTTTTGAAATTCACTGGTCCCCAAACAAGGTCGACCTGTATCTCGGGGACCTCCTTCCTAATGGTACAATTCAGATTGTGAAATTATGACGATATGACTTTTGGTGTGATCTTATAAGTATCTCTGTTGACTTGACTCTCAAGTACTCTATTGTTGTTATACACTGGCTATTATGGGTTAACCGGTTTAATCCGCGGAAAGAGGAAGTACTTATTATTCTATCACTCTCAACGTGTGTTTGTATGCGAATGAAAACTTGGTGTACCACATGGCTGCGCTTTAAAGGTGTGCAGCAAAAACCGATCAAAACCGGTTTATTGAACACAACCTTTTTAACGAACTTTTGTTACCAAAAACGGGTTGATTGAGTTTAAAGTGAAAACGAAACCTTGTTAGCAAGAGATCGCTTCTTAGGGATAAGACCGCCCATTGTGCACATTTTGAATATTTAGGATAAAGTTTTTCTGTGTTTGTTGTAATGGTGTACAATAAAGTTTTATCTCTCTCTTTCTCTCACTCTCTGTCTCTCTCTCAAAACCGAAAAGAAAAGTTCCTAAGTATTTTACTTTGCCTGTAATCGGTTCGACTTTTTTATCGGTTTCCAAGCTTTGGTTTCATCAGAAGCTCCAGAATAAAAATACGTTTTATTATGTACTAGTCACGAAAACTTAAGAAAATATGACTATGTATTTAATTACCTTTACAATTTGTGCATGCTTAATACCGTGCAATTAATATTTTGAAAAAAAAAACAAAAAAGATAAACTAACTTAAAAATAAGATTAATACGAAAATAATCTAAGTAATAAATGGTAAGATGATCCTATAAATAAACTCAAAAATAAAATAAAAACCTATATCAAAGCCCGTCCAGCCCACCAGACCACTGTCGCTGGGATTGAGAATTTAGAATATTGCATTCTAAATCAAGAGCTAGAAAGGGGAATAGAGGTATTATTATTATGGCATTGCCATATAGCGTGCCAGCCAGCCTTCTGGGCACGCTTCCCTCTGACAGCGATTTGTACATGCTTATATTAATTTATTTATTTAGTTTTATTGTCTAAAGCTAGTATTAAAGTAATCTGTAAGGTTACGTTGTCATAAATTAATACCTGTAATAACTTAACAAATAATAATCGGCATGACACACAGCAGTAGGCTCAGTCAGATCGGGTGAGAGATCATCATTCCTTTCTGAGAAGTGATACAATATGACTCAGTTGTTCCAATGATCAACTCGACATTCAATAGTGGTGCTCATTTGTAATCATCAGATAGGGAAGGAAATAATGTACAGAACGCATGTGGATTTCTAACAAAGATAAAAATGCTTATGTGATAAATGTCTCAAGTACCTCGACCTCTAAGAATGATACCAAGAACTCTAGCATTAATAGTCGTTTTCATGACCTCTGATATTTCAGAAACATTGTATAAAAATAGGCCATTACGTGGGAGTCTAAGCTTTACCGCCCTTGTGTTCAAAAGGCGTCACTAAAGATGCATAGATAACTTGTTATTGTATTAATTATGGATACTTATGATGTATATGTTATCGATTTCTGAATTAGTACAGATAAATTAGCTTCCAGACGTTTTTTCGTTTGTATTTGTATATTTACAGGACTTCTTAACTTGAAATTAAATTACCTTGAAAGTTAATATTAAAAATTATGTTTATTCATATATTTATTATTTTAATATCGTTTAATATTGTTACGAGCTACAGGACTCCAATTAAAATAAATGCCGTTGAAATAATTATAGAGTTTATTAGAACTGCACAAACACGTATAAAAAAAGTACAAAATAAAACTGGATGCAACCAGTTCACACTGCACGATTCGATGTAATTCAACAAGTGCCAAGTCCGTCACTAGGTATCTCGTTAATCGAAAGTATTACACGTCTTAATCGTATCGTAGTCGTCGATTGACTGCCTTACCCCTCCGTTCAGGCATTGTTTTATACTAACTATACAATACAAAAAACGACCTCATGCCAGTGCACAGCTCGGCACTCGAAAACACCAGTGAATTTCCGAGAAATAGTAATATTTACACCTTGCAAGCTTCGGCGTAATGCAATAAAAACAAGAATTAAGTGGCTCGACACTAATTACAGCCATAAAATAAGTACGATAACAATAGATGTTTTTAAAGTATAAACACGAAAGAAATAAAAGAAATCGTTATTACAACATGCCAAATATGCGGACTTGTCGGTATGTAACAATATTATTAGTTTGATATTAAGTACCTGGGTATATAAAGCGTTAATTTATTTATTTAGGTGCTGACAGTATTCTTCTACAAACACAAAATCGTCTCCAAGCTAATTTACCTGGACCTACTCAGTGACGGATTGCACCGCCACGTAGGACTGTAGGACTTCTTGTTATGTGGCACAGATTCTACAACAAAATAGAGGTGGTTAAATAAGGTAAAAAATAATAATGGGGGCGCCACTTTCGCAAATTTATCTAAACTTTAGCAACTCCAATATTATACCCTGATAACTTTGATACTTATTAGTAATTTTTTGTATTACGTAAGTTGTAAAACATAGTGCAAGTATCAAGTTGCTTTATTTACGAAATAGGCATTTTGTCAACATAGCCTATGTTTACATTAATAATAATGACTATAATTTTATAATCAAGAGCTTTAACACCTACTCATAATTAACAAAACAATTGCTTGATTAAAAGAAACTGAACGAACCGTTACAAACTTGTCATGTCGGCGTTTCTTTGGTAAATATTGTCAAATTATGACGAAAGGATTTTTGCTTCAAATTCTGCTAGACATCGTAAGTAAACTCTAAAAATCACTGCTTAACTAAACATTAGCTGAACATAGTGTTATATCCGTATTTAGTTATTTTTAATGGATTTTAGACTTCGATCAACGTTAAAATTTACATACATTGTCTACGGAAAACTATATAGAATATTGCCAGAAGATAAAAAAAACTCTTTCTAAACTTTGTTGTAGTCTTATCCGCCATTTTTTTCCAAGCAACGATCTAAGAACACTTGGGTTTTTAAGACGAATATAATAATATCTTAACTGTCAAAATTCATCAAGCAATTTATAAGGTACGAAGTAATAGAGGAATTTAGAAACATACAACTCTTCCTTGGCAGTCGGGTAGAAAGACAAACAAACAAGACGCTTGAAAAATAATGACATAATTATTATAAACACAAAACGGGAAAACAACATCAATTTTTCATTATGGTGTAGTTCTTAGAAAACGTAATAAACAGGAAATACCATTAGATGAAAATGTTACATTATTTACACATAAGTTACATAACAGTCCTTATCCTCATTCATCGAGGAAAATGTACTTCTTTTTCAATGTGGCTTTGCACGATTTCTGTATCTAACCAGTGTTAGATAATTATGTATTCACACATGATGTTCAAGTAAAAATCTCAGTCAAATTTTTAGCCAAATCTTTCACTAACACCAAACGAGGGAATTAATTCTTGAGGCAAGCTGAAACAGACACATTTCGCAACTGCTAATTACCTCCTGATGTACGATGTCCGACAGGACTGGGGAGATAGACAAACGTCAAGCTGGCTCATGGCCGGTTCTTATATCTTACCACCCGTTAACTTGCCTTACTATCGGTTAAAAATTGACAGAAGCTCCATATAAAAAATGTCAAAATTCAACTGATGCGATGGTAAGACAAAGAATGAATAGTTAGATATAAGAACGGTACCGTCTACCGTCGTCCATCGAGCGCTACGAGGTCCCCTTTTTTCTAGACGGGAGAATGCCCCGGGAAGCAGGACAAACTCACTTTGTCAACAGAGGTTTGATCTTCCGCTCCCCAGATGCACGAGTAGTGTCCCTTAGTCGACAATCCTACTCCTGTTGCATTTTGAGCCTGTTCGCTACATTTTCAATAAGATGAGTTTAGATGAGTAGAGGTACTGTTTTGTGTAGGTATTCCTTTCAGCGCACTTTCAATGTATTTATTACCTCCAGTTAACGCATAATGCTGCTATAGTTCACACTGAGATTTCTTTTGAATTGCTACCATAAATATTCAAAAGATTGCGTTCGGGTCATCGTTCTAATATTGGCACCAGAGAGTGCACGTTGAGTGGTACAGACCGCGTGCGCACGTGTATTGTCTTGCATTTTAATGAAATAAATGCTCAATTTTAATGAAATTGAAATGACATGATGTCGGATTACTAAGTTAATACAATCAGAGCCGTCTTAAGTACACTGGGTGCCGGAGCCTGATGCTTGCGACCCTTTACCAACAATAAAAAATAGCATTTTCTTTTTAATTTTTAAGTTTCCTTAGCCAATTTAGCTTAACCTGAATCCTTATGCATTCTTCGTGTTCTCCCGTCCCGTTTATATGGATTAAATTCGACAAGAGATGTAGTCTATATGGCGCTACACATTGACATAGTATGTTTAACTAATAAATATGGCTTTTAGTATTTAATGACATAATAATAAGAGATGTACCGACTATTCGGCAAGACCGCCGACTAACCGGCTTCTTACTTTTTGGTTAATAATCTATACTCTACTAATACATTGTAATCCATACATGACTTTCTTTTTCACATGATTAAACTTTAATTGAGCTCATTCACTTTAATAAACAATAACAGTATTATTTATCTTTTAACATTTTTTTAATTTTTACCCAAAAACAGCGCGCTAACCCGTGCAAAAGTAAAAATCAAGAAACATTGCGAAGTAAATCAAACAGGTTGCGGCTTGCGCGCGAATCAGCTAAAACGAAGCGTCACGGAAATGCCCGGAACCGTGATCGGTTTAGCTGACTGTCGGCCGATTAGTCGGCCTCTTTACAACCGACTAATCGGATAGTCGGCTAGTCGGCCAAAGTCACAATCGGCATATCTCTAATAATAATTCCTCCCGATCTATCTGATCAGTAGACCAGTTTTTGTAGCCCGGAAGAAGTCCGACAGTGTATGAAGCGGAACAGAACTAAGAAAGTATATAGCAAGCAACACTTTACCATTTCTGGTTGGAAACCGGTCCGCACTTTTCTGCGCAAACAAAAACTGCCGATCGGAAAAGTCATAGATCAAAAGTTGAGGGACTTTTCAGGAATTTAAGAGTGTATATATATTATAATAATTATAAATAATGATTATTCACTAGGCTATGTAACTTCAAAAAGTTGTTCACTTGCCATGATATTTTGAGATGCTCTTACACGAGCAACTAAGATTGCTCAATCCCGGTCATATGTGGCAAGCTGTTGCTGGGATACGGCTACACAATACCATAGAATATGGAGGAACTCATAAAATTGGACCTCCCCGCCCCCGCCGCCCTGTTCTTCTCGCGAAAACGAGACGTACAAACGAGGTAGAAAGAAAAATGATTAAAAATAAACTAAATAACTAAACTAAATACACTGACGGACTCATAAACTGCATCAAAGTAATAGACGACTTTGAAATAAATATTTTAACCAAGTATGCAAACTTTCTATACAGATTTAAATTGAAACCTATCCTATAGATTGGTTCGTGAACTTTAAAACAGCGTAGGGTCATATCCTTAAGTTTAAGTTTGTGTACTGGAAAGGACCTTAAGACTTTTTTTGAAGAAAAAACAGAAATTTAAGGAAAATTGGTTTAATTAAAAAATTGGTTTTAACAAAAGACACAAACTTTATGCAAGGATTTATTTATGTTTTAATAAATTATTTTATTAGAGTTATTAAAAGATCTTGCGGAATATTGTCCCATTCTTCTGAAAGTGCTGTTCTTAGTGCTGCCATTGTCGTGGGCAAAGGGTTTCTCGCATATACAGCTCTTTTTAAATTGTCCCAAACATGCTCAATGGGATTAAGATCCGGGCTGCGTGCTGGCCAATTCATTGTACGTATCCCAACCCCTTCGCAATATTGTCGAACTTGTACAGCAGCGTGCGGCCGGGCATTATCCTGCACTTAAGTAAAATTTTCGCCTATGAATCCTATGTAAGGCACCACGTGATCTTCTAAGATCTCTGTTATGTAGCGATGTACAGTCAAACCCCCTCTTTATTACCGTTTTGACGGACCATGTCTATGAACACAAGTTCTGTTCGCCCGTTCATCGATATGCCACCCCAGACCATACACGAACCGCCTCCAAAAGGAACACGCTCCTCAATGCAACTTTGAGCATATCGCTCCCCACGTCGACGATAGACTCTTCTGCGACCATCTACACCATATAAACATGTCCTACACTCGTCCGTGAATAATACGGAGGTCCATTGCTCTTCTGTCCAATTAAGGGTGATCACGCGCAAATCTTAAGCGAGCTTGTCTGTGAGCTACAGACAACTTTGGACCATTTGCTGGTCTAAAAGGTGATATCTGCTTCCTTTAACCTTCTTCTTATTGTTCGTGCACTCACGTTTACTCCACGCACTTCATTAAGCTCTGTTTTGATGTTAACAGACGTGAGGAAACGATTTCGCAGGGAAGTTGTAACAATAAATCGGTCATCACGACCGGTGGTTGCTCGAGTCCTGCCTGTACCACGTCTCCTTCTGTAAGAACCTGTCTCCACAAACCTTCTGTATATTCTAGAAACCGTAGACTGGTTTAAATTTAGATTTCTACCAATCGTTCGTTGATCCAAGCCCTCCCGCACCAATGCTACAATTTGAGCCGCTTGTTCGGACGAAGTATCCATATTATGGTTCAAAAACTCTTGATGAGTTAAAAAACTAACCCAACAATTCTGCTGGTAACAATAATTCAATTAACAAAACAATAAAAAATCAATGAGAATCAATTTAAAACTTTGCTTTAAATAACACGCAAATCTGATACTACGAGTAAATTTTCTTTTCCCGGCTATATTCAATTGTTTTACTGCAGTTCTATTTTTAAATTTTCCTTTTTTTTGAGATTAAGAGCCAGTCTCTCCATATTTATATAATTTAATCTAAAAAGTTTGCATACTTATTTAAAAAAATCATTTCAAAGCAATCCTGAACTTTGATGCAGTTTATGAGTCCGTCAGTTTATTTACTCAGAAAACACTATTTGTCCATAAATAGCTGTGTCTGATTAAAACAATATAATCATAACAACAGATAGAATCATAATAACTTATGTATTTTGAAATATATTATTGTATACGTGTATATTTATGACATGTATACATATATGAATGCATTTGTATATTTAATTGTAAAATAAGTTTGATATTTATGTATCTATTGCCTTTTTCCTCCACCACCTAGATCGCCTGATTCAAATTAGTTTTCTGTTTAGGTTGCCTGGAAGAGATCGCTTTGAGTGGCCTATAGTATTACCTAGAAATTATTGTGAATATGGTCTATTTTTGTAGTGTGGTTTGGTGTGCTATAAAGTGTTATCTCTCTCTCTCAATTAACCGATTGGATATTCAACAACTCAAATGGCAACGTTGAGAAATGTGCGAGAAAATATAGAGAAGTATTCCCGAAACAATTGCCGCATTTCAGTTGTTCTACTTTGATCAATTACTGTTGCCAAACAATAATGGCTCAGTAAATTGCCCGTGTAAGAGCACATTGGTACCAAACACCTTCAAGAACAATGTCTGTAATATTATATTTCCAAGACTTTCAAAGGATTAATTATTTGGTGCTACGCTGAGAGAATTCGCAGAATACATAATTTTCTTACTAAAGCAATCAAGTTGATACCATTACCGAGTAAAAGGTAATACCATGAAATGAATACTCTATAAAAAGAGTTATGTTATTGCCGTTTCTCGGTATAACTTTCAACTATTCGTTTGAGGAAAAGAAAAAGTAACGAAATTTTAAAATACATATTTGCATAACGGCTCGGGTTCCTCTACTAAGTGTTAAAATACGTATTAACATTCTTGCTTATCATTTCTATGGTGGGGCTCCATCTGCGATAATGTTAAGGCCGTGACTATGGCCGAATGCGTCTTAATTTTTCATCCGTGTAGGTATGGAGAAAATACAATTTCCTGCGGCCGGGCGGCCTGTAGTAAGAGGCGACAAAACAACCCACGGCCAGGTGGTAAGGCATTTGCCCGACTGGATGGCTACCGCCCCTGGTCTATAAAGTATGTCGCCATAACAACCTTGAGTTGTGTTTCGGCATTAGTTACTCACGAACAGCAATTGATATATAAATAGTTTAAATTAATAGTAAATTAACTATTTATATATAAATAGTTAAGATTTGCAGTTTCTTATATCTGTAATATTATAAAATTCTAATTATGCCGGTATATTAAAGCTATTTAAAAAAACCCACTGCAATACACTATTTAACCAAAGGACACCCGATGTAACTTTTTTAGATTTTTTATCTGTTTGTTCGAGATT
Organism: Dendrolimus punctatus; assembly: GCA_012273795.1. NCBI lineage: Eukaryota > Metazoa > Arthropoda > Insecta > Lepidoptera > Lasiocampidae > Dendrolimus > Dendrolimus punctatus. The sequence goes on from CM022539.1 coordinate 16,415,001, forward strand.
CACGTAAAAACTACTTTCACGATTTCGATTCGGTTTGGAAAATCGAATTCCAATGTAATTTTTGTACTTATCGATAGCATATTTAATGTCATAAAATGTGTGATAGATTTTATCTCGGAAATCCCTCGAGAATTTCAGGTCAAGCGTGAATGAAGTTGCGAACATATCCTAGTGTATACATAATAATGTACAGATATTGGCCATGCTAGTACGTTCTTTTTTCATCTCATGATATGTAAAGAGTCTAAGCTTTGTGTAAGAATTTTAATGTTACACATCTGATATATTCAATTGGCCTTACTTATAATCGTTTGTTGAATGTTAAGAAACTGCTCAGCAATTGATTATTGAAAATCTTACCCATAAACTCCTCTTAAGGATAAGAGGTGGTGGCAAAGTAACTCATAACGAACTGTCAAAAATAACCACAATCGAGAGGTAGTTTAAGTGACTGCTAAGAGGTAAGATAGCAAGTATTATTTGAAACAGCCATTGATTAGGGGCTTAAGAGCCTCTTATTTAAGAGATGGCTAATCCTTTCTTAACGAGATTATTATAAGTAAGGCCCATTATTTAGATCGCACTAATAAAAACGTCCCAAAATACTTTTTTATGAATCAGTATAATGATATTAAAAATATAATTTTCAATGACTACATTTGCAAAAGGCCGACGATAACAGATCGCAAATTCTGCGAATGGCATCGAAAACAAAGCAAGTATGCCACATGCGCCTTTTCGAGCCGCGTTCGACGTAGAAAGCGCACCCGCCGCTCATTCCACGAACAACACGCGTTGAACAGCGATAAAGTGTTGCCAAGTTGCTCAGATAAAAATCCCAGAAAATACATAATGTTTTACATATCGAACGTGTTTAACAATATCCTATTATACTGATATTAGACGGATGAACCAAAGCGAATTGGTCGAAAAGCACAAGACTGAAAAAGCACGACTTTATTCAATGACATTGAATAATTCACGTTTATATAGATCACTTTGATCGATTCACCCAAATTGAAAGACAGAAATGAACCATCTAATAACGGCTTTACATTTAAAATCTAACGTCATCTAGCAAAATAAGAGCGAACAGAGAACAGTCTTACAGAGGTAAATAAATATAGGAAGGAGTGGTTTAATCCTAACTTAAAATAGCAACTACAGACAAAACGCGTTTATCATACGAAGCTCAAATTCTTTTAATGAAATAGTAGTAGACTCAAAACTCGACTCGTATTGTAAGCCCATAAATTCTGTTAAGCGAAATTTGTCTCAAAATTTCTATGATACAATAAATAGCTAAAAATTTTGTTATATTAATATTCCTTAATATCGTGTATGCACATTTCTTTTGTTTTTAAAAAAAATGTTTTTATGTCTTTTTTATATGTTTTTTTTTCTTTACTAATAGGCGGAGGCTTATTATCAGCATTTTTTTAAAATATTATTGTTTCTATATTTTGTGTATATTAGAGTGTAAGCCTTCCTAAAATAAAATAAATAAATAAACAATTACAAAGCACTAAAATTTCCGTACAAAATGGATTCAAACTTTACATATATGAATCTCAAATGTCACTCAGTTACATACTGTTCAACAATTTATTGAAGTGATAACTTCTTAGGGGAGGGTAAACCGCTCCCTAACTTACCAACTGGTTGCTGTCCCGTTGGTTTGCCCAGATCGGCTCTTTTAACCGCACGATCAAATAGCAACAACGAAATTATTTCGCAAATACTAAAAGCACGCGATAATATGGTAACATTGTAGTTAGTGCGCTCGCACAATACAAAGCCTATGGTGGGAATCACATCTTTCCCGGTACGGCAGGTTCGATGAGCGTGTATTTGTATTATAATAGCATACCGTACTCAAATAATGAATTCAGATACCTACGAGAAATTAATGCTTGACTGACTGGGCGTCAATACGTCTGCGTCTAGTACTATTATCAAGGAAAAAGAACGCTATTGGACAACACTTGTTCCTAGTTGGATGCGCGTTGAACAATCCAACCGGGATTATCCAACGCGCATCATTGGCCGTAATCAGGTCTTTTTAAAACAAGTGCTAGATCTAAATGATCTAGCACTTGTTGTTTGACGAAGATTAACTAATTCGTGCTCATTATTGTTATCAAATAAATAGTCAAACAAAAAGATTTATAAAAGTTATAACTTTTAAAAATATAATATTAAATATAAATAATATTATAATATTTTTTAAGAAAACCACGCCCACGTCCAATCGGACGCAGGAGATTCACCCTATTTTATCTATTTATTACCTAGAAAAATATTAATTTGTTCATCATTCTTCAAATAATTATTTTTGTGAAATTCTTTTTATTTTTAAATAAGGCTCTGTTTGACTTGTGTATTTAGTCTCTGTTTTGTCAATATTCAAACTCTATAATAATCTCCAAGCAAAAGCCTCAGACAAATTACAGGTCTTTGACTAACGCCATACGAGGGAGACTTATCGGCAAATCGAAAAGACACATAAACTTAAACTATAGACATTTTCCATTTATATATGCATTTTGTTACTAAAAATACTGTATAGCAAAGTCATCATATAATCACAGCTTCCTAATCTAATTTTAGATCCTCGCGGGATATTAAGATATTTTTATTTGTAAAACCTTAAAATTTAATAAATATTGTATTGAATATACGGAACCTTCTTAGTTTAGCTTCGAGCAACTATACCTGTTTAAGATTATATCGAAATAGCAAGAAGGCGTAACAAAACGAAGTAGGTACGATTCACTGCGATTTACGGAGAAGAAGGCTTTATTAGAAGTCCAGAACTGAGTCACAATACTAGTTCTGAGAATTAATAATCCACGCGGTAAGTAAAGATATGGCTTAAACTTCTATGTCATAAATTAAAAAATATTCTTCGCTATACGGAAAACGGAAAGGATATGTATTTAAATTTGCACTTTTTTATAGTTTTCTTGTCTGTTTGTGTGTTTGTTTGGGATTTCGATTCTGGGATACCCGCGGCAATGTGTCTGGGAATGATTTAAATGAATTTCCAATGTGATTTTTTTTACTGATCGACGGAAATTTTATCTAATAAAAGATATGAAACTTGTTATTCCGGCAATTCTGCGGGAATTTTCCCGGGTTTGAAATTTTTCGGGTGCCTAAGAAATTTCTGATTCTGATATGATTTTTAATAGAATGATAGCTTAAGTTCTTTTTTAAATGCTGTGCTGTGTGTGATATATTTTATCCTGGAAATTCCGAGCTTTGGCTGAGACTCGATCACACATAAAAATAGCACGAAAATTGGCCGCGTTACTCTTATTACGGCGTAGTTTAGTACTAGATAACGTTTTTCATATCCAACTATTCCGGAACTTTTTGAATTCCTCGGGATATTTTGACTTTGAAACCACGTGGTTTTAGGAGTTGCTACCTATGACAGTTTTTATATTTATTAAACGTCTTTATTGGTAACATTGTTTAACCCGTATTTTTACAGGAATATTCGGGTTTTGAGGTCTTCAAGTAGAAGTAAAACAATGTTGTGTGTTTGAATTGCAGTTCAGGAATGCATGATGTAGGCTCGCTCCGCGCTTACTAAAGTACTACAAAAATGCAGACGCTTAGCAGCTAACGGAGCGAGCTATGTCCCCGCGGTAGGCGGGGCGTGGTCGCACGGGCTTTACGGGGGTGACGTCAGTGGAGTGATTCTGTCCGCAACAGTTTGTGAGCGGCCGCCGTGGCGATCGGACGTCTGCGGCTACAGGGCTCCCCCTCAAGCGAAGCGTACCGGTGGTTTGACTCGACGTCCACTGCGGGTGTGAAAATTTTCGTTGCCAACTGCCTTTTTCAAGGCGTCCGTATGGTCGTCACACACTGCCTTTTTCAAGGCAACCATGTTTCCGCAACGATCTTTACTGCCAACTGCCTTATTTAAGGCATCCTTCTGGTTTCCAACTGCAGGGTGAGTTGGCGTAGTGCACAGCTTCAGGACGTAGGCGGGCTTCAGACGGTCGATAGAGACGTTGGTTTCTCTTCCAGGCAGCTTAATTTTGAAGAATTTATCATTTCGTTCCAGGATTGGGTAGGGTCCTTCGTAGGGAGGCTGAAGTGGTTTCTTCACGGCGTCGACTCTGACGAATACGTTTTCACATGTTGCTAGGTCGTGATGTACAAATGTCTTCAGATTATTCTCGTGTGTAGTGTCTGTGGTTGGAGTTAGGCTTCTGATAGTTGCTTGAAGTTTATGAACGAAATCTTCGTGTAGTGGTATACTTTGTGATTGGGTAGGCGTTATGAAGGTTCCGGGAACACGTAGGGCTGTGCCAAAAGTTAACTGCGCGGCGCTCGTTCTTGTGTCTTCACGCACAGCGTTTCGTAGGCCGAGTAGCACCGTTGCCAGTTCGTCCGTCCATTTTCCGCCGTTTTGCAAACGGGCGGTTAGTGCTGTTTTAAGCGTGCGGTGCCATCGTTCAACTATCCCGTTGCTTTGTGGGTGATAAGCGGTCGTTCTGGTTTTCTCTATTCCTAGTAGTCTAGTTAATGATTGAAATAGCTGGCTCTCAAATTGTCGACCCTGGTCCGAGGTAATAGTTGTAGGGCAACCAAAACGAGCTATCCATTGGTCGTAAACCGTCTTGGCAACTTGTTCCGCTGTTATCTCACTGAGTGGTATTGCTTCGGGCCAACGAGTCGCGCGGTCGATCATCGTGAGTAGGTATCTGTGTCCTTGCGCTGTTGTAGTAAGCGGTCCAACTATATCTATGTGTAGATGTTGAAAGCGTTCGGTTGGCGGGAACGATGCGGGTTCGCTGTGTGTGTGTCGTTGTATTTTGGCGCGCTGGCACGGTACGCATGTTTTTGCCCATGTTCCGATATCGGTGTTCATAGATGGCCAAAAGTATTGCTGTTGTATCATCTTGCGTGTAGTTCGTATTCCAGGGTGACTAATATTATGCAGCGCGTTGAATGCTATGCGACGATAGTCATCAGGTAGATAAGGACGGATGTATGCTGTTGATGTTTCGCAGTATATTGGTTTTGTCGAGCCGGGAATTACGATCTTTTTGATTTTTACGTTGGACGATTGGCTGTTGCAGATCTGGGGTAGGCAGGTGTCCTTTTCTTGTGCGCTAGCGAGTTCTTCAAAATTAATTAATGTAGGTACGTCGATTGTTTCAATGCGTGATAGTGCGTCGGCTACGGGGTTGTTTTTGCCGCTTACGTGTCTTATGTCAGTTGTGAACTCGCTAATGAAAAGTAGCTGGCGGGCGCGTCGTTGGGTCTCGCTGTCGGATGGCGGTTTGTGAATGGCATATGTGAGTGGTTTGTGATCTGTGTAGATGATGAGTGTTCGTCCTTCGAATAGCTTCCTGAAGTGTTTAACGGCCATGTAGATTGAAAGTAGTTCGCGATCGAAAGTGCTGTATCGTTGTTGGGCGTCGGATAGTTTCTTCGAAAAATACCCTAGCGGTGTCCACTTGCCGTTAGTGCTCTGTTGAAGGACGGCGCCGGCACATGTATTGGATGCATCGCATATGAGCGTCATTGGTTCTGACATTGATGGTGATGGGTGAGCGAGTAAGGCTGCGGTCTGTATGCTGGCCTTACACGCTTCAAATGCTTCTTCGGCCTCTTTTGTCCACTCGATCTTCGTTTTGTCCCGCTTTTTGCAGTTATGTAGGTAAGTGTTGAGTGGTATTTGGAGTTCTGCGGCCTTCGGTATGGAGTCACGGTAAAAGTTAATCATACCGAGGAATCGACGGAGCTCTTCGATGTTTGCTGGCCGGGGGTAGTCAGTAATGGCTTGAACTTTTTCTTGTGGTGGTTTTATACCTTCGGTTGACACGTCATATCCCAGGAATGTCAAATTTTTCTTTCCAAATACGCATTTTGATGGATTGATGGTTATACCATAGGCGTCAAGTCTTTGTAGGACTGTTTTCAAATGGTGTTCATGTTGTTCTTCATTTTCTGATCCAATGATGACGTCATCGATGAACGGGAATGCAAAATCGAGTCCATTGAGAACTTGGTGGATAAATCGTTGGAAAGTTTGGCCTGCGTTTTTGAGCCCTGGTACCATTCTGGGAAATTCGAAAAGTCCGAATGGTGTTGTGATGGCAGTCTTTTGTATGTCAGCTTCTTGGACTGGTAGCTGATTGTAGGCTCTGTTTAGGTCGAGTGTGCTGAAGATTTTCTTCCCGTGTAATAAGTACGTGAAATCTTTAAGTCGTGGTACGGGGTATCGGTCGTCTATAGTAACTGTGTTGAGACGTCTGTAGTCGCCGCATACACGTAAATCCCCATTTTTCTTAGGTACCACGTGTAGTGGGCTTGACCATGGACTCTTGCTGGGACGACATAGGCCTTGCTGCATCATATCTTCAAATTCTTTTTTGACGGCCATGTAGCGGTGCGGTGCGAGTGGACGAGTGCGGCAGTGGAGTGGTGGGCCATTCGTTTCTATGTAGTGTTCAACATTGTGTTTTGGTGTTTCTTTGAAGCACGATGGGCGAGTAATGTCGGGGAAAGCGGCTAGTATGCGATGGTATTTTTGTTCCACGTCGATGCTGCGTATTGTGGGTTCCGTTGCGTTGACTATTGGTGCCTGTACTGAGAGGTTTGTCACCTTATCAATAAGGCATCGGCTTGCAACATCAACGAGTAGCTTGTGGTGCTTCAAAAAATCGGCTCCGATAATGGGCTTGCTCACTGCTGCGATGATAAATTTCCACTTGTAAGGCCGACGCAGTTTCAAATCCAGCTCCAATGTCTTTTCGCCATATGTTGGAATGACTGTGTTGTTGGCGGCATATAGTGAAAAGTTCGTGGGCTTGGCTTTGATGTTGCCGAACCGCGGTAGTACCGATACGTTTGCACCGGTATCGATGAGAAAAGATAGCCGTGATTTGCGGTCATAGACGAATAGGCGGTGAGAAGTAATGTGGGCGTCGGATTCCGCCGCATCCAACGCTGTGCTTAGTTTTCCGCCGGTTTCTGGTAATTGCAGGGATGTGTGCATTTTCTGGCTGCATTTCCAAATCTGCGATGATAATAGCAGATAGTTTGGCTGGGATGGTTCTGATTGTATCGCTCTCGGGAACGTGATCTTGATGAGTTACGATAGAAAGGTCTCGTTCGGTGTTGATTAGTCTTCAGCTCAGCTATTTCTTGGGTGAGGCAGTCGATTTTTGAGTGAAGCTCGCTGAATGCATTTGTAGGTGATTGTGGCTGTGGCGGTGACGTCGCTCTTGTAGTGACTGCGAAGATCGGGTTTGTTGGTGTGGAGTTTTCGACGACTTTGTCGGCCACCAACGCAAGCTCACTAAGTTGAGACTGCTTGGCAATATTTTCACTGATGGCCAGTACTGCACGGGCTGCTGGTGGCAGGTGACTGATCCACATTAGGCGGAGCGCTGTTTCAGACACTTTGTTGCCAGCTAGATGTTGCATACGCCTTAGTAATTGTGATGGCTTCAATTCTCCAAGTTCCACTTCAGAGATTAGTCGCTGTAGTTGCCTCTGTTCAGATTCTTCGTATACGTTGAGGAGTCTCTTCTTGATGGTGTCGTATTTGTTGTCAGCGGGTGGGTTTAGTAAAATGTCACTTATTTCGTCGATATCCTGTCGTTCCAGTTGTCCAACGACGAGTTCATACATCGCCTTGTCGCCTTTTTTCTGTGCCGAGACGATGGCTTCAAACTGGACAAACCATAGCCTTAATCTGTCGCGCCAGAGTGGTGGAATTCTTGGTGTCAAAGCGAGGCCGGATACTTCCTTCAGTTCATGGCTGGCTGCTGCTGCTTTACTGCAATCTTCCATATTGTCTGAGCTTGATCGGCTAAACAGACGAGCAGAGTTTTCTATCCTGCAGGAATTTTGTTTCGAGATGATCCTTTCTTCAGAAGGTGGTTTTCTTGCGGGGTCACCACTTTTGAGGTCTTCAAGTAGAAGTAAAACAATGTTGTGTGTTTGAATTGCAGTTCAGGAATGCATGATGTAGGCTCGCTCCGCGCTTGCTAAAGTACTACAAAAATGCAGACGCTTAGCAGCTAACGGAGCGAGCTATGTCCCCGCGGTAGGCGGGGCGTGGTCGCACGGGCTTTACGGGGGTGACGTCAGTGGAGTGATTCTGTCCGCAACAGTTTGTGAGCGGCCGCCGTGGCGATCGGACGTCTGCGGCTACACGGGATTCATATATTTTCATATTGAATAATACAATGTCTTACTAGAAATACACTTTGATTTTATTGTTATAATAAATGTAATCTTTGTTACCTGTCCAGCGTGGACAAAGTCGCCGGAAAATACTAATTTCTTTATAAAATTATATACAAATAAAGAGAAACTCAACTTGTTTGCAACATTTGCATCAGGGTCATTCATAAATACTCCGACGACGATCACATTACGTCATGAGATGAGACAGATTCTCCCAAAAACCCACTTACGTACGCCTCGAGACAAATGACAAAATAAGTTACAACACGTCAAACCACCCACCTGGCTTTGGTCGTGTTCTGCGTACACGCTTCCAAACTCATAAGCATCCAAACAATTGGCAAGCCAGTTGCTTCAAACGTGACTCTATTTTGTGATCAGTTACCATTGATTAACATATAAACGATACAGAATAACGCCAGCTTTAAGTTATTGCAGATGAAATGGGGCGCTTAGGCCATATAGAGGTCTTTAGGGTCCCACACAGTCTCACGTGTCTAGCCTGTAGTTGGGGTAACTCATCGGCGTTCACTGATACAGAGGAGGCCATGCCCCCACACCTGCTGCGATGGGTCACGTGAAAGCGTGGGACCCTGACCTTCAGGATGACGCAGATACTTACCGGACACGGGTGCTTCGATAGGTATCCGCATCAGATTGTGGGATGTCTGCCTTCCCCTCAGTGTCGCGAGTGCGGCGCAATAGTATACGCGAGTCGAATGCGCTGCATGGGCACTTAAGCGGTTCGAGTTAGAGCTAATCGACTAGCTGGGTAGCTTGATCGAGGCCATACACAGTGAAGATCACTGGGAGCGGCATCGGCTTTCTGCGAGGCAGTAATGACTTGCAAGGAAGCCGCCGAGGGATTAAGGGACAGAGATACGCATGCGAGTCACGGGTACCGATGTCAGTCCGGTGTTCGGAGGTGCAGATATGCGCAAAATCGCCTCCCTTGATTTCATCACAGGGGTCCATTAGCATTAGGGATGCGGTGGAACTAACCTCTGTTGGTGAAGTGGGTCACTATGTTCCCGGGGTGACTCAGGCTTTGATACACGGATGAACATGGATGTAACTACATTGGAAAACTCATTTTCTTCCAACTCAAGCGCGGGCGCATGAGAGACAGGTTCAGGTTTAGTGGTGTAGTTGACAACGTCTGTATCAGAGTTACACACAAGCCACGCAAGCGCGTAATGTCTAACAAAGGGCCTAGTAATGTACGAAAGGTATTCCCCTGCATTAAAAAAAAACTCATCGGCGTTGCTATACAGCGCGGGAATACGACCAGCGTTCAGGACATGTTCTCAAAGCGATTTGAGACCTTTCCTTAAAAGATATAGATACCATTTATATTTTTTAAGGACACTGTATATAATTATTTTTATATATACCACAGTAACTAAATAAACTTAAAAATATATATACAATAGAAAAAGTTCTTAAAGACTCCCTTTTTTAGTTACTCAATAACAATACGTATTGTTTACAGACAGCTTTGTTTCGTGCTAAAGAATTTGATCCACTCGTAAATTAACAATTATTGTAACATTGATTTTTTTCTTAATTGGATGATGTTCAGAAATTTATACAATGGAGACGCCTCGTTAAAAGTTTTTAGTATTTGAGAAAATTATGTGCTATCAATCTTATAATACTCGTAACAATTTTGTTCTTTGTAAGTTCAATTATTGTTATTTTTCATTTTGTTCGTTTTTTTTATTCTATCAGACAATTATATATTGTATACAGCCTAGCCATGGCCGTTATGCGCAACAACTAAAAATAACACGACGCTAAGAAATTAAATTTTAAATATTACATGTGCCTCTCTCTCTTTTCGTTCACCATATCCCAATTAATTGACACAATTGGGGTCGGCAGAATATGTTTTTTCCTTCCACACTCCTCTATTTTGACAGACATCTTCTTTTACACCACAAATCATCATCTCACCCGTCACACAATCCATCCATCTTTTATTTTCTACCTTATACATTTATACCCACCCATCTTGTAGTTTAACATTCTTTTTGTCGCGTGACTTTCATCCCTCCTCATTATATGCCCTTACCAACTTAATCTAATAGTTACCTAATCAAACCAACTAAATATTACATGGACCTATAAACCATATATCTAAAAAACAATATGTCATTAAAAAAATAATTAGAAGGTACACTGACGCCGACGACATAAATACTATACAAGTATTTTTGCCAAATTAACTACGAAACCCTAAGCCCTAAAATAATACAGAAGCTAGTTCAGATAAAGAAGACCTTCAACTTAATTTCCGAAATATCTCATAAAAATAAAACGAATTTAAATTCTGACTTCCTGAATTCGCATGATTTCAAGGGCGTTTCGAAACCGCATACAATTTTCACATGTTATAAAAACTATTTGGGATGCTCGAAAGTACAAATAGCATTTCTCAGAATCACCGTTAAGCGTTTTATTTAGATCGGTAATGCGTATCTTGGCGCCCGGTCGCGTCGGTACGCTAGTGCGGCGACGGAGTTATATTCACGCATGGCTTTTAATTTTCAAATAATTCAAAACTCAACAACTGATAAGTTATCATTACGAGTTACGGGACTCGAATTAAAATTCCGTTGAAATTACTATAGAATTTATTAGAACTATACAAACACGCATAAAACAGATACAAATATAACTGGACGCAACCAGTACAAACCGTCCGTCCGTCCGTCCGTCACTATATAGCTTATCGAATGTTCACACGTCTTGTGTCGTTTCGCTATCGCTAGACTGTCCCATCTCTTAGTTGGGACCTGGGGCATTGTTTTATACTGCAACAATACAATATGTCTCGATACAATACTCGACCGCATAACAATTATTTCCAAGAATCACACCTGGCTAATGACCATTATAAACATACACAATGGCCTGTTTTTCTAATTACAAATTTTAAACGCAAAGTAAACAAAAGAAGTCCAAATGCGGAAAGGTAATAAAGTGGACTTTATGACAGGCAGGTGTGTCACTTTTGTCGGCGTGTAACAATATGAATGGCTACTTAGCCGAAGCAAACCCGGTGTGAACCAAGTAGAAAATAATGAACGCGTACTGTCACTGAAACCATTTAAGGAATGATGCAGAACTTCGGCCGGATTCTCGCGTCCTGGTTTTGCACAAACGCTACACCAGTTGGCACTTCAAGGAACGGTTTTAGAGTAGTTTTTCGACGTTGTTGGACTATTTATCGACGAGCGTGGCGTCGCGACGATACATAGGAGGCCAGTAAACAATCCACAGCCAGATAATACGGTATTGGCTCGCCTGGGCGGCTACCACCTCTGGTCTAGAGTATGCCGCTATAACAACCTTGAGTTGTGTTCTGGCACTAGTGACCAGGTTCCAATCTCCCTTGAGAGAGCAGCAGCGCATTTGTAACGCCTTTGGTGTTGCAAATATCCATAGGCGATGATAACCGCTTTTCATCAGGTGGGCCGTCTGCCTGTCAGCTGAACTCATGGAATGTAGACTACACGTTATCTGCCGCGTCATAAATTAATGGTTTAAACCCATTGCTACATCTGCGTCAAACGATGGAGCACGGACATAGAAGTAATCTATGGTAACATGGATGAAAAAGTTGTTTTACATTAGTAACACAGCAAATAGAATTACATAAAATATACCGTCAACACGACAAATATTCAAACTAACAAATGTTCACGAAGATGGAAGTGTTAAAATGAATCATGGTGATAAAATAACAGCGGCATGTGACGGCGTTGTTTATAAGGAAAGACGTAGGTCGGCTTTCTATTTCGGTGGCGACGTGACGTGAGTACGAGCTTCCACGTCACACCAACCGCAGAATTCCAATGTGAATGTGAATTTATTGGAATTGAATTGGATTGGCAGTACGCACAGTTATTAGAATTAGAGTAGGTATGTTTCAAAGGCAATTTTATTCGCGTTTATGTAACTCGAATATCGCCATTCCTCCTATCTAGCATCCAACTATGATTTGGATATAAAGGGTACCTCGGTGTCTGATTTTAGGAATAAACTCAATGTTCTATATTTTAAATATTAGCCTGTAATGAGCAGATTTTCTTAGTATTGTTACAATTTGGGCCACCTGCATATTTGTAAACAAAGCACATTTCTTACCCGTTAGTGTTCGAGTTAATAACATTGAAGCGCTTTTATGACCGTCTTCTTTTGTTTACTTTGTGTTTAAAAATTGAGATTGGAAAAATAACCATTGTGTATTGTAATATTTATGGTAGTCATTAGCCAGGTGTGATTCTTAGAAATTCAGTCTACAGACATATTGTATTTGTACGGTATAAAGCGTTGCCCCAACGGAGGGGTGAGGCAATCAAGCGAAAACCACTAGCTGAGCAAGACTGTAGATGAAGACTGAAGATGTATATGCACATCATTCTTTGACTTTGCGCGTGTTATTATATTTATACGTGTTTGTATAGTTCTAATAAATTCTATAGTCATTCCAACGGCATTTTAATTCGAGTTCTGCAACTCGTAACAGTATGTTAAATAAATATTTCATGTTTAAATTAGTATCTATTTGCTCTGTATATATATATATATATATATATATATATATATATATATAATTATGTATTCGTGTATTCGTAGGATAGAAAACTAAAATTAAATATTAAAACTAAATAAAATAAAAAGAGAGCAAAATTATAAATAAAATATTAGTCCCAAACCACTGTCACTTGCCGGGAACGTTCCCAAAAGGTTGGCGGCGTTACCACGCTGAATAGCAATGCTTACCCTTTGAGCAAAATAGACGCCAGCCTTTTGGTCGCGTCAGAGGTCTATTAGGCGTTCGGCGACATCTCGATACAGATTTAGAGCGCTAGGACCCCACGGACCCAGAGATTCCACTCCAAACGCCGCAAATGTGTAACTTTTCTCTGTGTTTTTAGATCTCTGATCTCTGCTCAAATATCTGAATTTATTTCGATCTGTGGTGACTTGTTAATAGCTCACCGTCACTATTATAACGTGAATAGCTGATAGTCATCCGAAAATTGTAAAATAAAATAAATCTGTTCCCTCCTTTTTGTTTGCTAGCGGTCCGGGATAGCATCTGATCCGTCTTATCCAATCCTAAAGGCTGCCAACTAGTTATTGTGGTGTAGTGATTGATGTTTAAGGAGTCTTTTGGCTTATGAGCAGTGTCGCGAAATACGTGAATTATTGATATTGTTGGGCAAATAAAGTGCAAGAAGTTTGCTTTAATCTTTGTTGGTTGAATCAATAACGATTTATTAAGGAACTGTCTTTAATGTAATATTAAGAATAGAGATTTATGACTAAACTATACTATAAATAAAACTATATTTACAAAATAACATGTTGACTTTTCCCACAGATTATATTAATATAGACTGCGCCTCTGGTGTTTATAAACCACCAGCTTCGCAATCAATGAAATAAACAGAATGTGTTTGCAGTCTGAACCGGCCCAAGCAGGTGATTAATCAAAAATCTTTGAAATGATTACTTACTTTTGGCTATAAATAAAGAAATTTTGCTTTTCCTTTTATTAACATCTGCCACCATCGATATATAGAGTACTTTCTCTCCAACCTGGGAATTTTCCCTCCTGTATTGGTAATGGGAAACGGCATAAAAGAAGTCCCACGGAGAATAAAGGAGCCAAAAGCAGCAAATCCGCTATTTCAACTTTTTGATAGAATCTTGTTCGTAAAATAGCCAGGATATAAATTTCCACCTTGAATTATAGAATATTATGTCTTTATTATTCAACAATTCAGATTATCAAATATTTACTCTGGCAGAATAAGTACGGCGATTGCAGTGGAACTTCTTATGTGGCGCCGCGCGCGGGCTCACTAAGAAATAGCCGCAACTTCGTCCACTCTTGACTTAAAATTCCCGCGCGATTCCCAGGACATAAAGTACCACAGCATTTAAAAACGAATGTAAGCTACCCTTTTAGCGAAAACTGTGCCAGACTAAGCTAGTTTTTTTGCACCCGAACAACTAAATGGGTAAATTCCCGCGGGTAAATTCCCGCGGGATTCCTGGGACAAAAATAACACGCCTTTTACTACATAAAATTTTCTGTCGATCAGAAAAAGAAATCACATTAGAATTCGATTATTTATTTTAATTTGGCCGTTTTAAATAATTCCCAGAAAAAACCCCACGGGCTTCCCAGGATGAAAAGCAGCACAAATTTTAAGTATAAGAATTTGCTGTAGATCAGTGAAAACCGCATCGAAATCAGCCCAGTAGTTTTTACGTGAATCCCGAATAAACCAAAAGAAATCTAAACGAAATTGCATCTTGTTCACCATGGTTTATATAATCTATTCCACATTGAGAGATATAATATATGAAAACTATTCCACTTTGTTGGAATAGCCCTGGCATCAGCACCCTTTGCCCGCTAAATAAAATGTCACTGTCATACGACGAGACGACAACGGCTTATAACCTTTTTGCGTCCCCCTGTTTCTCTCATTTGTATAATAAAATTGTATATTAATGTTGTGTAAAGAAATAAAAATTATCTCAAATAATCGCTTAATTTATTGTTCAAAGATATCCTCTCGATCCACAACACAGTTTTTTTTTTAAATATTTTCAATGTAAAGACACGGCATATTTGAAATTTTATAATATTATAGATATCATAAGTAAAAATAAGACTGACTTTTCTTATAATAAAAAGTGTTTATTCCCCTATACAAGACATTGCAGCACATTAACGGTTATGTCCTAACATATTATAACAAGTTACTGAGAAATACTTTGTCGGAGTAAACTTAGCGTGCTATCACGTTATTAAGTACTGTCTAAGTAGTTTAAACTGCTACAAGTAGTTACTGAATTGGCTACACTTCGTTGAAGAGGGGACATTTCAAATCGCAAAGTAACAACTTTGTTCCGTGTATTTGGGACGCGTTTCCTTCAATTTGTCGTGGGAAGGTACGACGGATGTGAGCGTGAGCGTTCAGGGGAGTTGCACCATTTTATAATAATATGATTCTAATATTTATAAGGATTTTATAATAGTTGTCTAAATAATTTATGAGATTTAATTTCCACGTTGCCATCCAACGTGGAAATGCGGCCAGTATTTTGGGCACTCTCGCCGCCGACAACGACCTGGAGTCTATTTTTTACTTATAGATCGTTTTTTTTGGGTCTAGTTACATTTATATTTTAGTTTAATTTTAGTTAATATTTATTTATAATTAGTTTTATTTAAGTTAGTTTCTTGTCAAACTATTATGGAAAATCTTTAAATTACGTGTAATGATTCTGATTTAGAGATGAGAAATCATTTATGCGACCCGAGATTTGGCTAGATTATGATCATTGACTTAGACAAAAATGTATATTGGTTATAAATTAGCAATAGTTGCATACTAATTGAGATGTCAGATTATGAGGTACCTATATATTTTTTATATATGATATTTTGTGTTGAAAATATCAACTAGTCATTTGTACTGTCACAATGACGCCCTTGTTTAGCATTATTCATAGGCCTACAACGTGGCTTAGGTTTTACATAAGTCCGTCCGGCTTTTGCTTTTGCTGCTATATTATGCTTGAAAATTATTTAACTTAAATATTTATGCATATTTTGATATTGCCTAAAAATACAAACTGGATACTTTTTACGTCGTACGAAACATTTTTATATGTATAACGCCGAAAGTGCCAAATAATTAATTAATGGGTGATTTGGGACCCATTTATTATTACTTTTTTGTAAATGAAACTGTACAAGTATATAATATTAGTATAGACCATGGTATAGGTACAATTTACTTTTCATTTTATAGTGTTTGAAGTGTGTGTAAATGTTAATTGAAAAATATATATTGTTATCGTTTAAAGAGTAACTAAACTAATATCAAACCGCCTTTTATGTATATTATATTAGATTTTATTCTAGCATGTGTCAATGCCCCCGATTGTGCAATGCCATATTAAAAAGAAAGAAGAAGACCGGTGTGTGACCCCTGAACTTTCGCGGTGCGTGAACTTATACAGCTGTCCCAACGACATCGGGGCCCGTGTTTCGTAGAAGCACACGGGAAGCGGGTAATCATATAGTTTGCTATCGGCGAAGCATTGCCTCACAATTGTAATATGGGGTAATTTTTGGTCAATTGCTTTTATATGGATCCATCACGAAGTAACTGAAACAGTCGACGTTAGCCTCCTCTATAGAACCCTACATTGTGCGTGGACTGTCAAAAACTTCCTTTTAGACAAAATGTTTTTGTGATTTCTGGTATTTAAGTACCATTACCAAGGAAAAAATATATCACATACTTTTAATCCCAGAAAACGCAATTGTTCCTGTGAGTTACAATTTCAATTTAACAAGACAAAGTTTCGAAGAAGCCTTCCAAAGTTATATCCTCTCTGGTATTAAGGTCAGCCCATTCCTCGTTTGTAGTTCAATTTACAAATGATTACTCTTCTCTGACAACTACTAGGAACGATCCCGTAGTTATTCGTAATATACTTATAGCAGACATATAATATGTGTCCGTTTGTCTTTTGAATCCTTCGTTATGGTCCTTAAGGCTAGTTATAACGCCAACGTCTTTGACGATTTTTCGGGCAATAGCGGCTATTCCGTAGACGTGGTCGTTTTTCAGATGTGTTATTATTTTATTGTGAATAAATAAAGTAGAATCAAACTATTCATTTCTTTTTTTAAACTTTTATATTTTTTCATGTCTCGATTAATATTGAGGAAGTAAAATGGTTCCATGTCAACAATTTGGAGGTTATTAGGTGAATTTTATTCTTAACTGAAAATAACTATAGAAAAATAACGAAAAAACCACGTCACGTATCATGTCGTGAAGCATTAAGATTTTTTTTGATAAACTTGATAAATAATAAAATTTCCTGCGGCCGGGAGGCCGGGTAGCCGGGCGGCCTGTCGAACTAACTAGTTTTTAGATTGACACATTAGGTTCTTGTAGTCCATCCGCAAAGGTTTTCTACAGAGAAATTTTCAAGAAACTCTGATCCCATCCAGGGCCAGAAAATTGGCCAAATTTTTTCACAGCGAATTAGAAATGCAGCCAGCCTTCTAAGCAAGATCCCTGTGGCAGCGATTTGGTACATAGTTATACATGCATACAAAAAAATAAAACTGTACGTAGTATAAATACATATATATGCACATAATACATAGTCTACAACTCTACCTATTTATAAATTAGTTTATTCCAACTTTCCGTTAAAACAACTATGGCGAAATCACACTGTATTTTCAAACCAGAAAGTTTCATAATAAATTATGTGGCGAAAACGGGTGTTTCCGGTTTCTACCCACTTTTTCTACCCAAAAATATTTTTTCCGCTTTCAACCCAAAATCTATTCCGGTTTCAACCTACAAAAATAAATATAATATTTTTTACCGTCTTCTACCCAAAAGCTTTCCGTTTTCAACCCATTACTAATTTTCATTGTTTTGAAGTACGGTCAGAAACATTGTTGCTTTCAAATATTTATTCATTTACAAGATAAACAGCTCACAATATTAAAATGTTTAAATCTACTCAATATTAATTCACGAACGACTTCTTAGCTGCAAGTGTGTATGACGTCACTGGATAATAATAACCCAACACACAAATGATAAAACAAGTTTTTTTTAATTATTTCGCCTGAAACTAAAACCAGAGCTTGTTACTTTCACTTTTGTCAAGCTATATTTAAAAAAGGCAAACAGTTCAATATGACCAAGAAAAGGGATTTTAAAAAACATGTATGTATCTTTGATGCTTAGGTTTAATACCGAAAGAAATGGTGGATGAAGCTTTTCTCTATATTATGGAATAGAGTCCCACGCATTAAGATGCAGTGAGATTTAATGATTATATTGTCAAAGCATATATGTTTGGCGCAAACTATCCCCTAGAATTATGGTCTTCATGCGGATGTCGACAAAAAGCAACTAACGCTCTTGAAAGCTAGCATGTGACTGTAAACCGCGTTGTGTGACAAAGAAAAAGTCACTAAACATGCTTCAGTTCCTTTCAAATATTAATAATGACGCTAAAAATAAAATACACTGTTCAAAGGAAAAGATATTTAATAGCAAGGAATCGAAAAACATGATGTGTTAGAGAGAGACAATAAATAGTATTTGCGCTTAATGACTTGGCTTGTGGCAAAATTTTTATAGGCCACTGTTAGAAAACATAGCTCGTTTATATATTAAATTTAAAAAATGCTATTACATAATTTATGTCAATACTTCATACTTTTAACGTTGATTATTACCCAATCTATCCAATTATTCAAATTTTACTTAACTTTTATTTATGTTTTCAATATTATGATTCCATAAGCAATAAATGCATCCAGTGTATTGAACAATAGTTACAAACATTTTCTTTATTAAACTAATTTATAGTTCCTCAAAGTCTAATTGATATTTTACTTTTGATAGGTTGTGAATTTTGAAAATGTTATGTACCAAACGTTAATTATGTGATCTATGTAATAATGTTTTATTATCTAAATGTGAGTTTTAGTTGTTTGTAAAGAATGTATAAGAATCTTTTTGACTTTATTATTTTTTAAATAAATATTTTTAAACGAGTTAACTTTTTCTGCTGTCTGTACTCAGTTCAGTGGGTAGAAACCGGAATTGAATTTTGTAATGGGTTGAAAACGGAATTATTATTATTATTTTAGACTTGTGGGTAGAAAACGGAAACACCCGCGAAAACTAGATAATTTTCTCGAAACTAGGTACGTAAACAAAAGTTTATAACATATATCTCTAACGAGGCAAAACATTTAATCGTCGGGAAATGAAAATAAAATATTCCTTTCTCGCTACCTGGATTTAAATCTCATTTAAAGAATAATTCAACAGCAATTAAGTCAATTTAATAAAACATTCTCGGAAATTGTAAACTTAATCCGAAACACGGCTGCTACTCAGATACCCGGTACACGAATTTTAAATAGGGGTGGGCGGAGTTAAGGGGAGGGTATACTTACTTACTCTTTCTGAAGTATATATTTTTGATATACATAAGCATCCGTGCAGTAACCGAGAAAGAATACAATTTGTCGCGGCCGGTCGGCCAGCCTTTAAAGACGACAAAACAACCCACAACCAGCTGATAGGGTGTTTTCCCGTCTGGTTGGCTTCTACTCCTGGTCTAAGGTATGCCGGCAAAACAGCCTGAATTACTGGTCAGACTCCAGTCTCCCTTCAGGAGCAGCAGCACATTAGCACCTTCAGTGTGACGAATATCCACAGGCGATGGTAGCCTGTTTCCATCACGTAAGCCGTCTGCCTGTCTGCTGAACTCATGCAATAAAAATTAAATAAAAGAAGCTTGGCTAGTTGGAGTCGCTACCTCCTCGAATTGCTTCTCGAAGAAGTTATTTTTAATATTCTACTTCCATGCTTAAAAGACAATTTAATTTATCATTTCTCGTACAACAAACAATACGGTATTTAGGGACATATCGTAATCGAAATCGTATCGTTCAGGGGAGCTATTAAAGAGACTTATGTCTTTTCTCTGTCAGGTGGCTATTTTAATACTTACTGAGTATTTTGCATAATAATTTCAAAAGGTATTTCTGCTATAGCATTAATCTCCTCAACTTGTGCTTCTGTCACTGATACCTACCTGTATGGTTTATTAATTGCGTTTAAATCTCAAAAAATTCCGAGTAGTATAATAATTATGGACATAATAATAAATTTCACATGAACTAATAAGGATATGATTAAATTAAAGACCATTTTCCTTGTCCACGTGCGTTACAAAGTTAGCGGAACGACGCTAAATTAATTTTCACATGGGTAAAGTGGCGCGAGGCCGGAAGCGCGCTTATTTTGGGAACGTCTCGATCTGATAACTCCGCTGTCGGAAATGCCCGAGCGATGGAATTGTGATAATACTTCAAAAGAACCTATACACTATTTCAAAGTATTTTCCTCAAACTATAACACTTACCTCTATATATTTCTATTGTATATTTCTAAAAATGATATGCTAATCATTATATTAATATGTGAAGCAAAAACTGTACCCCTTTTTACGAAAATTGCGCGAAGGGAGGAGTATGAAATTTCGCACACATATAGTTTATATGAATAATGAGTGCAGAATTCTAATATTTATTTAAAATTATCATAAAAATACATTAAATCAATAAAAAAACCTTACATTACACACATTACCATGTATTTGACATACACACGCATATATACTCTTTTGTTTATTGTTAAAGTCATATTAACAGTGTAGCCTTGGCGAAATCTGTGATTATTTTTTGACAACAGAACCTTAATGATGTTCAAAGTTATAATTTAAATTAATTATGGTCGTATTCCGACCACTGGACGACCACTAATTTTAATTATTGTGGAATTTTTTAAAACATTTGCGCTACGCTGTACTGAGATGGATCCATTATCACGAGCAGGACTATTGAAGCCAATAAGCCTGATATCATGATGATTTAAAATTAAATAAATTCTTTTACCCGGCCGTCCAAATAATTGTTTCTTCACGCTGCAATCCTCTACCATCGGTTCTACGTGACTGAACTAGACTTTTTATCGCCTACTAGGATATGCAAGCGACTTCATCCACGCGTGTCTTGAAATTCCCGAGGACAGAGAATACCGCAGCAGTTAGTAATTGTATCAGAATAAGCTAATATTTATGCACCTAGAAAACTTTAAACCGCTCCAGGGAAAATTCAGTGAAAAAAATAAGGGATAAAATAGGGGAAAAAAATATCACACATTTTATTACATGTCATAATATCAATCAGTGAAAAATAATATTGGTCTTCGATTTTTTTAATCTGTCCATTTGAAATCATACACAGAAAAGTTCCCAGTTCTCAAGATACGAAGCAGAGCAGATTCTAAATCTAAAAGAATTTAGAAAAGCGCATCAGAACCGTCCCAGTACAAAATCTAAAAAAAGTGCATCGTGTTCCCTCGTTTATATAGTGTATGACAGTTGTTTTTTTTCCTTTTTAATAGCTTTAATGTACAGGTACGGCATTTGCGATTATTTTGGTCTCGGTCACGAGCTTCTCGATATCAAAGTTGATTCGGACCCTCCAAATACCATATCTTCTCTTTATCGCATTATGTAACAAAAACTTAGCTCGTAAGTTACGTTGCGGCACGTTTTAGCATTCATTCATTTGTTCAGATTCTAGCTGTTGTTTTCTTAATACATCACTCTGATTTCACCAATATTCCCTAATGACCCATTCCTATATCTTACCGACCATTCATTTGCCTTACTATCGGATAAAATTTGAAATAAGCTCCATACAATTAATGTGACAAAATTCAACCGATACTATGACAAGGCAAATTAACACTATATGAATAATAATATGAATAAAATATTAACCGGGCATAAAGCTGCTTATTTTAATAAGGTTTTGAAGTAGTTAGTTTTTTTTGAGGCGCAGGAAATGCATTTCGCACACTACCGGGTCTTTTACTAGAGATTAGACCAAAGCGACGAGAGGTGAAACCACGAATGAGCACTAGAGTCAAAGCGCTGGCTTGTATGGAGACTCGACTACTCAATACTCAAAAGAGCGTGAGACTTAGAACGTAGTTACGCCCACGCTGATCTTAGCACATCAGTGCTTGAGAATGCCCCGGGAAAGGCAAACTCACTTCGTCAACAGGGCTGAAGACTCATCTGCTCCCTAAATGCTAGAGGGCCCCTGCAGCGGTATTACAGGAGGGAATCTTGCGCAAATCTGTGCCTCCGGGACCCCGACAGACGTCGATACTCGCGAGACACAGGCGCACCTCTCTCCCTTTGAAGTATAGTTAGTATACGTCGTAAACAATGGTTTTTATTAAATATAGTCCCCAGTCATGTTAATGGATTTCGCTTGTAAGATTTTTAATGGACAAGTCTTGACATAGCTTTTTCATTAATTTTATAGTGCTACCAAGAAACCACTCACAAGTTTTCATCATTAATATAAAACCAGGTTTTTAAATTAAGTTACTACATGATTAGATTATATCGATTGCAAAGATAATTTTAAAACGTCTTACATCAGATTATCAAATAAATTCATTCATGACTTTTATCTTGATTATTCGTTTCGTAGTCATATTGTATAAGGTAGGCTGTATATTAATTAATGTATATATGTATAAGTATTTGTTCGTTTTCAACGGTCTTATGAAAATTGTTCCATAATAGTATTATGGTTATTGGCTTTACCCTTAACTGGGCCTGGTGAAAGGGACGCCTCCTTGTTCTTATTATTTATTCTTATTTCTAATTAAAATAGACAACATTTTTTTGTACCTTTCTCTAAAATACGCAAATATAAAAGAATGTTGTTAGTACACCAAAAACTGTTTCCCACATTTTTTTGCAAAATATTTCCCATATTTTTTTCAATTCGATTATTACACAACAATGCAAATAAAAAACATCAGACGATAAAGTAACTCAAAAACTTCAAATAAAACGAATTCAAATAAACTTACTTACTGTATGTATGTTTTCGCAATTTCTTGTTTCTTAATTCAAACTGACACACAAAGTACGTTAATATAATAGGAGAAACGACAGTTAGCTCCAATTCCGTAACATATCTCTTTCCAAAAGTAAAAAACTTGCGTTCCATTTCACGCTGTATTGTAAGGTGATTGCACATTATTCTAGCGATTATGTTTTCACATATTGTGGGGAAGTATGGAGTTTTGATGGCTTAGAGCTTCGAAAAGGATTTGGGAGGTATACTCCTTCATTCCAATTAACGGATAATATGAGCAGTTTACACAAATCAAGCGGGAATACTTCTCTTCTTGTTCATTCATTCGATAATTGTCCAATTTAAAAAAAAATCTATCTCAGGTCGAATGTTCTAAATTAATAAATATATTCGTAAATTTGTTATTAATTTATAATAGCCACAAAAAAGAATTCTACATGTGTGTGAAATTCCATATCTCTAGCCTTAACAATTTTCTGAGATGATGAGCTGTAATAAACAGATAGACAATGGAGTAAAATCACAAAGGTTACGTTTCACTAATAAAATCGTTTGAACGGTTTTAAGCACTGTATTTTATTTCATTTGTATTTGATTAAATATACTAGTGGTCGCACGTAGTGAAAATTCGACCATAATAATTAATTTAAATTATAAGTTTGAACAATATTAAGGTTCTATAGTTCTGTTGTGAAAGACTACTTCTATAATCACAGATTTCGCCAAAGCTACACTATTAATTTGACTTTAACAATACACAAAACAGTATAATATGGGAGTGTGTGTCAAATACATGGTAGTGCCCATATTTTTTTTTTATATAATGTTTTTTGTGTATGATTAAAAAATTTAATACCCCTCTGCCTTCTCTAAATAAACTATAAGGGGGCGAAATTTCATACTGGTCCGTCCGCACAATTTTCGTAAAAAGGGTACAAAGTTTTGCTGTGTTTTTGCTTCTCGTATTAATATATAGATCAAATATTGAATAAATACTGTGCCTAAACCATTAAAACGTAGTTTTATTATGTGTACTATTCGTGACAAGTAAAAAAAAGACTACGTTTTTACTGAATTAAATTGCGTACTACTCTGGTCGTTTACGAAGAACTTATACATTTTTTATAACCAACCGAATTGGAGATCAATACGTCGCCCTTTCAAGGCACCTCTTGTTCTGTGAAATGCTATTGTATTTTTGCAGGACATCTAATTTTGGTGGGGGTGGGTTTTTCATAGAATCCCGCAATTGTCAAGGGTCGAAGGGTCGCACGCGTGCCTTCCACGAAAGGTGCCTTTGCCCGTGTCATTGTTTACATATTTAATAGCAACGTTCGAGAAAATGGATGACCGATTCCATATCGTGTATGTGTATTGTATACAGAAGTATAAATTCATACAAACCGTAAGCAATCCACAACATTGGTAAACTTACCTTTTATATGTGCTAAAAAGATCCAAGCTATTCGTTTATTGTTATTTAACAAATAATCCCTCCCGATGTTTGAAATTACTGAAAAAATACAGTAGACCAATTCCAAAAGAGAACTACATGGTAGGAATCGTGTAAGTGGTGCAGAGCTACGAATGCATAGCAAACAACACTGCCATTTTCACTGGTTTTCTTGGCCATTCGATTTTTTTACTCACTTCACAAAATTATTGTTTTATATATGTTCGTTGTCTTATTTAAAGCTTTAATAAATAACGCCATTAAAGCGTAGCCACACTAGTGTGTAGTGTATACGATATCTGTCAACGTTTAACGTCATCAAAGAGTATATTGAATATATGGGATAGAGTCTTCAGTCGAGAGAATCGTACTACTAGCACATCTAGCGAGTATCAATGGCGCTAACTCGTATATGAACGTACCTAATATATGCATGTGTGTGTGTGTGTGTGTGTGTGTGTTCATGTGTTTGCGTGTTTGCGTGTGTATGTGTACGTATAGCGGGTTTGTGTATACACTTTGTCTTATTCATAGAGAGTAAGTTTGAACGCTTATGGTTCCTAAAGAAGCGTTCAAACTTACTCTGTCTATGAATAAGACCGATATTCTATATATTGTATGCTTAGGTATGGAGATTTCTTCCACCATGAATTCCAACTGTATTTAAAATAAAATTTCATATTATTTATAAATTGTATATAATTTTCATTATTACATATCACTGCACATCAAGTTTTGTGTTGATATAAAAATCCAATAGTGTGTTTGGCCGGTCTAATTAAACAGATTCACAGGTCACATAATATAAATCAGTAACTTTGATATCCAAAAGCAGTTTTCCTTAATAGATTCGCCAGAGTCCAAAACTACATATAGATCGTTAATAATAATCCACTTAATAAAACAAACAGAAAACTATCCCAGAAGTTAAATAAGTTGCAAATATGACGAAAGTCGGCACTTGATTTAGATACCTATGCATGTTTATTTAGAAATATTAAATATTATTAATTTGATTAAATAAAAATGGTTTTCATTTGAGTTTTTTTGGTAATGTCATTAATAACCAAATAATGCTAAGAGCAAAGAGCTGCAGTCTATGGCAGGTACAATGAGTTTATTATCGACCATGTAAATACTGCATAATATAGAACCTATTTCAGTATCGAATAATCGATAAATAAATCCTGTCAGATATTTGTAAGTTTTAACGATGATTATAGCATAGGTGTCTTATGACTAACAACAGGTAGATGGAATCTCCCATAATAAAATCTAAAGGAAGGCGATTTTGGAATATGAAACCTTATTATGATTTACCATCGCAAGGATGAGATGCAGAAGTCTCCGAAGTAGCGGACCCACGTCCCACGTCCTTACTTTCTACAAAACGGCTAATTTCTGCAAAACGGCTGATTAAAAAGTTAAGAGGGATATAGCTAATTCGCTCTATGGAACTGTACTACTCCTTTAGCTCAGCAGCGACACGTAATAGAAATTGAGCCGATAACTCTCACTATAGCCCATTCAAGAGCTTATAGAGCTAAAGCGAGTCGTTTTGTGAGACGTAGGTACGACAAATTTCTAGATCATAATATCACTGGCATAAACATAATATTTTTGATCTATTTTGATAGAATGAAAGATTTAATATTTATTAACGTTTTTTATCAATAAAAAGAATGTCATCATATACAAAATATATGTTTAAGACTAGCCTAGTCTGCTCAGTTGTGAAGTTCGTTTAGGTGATCCACTCTAATTTTTCTAGTGATACTGACTGGTCGCCCCAAGTATGCTTTCTTCACATTCCAATCCTCCTCCATCCGTTCTACGTGACCGAGCCAGCGGAGACACTGAGCCTTTCTCTCTTCAATTATTCTAGGCTCGACCACGAGGTTTTCTATGTTGGAGTTGGTTTGGAACCTCCAACTACTATCTCCTCTGTTTGTTGGACCCAAACAGTAAACTTGCCAATAACTTATTGTTTTAAATTATGTTTTGATATTTGATTAAGTTCTTAGATTTTCTGAGTAATAATTAAAACAACAGTACAGTTTAAAAAAAGTTGCACAGCTCTCAATGTTTAAATTGGTAAGAATATTTGTGCATTATGATCTCTTGTTGTTGGTAAAAAAAAACCAATTTATGTCTTAATATAACAAATAGATTATTTTATTAATACATCTTAGTCCGTAAAATATAGCACATAAATATGTAATAACGTTGAAATAGTTTGCAATGGGAACCTTTGTTACCCATGCAGACGTAACCAATGTGTATACTACATAAGTTAGCGCACATATCATTGTAAAGAATGCTTTACTCCATTTAACAATTTTATTTACGTAGGGTTTGTCGATACATTAATCGTCAAGGTATCGATTAACTCAATTTAATAAGATCTTATTAAGCATCCCTAACTAGATTAATAAGTATATTGACACTGTCGTAATTTGGCACTTATTTTTTCAATGTCTCCATTTACTTTGGTTAGTTATAAAGAGTCTTAATTAAATGTATTCAAAAATATATTAAATATGTATTAAAAAATATTTATTTATTATAAATATTTATGTTTTTATAAATATTTACTTATATATAAATAACTTAGAAAACAAATATATGAGAAGCAAAAACTTAAGGATGCTAGCAGTGCTATCTGTCATGTATAAGTTTGGATCATTCTACAAATAACCTGACTAAATTAAAAGGACCGAAAGATCTAAGCATTAACAGGAAACTGAAGACATTCATAAATCTATAACTTAATAAAAAAAAATTATTTTACCGCATTTATACCGCATGAACGTCATTAACAAGATCACATCACACATTAGCTACAATATCATGCATATCAAATACAAATCAATGTCAAAGGCGTTATCACCGCCATATCTGCGTGAAACTAGGTTTCATACTTCAGTGCGTGAAACGGCCTAAATCTTTAACACTAACGCAGTTGAGGAAGCTCTACCTTTAGAACACTTATTTTAGACTAGCTCCTGCCCGTTACTTCATCCCGCGTGTAATAGTAAAAAAAAATAAGTTAATAAACCCTCCCGATTTTAAAACATTCTTCATTGTTGCTAACCAATAGGAGGGACTATTGGTTTTAGGGTGATGATTTATAGCCTAATTGTGGTTTAATGCATAAATTGCTTTATTGTATGATGATGCCGGCAATTTCTATACTTAATTAGGTGCATAAGTTGTATAATAAGCTATTTAAGTAATTAAAGTTTTTGAACTATCCCACGGGAACTCTTTAATTTTTCGGGATCAAAAGTGTCCTATATGTTGATCAGGGATATAAGCTTCCACCATACAAAATTTCATTTTAATCGGTCTAGTCGTTTCGAAGATTAGCCGGTAAAACAGACAGACAAACAGAGAATCAAAAAAATAAAAAAGAATCTAAATTAGTTCTATTTCACTTCTTACATCCCCTGACTCGATTTTTATCAGATTTTTCATTGTACAGAAATTCGACCTCTACAATTTTATTCTATGTATGGATTATCATCAGCTATAGAAGTTCTGTTTCAATATAATGTAATGACTGGCTAGAAACAAACTCGAAAAAATGAATAAAAGAAACTTTTCAATGGAACGTCTTTACAATTCATTTACAATTTTAAATCTACGTCACATCTATGCCGCTTCGTTCTGAAAGCATTTTTTATTTTTTTAAATAAGTAGGAAATTTCTTCTTTATTCACATATTTTTGACACAATATAAACCGCTGCTTGACGAAAATTTATATTTTGTTTTCACTATTCGCAAGGGTTGCTCCTTGCCTAAAAACTCTATTGCGATGAAGGTATATTATGGTGGATTCATCGGAGGACCACAAGGAGGCGGGTACTGCCTGTACTCGTACAACCCTTGTTGTCAAACCACCGGAGGCTGTGGGCCATGTGGACCTCCCCCGAACCTTGTTGCAGACTTTCCTGCTAATTTTGAGGTAAGAAAGTACCACCTGTTAAAATATCTACAATTGAGCCTACCTTATCTAAAGATTTAGTGAGGGTAATTTTTTATTGTTTCTAGCCAAAGAATTATAATGCTTTCCTATAGTTTATTCAGAGTGAATATAAGGCAGGCGATCCTTTTGCTAAAACCTATAAGGCTATAATATTATAAATTTCTAAAAATGCCGTGTCTACACACTAAAATATTTTGAATGAACAACTAGAATAAACTACCAACACATGGATAACACGATTGCGATTTTTTTTATATTTCTTGGTCTGTTTTCGGGATTCACGTAAACCAGTCTAAGTCTAGTTTGTTAGCCAATTTATTATGAATGTAAAAATATTATATGAAGTTCAGTACATGCCAATATAGCATATGTACTAAAAAATGAGTAGAAAATATCTTGCTATAAATATTAATGTACAAACACCATAATTAATATAATTAGTACCTTATTTGAGCTAGCTTGCTACTCAAAATCTAGGAGACTTCGGAGTTTTTAAAAATGAAAAAAAAGTGTCAGTTGATATCCTATTGTTACGTTTATTTATTTTTTAGATTCCAACTGGATACTACGAAGAGTTTCAAGTAACTAAAGAAAATATCCAAATCATAGTTTCGTTTATAACGGTTGTCATGTTAGGCACAATATGCGCCATGGGTTTTTTGACCTGATATCAAATAACTTTTATATATTGTATTAATTAAAACATTAATGTAACAAACGCTTATTTTATTTCACTGACCTGAAATATTTTTTTTTCGGCGTACAGTATAAAGAAATATGCTTTTCTGTTTGTCCTTTTCATTCGATTTACATAAGATTAAAATGATGGTAGATATTCCGTGTAATAAGAAGCTTTATATACCAATTTTTTTTAGTAATTCAATGCTGAGATTACACGGAAGGTATCCCAACAACACGCTTAGTATAATGACTTTTAGGGCCGCTTGCATAAGGTTGCTTAAATTTATTTAAGAAACACAAAACATATTTAAAACCCTTAAACGCAGTTAGCATCTTCCACAACGCAAAATTTGCCACTAAATGTGTTTAAATGACTGTCAATACGTTTTGTTTAAAACGTATTTAGGCAGTTTAATATGATTAACTAATTTTATTTAAAAGCGATCGTTATGCACACGGTCCATAGACTACAAAATATTCTATTATCTTCTAGGCAGTCTCCAGATTTTTGTTTACGGTAAGTTGGGGTATGTGTAAAATTTTATCTGGGATATAAAGTTTCGGCCCAATGAATGAATATTGTTCCTTCTGGCACAATAAAGCACTTAAATTAGAGAAACCTTCCAAACCCAAACTGTAAAATCGTTAATTTTTTTACAATTACAATAATGTAACTGTCCTTTAAACACCGAATACGGCACTGAACTTTCTATATATAAATAGATATATAGATAGATAGTGTATGTAAATTGTTAAATGTATTCAAAATTACGTCTACACGACATTTCGTAGAAGTTATGCCACATTGAGTCCAAACTGATAACAAACAACTGGTTCTGAGAACGGTAATAATTGTTAACATTTAATATCAATCGTGCGGTTTCGTGGTAAACTACTAAAATGACTATAAACTCTGTTCTACTGTATATTAGATGTGAAATATTTCTGTGTAGGGGCAACTATACTATATAATACACATGGCTGGATAACTAGTGTAAGGACAATATATACAGGTATAGACATAAGGCACACACTGCACATGCACTTCCTCACAACAGCAGTATGTAACACACTACATTAGTACAAGTGCAGTATTCAAATTAGAATTAATTAATATAATAAGTATTCGTAAGGAACACTACAACACAAATATCATTATAACATATTGTAAACTTGTTTAAATTTATATACACAATTATCATTCAATAAATGTCACACAAAAATAAAAAATACTTAGAACTTTCTTCGAAATTAAGTTTTAGAAATGGTACGGAACTTAAGTCCGTAGAGTTGTTAAAAAATATTACTATACTATAGTTAGCACCCTGTCACTTTATTCAAAACAATGATTTTTATATGTTTTTATTTATTTTGTAGCTATACAACAATCTCATTATTTCACTTTATATTTTGCAATAAATATACAGTGTAAGCTCCATGTAACGTCACTCGATTTAACGACAAACTCCTTTAAGCGTCCATATCACTTGGCTTTGATTGGTTTAGAAGTCCGTATTTAAGAGCAAGTCACTCACCAGAGCGGTGATATGCCCGACATATGTCAAGCGTGCCGTCTTTCAGAATGTACTTCCGATAGTTGTTCGTCTTGTTAACTCCGCCATAATTGCACAGACAAGCCCTTCGGTTTGCCCAAACAGGTCACCGAAACGTAGCCACTTCACCGATGCTGGTCTCTCAACGGTCTCTGCCAGTTCTGCTTTGCTAGGGATAGCGGGGTGAACCCTTTGTCTACTGACACTACATCGTGATGTATACCCGCTGTCTCGCCACGATATTATTATTATCATTGTATTACTAGAAAAATATATTAAGAATTATTGTTTTGAGTGCCAATCATTGCGGGGTTAATAATAGTATATTTTAGCTTATTTATTTTACAATATGTTTTTCCTCAGATCATTTTTGTAAACCACACACTCAATTTTTCCAGTCAACTATACTATTTTATTGGTGTTTGTGTTGTTGATATTATTTATGGCCGGTCAGAATTTGGACCTACTTCGTTTTAAAAAGCTGAGCTTATGATTTAGGAGTTTTGCCCGGTAGTAGAATATATTAATACAGAAGAATATAAATTTAATATTTCATTATATTTCCTATTCGATAAAACACGAACAATCTCGCAGCAAATAATATATATATGATATCGTAAATTATATCTACGGATTCTTTTTAAATCTATCAATAAGAAATCATAAACGTTATAAAATACGAGAGCTACATAAAATTGTTTGTTATTGTTTTATCAGTGTTGTTTGAAATAAACAAATATTATTTTTCTTTAGAAATGGAATAAATAATAAAGAAGCCACTTCCCACTTGAGGTTTCCTTAGAAATATATCGTAAATAGACGAAAGCCAATAACAAAATAATAAATAGTTTAGACATAAGCAGTAGGTATTTTTTCGTCCGCTTTAAACAATTAATCAAAAAAGCTTGGTGTGCTAAACCTTGTGCTTTATAAAGCACAAATTAGGCCGCATATAGAATGCTACTGACACTTAAGTATTGATAGCACCGCTTACCAGACTGACCCTCTCGGCTCCATACAGCGTTGCGCCGTTCGTATAGTCGACGATCCCATACTAACAGGCGGTTTAGAATCGCTTAGTCTTCGGAGAGACTGCGTCCCTTTGCGTATTCTACCGTCTGTACAGTAGAGAGTGTTCCGAGGAACTGTTTGATCTGGTAACAACACCTCACTTTTACAACCGTTGTTTGTTACAACATTGTTTCAATATGGTTTAATCTTAAGAATATTCGTGCAGAGACGGAGAAATAATACAATTTCCTGTGGCCGGGCCGGCTTATCGTAAGAGACGATAAGACAACCCACAGCCAGGTAGGGTATTTGCCCGTCCGGATGGCTACCAAACTGGTCTAGAGAATGCCGCCATAACAACCTGTAATACCCCTTTAGAAAGCAGCAGCACATCGGTAGCACCTTTGGTGTTACAAATGTTCATAGGCGATGGTTACCGTTTATATTGTTAAATATTTCTCTCATTTGTAGATATAACGTAACAGATTACAATAAGTAAAAAGGAAAGATAAATGACATGGATAATAGATGTGCGTGGCAAAAAATTTATCTCCATATCGTATACAAATTGAAGACATGAGTGGATGAAGGTAATAAGTCGCATAATTCCAATTCTGAGTAAATCGAGATAAAAGTTTTACTTTTATTTGAAACTGAACTGAACTTAACACCTTTAGCAACGTTTTATTTCTTAAATATGCCTTATATCTATGGTCTAAGGTCTGTAGTCATTTGGTATCGACTTATAACATTCATCTATGCAAAAAAAGCAAAAAACCGAATATGCGACATATCACCTTCATCCACTCACGTCTTCAATTATTATGGAAAACCCTCGAGAAATGTCAACAGAGTTTTATTTCATTTCGATTTATGAACTGATCAAAAGGAAATTTGGCCATTCGTCAGATCTGTTATTGCGGCGATAGCGCCGTTGGATGACAGAAAAATGTTAAAAAATAAAATACCAGAGAGTTATTTTCTTCACTGAATTTACCATTTCGTAGAAATCCGTCGCGCCGCCCCTTGCGTAATTACGGCATTACTCAAATTCTTATACGAAACCATTATACCTAATTCCGCGGCGTAGCTCGCACTAACATCAGACAATTTACTCTTTCATTACGAAGCTGGCAAACAGGCAGTAGGCCCAGCTCGTGGAAAGTGGTCACCGTCGCCTGTAGACGTTTGTAACACCAGGAGCGATGTCAACGCATTGCCAGCCTTTAGGGTAAAGTGGACGGGATAGGGGATGCGATAGAGGGATCGGACAAAAGTTACGGAATAAGATTATACATAAATAATTATGATGAAATATTTTCTAAGTGAAACTTCTATATAGAGGTCTTACGATTTTTCGCTCACAAAAAGGTGTCAGTCACGTGGTCACCGTCACTAATTCTTACATTTTTAAAATCGCGATATCTTTGGAATGGAATGTCCGAATTGAATCATTCAAAAAGTTATATAAAGGTATTGAACCAGTCTTAAATACGAAGTAATTTATTTTGACAAGGATTAATACCAAAATACAAATAAAGAGCCTTTTCTAGCGGCGGCATTTAATTAAATTTTTAAAATAAAAGAACACTTATTGTGGCATAACTATAATAGGTAGACATATGCTGTCGCGACACTTTTTGTAGATAATGATGTGTTCTGCAAAGTCGTAGTACATTATTTCATTCTATAATCAATAGTTTTCGCAGTGCACGCGATTTTAGGTATTTGTTACACCTTGCGTTTGGATTGGAGTTTTAATAAGGATTCCTAATTTTTTTGTAAATATAATATAGCCTTTGCACCCGGGGTATATGTGGCTAAGCTTGCCAACAGTGAAAGAATTTTTCAATCAGTTCAGTAGTTTCAGAGCTTCTTCAATGCAAACAAACAATCTAATCTTTCCTCTTAATAAAATTAGTCCAGATATTCATATATTTGCTTGGAAAAACGAATCGCAACGGACAAGTGGAAAATCTTCATCTGATAAGTGACAAAATGAATCGCAACAAATTTTAAACTTGAAGTTTTACGAGCAGGTTATCAAATTGGTCAAGTACATTAACAATCTGCCCGTAAGACTTCAAGTTGAAATTTTGTTGCGATTCATTTTGTCACTTATCAGTTGAAGATTTTCCACTTGTCCGTTGCGATTCGTTTTTCCACTTGTCCGTTGCGATTCGTTTTCCCACTTATCCGTTGCCATTCGTTTTTCCACTTGTCCGTTGCGATTCGTTTATCCACTTGTCCGTTGAAGTTTTTTTTACTAGAGGTTTTGCTGGGGAGTTTCTTACCGCTTCTCCTTGGTACAGCGATAACACATTGCGAAGCGGTGTACATAGAATATGATTTACATGTATGACCTTCAAAAAGTTGAATTTATTTTGGATAAAAGTTTTTTAATTTTTTGGTACAGAGGGTAGGATATGGGTTTGGAAAAAGGGGATGGAATAGAGAAAAGGGGATAAGGAAATGCGCCATCTAAACTGTCTCTTACGCCTATATTCTTTGAGCGCGTATTACACTGATCAAGTTGGTCCTAAGAGGAATATAAACAATAATTCTTTTATTTCTGTATATAATTAATATATAATTTATTAAATTGTGTTTATGTTTTTGTATAAAGTTTAAGTATTGTTTGTAGCATTTGTTAATAATAGCGCCAACTACTAGGTTTGCAGTTAGTTTCCCCAGGGGTGCCGCCTGGACTTCTCCCCCCGTCCAGGTAGCGGCACAAGGGATGCGTCCCGGGCCCGAGCGCCACTGTCACATTCCCTTTCACTCCGTGATAGTGGTGTCCCACCTTTCCGCCTCCAAATCCCAATGCCTGCCCTTCCTTACCAACCTCCTCCCAACGCCCCTCCTTTCCGATGCGACCGCCAGCGTCGAGGTGTTCTCCGCTGGCTGTCAAGGATGGCGGTGGTGATGTCCACCCACACCGCCTCCTGACAGGCGACCTATCCTCCCGACCCGTCTGCCAACGCTGCTGTGTGCGCGAGGCGACGGGAAAAGGGGAGGAAGGAGAGGGGGGAGGGGTGTTGGCGCAGGAGTATTCCTTGCAGCCTCCCCCTCCCGGCGGCAGCGGGCGTCGAGGTCTGGGGGATCAACATAGACCTCCGCCCGCACTAATGCCGCGAGAGGTAGCCGCGCGTCCCTCTCAGGGCCGGGGACCACCATCTCCCCCGGCCCGCACACAGGAGAGGCCGCCTCTGTTTACGAGGCGGCCGGCCGCTGCCGGGGTTGCGGGTTAAGCTCACGCATGTACCGCGACCCCGGCGCTAGGCGGACGGAAGGCTCCCATGGGGTTTTAGTGGGTATACCGGCAGCCGGACGTATTGAACCGGCGTCGGGGAGCCCCACACACCGGCCGCGCATGATCCCCCGCGCGGCTGACGGTGCGGCAACGCATTTCCCCACGTAAAAAAAAAAAAAAAAAAGGTTTGCAGTTAGTTACTCTATCTATTGTTAAAGACTTAGAACAAACAGTATTTGCTTTATGAACATTGGTTAATTTGTTTAAAAAATAATCAAAATATATTGTATAATTATATATTTCAAAATAATGAAGGTACGTTTGTGTTACAATACTGTATAAATACTGCAATCCCGCTGTGAATCGGGCATTCTTTGTTCGATAATCAAATAAAACAGTTTTTAAGGATCTTCGTATTTTATTGTATAAATCCCGCTCTATAATAGTATCTACTTACATTAGCTGCAAGTCTGCTTCAAGACGCTCCTCGGCCGCTATAAAGCGTTATTTACCCTTCATTTATATATTTTTTATTTTCTATTCGAAACGATCTCTACTTACTATTCTGCCGACCACTTGATCCGAGCCGGGTACTATGCAAATAAACAAACAAACTTACTTCAGTTTCAGGTACGATGCGTTAAGAATTTGAAACAACTGATGAATTCTTAAAATACAATTGATATTTATGAGCTCGTCGGCTGAATATTGTGGTATTAGCGTCGCTATTTATTTTAAAAATGATGTTTCAATTATTAGTTTTCTTTTTGGCGGCCATTCAAAGTGTACTTTTACACCTACCGCCGTGATTAATTACATTGTTAGACTTATATTTTTATATAAAGAAATTGTACGGGCTAGCAGCCATACATTTCCGTGTCAGCGGTTTATGTCGACACGTGCACTTTAACAAACAACATTCATCAGTACTCATTACCCGTATATATAAAGTACTCTGTGGTACTCGTTTAGCACGTAACGTACGTAGGAAACCCCCCTACAGATATCATAGACAATTTTTTATCTGGTCTGCTTATAAACATAATTTTCATATAATATTATACCAAGGCTATGTTAGATTCACAACGACCACGTTCACGACCGCGATTTTTCCCGTTCCACTTGTGTTGTATCCGTACAATGAATAATGTCAATGAATCCAAACCTTTAATTCGCTCTCTACCAAAGACAATGAAAAGTTATCTATGCTCTCTCTTCTCTCTGCCAATAGTACTTGATTACTTGTAACGGGAGTTTTTCACGTTTTATTTTAAAATAAATAAAACTCGATCAAAATAAGATTAAGAAAATGAGTTTATTTATAAATATCCATATACATGGATATAGATCATATGAGCGGTTTCAGACTAGCGTTTTATACGCGCGTATAAGCTCGTTTTGGAAGCGCATGTAGGTGCGCATAGGCGCGTAAAGACGCGCGCGTGTGCTAAAAGTAGCACACGCGCAACTCGTACGAGTTTTGACGCGTTTCTAAACTCGTATAAGCGTGGCACGCAAATAGCAATGTTTCTTCTTCAGAATCCATGTTGATACTGACACGATATCACTATCGGAAACACGCCGAAATATGCCCGTTTACGCGAGTCCGGCTTTTTGAAGCGCGTAGTGTAGCGCGCGTGTAAGCGCGTTTGCTGAAACGACCGTATACGCGCAGAAAAATACACTAGTCTGAAATCGCCCTAATATAATCACTTTCCATCAGGTGGTCTGCCTGTCTGCTGAACTAATGCAACAAAAAACTTGAATACATTTTTCGTGTCGAAATTTAGTCATATTAACATTATATTTAGAAAGACAATGCACTGGCTGTTAAAAGAATTGTCGTCCGTAAGAAAACATCACCCAGCCATGTAATAAACATCCCATTATTTTGAGATATTAATTAATTCATTTGATGACATTGTAGGTGGCGTAAATTGGCAGCTTTCGAGAACAGTGTATAAATAATACACAATAGCTCTTAGAATTCGTCGGTTGAATTTTAAGTACCTATTTCATAAAGACTAGCTATTTTTATGATCACAAAACACTTTTTAAGGTACTATAGCTACCTGTACGTCTGTATGTCACAGCATTTTTCGCAGGAACTACTTGTTCTATGTAGATAAAATTTGGTAGAAAGCTTAAGGGTGTCCGCCATATACAAAGTGATTGTTGATTTTTTTTAAGCAACATCTCTGGTGTTGTAAACGTCTACAGACGACGGTAACCGCTTTCCATCAGGAGGGCCATCAGCCTGTCTGCTGTACTACAAAAAAGTAGAGTCATCAGATAAAAACTTATGTAACTACTAAAAGTTAAAGACTTTCATGTCCGACATTCCTGTTTAATGACACTAGTTTACTAATTTCATTGAAGAAATATTCCTAAGAAACGTCGTAACTAAATTAATTAACGAGTTCTTAAAACTATAAACTAACAGTCAGGACACGATATGTTTCGTCATCGTCATAAGCACAGTATAAATATAATAATTACAGTACTAACATACCTAGTCTCTCTAACCTAGGTATAACTACTTGTAGGCTAGTTGAAATTCGATGTTTTCTTATAGGTTTCAGCCCCGTAATCTAGATAATGAAATAACATCCTGTGTTTGTTTCTAGTTTACAATTTATTTAAGTAATTATGGCAGAATAAGCTCAAATTTTATGGAGTTCGGCCATCTTAAGATAAGGAAACTTACATAGATGTTATAGAACAGTGTTAAGTTAATAATTTTTTAAGTTGCATTTAACACTAGAAAAAAGGTATAAAAAATTGGGAATGGAAATCGTGAAATAAGAAATATATTTTTTTATTGTCAACAGACAAACGGCTTACTTGATGGGAAGTGCTCATCGTCCCCATAGACGGTGGCAACAGCAGGGGCGCTCCCAACGAATTGCCGCCCTCGAAGAAATATACGTACCGCAAAAGGAAAACCACAGCGGGAAACTCCCTGTAAGCAAGTTATTACGCGGCACAAACACTAAAGAATCGCTGTGTAGTTAAGCGTATAACTCAAGGAAATAGAGTTCAATATCATGCCGATGGCAAGCGGTGCGGTATTGGTATCACATTAAATCAATACACTAATGTTGCTATTCGATAAAGGTGTTAGTTTTAACTATATCGAGGCCTTCATAACAAAGGGGCGTACAGACAAAAGGGCAGTTTTACACAAAAGACAAAATTGTGAATAAAACAAAACTAGTTGATTGTATAAGGGTGAAATTTGGTATACCCTTCTTTTTAAAGTACACTTGCATCATGGACGTATAAAGAACAACGGACAGAATGTTGTATACTAAAACACTGAAGCACCCATAGTAAGCTCGGTCGCCTATGTTTACAGCACACATACAAAGAAAGTAAGCTCGGCGTCCGCCATTACGCAGCTAGTGTTGATAGAGTACAGACGTAGTGAGTTATTAAAATAACTATTTAATTATGCCAACCTGCGTCGTGAAATGTTGTTCCCAAAGCACAATACGTGATAAAAAAAAGAACAAGGAATCACTTTCCACAGGTAAAATACTCTTTGACGCTTTATTTTAATTATTTTGTAACCATATTTATTATTAATTTATGTAAACAAACCTTTCTTCGACAAAATTAATGTTGCCAGCATTGGGAATAATATTTCTCAAATTTTATAGAAGATAAGTTAGTATGAAATTAAATTGACATAACTATATACAAAAATAAGCAACATAGTTATATGCTTGATAAAATACTAGAAAAAATTGTAGGTAGTGAAGTGTTTTTAAATTTAGAGTTAAAGCTATACGTGGGAACAGAACACCAAATAAATCTTATCAAATACATTGCGGAAAAGTATTTATCATCTATCTATCATTAGGTTTCACCACATATCAAAAATCGAAGGAATTCACAGAACATATGATATCAAAAGGCAGTATTACCAAAAATTTACACGACACAAAGTGTTTTAACATACTTTTTTTATCGGAGATTATTGCTTAAGAAACGATTTGAGTTACAAGCCCCAGTATGGAAATTTTATGAGAAGTAAAATCAAGTGAAGTAAAAAGTTGAGGCGTTACGTAGAAAGAGACAAACATATATTTCTGTAGAAAAGAATGAGATGGAATACATTACGTAGATAAAAGAATCCGAAGAAAAGATCCGTTGCCAGGGAGACGAAATATAGCAGTCACGTCAATCCACCCAACTACCAAAACTCTCTTAGTTTGTGAATATTATTTAACTATCTTATAGCTATGTAAATATATATGTTTGTTTCACTTATCATTTTAGAAGATGCTTTCATTTACTCTCTTTTTCTATTGATATCTAAACTCAAGTCGTGCGTCGGAGCTGACACACACATTTTTTTTCTTTTTATGAAAGCAAAACCTAACTTTATTTTTAAGGCTTCTATAATTTAAAGACTTAATAGAAGATATTGTGTAGTTTTTTTATTTATTTAAGTAAAAACCTATGTAAAATAAAAACATTATGGCAATTTGGTCGTTTTATTTAATATTTATATACTATAATCTAATTTATCCTAAATTATGAAATAAATATTTATGGACAATATCAAACGAACTTATTTAATCATATAATAATGTGTAGTGAATATATCAAAATTTAGAGAAAGTTTCTTTGACTGGCAACTCTGGAAATACGCACACACAGAAACGCGCCGCCATTATGGTGCTTCAATCTGTATAGTGACAACATTCCGTCCGTTGTTCTTTATACGTCACTGACTTGCATACTGACTTTCTAAATTGAAACATGCATAGATTTTAGTCAAAAACAAAAAAAATTGCATTTTTGCGTATATGCGGACTATACGCCCATTTGTTATGAAGCCCCCGATATAAATTAAAACTAACGCCTTTATCGCAAAAATAACTCCGTTAATGCTTAGCGACATTAGTTATCTGTCTATATTTAACGTCATTAACAATTTCGCATTAAACCCTTGGCTAAATCTGCGTAACATGGTCGCTGACACTAGAATTATCCCAAATGTAGCAGGAGTATAACTGATAATACAATTTCCTTCAAAAATATCTCTAATTAATTATATATTTCTTAATATCTTAGGTTTATTTTAAATTAACGCCATTTATTTAAAATTATTATTCAGTGAGAACCGCGAGAGAATTACATTAATTCTTTAGTCATTAACATCAAAGGCGAAGGGTTACTGTACTGTTATTTATACTATAGGCATATGACGCTGGGATAGGCACGGCTGCGATTTCCGAAAACCCACGCTGTCTATCTAACTGGTGTTTACCATCTCAATTTTGACAGGTTTGCTGTGATTTCTGATAATTCGGAGTGTCAGGTTTTATATATTAGCAAAATACAGTAAATTCAAATAAACCTAAAATTATCTAACATTGGTATGTGTATGGGTTGTTTTTGAAAAAATCCTTAAAATCTTTTTCAGTTTATTATTATTTTTAGGATGTTGGCATATTTATATCGAGGGCATCTTTACAAATGGGCGTAGGGACAAAAGTGCAGTTTTACACAAGAGACAAAATTACGAATAAAACAAAACTAATTAGCATAACATTCTACTGGTGTTATTTTTTTGAAATCAAACAAAACATTTAGAAGGTGCCAAATTAAACATAGAAATACGATAGCAAATTTGTAAAATATAGTAATTTTTATGTATTACTTCCCACCGACTTCAAGATGTAGAAAAAATTTGAAGTTTTTACTTTTCAGTTTCAACTTGGTTTTGTTCTTGTTAAAAAAATAGTTTCTACTTTTTGCTTGCAAAAATACATGAATAGATTTATAAATAATATATTAAACGGCTGTAGTAATATACTGCAGACACGTGTATACAAGTTGCCATGCTATACAATACAATATGACACCACAAACTACTATGGATACTACGTACGTATTATGACACCTACTTGTCGAAATGTGCAGGCGCTCGGCGCTCTTCAACAAGGGTTGCTCTCGGATCCTGGATTGGTAATAATGGAACCACTTCAAAAGTATCATCTTTTGAATAAAAAAATAATGCGAAATCCACAATTGACAGAAAAGTCGCGTAACAAAAACACAAACATTATTTGAATTGGAACCAACTTCTTGTCGAAGTCTGTTAAAAAGCGTCAATATAAGCCAAACAAAAAATCATTCTAAAAATTCTCCCGCGTTGGCAACACTACAAAATGCAAATAACGAAATCTATTCCAAGAGCTACGGTCTCGTGGCGCGCATCAAATTTGTGGGCCCTTCCCAGAAGGCGTGTTTCGGTGAATGCTCATATTCGTTTTACTTCTTAGTACGTAGACCTACCTATTTACCATGCTACCGAGAAACTTATTGTCTTTTAAGATAAAGAATTTAGAACAGTTCCGACGTTTGAGAACAATAATGAATACTTAGAAGCCATTTAAATGAAAACTTATACTAGGAATGTTAATAACAAAATAAAGAAAATGTTATTTCTTATTTATGTTGTATCAAATTAAAAATATTTGATTGTCGTCACTTAAAATTAATTAATGTTCACAAGACAATATTGTCAATACACTACCAACTACCGCACCTCTTGGCGTTCCCATGTCTTACTATTCATACATTTGCCTTACCATCGATAGAAAAACATTACTTTTATGGAGCTTATATCAAATTAAAACTAGTGAGACAACTGAGTGTTTAGTAAGGCGTAGGAACCGGCCATAAAGGGAACAATAGTTGTAGGATATTGATTATTTTGAAGCAATAATTGCCACTTTATGTGGAATCTTTTTTAGTAATAATTGCTCCGTTGTTTATCGTCAGTCCAAAATATATCAAAATATTTGATTGAGCTACTTTGCTAGTTATTATTTTAAAATCTGTTTTGTCTAGTTTTAAAATTTTGTTCCGATTCGAAGGAATGAAAAAAGTCTTCATGTATAAGATTTAATTCCTTTGCCTGTCATTAAAGCGAACTGAACAATAAACATTTTAAAAACCCCGGTATGAAAATGAAAAACCCATTACGTCGACGTCACTAAATAACAACAATACAAATAAGAGTATTCCTTTAATGCATAACCGCAATGTAATTCACGGAAATAAATATCATGGAAGGCATGTTAATTAATTATGAAATAAATACTCTTTCCTACTGAAATAAATACATTTATAAATGAGTTTGTTTGACCTCTAAACCTATATTTATTATATTTATACAAGTATTACTTAAAGGTTCGTTGAAAAAGTTATAAATAATCACATTCAGAATGCTATGGCGCGCTTATAAACGGTATATTTCCATGTTTATCCCCGGAATAGATTTTTTTATAATCGGCATACTAATACACATTGCATATCCCCACGGAAGCAAGTTATATGGATAAAATACATCGGGCCTCTCTGTGTCTGATCCAATACACGCATAGTAAATAAAGGAAAGTTTGTTTTTAAAATTTATCATGCCAGGAGTCGAACCCGAGACCTCTGCATTCCAATATCTTTTTTCTGTACGCATCACCTCGGAACACAGGGGAGTTTTTAGACTTTAACTAAAGGAATTGTGAAATGCCAGCCGCTATACCCAGTAAACTTACCAGGGTTTCTCCACGTCTGGTTGAAGCGCCAGGACACCTGCGATAGACAATAACCTCGCGCGCAGTAACGCCTCAACGTGAACTGTCATGATGGGGTACCCCTGGGACTAGGACACCCTACGTCCCTAGGAATAGTTCCCCGCCCGCTACGTCATGGGCAGGAAGTAAGTGCAGCCTTCGCTCCTATGTTTTTGTTATATTTTATTATTCTCCTTCTCCTGACGCACATGCTTGTCAGGGTATTTGTATTTGTTTTATATTATTTACATTATATAATACTAATACTATGAATATTAGATAACTCTATTACTATTTATTATTACGCTATATATTTACTAGTTTATCTTTTATTTATTCTATTGTACTTATTTATCTTTTGTTTTAAAGATAGTGGTAGATACTATTGGTACCACCTCTTACACACTACTTCCATATATTTATTTACTGACACTACTCTTTTTCTATCTTATTATTATCTATGTATTATTACGTTTGTATTATATAATCTATATTATATAAACAATCCGTAGGTTATAATCTTTATTTCTTTTATTTTGATGCAATATGCCATAAAATCCGCGTAGTGCCATTCTTTCATGCTACTATATTTTAGTTTTGTTTTTAGTTTGCATTCGAGGAGTTAAGTTCCCGGGCAACTAAAGAGGAGGTGCGGTACCGACTCTATTTCCTACGGATCGTTCCTATGTTTGCCATCAGTGACAGGCTTACAGGGTCTCGGCTGCGTTCTTCTTCGACGCGCCGTCTTCGCAAAAGGAAGCCAACGCTTACAGAGGCGGCTTGAGGCAGTAGGCAACTGATTACGACGGCAAAATTTAGTGCCGGCAAAAATGCCTCCAAAAATGTCTCCAAAAACGTTTGAAGTACTAAACGCCAAAAAAAAAAACACAAACAGAGTTACCCAAAACACATATTTACGTAAACATCAT
Organism: Dendrolimus punctatus; assembly: GCA_012273795.1. Taxonomy (NCBI): domain Eukaryota; kingdom Metazoa; phylum Arthropoda; class Insecta; order Lepidoptera; family Lasiocampidae; genus Dendrolimus; species Dendrolimus punctatus. The sequence continues at coordinate 16,458,251 of CM022539.1, forward strand.
GTAAACCTTAGACAGAGAAGTCTACGATGTAAACATGTTTATTTTGGGAGTATACAATGGTTGTCTGCCGATTTTCTCTTTACGAATGGAAAAACACTTTCATCCAGTTTCATATGCCTGGACGAGTAAATTAGAATATGGAATTAATAATATTGCGTAACGTACAACCGCACGCTCGAAATTACTGGAATTACAAACCTCATTTTCCCCCCGACTGTTAAGATTAATTCGGTGAAGCATATTATTGTTTGTAATCCTACGTAATTTGCGGTCTATGGCTGACGTTGTATCGTATCCAGAGTCTATTATCTATCTAGAATTTTATTATATTATGGATAGATCTGTCTATGAGTGTACATTGAAGCTATTTATTTAAAAAAACTGGAATAGACTATACAAACGATGAAGATCACAATGCATTTTTTTTATTCTTGTCAGTTTGTTATTTGTTCGGGATTTGCGTAAATACTACTAGGCCGATTTCGATGCGGTTTTCGGTTATCGACAACAAATTGAGACTTAAAATCCGCGCTACTTTTTATCCTGGGAATCACGCGGCAATTTTTCTGGAAATTATTTTAAATGATAAAAAAAATACGAATTCTACTGTGATTTTTTCACTGATCCATAAAAAATACGTAATAAAATGTGTGGTATTTATTATCCAGGATGCTGTTTGAAGTTGTTCGGATGCATAAAAATTAACTTATTTCGACACAGGTTGTCCGAAAGGAGGAGCTTCTCAACTTGGCCGGTATGTTTTTTTATGTATGTACACCGATTACTCTGAGATGAAACTTCGTTTAAAAAACCGATTTCAAAAAGTACAAAATAATTTATTTATATTAAATACTACTACTAATAATACTTTTTAGTTTTTAAGGTAGTGTCCCGTGAATCCCGTAGAAATTTCAGGTTAAGCGTCGACGAAGTCCGGACATATCCTAGTTAAATTATAATAATGAAACAAAATGGAAATATAATAATAATGGATCGATCGAGAAACAAATAAATTCTTCAAGCTTCAGAATTAAGTCATAAAACTGGGAAAATAATTAGGCGAACTATTCATTATTGAAATTTATTTTACAATAATATGTTGCTATACCCCTTAAAGTACAACTTTAAAATAAATCAAAGTCATCAAAACATTATTATATTATCTAGACTAGACGCCTTTTACGCGGCGACTCCCCTCCATCGCTATTTTCTTCGTTCTCTTCTTCTCTCTCTGGTAAGGAAGGTATTATCACGGTTTCTGCATCTTCATTATCTGTAAATATTTTATCTAATATACACCACTAGTATTATGTAGCTTCCATTTCGGGAAAAACGGAATGTTTATAAAATCGTCAAGTGCCTTTGTTTATGTGTGGTATTGTATTTTACTCAGAACTACTGGGTTTATATGGAAATGGACATTTAACAGGAAATTATATATACATCTCTAAATTTAATGATGTAGTGAAACCGCAAAAGGACTGAAAAGGTAGGTGCGGTTTATCGTTAGTAAGCTTTTAAAAGTCATAATTATGTTGTTTTCTTTCATTTTTAATTGTTGGAGTACAGCGGTAAAGATAACACAGCTTTCATGATGAAGTAGTTATCGTTGCCTATGGATATTTGCAACACTAGCGGTGCTGCCATCATGGTGCCGGCCTTGAATAGGGGCCTATAACTTACATTACATAGTCTGGACCAGGTGTGCTGGTCACCCAAACAGATGCCCCACCACCTGGCAATAATTGTGCACGGAATATCAAGAACTTACTCATTTTATTAAATAGCGGAACAATATTTCCACATCGCCACTAGATGTAGCGTGATAGAACTGAACAATGAACACTCGAGGTCGCGCGTGTTAACAAAAATTACATTAAAAAAACGCAATTTAGTTTTTATTGCTTGTTTATATTGACTGTCTCTGTGGCTGAGTAGTTTTTTCGCAAAAACAAACTTTCCATTATTTGGTCTGAGTGTCTGGGAACTTTGTCTGCCGATTATTGATTATATTGTTACGACCGACAAAGACCAATTCACAACTGCAGTTTAAAATTTGTAATTAGAAAAACAGCCTGTTGTGTATTGTAATTCCTTATGGTAGGCATTAGCCAAGTGTGATTCTTGGAAATTATTGTTACGCGGTCGCAGTATTGTGTCGAGACATATTGTATAGCTTAGTATAAAGGAATGCCCGAACGGAGGGGTAAGGCAGTCTAGCGATAGGCACAAGCGGGACAAGATATGTATACATTCGATAAGCTATATAGTGACGGAGTTTGCGCGAGTTATTAAATCGTGCATCACGTTTGTACTGGTTGCGTCCAGTTATATTTGTACCTGTGTAATACGTGTTTGTATAGTTCTAATAAATTCTATAGTAATTCCAACGGCATTTTAATTCGAGTCCTGCAACTCGTAACAATATCTATTTGTTGAATTTTTCTTACCGACATCACTTCCTTGTGCTTCTTCGTTGTCATTCATGCGATAAGCTTCTTTCAGAGCCTGCATGTCGATTCTAAAATCACGCGCAGTGCCCAGTGAAAGGTATTGCTGCCAGTTCAGCTGAAATATTACTAAGTATACTTATAGGGCACTTTAAATTTATGAGGAGTCGAGTATATACGTTGAATTTAAATAAAAATACAAATAAAAATCAGGGATGCTCGTACAAGCACCTTGCGAAAATGCAGCTTGTAGAATTTTGAATATAACTGACTTAACTTACACTAAAAGTCAAGTCAGCCAATTAATGAATTCATTTTATTTATTATTTATATAAAGAGAGTGTCGGGGTGAAGGTAAGAAAAGGAATGCTCCGGTGGTTCGGGTATGTGGAACGAATGTATGATGAAAGAATGACTAAACAGATATACAATACAAAAGTGGATGGATGCAGAAGTCGCGGAAGGCCAGGACACACCTTCCATGATCAAATTGATCATGTATTAGCAGAAGGTGATGTCAGGAGGCTTAAGAACAGACGAGCGTGCATGACAAGAACTATGAATGTCAAAGAAGCAAGTGAGGTGTGTAAGAATAAGCCTAAATGGCGCTCTGTTGTTCGTGCCTACCCCGCGAGGGACCTGGCGTGAAGTTATGTATGTATGTATTTTATTTATTTATTTATATTAATTCATTAACAAAAAACATTTGTGTCTGAAATATACATACGTAGTCATAATTACAATTATAAAAAATCTAATTTACAATAAACATTCTTAATTTTACAAAAATATGTCACTAGGAAGGCATTTTTATATAATCATATTATTATTTAAGCACATAAATAATCGGCAACCGAATATAAAGTTTTTTAAAGGAGGAATGCTTTAACATTACGCTTAAAAGATTGCGTTTTATATATATTTAGCTTTAGGTCAGTAGGTAATTTGTTGGAAATTTCCGTGAAAACTTATCTTATACTAATATATAAATAAAGCTGAAGAGTTGGTTTGCTTGTTTGAACGCGGCAATCTCAGAAACTGCTGGTCTGATTTTAATAATTCTTTCAGCGTTCGATAGCCCATTTATTAAGGAAGGCTATATATTATCATGCTAAGACAAATAGGAGCGGATCATCAATGAAGAATGTTTCAAAATCGGGGGGATGAATCTTTGGCTGTTTGTAAGCGTTGTAAATAAAATTAGAGATGTTTTCAATCGGCATTTAACACTTACTGTCGATCGATTACTTTTAACGAGAGGTTAAGTCCGTTATATTATAAGTAAAAATACTCACCTTTGCCTTATTAGCCATATTAATGATTTTGTTGTTGAATTGTTCGGCTGCGAATATCAAGAAGGGTATGAGTCTTGTCCTTCGCAACACTTGATTCGGCTTTCTTTGTTGCTGGGACGCCTCAACGTATGTTATGAAGTTGGCAATGATGTTTGACAACTTTTTGCCGCACAGTTTCAACAGGCGTTCGAAGCTTAAAGAGTAATATATTCATAGAATTTTCTTTCTCTGTGTGGTAAGCAAATTACCATAAATACCGTACGTAGAATCGGGGTATGAAAATGTTCGCTAGTTTTAAAATGTATTCATTTAACGTTCTTTTCATTTTAACCTTTTCAAACGAAGTCACAGAAGAGACCGTTCCATAGAAAATTATGTTTAACTATTTACAAAAAACTTTGAGTTTACTTAAATCCAAGCTGTTTCATTTTCTATTTTGTCTAAGAAGATTGTTTTAATACTTTACTTTTTATTAGTTTTAATTAAGTTAAACATATTGCTTATATCCTCTTTAGTTTCTTATTGTTAATCGCAGCGTCTGTCGTTGCCAAGAATGCAATTTTTTTCACTCTACAATGTTTTATAAACGAAACATTTCTTCAAATATTGGCATTATTATTTCTTGTACTCGTGCAAGCAAAAGTAGACTTTAAGGTGAAAAACATTTTCATTCTGCGTCTGTACGTATAATTGAAACAACACATAGTATTATCCCCGCAAATTGCTATTGCACCTGGCCGCCATTTTGATGACGTAACCGTAAGCGAACACTCAATACTGTTAGCATTAATGGCCGGCGAGTATGCGTACATATCGAGTTGCGGATGACGTCACGTGAATGTTAATTTGACAAGGTTCCAGCGCATTACCAATTTGCAGGGATAATACAAAAGTATAGAAATCATTCGCTTTTGTAGTTTTTAAAGATCCAAAAGCAGCGGGCCAAGGACTCAAATCCATACATCAATCTAACAGAATAGTTTGGGACATTTACATGTAGTAGATTGTCGGGAGTCCAAAATTACAATATTAGTAGTACAATAGTAGTAGTAGTGCATAGACAATCAGCACTCTAAATCGGATGCACTGTAACACATACTAATAATATAAAATTAGTGTTTGAAATTAGATTCATCATTATAAATATCATAATGGTTCCTAATGCTGATTCAATCAACTGAATTGAACCGACTTGAATCAATTCAGTTAAAAGGCACAAAACTGAAAGGGCACGACGTTATTCAATGAGATTGAACGATTCAACTTTATATTTTTTTGGTACATTTTGCTTGATACATTCAAACTGAAAGACAGAATTGAACGGGCTAGTAATCGGTTTGAGGCTCGTTTTATACATATTATGTATGTTCTTAAAAACAATCAGCGGCGTAGCGTGGCTGTCGGCCGCCCGGGGCGGAAGACAAGTTTGCCACCCTTTTATTTACGTATTTCAATTTAATGCATACTATACTTATATTATAAAGAGGTAAATATGTGTGTTTCTGACGTTGCAGAGGGTAATCTCTGGATCACCTGAACCGATTTTGAAAAATCTTTTTCTCTTATGTTGCCAGCAGTCGTTACAAAATATCATTCAAAGAACGGGGATTCCTCGAATTCGTCACAAAATAAGTAATGAAAAATTCCATGCTCTTTTCAATCGGTCCGAATTTGTAGTTGCGATAAAAATATGAAATGATTCAAATATTTATATTATTTATTGTGAAATTTTGCAGCACCTTAAAAAGTGCTACCCCTGCCGCTCCACTACGCTACGCCACTGAAAATAATACAAATAACTTGTTTACCGTACTAATTGTGCAGTGCTGACATCTATCTGCTTGGCCAGTTTAAATAGTAGCTTGTAAAACGTCATGCAAACGGAGAACACTTTGTCGCTTGGCGGGCCGACGGTGCAACGCATACTTGCGCAGGCACTTATCCACGTACAGAGCTGGCACAACTGGATCACTATCGACTTGTACACTTCTTTATGTTCTGTAAACGATTAAACTATTCGAATAAGCCGATTATGAATGAAAATAAGAACAGGTATATAGGACCGTTTTATGAAGGTCAGTCGCGGAATGAAAATGTTCGTCACCTTAAAGTCGACTTTGGCTTGCAAGAATAGAAGAAACAATATTGCCAGTTTTTAAATAAATTGTGTATTTTATAATAATTCCGTGTCTTACGTGATTACAGCTACTGAAAAGTGGCCAAAACGTCGGAATAATAAAAATCAAATAAATTACCGCACGCAAACCCGTTAAAACGTAGTTTTATTATGTATACTATTTTCGCGAAACTACTAGAAAATATGAAATGGTACATGTATAAAATATAACATGAAAACCTAAATTGCAATTTTGACAATGACAAACGCTAATATTTACAATAGTGAAGAAAGAGGATATAATAGACATAGACGACATTATATTGTTCACCAAAACAAAAAATACACAACAAGACAAGTTACTTGGTAAAACAAAAGGCGGCCTTATCGCTAAAAGCGATCTCTTCCAGGCAACCTAACTCAAATGAAATTCTTAAATTATCTATAATTATTATTATGCAACAAAGAAAAAGAAAAAATAAAACAAAAATTGCATACATGTACAGCAGATTACAGTCAAAAGTATTGTAAACTAGCACATATATTATTGTGTAAGACTAACATATGATTCCAAAGTGAATTATTTAAATATGTCAAAAGATTTCGCTTTTCTATGATCAGTGGGTACAGAGTTCCAAAGCAAAACAGTCTGCATGGCGAAGGTGCCATTAAACAGGAGATTATTAGTGGAGCCCAAATTGAGGATGTGTGACGTATATTCTCGTAGGAAGTTGAAACATTTCTTTAGATAAGGGTATAAGGTATAAACAATATACGATATAGAAACTTCAGGTGAGCATTCCGGCGAAGTGGGATAGGCAACCACTCGAGTTTTTTGCGATGTTCAGAAACGTGGTCATATTTTTTAAACCAAATTTTAACCTTATGCAAACATTTTGAAGTCGCTCGAACTTATTAAGTGGCTCTTGAAGTGAGATTAAGATAGCAAGCATCAGCATTGTCGAAGATGGGTAGTAGAATTGATTGAGCTAGGGAAATCTTAGTGGCAGTCGGAAGGTAATTTTCAGTCTCCTAAGCGATGTATAGGATGCAAAAATCTTGCGGCTCAATTCAGCAATGTGGGGTCGTCAACAGAATTCCTTGGCCATTATTACGCCAAAATTTTTATTTGATCACTGATAGTAATAGGCGTATCTTGAAAGATCATATCGGGAAGCAGTGAAAAATCTATTTTAGCTATGGCTCGCGAACTATAATACGGCCGGCGTATCTTGGCGAATGTGAACATCGGCTCTGCGAACTTTAGCGCATGTAAATTCGTGAAGAAAATACAGTGACCAACTAGTACAAAGCAATGAAAAAATACAGGGATGAAGGAGGACCAATTGTATTCACTCACGAGTCGTATGCCCACTCATCACACGAGTGTACATGCTCTTAATTCGCAGAGCCTATGTTCACATTTGCCAAGTTACGCCGGCCGTATTATACCAATGGTGATGGCCAGAGTTTTATTGGGATTGAATTCTAAGTCCATTGGAGGTACTCCAGTTGTATATGCGGTTCGGATATAATCATTACGATTAACATAAATATTGAAACCAATAAAAAGTTATACATGTCTAAACAATCCATCTTGTCTCAAGATAGGAATTCAAACAATTTCTATTTAAATAATTTTAAACTCACTTATGCATTTATAACATTAACTGGCTGTACCCGGCAGACGTTGTCCTGCCTTTGAAAAATAAATATCTAGAACCCGATTCCAGCGTCATCTACCGGGATCAAATGTTAATATAAAATATTCTCAAAACCCCTTGAACAAACAAAAATATCGCGGCGCCACCTACTGGGTCCAATCGTTTATTTAATCCATTCCGGGACAAACTTCAACACATAAAACAACAAAAAGAACACCTAAATTCTGGTACCCGATTACAGCGCCATCTACCTGGTTCAAATTTAAATCTAAATCATCCCAGTAGCAAATTATAAAAATACTAGTTCGCTATTAAAAAAAGGGGTTGATCGTAGAGGGTTGAAAATTTAGGGTTGCATATATTTTTTAATGCTGTATAAAAAATAAAAATAAAACTTCATTTAAATTTTTTTAAATATTTAGGGGTGGACTACCCTTAAAATTTATGGGGATGAAAAATAGATGCTGTCCGATTCCCAGACCTACCCAATATACACACAAAATTTCATGAGAATCGGTCAAGCCGTTTCGGAGGAGTATGGGAACGAACATTGTGACACGAGAATTTTATATATAAGATGTAAACAGTATAAAGTATGACAGGTAAGCTAATAATATATTCAAAACCTCATAATGGAATATAGTTAGAAGAAAATTGATAATATAATTATTGTATTGTATTGATGTCAGGAGCCTTAAGAACAGACGAGCGTGCATGACAAGAGCTATGAATGTCAAAAAGCAAGTGAGGTGTGTAAGAATAAGCCTGTATGGCGCTCTGTTGTTCGTGCCTACCCCGCAAGGGACCTGGCGTGAAGTTAAGTATGTATTTTTGTCTTAATCGTACTTATACTTTTATACCTTTAGCAATCCTGTCTCGATGTGCGCGAACCGCGAACGTCTCGGCCAAAGCAAGATCTCGGGCCCTGTTCAAGAGCCGCTCAACGTACTCAAGTCGCGTATTGACATGTAGGCATATGTGTATCAACACTGTATGGCCGGTGGTACAATCGATTGTGGGAAACTCTGTTATCGCCTCATTCGAATCCTCATCTGGATCCTTCAATATATTTAAAAACTTATAAGTAACTTTTCTTAATAATTACGACATCGTATGTGCTTCAGTAATGTGTTATCTTGAAATTTTAGAACAGTTTATTTATTCTTGAAAAAATAATTGCATTGAAACAAATAACGATGGCATTTTTTTAATACATTGTAGATTGACAGAGAAAGAAAATAAATCTAATTTCAAGATAATAAACTCATTATTGAAGCAATAAATCGACACATACTTAACCTAATAGCTAAGAGGCAAGATGGCGGTTTCAGCTGATTGTCGCTGACAGGTTGTCAAAAATTTAGAATACAGAACGTCGGCTGCACAAGATATATATTATATTAAAAAATTGTAATTTTAACCACAATATTTACTCTTTTTGGTTCTTCGTCTTTAGTCTATTGTTCCTTAATATTTATGCCTCTTAGAAACAATTCAAATTGATAAATGAAAACCTATTATTTTATAGTGTTTCATTCCAATGGTAAAATCAACTCACATAATTGTTAAACTTGTTAAGTTAAATAGTAATATGTGTATTCTTAAATATGATTCATATTGATCCAGTTACTAACTTTAGCACTGCACTAACTTTAAATCAATTCACACGACGCCAGCAGGAAATCAGCTCTGGCTTCCTTCAAATTTGAAGCCAGTAGCTTGACCCGTGTAAATCAGCATTTACTCTAAGTATAAATAAACTGTAATATTTACGTCGATGGCACCCAAGGTGATTAACAGTTTCCTGAGCAAATCATCCAAGAACTGGGCTTCCTGTTGTTCTCTACAACCTGCGGTCAATATTGAAGGGATCAAGGACAGGCAGTCTAAGTTACTCGTACGTATGAAGTCTTCGAACTTAATTATGATCTAAAAAAATATATTAACATTTCAAATTAGTTGTCTGTAACAGTGTTTCGTACGTGTCAGAGAGCCATGGTGAAATCATTATCTTCACTATAGCTCTCACAGAACATCCGCATGAAACCGTTACCCTTGGAGCCGATCGTGTTTTTTTTTACGTTTGCCACGTTTGATAGGCAAACTGGCAGACGGATCCACTTGATGGCAAGTGGCCACGTCACCCATGGACATTTGGAACACTAAGGGGCCGATACGTTGCCTCCCTCGTTATCTTTAAATATCTGTTTACGCCCTTTAAAGAGCCCCCATATTGTAGCACTCTGGGAAAACCGCGGCAGGGAGGAGCTCATTCCACAGCTTGCTCACGTATGACATAAAGAAGTGAGCACGAGCACTAAGGGCTCAGCGGGAACTTATCAGGAGCAAACCGAAAAAATGAAAGTCCTCCCTCGTCTTCCCCAGAGTCTACGCCCTGTGCCTGGGCACCGGTGGTTCCGTCCTATTTACGCCACTGGGTCTAGATAATTATTGATAATAGAGTAAATAACAACTTTGAGGATAGGCTAAATAATACCTTAACTTTACTCAGTGACACTTGACATCTTTGTTTTCGTGATCACGGCTACTGAAAAGTGGCCGAAACGTCGAAATAAAAATCAAATAAAATGCGGCGCTTAAAACCAGTGAATGAGAATAATAGTTGTAACATACATAGAGAAAAAGGCGATACAATCTAATTATAATAATCCTCATCATCTTCCCATATTCCATGTTCCCCGAACATTGCAACGGGCAGACGCCATAGTCCCCATATTCCGAGACCCCTAGAACCACTTGCACTTCACCCCAATACCCCGGTGCCTTTTGTCCTCATTTTCCACAATAGTCCTAAACTGGCCGGGGCTTGCCCTTGGGTGCATTATTGTATGGCGTAGACAGAGAAAATCACCGGTCGGTGTCACGCCACATTTCCATTAAATTTGTCAAGGGCCCTCTACGTGTTGGCCTTCCCATGGCCCCACGCAAGCCCTCCAAAAGCCCTCTTGAAAGACATACAATAATAATAACAAATTAAGCATACATTACACATTTCCAAACAAGATGGGACGGGCTTCACCAATAGCATGTTAGCCAGTCCGTTTAAGGACGCGGACAACTTTTTAGCAATGGCGTCCCTTTCCTCCGTCGCGTCGGTTTCGATCTGCGCGAGCGCATTCTGAACGTTCTCTAATATTTTCGCTATACAAGCCGCTGTTGTCGAATCTGTTTGATCCACTATTAAGAAATAAAACATCAATCATTATTGAAGTGATAAGTTCTTATGGGAGGGTTAACCGCTTCGTTACGTAACGCGTTACGGCGCCAGTCTGTCTGGCTTCCTTTTGCTCTCACGTATACTAACCTAAGTTTTTCTCAAGTTAAACAATTTCAATATTAAATAGTTCAACTTAAGTTAGTTTAAGTTATCACTTCGGTCGGGCGACTCGCGACGCACACGGTTTTTTATCTTTATTTTTCCTTAGTGCCCAAGAAAAAATAAAGTGCCTCATGTCAACTATTTATTCCTTTACCACTGCTAAATATTTGACATTACATGAACCTTACGTTAAATTTTAACCGCTTGTAAGGCAAATTAACCGTTAATAAAATATAGGAACCAGCCATTAAAAACAAACATTAACATAGGTTTTTTCTAGACGCTATTCGGAATCCCAATTATCCCAATAAAAATACTATCCCTTTTTCCGGATAAAAGTATCCTATGTTCTTTCTCGGATTGACACTACAGACATATATTACCATATTTCAACAATAAAAGGTCGCTTTCGCTTCCGTATAAGTGTTATAGACATACAGATACTTTCGCATTTATGACATTAGTATTGAAGTATGTATTCTTCAATACCTATCTGACGTATAACGATGTTTTCTCATCCCTAGTGGGTGGCGGTAATACCTATGGAATATATCGTACTATAAATTTTTATCTATATACACAACCCGACGAATAGGCACGAGTCACGAAGATTCTAACGAATCGTTTTTCTAAAAATAACTATGCAACTCAATGATAACTAAAAATAAGTGTTACTACATACCTATTTTTGATAAACAGCTTTCTATTTTCAACGAATGTTTAGGAGAATGTATTAAATTAAGACAAGTTTTGAAGACATCCACGCAATACAGCGCTGTTTCATCATCGAAAGTGCACATATCCCGAAATCTGTGAAAAGGATTTGTCATTTCATTCCCAACAAGAGCTAAAAAAGTGGCAACTATCGAACTCTACGTACGAATGAACGGTTAAAGTGGATCCATCATTCGTTCGTGTTCAGTGTTTTGATTGATGGGCGGTTCTTACATCTTACTACCACTCTCTTGCCCTACCATCGGCTCGCAGGCCTCCTCGTCACCCCTGTCCAATATTTAAACAAAACGTTTTAAAACTAATCTTGGAAAATATTCGCTCAAGCAAGAATATCACGTCTGTACAATACATATGTCGAAAAATCTAAAAACATCGATATATTTAATGTCAGTCCTCATACATTCTTTAAAATAATGTCCCAGACAGATTAAGTATGTTTAATATCGCTATTTTTTGCTTATGCTTTTTTAAATTTTATTATTTTATCCTTTAATTAATATCTTATAATATTTTAATTATCCAAATTTATCTTTTTATTTGACATTTTGTAAAATATGTGCATAAACATGTTTAGATTTAAATCGGATGTTTTTGGTATATCTCCTGTTGATGGTCCATAATAAATAAATCGGTAGAATTTTGACATTACTTGTATGGAGCTATGTCAAATTATAATCGATAGTAAGGCAAGTGAACGGTTGGTATCATATAGGGCCCGTGATAGATATTTTACATGTATTATTTTTAATATTTATATTACTTAATAAATAGTTCTAACATATAAATAAGATAACATGGCAATGCAATTGCCTTACTGTAAATCACTTTTTCAGTTCGTATTTATTTTAGAACTTTTTGGTTGTTTTTTTTTTTTCAATATTTACGTGCATTTTACACTAGATATATGGTTCATTTATTAAATTATAATATATTGCCTCTTTCTATTTATTCTTTCTAAACTTTAATTGCATTTTCGGGTGGATAGGACGAAAACGAACGCCGAAGGCGTTTAATGCCCCAGTTACACTACCATATAAATAAGGTCTCATATCTGTCAAATTCAATGATCATATTTAAATGATGCTGTTCTTCATTTTTACATATTACACTTATGATCATATAAACGTCATACTTTATCAAGATCACAGACTACTGAGGAGACTTCTATCAAGATAGATAACGATTTTTTAGTCGTGTTTTCCTTTGTTATGTGTGCGATTTTATTAATTGCATTAAAGAAGACGAATAAAAACGATCAAGAAAACAACAAAAAATTAAAGACGTATTTGGATTAGCTCATGGGTAGGTAGCAAGGTGATCAGAGAGAGGGATCCATTACACTTTACTACAAGAACTTAGACCAGAAGATAAAAAGTCTTACAAGGTATAGCAGTCGAAATTCGTGCATTTGGACGCCATTTTAGAGGTTAGATGGATGATATTGTTACGAGTGCGGGACTCGAATTAAAATGCCATTGCAATTACTATAGAATTTATTAGAACTATACAAACACGTATAACGCAGGTACAGATTTAACTGGACACAACCAGTACAAACTGCACGATTCAATAACACGCGCAGTCTGTAACTGTATAGCTTATCGACTGTACACGTCTTGCTCGTATCGTAACCCTCGCTCGACTGCCTCACACCTCCGTTCCGGCATTGTTTTATAATAAACTATACCATACAAAAATCGACCGCATGGACTGAATTTCTAAGAGAACGTAATCTGCACACCTGCGGCCAAAAACAATTACAGTAACAACAGGATGCTTTCTTAATTAAAAATTTAAACAAAAAGTAAACAGAAGTCCAAATACGGGAAAGGTAATAACCTTTCCCGTATTTGGACTTCTGTTTACTGCAGATGTGCTTTCACTTTGTCGGCGTGTAACAATATGATCATATTTGTACGCTTGCTGTGAAATAGGATCCCTAACTATTACACGATCATAGGTTCTTCATATGAAAATAACTCGTACTTCCATGATCATATTTCTATGATAGTCTAATAAGGCCCTAAGGGAAAGTGTTTAATTTACCTCTTTGGGGTTTAAACACTGCCATCTTGGTGAATGATATCCCAGTTGTCAAGGAATAGTACGACGAAAAAAAAAATCACTATTATAACCTTTCGAATAAATAATCTTGAGCAACTCACCTGCAGATACATCTCTTATACATAACCACAGCTATACTCGTGACATATGTGCCAACATCTTTTTTTTCTAAATCATTATTGAGAGCCGAGAGGACACAGCGCAACGCCCAGTGGTGGAAATCGCGACGGGCTCGGAGCGAATTGCGTTCGGGTGTCGACGACCATGACACCTCTTCACTGTGTCAAAGGAAATTACTTTATTTGAAATGATAACTTCTTATGGGAGCGTAAACCGCTTCGTTACGTAACGCGTTACGCGCCAGTCTGTCTGATTTCCCTTTCTCTCACGTTAGATTGCTTTAAGTTATCATTTCTTTCAGGCGTCCCGAGACGCACACCGTCTTTTTTATTTTGTATGTAATGCCTGGTTTTCCCAGTGCGCTACAATATGGGGCTCTTCAAAAAGGGCGTGAACAGATACTTTAAGTCTCAACGAGGTAGGCAACGCGTCGGCTCCCTTAGTGTTGCAGATGTCTATGGGCGAGGACCATACTACCAGGTGCCGTTTGCCATTTTGCCTACAAGCCAACATAAACATGAAAAAATAAATGAACCATAGGCTCCCATAGACTAAATAATAACCATAAACAAAATTAAAACTAAATAATTTTAAAAAACTTAACATTGTAACTTTTTAGTGTATACCTGTGGGTAGGCCTACGAAAGGTGCCGCGCGCCTTATAAAATATAGGTCCCAAGAAACAGGAACGGAAAATTTTCATAAAAAGCTGTTGATAAAATGAAAACTACTGAGCCTATGTTTAATTTTTTAGGGGATCAAATGGCAACTATTAAAGAAGAATCACGTAAATCTGATCATAAATCTCAGCGTAATCGGTGTACATTCATAAAAAAACACCCAATCAAATTGAGAACCTCCTCCTTTTTAAAGTCGGTTAATGGACCAGTCGACAGTAGGCTAAATAGAACTCTAACAATACTCATTGACACTTGACATATTTGTCTTCGGCGATCATGACTATTGAAAAGTGACCGAAACGTCGGAATAATAAAAAACAAATAAATGAACGCGCTTAAAACCGTTAAAACGTAGTTTTATGTATACTAGTCGCGAAAACTTAAGAAAATATAACTATGTTACCTGTACAGCAACTGCAAAATCCTCAAACATAGCTTCATATCCCATAAACAAGGCAGAGGTTTAAATGATCCCACTCTTTCTTTTACCACATTGTTCAGTTTTGTTGGAGCTTTGCCACTCTCCCCTTGAGATTTCTGAGTTTTTTGCGATCGCCCTTCTTTTGAATCGTTTGCGGTTGATTTATTGCCTTTTTTTGACTTTGCCGGTGTCTACAAATAAAAAGTTTTATTCGGGCAAAAAAGGGGGTAGTTTCATTGCTAGGGTAACTAATTTGTCATACCTTTATAATACCACATTATTCCAGTAACATACTGTTACAGTTATTGAGTAGCATGGTTGTTCTTGTCGGGTTTCTTTTTAAAGTTAATAATTGATTTTCTAATGTACCCTCTTATTTCTAAACGATACAAACGGCCATTTCCTTTATTGAATAATAATGTTATATTTTTATTTATTCTGTGATTAGCGCCTGTTTTGTATAGAGTAGTTGTCTATAATTTACCATCATTTTCTATAAGAATATTCCTCTAATATGGTGAGGTAACTTTATAGATTATAATTCAATATCTCTTAATTGTATACAGACGGTATTCATTACACATTTTATTTTCATGTTGGCAGACGCGATGAATTTATACTGTGTTCACTTTATTTTATCACGTGTAAAACTTTAAGTATAATATTTTATAAAATATCTTATATAAAATATTATCTAAAGTTTCCAAACAATCCGTGCAGGAACGGAGAAAGAATACAATTTCCTGCGGCCCGGCGGCCTGTCGTAAGAGGCGACAAAACAACCCACAGCCAGGTGGTAGGGCATTTGCCCGACTGGATGGCTACCACCCCTGGTCTAGAGTATGTCGCCATAACAACCTTTTGTTGTGTTCCGGCATTAGTGACCAGGTTCCAGACTCCCTAAAGAGAGCAGCAGCGCATTCGTAGCACCTTTGGTGTTGCAAATGTCAATAGGCGATGGTAACCGCTGTCCATCAAGTGGGCCGTCTGCCTGTCTGCTGATCTCCTGCAATAAAAAAAAAAAAAAAAAAAAACAATAATGTATTAAATTCTTGTCATGCATAACCCTTTAATTAAAATAGTTTATCAATGACTTCAATCCGCTATCGGTTGTGCCAATTTGCTAAGTTTGTTAGACTGTTAAATTGTTAGGGATGGCGAGTTGTTCTAAAAAAGCTTTTCGAGTGTTCAAAGTTAATATATAATAATTGCCTTACTTATAATCGTTTGTTAAATTTTAAGAAACTGCTCAGCAACTGATAAACGAAAATGCTACCCATAAACTCCTCTTATGGTTAAAAGGTGGTGGTGGTGATATAGTGACTCATAAATAACCGTCAAAAATAAACAACATCAAGAGGTAGTTTAATTGACTGCTAAGAGGCAATATAGCCAGTTTCATTTGAAACAGCCATTGATTAGGGGCTTAAGAGTCTCTTATTTAAGAGATGGCTAATCCTTTCTTAACGAGATTATTATAAGTAAAGCTCTTAATGTTAAAACCGTAAGGTTTCCAACCATAAACCCTTCGGACTTGTTGCAAGTATTACAATACATTGCAATATTCAAGCATTTACTTCTCAGGTACAAGCATGTAATCATTTAACATCTGCTACAAGTTTTATTATTTTTATGCTATTTAATCATTTTCATTAAGTTGTTGTAGCGTAATGGCTAGCGCACGTGTCCCAAACTCTTAGGGCGCAGATTCGATTCTGGCCGGAAGGCATGCACCGCTCAGGCAGTTTTCTGACCTAATGTGCATATTGTTACAAATACCACGTGCTAACAACGGTGAAGGAAAACATCGTGATGCAACCCGCACATCGAGATAACCGATGTGTCCAACCTGCCAATCCGCCTTGGACAAGCGTGGCGGGTAAACTGTCCGTTCCCCTATAGTTGGAGGTGCGAGGCCTGCAGTGGGACGTTTATGGGCTGTTATTTATACACGTTCAGTAGTTTCCAAAAAAACGCGATTGCAGCGCCAGTTTTTAGGATTTTTCATCCACGGAAACGACGTTATTTATCGGGCAAAAAAGTATGCTAAGTTACGCACCGGGATATAAGCTAGCTCTATGAGGAGTTTTATTCAAATCTGATTAGTAGTTTTTGCATGATGCTCTCACAGACAGACAGACAAAAAATTCTACAAGTTGCATTTTCAGAATCCCCTGGTCCAAATTATCCCCTTATTTTCAAACGCATTGTACAAACTCGAATCATTTAGTTTTATTATAGCATAGATTGATGCACTACCACTAAACACCAAGCAGACACGAGCATTACCTTCTTTTAACAGATTAGTTAAAGATTACTACCTCAAGTTATAGTGTTATTGTTTGATTTTGTATGTATATAATATAATATGTGTATTGTATTATACGAGTGCTTGTTTAGCAATCGACTTTTGTTGTCCTTCCTATACTCCATCCAAAGGTTGTCCGAAAGAAATCGCCATGGGGCGATAAGAACGCCGATGTACTTCTATATTAATGTTCTTAATTTTATGTAGCATTTTTGTATAATAAAGTATATTCTATTCTAGATTAATAATAAATAATACCTTAGTCTGTTCTACAATACTATAGTAATTTCTATACAAGCGGTAGACATTGTCTGCAAGTCCAGTGGTGTTTGGGTTCCACTGCATTATTTTGTACGCAACCAAAGCCTCATAGGATTGTATTAATAGCTGTACTTTGAGATTCCTCGCTTTGGATTCTGGTGTAAGATCTGTGAGGCCAGGGTCTTCCTGAAACCAAAATATTTAAATAGATAGCGTAGATGAAAACCAAAATTATATTTTCGCAAACACAATTATGTAAATAATGTCAGTCATAATAATTAAAGAAATACTTAAATCTAGGACATTTGTTTTAGTGGTAAATTGTACGGATAAAACATTAAAGAAATTACTAAAAAAGTAAATAGATCGTTCAGCATAGAATTTACTATTTTATTTTTAACTAAAGGTTTTGCATTAAATATATAATTTATTGTTCTTTGAAGCCTGGACGCTGACAGTGGAGAAGGAGAACTAATTTTTGGTCACAGAGAGGAAGGTTCTCAAAAAAAATTGGGCCCAACATCAAAAGGAGATGGCAGCTGGAGGGTCCGAATCAAATCCGAAACAGAATACCTCAAAGCAGTGTTAAACCCCCATACAACCATTATCTTGCCATTGCTGACGAGATAAATAAAACTATAAATATATTCAAATGTAGACGTTTATTTTGGAATGTAAAATTACCAAATATAGTCCAATATTATTAGATTGAAAAATCCGGTGTTACCATCAAGTATCTAAAAGACCTCGGTGCCTATTATCTTTTTCTCCAGGCCAAGCCCAACGTAACTGTGGAGATAAAATCTCACCGTCTCCGCTGGCTCGGTCATGTA